>CM038670.1:690544-1890544 GCA_021605145.1 Aegilops bicornis | reverse complement strand
TGACAAATATCTAGGGATTATTTGCCATAGGATGAACTATTTTATTTGCATGAAAGAAGAAGCAAATATTTGACTTGAAGCAGATTTTGGACAAGTGGCCTTTTGGCATGATGATCATGATGACATTGTCAGTTAAACCCTGTTGCTAGTGTAGTTTACTTTCAGTTTTCGTCAGAAATAAGTCATGTATCGTGAGCCTGTTCACGACTTGACACACACGTTTGTTTTCCTAGAGTTTAGGGTATCGCCAGGGCTCCGTCGTGGGATGGCACGGCTCCAGCGGGTCATGGCGAGATAGTAGGGATACGGGCGAGGGACGTTGGGATGGCAGCGTCCACGACTCGATCATGATCCTGAATTGTAGCAGGTTTTCAGGGTTTTTAGTGTTCCCTGTAACCACCATATAAATAAAGCGAGAAGCAGAAAAGCAGTACACATCTACACTGCACCAAAATACTCTTTGTCAACTCTCTCTAGTTCTTGATCTTCCGTCGCTGATCTACGAGAGAAACGAGCTGCTGGGCTGACATTTGGTACCAGAGCCTCGTTTTCGAGGCGCCTGTGCTCGATGGCCGGCAGCAACGGAGGAGATGGAGGTGCGGGCGACGGCGGCGGAGGGCGCCATCGCAGCGAGACGGCGTCAGGCGCGCGCACGAACCCGGGACGACGGCAGAGCCGGGGGCGCAGCAGGACGAGGCGTAACGGCAACAAGATCATCATCCACGAGCGCGTGGTGAGGTAGGGTGGTGGCGGCGCCGCCATCGTCTACCCAACGCTTACGGCCACCAACTACATCGAGTGGTCGCTGATCATGCGGATCAATCTGCGTGCTCAAGGCCTCTGGGAGGCCGTGTCCGGCATGGGCGTGCCGGGTGACCGTGAGGACATGGCTGCACTGGCGGCGCTGCTCCGGGCTGTGCCGCCGGAGATGGTGCCGGTCCTCGCCGTCAAGGAAACCGCACAGGAGGCGTGGGAAGCTGTCAAGATGATGCGCATGGGCGTGACCCGCGTTCGCGAGGCGACCGCGCAGCGCCTACGCAAGGAATTCGAGCAGATCACGTTCAAGGACGGCGAAACCCTCGACGCGTTCGGTCTGCGGATCACCGCGCTCGTCAACAATCTCCGATCGCTCGGGGACACCGTCGATGAGGTAAAAGTGGTCTAGAAATTTCTCAGGGAAGTCCCAAACCAGTATGCCCAGATTGCTTGCTCCATCGAGACTCTCCTCGACTTGAATACATTGTCAGTTGAGGAGCTGATCGGGCGACTTCGGTCGTCCGCTGAGCAGTGTCAGATCGCCGCAACGAACACCGCTGGTGGCCAGCTGCTCCTCACGGAGGAGGAGTGGCTGGCACGAGGAAAGCAGCGGGAACAAGGCCAAGGATCGGGCTCGAGCGGCTGGAAGGGAAAACAGAAGGACAAGGCGCCAGCCCGTGGACGCGGCAACGACCGTCGCGCCTCCGGCGGCGAACGTGACATGTCGCAGGTGAAGTGTTATAACTGCAACAAGTTTGCAGGCCACTTCTCCCGGGACTGCCCGGAGCCACGCCGTGAGCGGAAGGGGCAGCGGGCCAACCTGGCCAAGGCTGATGAGGAGGCGCCTGCGCTGCACCTCACAAGAGCGTGCACGCAACACGCCGACGACGACACCGGGCCAGCCCTGCTAATGGCCACGATGGACTCTTTGCTGGTGACGGCACGCGTCGAGGCCGCGACTACGGTGGTCACTGGCCACCCCGAGCACGTCGAGCTGGTTGAGGAACGCGTCCACCTCGCCAAGGAGAGGCACCGCGACGACACATGGTTCCTGGACACCAGGGCCAGCAACCAAATGACAGGCTACGCGTCCGTCTTCGCCGAGCTGGACACGGGCGTCACGGGGACGGTGAAGTTCGGCGACGGATCGGTGGTGCAGATCAAGGGCCTGGGAACAATTCTGTTCACTTGCCAGAACGGGTAGCATCGAGCGCTCACCAACGTCTACCACATCCCCAGCCTCACCTGCAACATCATCAGCCTCGGGCAGCTGGACGAGAACGGCTGCGACGTCCACATCAACAGCGGTCTCCTTCGTCTCCGAGATCGTCAGAACCGCCTCCTGGCCAAGGTGCCGCGGACACGCAACCGGCTATACATCGTCACGCTGGAGATCACGCAGCCGGTCTGCCTCGCCACGCTACACGGTGACGACGCCTGGCGTTGGCACGAGAGGTATGGTCACTTGAACTTCGACGCGCTCCGCAGGCTGGCGAGCCGCGGCATGGTCCGCGGCCTCCCCACCATTGAGCATGTCGAGCAGCTGTGCGACAGTTGCCTGGCGGGGAAGCAACGTCGAGCACCTTTCCCTCAGGTAGCGAAGTACCGCGCCGACGGCCTCCTTGACCTCGTCCACGGCGACCTATGCGGTCCAATCACACCCGTGACGCCAGCTGGGAAGAGCTACTTCCTCCTCGTCGACGACCAGAGCCGCTACATGTGGCTCACCCTGCTCCGGACCAAGGACGAGGCGGCGAATGCGATCAAGCACTTCAAGGCACACGCAGAAATCGAGACGGGACGCAAACTCCGTCGCCTTTGCACGGATCGCGGCGGCGAGTTCAATTCGATCACCTTCGCCACCTACTGCGCCGACAAGGGCGTAGGACGCCAGCTCACGGCGCCATACTCCCCACAGCAGAACGGGGTGGTGGTGCGCCGAAACCAGACCATCGTCGCAACGGCGCGAAGCATCATGAAGGCCAAGGACGTGCCGGCAAGGTTCTGGGGCGAAGCGGTGAGCACGGCGGTGTATCTGCTCAAACGCTCGCCGACGAAGAGCGTGCACGGGAAAACTCCGTACGAGGTATGGTATGGAAGAAAACCCGATGTCAGCTAGCTACGTGTGTTTGGTTGTGTTGCACATGTCAAGACAGTGAAACCGCACCCCGCGAAGCTGGAAGACCGGAGCACGCCCATGGTGTTCTTCGGCTATGAACCTGGCTCGGCTGCCTACCGCGTGTATGATCCAGCCCAGCAACGCGTCCATGTCACGAGAGACGTGGTGTTTGATGAGCAGGCGAGCTGGAACTGGACGGAGCCTGGTGTGGCGGTCGGCGCGGGATCCTTCACCGTCGATTACTACACGCACACGGTGGCACGCGCGCCGCCACTGACGGCGGCGACTCCCGCACCAGCGCGAGAGCAGGCCGGGGAGCCTGGATCGGCTGCTTTCACCCCCCATCTGCACCACGTGCGCCACCGAGCTAGGGAGCAGATGGGGGGTGAAAGCAGCCGATCCTCCACAGCCACGCCACCCCATGACGACACGAGCACGCGACGGCATCATGCAGCCAAACCACATATACGACGACTACGCGATAGTGCACGAGGACGACCTCGACTACGTGATGGTTGAGGAGGACGAGCTCCACCTGGGTGCCGTCGACGAGCCGAACACCTTCGCCGAAGCCGAGCACGATGGCAACTGGAGCCGCGCCATGGATGAAGAGATGGCGTCCATCATCGAGAACAAGACATGGCGTCTGGTTGATCTGCCTGCAGGTTTTCGGCCGATTGGACTGAAGTGGGTCTACAAACTGAAACGGGACGCCGACGACAACGTGCAGAAGTACAAGGCCAGGCTCGTCGCGAAGGGATACGTCCAGAGGCAGGGAGTGGACTTTGAGGAGGTGTTCGCGCCAGTGGCACGCCTCGAGTCTGTTCGCCTGCTCCTCGCCCTCGCAGCTCAAGAAGGGTGGCCGGTTCATCACATGGACGTGAAGAGTGCCTTCCTCAACGGCGATCTGCAGGAGGACGAGTACGTTGCGCAGCCACCCGGTTTCGTCGTGGCCGGACAAGAGCACAAGGTGCTGCGCCTAGACAAGGCATTGTACGGACTTCGCCAAGCACCTCGGGCGTGGTACTCCAAGCTGGACAGCTGCCTGCTGTCACTCGGGTTCAGCAGACATGAGTCAGAGCACGCCATCTATGGGCGGGGCTCTGGAGCTGCAAGGCTGCTAGTTGGCGTCTATGTCGACGATCTCATCATCACCGGCAACGACAAGCAAGAGATCGCTCGATTCAAGGAGGAGATGAAGAAACTCTTCCGCATGAGCGACCTGGGGTTGCTTAGCTTCTATCTCGGCATCGAGGTGAAGCAGGAGGAAAGTGGGATCACGCTGATCCAAGCTGCATACGCCATGAAGATTCTTGAGAAGAGTGGAATGGTTGGCTTCAACCCGTGCCAAGTACCAATGGAGCCACGTTTCAAGCTCAGCAAGGTGAGCACCGCGCCGGCGACAGACGCGACGGAGTACCGCAGCGTCATCGGCAGTCTTCGGTATTTGGTGCACACCCGCCCCCACATCGCGTACTCGGTGGGCTACGTGAGCCGCTTCATGGAGACTCCCACCACCGAGCACCTAGCTGCCGTCAAGCATATCCTCTGGTACGTCGCCGGAACTCAACACTTTGGGTGCCGGTACACACGAGGGGCCGGGCAGGCTGTGATGATCGGTTTCAGCGGCAGCGACATAGCGGGAGACGTCGACACCCGCAAGAGCACCACCGGCGTTCTGTTCTTCCTAGGCCCAAATCTGATCAGCTGGCAGTCTATGAAACAGAAGGTGGTGGCCCTTTCCTCGTGTGAAGCGGAGTATATCGCCGCAACGACTGCGGCATGCCAGGGCATCTGGCTAGCTCGCCTCCTCGGAGAATTGCAGAGCAAGGAGGTTGAGAAGATCACGCTGAAGGTGGACAACAAGTCCGCAATTTCTCTCTGCAAGAACCCCGTCTACCACGACCGCAGCAAGCACATCGATACCAGGTATCATTTCATCAGGCAGTGTGTGGAGGATGGGCGCGTAGAGGTTGATTTCATCGGCACCAACGGACAGCTTGCGGATATACTGACGAAGGCACTCAGGCGTGTCAAGTTTCAGGAGCTGCGGGCAGCAATTGGCGTCGTTGAGCTGCAGTAAGCTGCAACAGGGCTTAGGGAGTGATTGTCAGTTAAACCCTGTTGCTAGTGTACTTTACTTTCAGTTTTCGTCATAAATAAGTCATGTATCGTGAGCCTGTTCACGACTTGACACACACGTTTGTTTTCCTAGAGTTTAGGGGATCGCCAGGGCTCCGTCGTGGGATGGCACGGCTCCAGCGGGTCATGGCGAGATAGTAGGGATACGGGCGAGGGACGTTGGGATGGCAGCGTCCACGACTCGATCGTGATCCTGAATCGTAGCAGGTTTTCAGGGTTTTTAGTGTTCCCTGTAACCACCATATAAATAAAGCGAGAAGCAAAAAAGCAGTACACATTTACACTGCACCAAAATACTCTTTGTCAACTCTCTCTAGTTCTTGATCTTCCATCGCTGATCTACGAGAGAAACGAGCTGCTGGGCTGACAGACATGACCTTCATTAGGGGGAGATTACTGTAGTGTGATGTTGGGGATGTTACAGTAGGCCCACAGGGTAGCGCAGCAGAGTTAAGCCTAGAAGCCTGCTATAGAAAGGAGTTCGATACTACGCCTGTGCCGGGGCTTTAAAGCAGGTGTGGCTGCTCTTCACTAGGCGAGGTGGGACTAAACTTCCTGCCCCGTCGCCTGGCAGCGCACCCCCTTTAGTACCGGGTCGTGGCTCCAATCGGTACCAAAGGGGGGGGGGGGTCTTTAGTACCGGTTGCAACCATGACCTGGTACTAAAGGGGGGCGCTTCCCGCCGCTTGGACTGGACAAATTTGACCTTTAGTACCAGTTGGTGGCTCCAACCGGTATTAAAGGTCCATCCTATATAAGCAGCACTTACGAAAATTTGCAGTTTCTTCCCCCTCTTTCCTCTCTGCTTTCGACATCGCCGTCGCCTCTGCCGCCGCCTGTCACAAGCACTGCCGTCGCTGTCGCCATCCCCGTCCCAGTCATGTGTCGTCCCCGTCCCCGTCCCCATCACCGCCCTGTCATGTCCCCGTCCCCGTCGCCGTCCCTGTTTTCACCGTCTCGCCGCCGCCCCGTCGCCACCCCGTCACCCCGCTGTGAGCCTCATGCGCCATGGCCGCACTCTCGATCATCCGATCGAGCCCGCTCACGCGCACACTACACACACAAACACACACACATTTTTCTTACTCATTTTCTGTTTTCTATTTTTTTTAGTTTTTTTTATACTTTTAGTTATATAAATGTTAGATTAATGTCAAAGTTTTAGCTACATGAATTAGATTAATGTTAAAGTTTTAGCTAGATGAATTTGATTAATGTCAAATTGTTAGATGATCAAATTAGATATATTAATGTCAAATGTTAGATGAATGTTAGATTAATGTCAAATTTTGCATATAATAATATCAAAAATGTTAGTTAGAAATGTTATAAATGTTAGAAATGTTAGATATAGCAATGTTTGTCACAATCTAATCATTTAAAAAATGTTACATTTGCATATAGTATTTGGTCTCGACGTCAACGATGCCCGGCCCGCATCCTCGTCGTCGACCTGGTCGCGACGACGTCGTGCTTCGAAGGAGCCATGTCCGGGACTGGGCTCCGCCGAGCTAGCACCGGGTGGTGCTACCTTCAGGGGCGCGCCGCTTGGTGAGGAACCCGGTCCCGGGTCCCGTCGTCGAGTAGATGATTTTTCATATAAAAAACTTTTTAATCCGAGTTTGTATGCAAAAGTTATGCCCATTTTACAAATTTCCAGAGAGATTTTGCAAATAAAGTCGAAATTCATATTTGTAAATTTTCCCAACAACTAGACCACATATCACATGGGAAACTTATTTTCTTTTATTTTTTGACATTTCCATCATTTTCTTTCATTTTTTCTAAAACTGAAAAGGCGATCTAGGGGGTGCATTCGGTGTTGGGCCAAGTTAGTAATGGCGCACCGTGGGTGTGGTGCGCCATTACTAGTAATGGCGCACCACACTCACGGTGCGCCATTACTAGTTTTGAAAAAAATTGAATTTTTTTGAATTTTTTTTTTGAAACTTAGTAATGGCGCACTGTCCACAGGTGCGCCATTACTAACCAATATTTTTTTAATTTTTTTTACTTTTTTTTCAAAACTACTAATGGCGCACTGCCGATGTGGTGCGTCATTACTATGTCAACTAGTAATGGCGCACTATACAACAGTGCGCCATTAGTAACAATTTTTTTATGTTTTTTTTTCAAAACTACTAATGGCGCACCACACACCAAGTGCGCCATTAGTAATATATTACTAATGGCGCACCGAGACATGGTGCGCCATTAGAATATAGTAATGGTGCACCACATGACAGGTGCGCCATTAGAGGTCATTGCATCTATAGCCCTTTTTGTAGTAGTGTCTGTATGAAGGTACCGTCTGGCTTCCCGTCGAATATGAAGGGAATAATAAATATGGCAGAGAAAAAGTTTCAGAACCTAAAGTCTCATGACTGCCACGTGATTATGACGCAGCTGCTTCCGGTTGTATTGAGGGTGCTTCTACCGGAAAATGTTTGATTAGCCATTGTGAAGCTGTGTGCATTCCTCAATGCAATCTCTCAAAAGGTAGTCGATTTAGAAATCATAGCAAGGTTGGAGAATGATTTAGTGCAATGTCTTGTCAGTTTAGAGTTGGTGTTCCCACCATCCTTCTTCAATATCATTATGCACGTCCTAGTTCAACTATGCGAAGAGATTGTCGTTTTGGGCCCTATATTTCTACACAATATGTTCCCCTTTAAGAGGTTCATGGGAGTCTTAAAGAAATATGTTCATAACCGTGCTAGGCCAGAAGGAAGCATCTCCAAGGACCATGAAAATGGGGAGGTAATTGAGTTTTGTGTTTACTTTATTCCTGACCTTAAGCCGATTGGTGTTCCTGAATCACGGCATAAGGGCAGATTTGGTGAAAATGGCACGCTAGGGCCGGATCAAATAATATGTATGGACGGGCATTCGCTCACTGAAGCACACTACACAGTTCTACAAAAATCCGCCTTGGTGGCTCCGTATATGGAGGAACACAACAATATTCTAAGCTCCAAATACCCGGAGCAATCTGAAGACTGGATTACACCTGAACAAAAAAGGACTTTTGCCGGTTGGTTGCAGACACGTGCCATGCATGACGCTTCTATTGAAGATGACCCATACTTGTTGTATCAGTTACCATATTCGAATATAATGACTTTCAAAGGGTACGAGATAAATGAGAATACATTTTACACGATCGCCCAAGAAAAAAAAGAGCACCAACCAAAACAGTGGTGTCCGCTTTGGTGCAGCAACCAGTAGGGGAAATGACACATATTATGGTTACATAGAGGAGATACGGGAACTTGACTATGGACGTGATTTGAAGGTCCCTTTGTTTCGGTGCAAATGGGTCAATATGACAAGAGGCGGCGTAAAAGAAGACCCGCAGTACGGAGTGACAACAGTGGATCTCAACAATCTTGCGTACGCAGACGAACCATTCGTCCTAGCCAATGATGTGGCGCAGGTTTTCTATGTGAAGGACATGTCTACCAAGCCGAGAAAAAAGAGATAAGGAAGCGAATACATCATACGATGAGCCAAAGCGCCACATAGTTCTTTCAGGGAAAGGAAACATCGTGGGAGTGGATGACAAGACAGACATGTCAGAAGATTATGAAAAGTTTCATGAAATAGCTCCCTTCACAGTGAATATTGACCCGAGCATCCAGTTAAATGATCAAGATTGTCCATGGTTAAAGCGCAAAGGGACACACACAAAGAAAAAGTTTCACACCCAAAGACAGTAGGGAATCTTTGTAATAGTTAGGGTGCTTATGTGTTTTGCATTTGAAACATGTACGTTTGTGCTTCGGAAAAACGTGTACCTTTCTAACTTTTTGCTAATTTTCGGCTCATTTACTGATTTTTTTAGCTAAATGACCCTGAAATTGAAAAGAACTACAAATAAACTCTGAAAAGATTGGAAGTTGGCATGGTATCATCATTTCACCCACATAGCATGTGCAAAAAAGTAGAGAGGGTTACGGCAAAAACTGGATCCACTTCGTGTACAAAATGGACAATCTCTTTTGAAGTATTAGGGTTTTGGTATTAAAAAACCTAAGTATTACCAAGTTGAATATAATGGTAAAACAAACTAATATTAAACATAAGAAAAAGAATCACTGAAAAATCTATTTTTAAAGTAAATTTATTCACAAACTAGTGATTCACACAAATTTCAAATAATTCAAATTTAAACAATTCAAATTTGGAAACTACTAGCACTAATAGAATGTTTGTATTTTTTTACCTAAAGCAAAAATATTCACAAAGAAACTCTAAATACAGAAAAATAAACAACTCAGAAATAAATAGAAAAATAAATAAAGTAAAAAAGAAAAAACTAAATAAAAAAAAGCCAACCTACTAGGCCACAGCGGCATGCATACGACTAGAGCCCAGCAGCAGTTGGACCAGTAGGTGTGACGCCCCCGATTCAATCGTACACTAATCATACATGCAAATGTGTACAATCAAGATCAGGGACTCACGGGAAGATATCACAACACAACTCTAGACACAAATTCAAATAATACAAGCTTTATATTACAAGCCAGGGGCCTCGAGGGCTCGAATACATAATCTCGAATACAACGAGTGAGCGGAAGCAACAATATCTGAGTACAGACATGAGTTAAACAAGTTTGCCTTAAGAAGGCTAGCACAAAAGCAACATCGTTCGAAAAGACAAGGCCTCCCGCCTGGGAGCCTCCTAACTACTGCTGGTCATCAGCGTCATACTATCCAATTCTCATCAAAAGTATCCAGTTCTAGTTGTATCGATCGGGATACAACTCCATGTGTCCGTTACCGTAGGACAGGCTATCGATAGATGATTTCTACCACGCAGGGGTGCACCAACTTACCCACTACGCTCGGTTAACTCCGGCCGGACACACTTTCCTGGTTCATGCCCGGCCTCGGCCAAACAATACGCCGCAACCCGACCTAGGCCTAATAGAGAGGTCAGCACGTCGGACTAAACCTATGCCCCCAGGGGTCATGGGCCATCGCCCCGGGAACTCCTGCACGTTGCGAGGGCGGCTGCTACCTCTTGAGCACTGCGTTGGATTTCCCCGAAGAGGAGAGGATGATGCAGCAAAGCAGCGTAAGTATTTCCCTCAGTTTTTGAGAACCAAGGTATCAATCCAGTAGGAGGCCACACACAAGTCCCTCGTACCTGCACAAAACGATAGCTCCTCGCAACCAACGCGATTAGGGGTTGTCAATCCCTTCACAGTCACTTACGAGAGTGAGATCTGATAGAGATGATAGATAATATTTTGGTATTTTGGTATAGAGATGCAAAGTGAAAAGTAAAAGGCAAAGTAAAAACAAAGCAATTATTAAAGTGATGGAGATTGATATGATGAGAATAGACCCGGGGGCCATAGGTTTCACTAGTGGCTTCTCTCAAGAGCATAAGTATTCTACAGTGGGTGAACAAATTACTGTTGAGCAATTGACAGAATTGAGCATCATTATGAGTATATCTAGGTATGATCATGTATATAGGCATCACGTCCAAGACAAGTAGACCGAAACGATTCTGCATCTACTACTATTACTCCACTAATCGACCGCTATCCAGCAAGCATCTAGAGTATTAAGTTAAAAACAGAGTAACGACTTAAGCAAGATGACATGATGTAGAGGAATAAGTTCATGCAATATGATAAATACCCCATCTTGTTATCCTCGATGGAAACAATACAATACGTGCCTTGCAACCCTTTCTGTCACTGGGTAAGGACACCGCAAGATTTTGAA
The DNA here is from genome assembly GCA_021605145.1 of Aegilops bicornis. NCBI lineage: Eukaryota > Viridiplantae > Streptophyta > Magnoliopsida > Poales > Poaceae > Aegilops > Aegilops bicornis. The sequence goes on along the minus strand of CM038670.1, from coordinate 1,879,782 downwards.
CCCAAAGCTATGCACTTCTCCCATTGCAAGAACTAAAAATCTAGTTGGCCAAACCAAACGGATAATTCGAAGAGACTTGCAAAGATAACCAACCATACATAAATGAATTCATAGAAGATTCAAATATTATTCATAGATAAACTGGATCATAAACCCACAATTCATCAATCTCAACAAACATACCGCAAAAGAAGATTACATCGAATAGATCTCCACGAGAGAAGGGGAGAACATTGTATTGAGATCCAAAAAGAGAGAAGGAGCCATCTAGCTACTAGCTATGGACCCGAAGGTCTGAAGTAGACTACTCACACTTCATCGGAGGGGCTATGGTGTTGATGTAGAAGCCCTCCGTTGTGGATGCCCCCTCCGGCGGAGCTCCGGAACAGGCCCCAAGATGGGATCTCGTGGATACAGGAAGTTGCGGCGGTGGAATTAGGTTTTTGGCTCCTGTTCTGATCGTTTGGGGGTACGTAGGTATATAGGAGGAAGGATTACGTCGGTGGAGCGACAGGGGGCCCACGAGGCAGGGGGCGTGCCCTAGGGGGGGGGCCTCTTTTGTTCCTTGGAGTAGGTTCCAAGTCGCGTGGATCACGTTCGGTGAGAAAATCACGTTTCCGAAGGTTTCATTCCGTTTGGACTCCGTTTGATTCTGTTTCTTCGAAACACTGAAATAGGCAAAAAACAGCAATTCTGGGATGGGCCTCCGGTTAATAGGTTAGTCCCAAAAATAATATAGAAGTGGAAAATAGAGCCCAATATAGTCCAAAACAGTCGATAAAGTAGCATGGAGCAATCAAAAATTATAGATATGTTGGAGACGTATCAGGCATCCCCCAGTTTAATTCCTGCTCGTCCTCGAGTAGGTAAATGATAAAAAGAGAATTTTTGGTGCGGAGTGATACTTTGGCATAATTTCAATGTAAATCTTCTTAATTGTGGTATGGATATTCAGATCCGAAAGATTCAAGACAAAAGTTCATATTGACATAAAAATAATAATATTTCAAGCATACTAATCAAGGTAATCATGTCTTCTCAAAATAGCATGGCAAAAGAAAGTTCATCCCTACAAAATCATATAGTTAGGTTATGCTTCATTTTGGTCACACAAAGATGTTCCCAACTTCTATACCCCCGATGACAAGCCAAGCAATTGTTTCATACTTAAATAATCTCAAACTTTTTCAACCTTCACGCAATACATGAGCGTGAGCCATGGATATAGCACTATGGGTGGAATAGAATATGATGATGGGGATTGTGTTGATAAGACAAAAAAGGAGAAAGTCTCACATTGACGAGGATAATCAACGGGCTATGGAGATGCCCATCAATTGATGTCAACATGAGGAGTAGGGATTGCCATGCAACAGATGCACTAGAGCTAAGAATGCTCAACAAAAGAAAACTAGTGGGTGTGCGTCCAACTTGCTTGCTCATGAAGACCTAGGGCATTTGAGGAAGCCCATCGTAGGAATATACAAGCCAAGTTCTATAATGAAAAAATCTCACTAGTATGAAAATAAAACTTATGAGACTCACTATATGAAAAACATGGTGCTACTTTGAAGCACAATATATGAGACTCACTACATGAAGAACTAGGTGTTACTTTGAAGCACAATATATGAGACTCACTACATGAAGAACAAGGTGCTACTTTGAAGCACAAGTGTGGAAAAAGAGATAGTAACATTGCCCTTTTTATTTATTTTCTTTTTTTTTGGGCCTTTTTTTTTCTTTTTGGCCTTTTTTTGGGAAATGCTCCAATAATGATGATCATCACACTTCTATTGATTACAACATAAGGATTACAACTCAAAACTAGAACAAGATATGACTCTATATGAATGCCTCCAGTGGTGTACTGGGATAGTGCAATGAATCAAGAGTGACATGTATGAAAAATAATGCATGGTGGATTTGCCACAAATACGATGTCAACTACATGATCATGCAATGGCAATATGACAAAAGTAAAGTATGTCAAGATGATGATGAACGGAATGGTGGAAAGTTGCATGGCAATATATCTCGGAATGGCTATGGAAATGCCATAATAGGTAGGTATGGTGGCTTTTTTGAGGAAGATATAAGGAGGTTTATGTGTGATAGAGCGTATCATATCACGGGGTTTCGATGCACCGGCGAAGTTTGCACCAACTCTCAAGGTGAGAAAGGGCAATGCACAGTACCGACGAGGCTAGCAAAGGCGGAAAGGTAAAAGTGCGTATAATCCATGGACTCAACATTAGTCAAAATAACTCATATACTTATTGCAAAAATTTAGAAGTCATCAAAAATCAAGTACTACGCGCAGGCTCCTAGGGGGATAGATTGGTAGGAAAAGACCATCGCTCGTCCCCGACCGCCACTCATAAGGATGCGCAAGCCAGGTACACTTCATGTTTCAATATTGTTACACAACTTTAACCATACGTGCATGCTACAGGATTTGCAAACTTCAACACAAGCACTTTTCAAATTCACAACTACTCAACTAACACGACTATGATATTATCACCTCCATATCTTAAAACAATTATCAAGCATCAAACTTTTCTTAGTATTCAACGCATTCAAAAGAAGGTTTCACAAATCTTGAATACCAAGTATATTAATATTAAGAAAATTACCATGTTATTAACGACTCTCAAAATAATCTAAGTGAAGCATGAGAGATCAATAGTTTCTTTAAAACAAATCCACCACCATGCTCTAAAAGATCTAAGTGAAGCACTAGAGCAAAAATTATCACGCTCAAAAGATATAAGTGAAGCACTATGAGAAAAACAATTAAGATCATAAGATATAAGTGAAGCACATAGAGTATTCAAGCAAATTCTAATCAATTGGCTTCTCTCAAAAAGGTGTGTACAGCAAGGATGATTGTGGTAAACTAACAAGCAAAGACGCAAATAATACAAGACGCTCCAAGCAAAACACATATCATGTGGTGAATAAAAATATAGCTCCAAGTAAATTACCGATGGAAGTAGATTTAAAGAGGGATGCCTTCCGGGGCATCCCCAAGCTTTGAATTTTTGGTGTCCTTGGATTATCTTGGGGGTGCCATGGGCATCCCCAAGCTTAGGCCCTTGCCACTCCTTGTTCCATAATCCATCAAAATAATTCACCCAAAACTTTAAAACTTCACAACACAAAACTCAATAGAGATCTCATGGTCTCCGTTAGAGAAAGAAAACAAAAAACTAATTTATGGTACTGTAATGAACTCATTATTTATTTATATTGGTGTTAAACCTACTGTATTCCAACTTCTCTATGGATTATAAACTATTTTACTAGCCATAGATTCATCAAAATAAGCAAACAACACACGAGAAACAGAATCTGTCAAAAACAGAACAGTCTGTAGTAATCTGTAACTAACGCTAACTTCTGGAACTCAAAAAAATCTACCAAAATTAGAAGACCTAGCCAATTTGTTTATTGATCAGAAGCAATTGGAATAAATATTTTATCTCGTTCTGGTGATTTTTAATAATTCGGGCACTGAGCGCAAAGTTTCTGGAAATTACAGCTAGATCAAATAACTATCATCCAAGAAGATCTAATAGGTCTAGCTTGGCACAAAACCTAATTAAAACATAAAACCACATCTAATCAGAGGCTAGATGGATTATTTATTCCTAAACAGAAACAAAAGAAAAAAAAATAAAAAAAAAAATTGGGTTGCCTCCCAACAAGCGCTATCGTTTAACGCCCCTAGCTAGGCATAAAAGCAAGGATAGATCTAGGTATTGCCATCTTTGGTTTTCAGTTTTTTAGCGGAGTCATGCTCGAATCCGGGAGGTTCTTTCCGCTTCCCTTCATACTCGGAAATTTTTAAATCTAAAGAATCCAACCGCTTATTACAAAGAGTAATCAACATATTCATGCGGTGAAGATTTCCGCTAACACTTTTAAGAGGCTCAAGAGACTTTTGTAAAAATTTTGTTACTTCGCAAATCTTTGCAAACTCTTGGGTTTCTTCTTGGGTAGGATGAGATCCTCCCTTTTTGAGTAGTGTTCCCACTATTCCCTCTATAATTTCATGCGCAATACTGGGATCAATCTCAATGAAATTTCCCTTGGCAATGCAATCCAAGAGTTGTCTATGCGTCATATTTAACCCAACATAAAAATTACGAAGAAGAATTCTAAAGTTCACCTCTAGGGTGCACTTGTGATAAGATTCCATCATCCTATACCAAGCATCTTTTAAGTTTTCTCCTTGACTTTGCTTGAAGTGAGGAACTTCAAACTCGGGAGACATAGGAGCGGATAAGGAATTAGACATAACGACAAGAAAGCAAACTAACACACGAGCAAACAAGAGGACGAGGAAAAGGCAACGGGAAAAAGAGGAGGAGATTGGGAAAGAGAGGGCGAATAAAACAGCAACGGTGAAGTGGGGGAGAGGAAAACGAGAGGCAAATGGCAAATAATGTAATGCGAGAGATAGGGATTGTGATGGGTACTTGGTATGGTGATTGACTTGCTCTTGCGTGAGCCTCCCCGGCAACGGCGCCAGAAATTCTTCTTGCTACCTCTTGAGCACTCCGTTGGATTTCCCCGAAGAGGAGAGGATGATGCAGCAAAGTAGCGTAAGTATTTCCCTCAGTTTTTGAGAACGAAGGTATCAATCCAGTAGGAGGCCACGCACAAGTCCCTCGTACCTACACAAAACGATAGCTCCTCGCAACCAACACGATTAGGGGTTGTCAATCCCTTCACGGTCACTTACGAGAGTGAGATCTGATAGAGATGATAGATAATATTTTTGGTATTTTTGGTATAGAGATGCAAAGTAAAAAGTAAAAGGAAAAGTAAAAACAAAGCAAGTAGTAAAGTGATGGAGATTGATATGATGAGAATAGACCCGGGGGCCATAGGTTTCACTAGTGGCTTCTCTCAAGAGCATAAGTATTCTACGGTGGATGAACAAATTACTATTGAGCAATTGACAGAATTGAGCATAGTTATGGGTATATCTAGGTATGATCATGTATATAGGCATCACGTCCAAGACAAGTAGACCGGAACGATTCTGCATCTACTACTATTACTCCACTCATCGACCGCTATCCAGCATGCATCTAGAGTATTAAGTTAAAAACAGAGTAACGCCTTAAGCAAGATGACATGATGTAGAGGAATAAATTCATGCAATATGATAAATACCCCATGTTGTTATCCTCGATGGCAACAATACAATACATGCCTTGCAACCCTTTCTGTCACTGGGTAAGGACACCGCAAGATTGAACCCAAAGCTATGCACTTCTCCCATTGCAAGTACTACCAATCTAGTTGGCCAAACCAAACGGATAATTCGAAGAGACTTGCAAAGATAACCAATCATACATAAAATAATTCAGAGAAGATTCAAATATTATTCATAGATAAGCTGGATCATAAACCCACAATTCATCGGTCTCAACAAACACACCACAAAAAGAAGATTACATCGAATAGATCTCCACGAGAGAAGGGGAGAACATTATATTGAGATCCAAAAAGAGAGAAGAAGCCATCTAGGTACTAGCTATGGACCCGAAGGTCTAAAGTAAACTACTCACACTTCATCGGAGGGGCTATGGTGTTGATGTATAAGCCCTCCGTGGTGGATGCCCCCTCCGACGGAGCTCCGGAACAGGCCCCAAGATGGGATCTCGTGGGTACAGGAAGTTGCGGTGGTGGAATTAGGTTTTTCGCTCCTGTTCTGATCGTTTGGGGGTACGTAGGTATATATAGGAGGAAGGAGTACGTCGGTGGAGCGACAGCGGGCCCATGAGGCAGGGGGCGCAACCTAGGGGGGCGCCCCCCACCCTCATGACCGCCTCTTTCGTTCCTTGGAGTAGGGTCCAAGTCCCTTGGATCACGTTCTGTGAGAAAATCATGTTTCCGAAGGTTTCATTCCGTTTGGACTCCGTTTGATATTCTGTTTCTTCGAAACACTGAAATAGGCAAAAAACAGCAATTCTAGGCTGGGCCTCCGGTTAATAGGTTAGTCCCAAAAATAATATAAAAGTGGAAAATAAAGGCCAATATAGTCCAAAACTGTAGATAAAGTAGCATGGATCAATCAAAAACTATAGATACTCTGCAGACGTATCAACGGCCGGTGAGCAGACCTAGCTACCTCCTTCAAAAAGGCAGGTGCTTACGCAGTCCAACCCGGCGCGCGCCGCTCAGTCGCTGACGTCTATTAAGCTTCGGTTGATGTATACGACGCAGAACGACCATACTATGCCCATGTGATGGTTAGTGCTATCAGGCCAGAGGCCCCTCGGATCAAATATCCAAATCGTAGTGGATTAGGAACATGCGTTAACAAGCAGAGACTCACGAAAGATGTGACCCCGTTGCCCCGTCTCGAGGACTTGTGGCAAGGGCTAAGAATGCCCGGCCACGCCTCGTAATTATCTCTCGGAAACCTTCCAGGTCAACCGTCTCCACATCACTCGCAATTATGCTCGCGTGGGTACCCCTCAGGGTCGCCCGTCTTTAGTAACATGGTTCAGTGTAAGGTCATAGTAACCGTGTGTCCAAACATCAAGGGGAAAACTCGAGGAATCACCCCCAGTGAAGTCCACTCGATGTAATCATCAATGCGAACGTAAGAGGTACCACCGTCGAGGTTCACACTTGAGGGGTTGCACGACGGAGTCGTATCGGAAGTGGTTAAAGAGGAAATCACCCTCGATGACCACGACCAAATAGCTACACTACAGGGCTAACATCAGAAGTGCTGATGAGGTCTCACCCTCGGTACTCAAGTAACCCAGTAGTGTCGAGCAACTAAGGGGAAGTGATGTGCGGTGCCAGGGCCTGGTCTTCGATCCCGTTGATTGGGTCTTCGATGGTGAAGCAGGGGCAACAAGGACAAGGTGGGGGGTCACTGATGGATCACTAACCAACCTATACTAAACAGTTTAGGATAAGCATGTAGGTAACGATAAGCAGGTTAGAAAAGCAGGCTATGCATCAGAATAGGAGCAATCAATTATAGTAGCAAAATCTAATGCAAGCATGATAGAATGGAATAGGCGATATCGGGATGATCAAAGGGGGGGGGGGCTTGCCTGGTTGCTCTGGCAAGGAGGAGTCGTCGTCGACGTAGTCGATCACAAGGGCAGCATCGGTCTCGAGGTCTACCAGAGAGAAGAGGGGGAAGAAACAGTAAAATAAAGAAAACATAGCATCACAAAGCATAACATGGCAATATGATGTGCCCGGTGTGACCTAACGTATGGCTACACGATAAAGGTGAAGGAGGAATTCAACCGGGAAGATACTCTCGGTTTCGGACCTGTGTCACACAGATGACCAGAGGGGGAATGTTCCATGTTCATCATGCTAGGGGCATGTGACAGATGAACGGGCCGCACATTCGGATTCGTTTGATTTTTCTGAGCAACTTTCATATAGAAAACATTTTCATCCGAGGTACGGTGGATTTTCTATTAATTTTCAAATATTAAACAATTTTCTGGAATTATTTAAATTAACAGAAAATGAATTTGACGTCAGCATTGCGTGGGGATGATGTCAGCGGTCAACAGACTCGCTGACCAGGTCAAAACTGACCTGTGGGTCCAATGGGACCGACATGTCATAGACAGAGAGCTAACATAGTTCATTTTATTTAAAAAGAGCTAATTAAGGGGGGTGGGCCCTGGGTGTCAGTGGCTGCTTAGGTTAATTAAAGATTTAAAAAAACACCAAACTTAATTAGTGGGATGGGCCCGCCTGTCATTTACAAGGGGGGTGCCCAGTCAGCAGAGTTGACTGAGTCAACTCAGTCAACAGGGCCCCACGGGCCCACGGTCAGTGGCTCAGGGGACGTGCCCCAGGCGTCCTCGTCAGCCCACGCCGGTGCTGGTGACCGGAGTAACTCCGGCGGGCCGTTTCGAGGAGGCGCATCGCCGGTGAGGTTCGGAAATAGCCGTCCGGGGCCTATTTGACGCGCGAGAGGCGCCGTTCGGACGTGGTGAACGAACCACGTCGAGTGGTGTCAGCGGCAGCAGCTAGGGAGGCCGGAAAGGGCGCCGACAACGAGTTGCTGCGGCGAAGGCTTCCGGGCAATGGCGGAATCGACGCTAGAGAGGTCGGTTGCACAAACTGGAGGGCTCTACGGGTCCCTACGGCGTCGTGGAGCACGGCCGAGAACTCGGTCGAGCTCAATGTCGACCGAAACGACGGTGACGAAAGGCGCGGTGGCAGTTTGGCCATGAAGAAGAACGACGATTGCAAGCGCGGGGAGAGAGGAGAAAGCAAGGTTGGAAAAAGCGGTAGGCGTAAGTAGGGTGGTTGGCCTTCGCCTAGTGCCTAGGTGGTGCTTAAGCGCCCTAGGCGTGAACTAGGCGGTAATATAGTTTTACTATCAGGGTGTATTTGTGAGTATTATGTGTGTGTTGATATTAATTTAGGGCATTAAATAAGTTAATTGCCAGCTACTGCCATTGGAATATGGCCTGTTTGGCATATTAGTGCAATATGGCATGACTCCTTTGGATAGACAATTCCTTTCTTGCCCTGCCTAGACTTTCATTTATGCCCTAGGCGAGGCATTTGGCCATCGCCTAGCGCCTAGGCGTGCCTAAGCGCCTCCTAGGCACTGCCTTTTCCAATAGAGGGAGAAAGGGAGGGGTTCGGTGCGGCGGCTTATGGTGCGGCTCACGGTGGCCCTTGGATGTTTAGGAGGACAACGGGTCGAGGAGTCGGCGACGGACGGAGCGGAGGAGCTCCGGCGAGCCACGGTGGTCGCCGAGTCGATTCGGGCGATGTAGTGGCCTCCGGCTCGGACGCGAGGCCGGGGAAGAGGGAGAAGACGTCGACGGTGATGGTGGACTGGTCAGGAGGACGAGACGGCTCCGGTGGCCGCGATGACAACGGAGGATGGCAGCGAACGCGCTCGGGTCAGAGACAGGGGAGTGAGCGAGCGAGGAAGAGAGAAGGGGGAAATGGCGAGGCGTCCAGGAGTGGATGTGGCGGTAGGTGAGGGGGGACTCTAGGAGGCGGGGAGGCGCGGGGACTTATCCTCTCGCGGGGGGCGTCACCGGCGAGGTGGCTGGGCGGCGACGGGCGCGCGCTGTCCCTCCCGGTCGGGCGAACCGGAAGCGACCGGGGGAGGGGGAGTGGGCCGTCCTAGCTGGCCCAGTTGGCTCGGGCCAGGCACTATGCACTTGGCCTAGTGCACAGTGGCCTGTGCTCTTTCTCTTTTCTTTTTCCCTTTTGATTTTCTCTTTTTTTAGCAGCTTTTCCATTTTCATTTAGCCACAATTGACTTTGCAAAAATATGCCACTGGCCAAAACAATTTGAAACAATTATTGAGCACTACCACAAAAGGTTTGGGGTCATGAGGAGTTCTCCAAGGATTTTTAGAAAATGAAAATGACATCTTAAATACTGCTGGACCAGATAATAAATTCCCAGGGGCAATTTGGGAATTCCAAAAATGTTGGCTTCAACATGACAAATATCTAGGGATAATTTGCCATAGGATGAACTATTTTATTTGCATGAAAGAAAAAGCAAATATTTGACTTGAAGCAGATTTTGGACAAGTGGCCTTTTGGCATGATGATCATGATGACATGACCTTCATTAGGGGGAGATTACTGTAGTGTGATGCTGGGGATGTTACAGTAGGCCCACAGGGCAGCGCGGCAGAGTTAGGCCAAGAAGCCTTCAATAGAGAGGAGTTCGATACTGCGCCCGCGCCGGGGCTTTAAAGCAGGTGTGGCTGCTCTTCGCTAGGCGAGGTGGGACTAAACTTCCTGCCCCGTCGCCTGGCAGCGCACCCCCTTTAGTACAGGGTCCTGGCTCCAATCGGTACCAAAGGGGGGGGGGGGTCTTTAGTACCGGTTGCAACCATGACCTGGTACTAAAGGGGGGCGCTTCCCGCCGCTTGGACTGGCGAAATTTGACCTTTAGTACCGGTTGGTGGCTCCAACCGGTACTAAAGGTCCATCCTATATAAGCAGCACTTATGAAAATTTGCAGTTTCTTCCCCCTCTTCCTCTCAGCTTTCGACATCGCCGCCGCCCCCTGTCGCTGCCCCCGTCACGCGCCGTTGCCGTCGCTGTCGCCATCCCCGTCCCTGTCACACGTCGTCCCCTTCCCCGTCCCCGTCCCCATCGCCGCCCTGTCCCATCCCCATTCCCGTCGCCGTCCCCGTTGTCACCGTCTCGCCGCTGCCCCGTCGCCACCCTGTCACCCCGCTGTGAGCCTCATGCGCCATGGCCGCGTCCTCGATCATCCGGTCGAGCCCGCTCGCGCGCACACTACACACACAAACACACACACATTTTTCTTACTCATTTTCTGTTTTCTATTTTTTAGTTTTTTTATACTTTTAGTTATATAAATGTTAGATTAATGTCAAAGTTCTAGCTACATGAATTAGATTAATGTTAAAGTTTTAGCTAGATGAATTTGATTAATGTCAAATTGTTAGATGATCGAATTAGATATATTAATGTCAAATGTTAGTTGAATGTTAGATGAATGTTAGATTAATGTCAAATTTTGCATATAATAATATCAAAAATGTTAGTTAGAAATGTTAGATATAGCAATGTTTGTCACAATCCAATCATTTAAAAAATGTTACATTTGCATATAGTATTTGTTCTCGACGTCAACGATGCCCGGCCCGCATCCTCGCCGTCGACCTGGTCGCGACGACGTCGTGCTTCGAAGGAGCCATGTCCGGGACTGGGCTCCGCCGGGCTAGCACTGGGAGGTGCTACCTTCAGGGGCGCGCCGCTTGGTGAGGAACCCGGTCCCGGGTCCCGTCGTCGACCCGGAGCTCCTTTGGTGGCGTTCGCATGGTCCACTTTCATGTCAGGAAGGAGGATGAGCACGTCCGTCGCTACATGGCTGCTATGGACGTCAGGTTCTCCAATACCTGGCAGATTCTTCAGGGATCTCACCCGAGCTATGATGCTGTGATGGTTCCTTCTCTTTGGGTGTCCACCGCCCACGCCGCAGGAACCGCGAGTGAAGTAGATAATTCGATAGTATTCGATCTATATTAGCTAGCTAGTGATGTATTCAATAATATTCGACACGATATATTCGAGATTATATATATTATTCGATAATATTTGAGACGATGTATTCGAGATTATATTCGATGATGCATATTAATTATCTACTATGATTCGGTTTTATCTTTCGAGATGCATATATATTATCTACTATTATCCGAGATGCATATCAATTATCTACTATTATTTGAGATGCGTACTAAATTGTTTTATATTTCTTCTGGATTAGTTAAATAAAAGCTACAGCGGATAATACCGGCAGAGAAGTAGAAGAGGCTATGTTCGAGCTCATCCGCTCCCCGAGCAGGCGAGATGATCAGAATGAAGAAGATGACGGCTCCCAATATCTGAACAATACCGGGGAGGGTGATATGATATTCGATCAAGACAACCGAACAAATTTCCTGGTATATATTATCTACTATGATTTCCTGGTATTTCATCAATACTATAGTTCTACGAGAAATTTTACTTATATATATACATAACGTGTATAATATATAGTTCTATGAGAAATTCTACTTATATATATATATATACATAACGTGTATAATGTGTAGTATTGTAAAATACCAGGAAATGAAAAATAATTAAATGGAAAACACAAAATTAAAGGAAAAAGAGATCATAAATTCAAAACCCCCTAAACCTTTTAGTACCGGTTGGTGTTACAGGACTCACGGGAAGATATCACTACACAACTCTACAAATAAAATAAGTCATACAAGCATCATAATACAAGCCAGGGGCCTCGAGGGCTCGAATACAAGTGCTCGATCATAGACGAGTCAGCGGAAGCAACAATATCTGAGTACAGACATAAGTTAAACAAGTTTGCCTTAAGAAGGCTAGCACAAACTGGGATACAGATCAAAAGAGGAGCAGGCCTCCTGCCTGGATCCTCCTAGCTACTCCTGGTCGTCGTCAGGGGCTGCACGTAGTAGTAGGCACCTCCAGAGTAGTAGTCGTCATCGACGGTGGCGTCTGGCTCCTGGGCCCCATCGTCTGGTTGCAACAATCGAGTAGAGGTAGGGGAAAAAGGGGGAACAAGGCAACCGTGAGTACTCATCCAAAGTACTCGCAAGCAAGGAGCTACACTACAAATGCATGGATATATGTGTAAAGGGCCATATCAGTGGACTGAACTGCAGAAAGCCAGAATAAGAGGGGGATAGCAAGTCTTAACGAAGACTACGCTTCTGGACACCTGTCTTGCAGCAGACAGGAGAGGACAAACGGAAGTCCTCCAAGTAACATCATATAGCAATAATCCTACCCGCCATCCCTCCTCATATCCCTCGAGAGAGAGCGACCACGGTTGTATCTCGCACTTGAAAGGGTGTGTTTTATCAAGTATCCGGTTCTAGTTGTCATAAGCTCAAGGTACAACTCCAAGTCGCCCTCTCATCAAGATCACGGCTATTCGAATAGATTAACTTCACTGCAGGGTGCACCATCTTACCCAAAGACGCTTGATCCCATTTGGCGGACACACTTTCCTGGGTCATGCCCGGCCGCGGAAGATCAACACGCCGCAGCCCCACCTAGGCACAACAGAGAGGCCAGACGCCGGTCTAAACCTAAGCCGCAGGGTCCGCCCATCGCCTCGAGCACACCAAGACGCTAAGCGTGCAGGGCGGGGAAGGCAGACCTCAGCCCAGCGTGCGTTCGTCCAATCCGGGCTACGCTGGCCTCCGTCGCCGACGTCTCAAGTGCTTCGCCGATACCACGACGCCGGATACCCATAACTACTGCTACAGTAGATGGTTAGTGCGTATAAGCTCGTAGCCAACTCAGATCAAATACCAAGACCTCGTTAAGCGTGTTAAGTAACCGCGAACGCCGATCAGGGCCAGGCCCACCTCTCTCCTAGGCGGTCTCAACCTGCCTGCCGCCTCCGCAAAAGATCCACTCATGGGTGCTCCATTAGCCTAATTCGACTTTAGTCTCCACATGTATCATGTATAAGTATATAGTATATACCCGTGATCACCTCCCGAGTGATCACGGCCCGATAGTATAGCACGGCAGACGGACAAGAATGTAGGGCCACAGATGAATGTACTAGCATCCTATACTAAGCATATAGGATTGCGGTGTAAAGGTAACAAGATGGTAACAAGGACAAAGGCTATGCAGCAAAGATAGGAATATCTGAAAGTAGTAACATGTTACTCTACTCTAATGCAAGCAGTGTAGAGAAGAGTAGGTGATATCTGGTGATCAAGGGGGGGCTTGCCTGGGTGCTCTTGCAAGAGAGAGGGGTCGTCAACACCATAGTCGAACTGGCCAACAGCAGCGTCGGTCTCGTAGTCTACCGGAGAGAAGAGGGGGAAGAAACAATGAATACCAAGTAAACAGATGCTTATCGATGCATGACATGTCAAGAAGCGATGCTAGGCGTGCCCTAACGTGGTATGAGGTGGTACTAGTTAAGGGGGGAACATCCGGGAAAGTATTTCCGGTGTTTCGAGTTTTCGGGCAGAGGAGCCGGAGGGGGAAAGTTGCAGGTTCGATAGGCTAGGGGTGTGGCGATTTAACGGATTGCGATCCGGATTCGCCCCGCTGCTCGAGCAACTTTCATGTTGAAAATATTTTAATCCGAAAGTTACGGATTAAAAGATATGATTTTCTAAAGATTTTATTAATTTACGTAATTTAATTAATTAATTAATTAATTGAAAAATGGAATTATGACGCCAAGATGATGTCATGTCGACGTTGCAGTCAACAGGGTTGACTGGGTCAACCTCGACATGTGCGCCTGCTCATCATACTGCTTAACTAATTAACCTAGCTTAGTTTAATTAACAGTAGTTAATTAGGTTAATTAATTATTAGGTTAATTAATCAGGATTAATTAGATTAATTATTTACTTAATTAATTAATTAATTAATTAATTAATTAGTTTTATCTTATTAATTATATTTAATTAATTTCATTTTCCCTTTTCTTTTATTATAAAACGCCACAGGGTGGGGTCCGCTTGTCATAGGCGTGTGGTGGGTTGATCGGCCACCGCCGACCGAGTCAACAGAGCGGGGGCTGGGCCCACCGGGCCGCTGGCCCAAAGCGGTGGCCCTGGTGGCCACGCCGGCGTCGGCGCCGGGGAGCCCAGTGGGAGTCCGCGGGCGGAGGAGGGCGCCGAGTCACGGGATTGCCTCCCGGTGGTCAAACGGGGCGTGGGTCGGTGCGTTCGGAAGGGGAGAGGGCGGCGCGTCCATTGGTGGCAGGTTACATGGCCGGACTGCCTCAACGGCGCCGCGAAAGCGCGGAGGCGGGCGGGGAGTTCGTTCCTGCCGAAACGCGCCACGGGGCCGGAGGGGCACTTGGGTGCGGCGAGGGGGGGCGCCTCGGGCGAGGAGACGGGAGAGGGAGGCTGTGGACGGCAGTGAGGCGGAGGCGAGCCTGCCGAGGGGAAGTAGGGCGGCCACGCGCGAGCCACTTAACGGGCGCGGGCCTGTGGGGCGAGCAGAGGCGGGTCAGGAGGTGGCTGCGGGCGGCGTGGCGGCGGGCGGCGATCGCGGTGATCATGAAGCGGCCGGAGCCGGGCGACGGGCGGCGACGCCGGGAGGAGGACGAGGAGAGAGAGGGACCGCTAGGGGGAAAGCTCACGGGCGAGGGTCGACAAGCTGCTCGGGGGCGGTCGGTGGCGACCGGTGAGGAGGAGGGCGGGGTGGCGGCCGACGGCGACGCGATCCGCGGGGGGGGGGGTCGGGCCGGCCTCATGTGGCGGCGAGGGGCCTGAGCCCGCGGCAGGTCGGGGAGGAGGGGAGGTGGTGCGGTCGGGGTGGCGGGGGTCGCCGGCGTCGGGGGCGCGACAGGATCGGTCGGCCCCGATCTAGATCGGGGCGGGGGAGGGAGAAGGGGATCGGGGGAGGGGCGAATGGGTGCTAGGGTTTCCACCGACGGGGGGGAAAGGTGGATAAGGGGGGCGGCCGGTTGGGCCGGGCCAGGGGGCTGGCCGACTGGGCCAGGTGGGCTTGGCCCAGTTGCGCCAGTGGGGGGTTTTCTCCCCCCACTCCTTTTTCTGTTTTATTTCCTTTTCTTATTTTCCTTTTTCTGTTTTAGTTTATTTAAAATATCCAAACACTTTACAAAAATGTGTGCACCCACTCATAATTAACTTTGTAATATTTGGCAACCCCCGAACATTTTAGTTTTAGTTTTTGAAAACTTTTATTGTTTGCCTTTAATTGAATTTGAATTTGGCCCGGGTTTGAATCAACGCGAGTTTATTCACAGAAACCGAGGTGACGTGGCATCATTAGCGGGGATTACTGTAGCTTAATTATCCGGGTGTTACAAATCTCCTCCACTACAAGAAATCTCGTCCCGAGATTTAGGAGGTAGAAGGAAAGAGTGCGGGGTATTCATCTCAAGACGCATCCTCGCATTCCCTGTGTGGCTTCGTCTTGAGTGATTTGACCATCGGACTTTGAGGAACTTGATCGCCTTCGGCGTGTGCGGCGTTCAGCTTGGTCGAGAATGCGGACCGGATGCTCTTTATAGGAGAGGTCCTGTTGCAATTCGAGCACTTCATGGTCCACCGCCGGATTGGGTCCTTGAAGCAGCGTCGGAGTTGTGACACGTGGAACACATCGTGAACTCCGAGAAAGGTTCGCCGGAAGCTCCAGTTGATATGCCACTTTTCCACGCCTTTCGAGAATAGTGAATGGGCCAATATAGCGAGGAGCTAGCTTGCCCTTGATCCCAAGCGGTGAGCACCCTTCATTGGTGTAACGCCAAGATAGGCCTTTTCGCCAAAGTTGATAGACCATGTCTTTGTGATGACGGTCATAATTACTCTTTGAGCGGATCGAGCAGTCTTGAGATTCTCGCGAATAATGCGGACTTGTTCTTGGCATGTTGGATAATATCCGGACCGAAGAGTGGACGTTCCCAGTTTGACCAGTTCGGAGGGGTTCGGCACTTTCGTCCATATAACACTTCAAGGGGACCATCTTGAGACTAAGCTTGATTGCTATTATTATAAGAGAACTCCAGCATACGGGAGAGATTCCTCCCATTTCTTGCAAGGAAACGACACAAGCTCAAGCATGTCTTCGAGAATTTGGTTGACACGTTCAACTTGCCCTTGAGACTGCGGATGAAACGCAGTACTGAAAGATAAATGAGTCCCCAGAGCTTCTTGAAACCTAGCCCAGAAACTTGCCGTGAATAAGCTGCCACGGTCCGAACTGATAACCAGTGGAATACCGTGAAGTGAAACAATTCTGGACATATAGAGAGTCGCAAGCTGGCTAGCAGTGATCGTTTCTTTGACCGCCATAAAATGAGCAACTTTAGAAAGCCGGTCAATGACGACAAGAATAGCATCATTACCTTTCTGCGATTTGGGAAACCCAGTGACGAAGTCCATTTCAACGTGGTCCCATTTCCATTCAGGAATAGAGATAGGTTGCAGAGTTCCAGCAGGCCTTTGATGTTCTGCTTTGATACGACGGCAAACGTCACACTCAGCAACATAGCGAGCAATGTCTTGCTTCATATTAGACCACCAGAATCTCTGACGAATGTCTTGATACATCTTTGTACTACCAGGATGGATACATAGAGGCGTATCATGAGCTTCTTTCATAACCTTCTGAGTCATATTCAGGTTTTCCTTCTTACACGGCACCACTAGGCGGCCTTTGAAGTACAAGGCGCCATCATCAACAACAGTGAAGAATGGGGGATTTCCTTCTTTGAGGTCTTGTTTGATCTTGTAGACTCTTGAGTCAAATCCCTGCATTGTCTTTATGGTGCCCACGAGATCGGGTTCAACAGCCAGGGTATAGAGGGAACCACAGGAAACCACGCGGAGATTCATCTTATGGAACTCCGGAAGAGGGGAGCGAGTGCACCGGAGGAACAATATGGAGGTTCAGCTTTCTGAATTCTTCAACAAGTGAGGGCTGAACTTTGTGAACTCAAGGTGGTTGCAGTAAGACTTGCGGCTCAAGGCATCAGCCATTACATTAGCCTTGCTTGGCGTATAGGAAATACCCAAATCAAAGTCTGCAACAGCCTCCATCCATCTCTGTTGACGGAGGTTCAGGTCTGGCTGAGTAAACAGATACTTCAGACTTTGGTGGTCAGTGAATATCTCGCAACGATTACCGAGAAGGTAATGTCGCCACTGCTTCAGTGCTTGAGTGACAGCAGCAAGCTCGAGGTCGTGAACTGGGTAATTCTCTTCGTGAGGGCGCAATTGTCGAGAGGCATAAGCAACCACTTTGCGCTCTTGCATTAGGACACCGCCTAATCCTTGACGAGAAGCATCGCAGTAAATGACGAAGTCCTTCTTAGTATCAGGAGGAGCTAACACTGGGGCGGAAGTCAACTTGTCCTTGAGTGCCTGGAAACTTTATTGACACTTATCTGTCCATTGGAACTTGACGCCCTTATGCAACAGGTTAGTCAGAGGCCTGGCAATCTTGGAGAAGTTCTCGACGAATCAACGGCAATAGCTGGCGAGACCGAGAAAACTTCTGACTTGCTTAACATTCTTCGGAGGAGTCCAATCGAGAATAGCCTGAACTCGTTCAGGGTTGACGGCAATACCATCCTTAGAGATGACATGCCCGAGATAGGTTACTTCGGGAAGCCAGAATTCACATTTGGAGAACTTGGCATAAAGTTGATGCTCTCGTAGCTTTTCCAAAGACAAGACGAAGATGTTCAGCATGTTCTTCTTCATTCTTGGAAAAGATCAGGATATCATCCAGATAAACCACGCATTTAACTTGTCGAGGTAATCCATGAATATATAGTTCATCAGGCGAGAGAAGGTGGCTGGAGCATTTGTTAAGCCGAAAGACATGACGGTGTACTCGTATGAACCATAACGAGTCACGAATGCTGTCTTGGGGATATCCTCCTCGCGAACACGGATCTGGTGGTAACCCAACCTCAAGTCGAGTTTCGAGAACACTGACGAACCAGCCAGTTGATCATAAAGATCATTGATCCGAGGAAGAGGATACTTATTCTGAATGGTAGCTTGACTTATAGGACGGTAGTCATGGACCAATCGGTTTGTCCTATCCTTCTTCTTGACAAAGAGAGAAGGTGCTCCCCAAGGAAGCAACTTGGGCGAATGAAACCACTTTGAAGAGATTTGTCGATTTCCTCCTTGAGCTCAAGGAGTTCATGCGGCGGCATCTTGTAGGGTCGCTTGGCTATAGGAGTGGTGCCTGGTTTCAAGTCGATGACGAATTCGACAGCTCTAGCAGGGGGAATCCCTGGAAGTTATTCAGGAAAACGTCCTGGAAGTCGCGAACGACAGGAATGTTTTCAATACCCTCGAGTGGTGCAGCGTTCAAAGCATTCAATGCATAGAGCCTTGCCTCGGCATTTTGCACCAGATGAGCTTGGTAAGTGACTATTTCATCTGAAGGGTGTAGCAGATGGACGGTCTTCGTGGCGCAAACTATGGAAGCAAAGATATGCGCTTTTAACCAATTCATTCCTGCACGAGGTCAATGCTACAAGACTTCAAAGACGATGGGAGAGACAAGGAATTCCGGTCCTTCGATTTCAACGGGACGCTGCTGCAAATCATGGAGGTTCGCATTGGCCCGCTGGGTGTGTGTACTAATAGTGAAGCATTCATGTCTTCACTTTTAATGCCATGCATGAATGCAAAATCTTCAGACATGAATGAATGCGATGCCCCTGTATCAAATAAAACGCATGCTGGTACTGAATTTACGAGGAGTGTACCCATCACAGTAGCAGGCTGGATTTGAGCTTCGTTCAGATCAACGTGGTTGGCCTGAGCTTGACCATAAGGCTTGGCAGTGTTGTTGCGGGTCTGGGTGTTTCCACGGCCAGCTGCTGGAAGGGCCGGTGATTACGGTTAGTTGCATTCTCTAGCACGGTGCCCTGGTTGTCCGCACCTGAAGCACAAACCATTATTGGGGGTGGGAACAGGAGCTTGGGGTGGTGGAGCTGGAAGCTTTGGCTGCTTAGTTGTAGGCAGACGAGGTGCAGCATAGTTCTGCCTTGGAGCAGGTGCATTCGGCTGGTACATACTGTTGGGAATCCATATCTTGCGCTTCTGCGAGGACGGGCCCGAAGATGAGCCCGTGTCACGGTTGCGCCTGTTAGAGCTCTGGTATTCCTGCAGACCAGTTTCGACATTGATAGCCTTGTTCACCAGGGTGGCGAAATCAGCAAAGTCGTGCACCGTGGCGCGAGCTTGATGTCAGCTTGAAGGCCGTCACGGAACTTCTCTGTCTGCGTGCATCGCTTGCAATATCCTCTTCAAAGATAGCGAGACAAGTCCAGAATTCCCGCTGATAAGCTTCAACAGTCTTGTTGCCTTGGGTGAGGTTGTGGAACTCACGCTTCTTCCGGTCCATGACCCCTTGAGGGATGAAGCGGGCACGGAAAGCAGCTTGGAAGTCTGGCCAGGTGATGAGTGTTCCAACTGGCAGAGTACGCCTGTGGCTGTCCCACCATTGAGCTGCGGGTCCCTTCAGGAAGAAGGAAGCAAAAGTGACATAACTGGCAGGGGCTACATCAGCAGACTCCATCTCATAGGTGATGTCACGGAGCTACCATCAAAGATCCAAATGGCTGGGTTGAGCTGCGGTACACGCTGGGGTTCAGGCGTATGAAATCCTGCAGAGTTGTTCCGTTTGGGTGCTGGTTCATATTGGGGCGAGGAAACTGAGCCATCATGTTCTCCATGAACTGGCGATTCATCTCAAGCTGTTGGATCATACCAGCCATGTATTTCAAAGCGGTGGTGGGAAGTTTCCACCACGACCACGACCAGCTGGCCTAACCATCCTGCTATTATATAACAGGGGTAGTTCAGCATTTGAGAAATTAAGCAAAAGACAAGAACCATTCATGATGAAACATGCATAATGAAAGCAGCACGATAGGAACTACATAGTAGTCGGCATATCTTACAAAAGGGATCATGCATAGAGTTCGATACATAGAGTTCAGTACTTAAACTAAGACATCATAGGCGGCACGTAGGCTCGCGGCTAATACATCAAACACTAACAAGCAAGTCTACATCAGTCCCACGCTGCATCGCGGAGGTAGTCAGCTTTGAAGTCGGTAGTGCGGCAGCGGATAGTCCTCCACGTCGGTGACACTGGGGCCATGGATACTGGTGCTGAATCCGACGCCCGTGTGGCGTAAGAGGGCTGGCGCGGAGAGTAGCCTCCCACGCCCGCCAACCGACACCCTGGGGCATCACGGTCCTGGCTGGGTAGATCGCAGAACGCGGCAGCTCTCCGGATCGGACAAAGGGGTGCATCAGCGTCAAAGCACGGTAGAGGTGCTGACGGGTGATGTACAACTCGTGGCGAAGAGCTCGGTTAGCTCGATCCAGCCCATCAGCATGCAGAACAAAGTTCTGATGGTAGAAGGGCTCTCTGGTGACAGTGGAGTAGGCAGCAGTATAGTAACCCTCCTCACCAACATCAGACGCGATAGCAATGTGCCTGAAGGGGGAGGTGTCCAACTCTCGATACTCTGCACGAAGACGTGTCAGAGCAGCATAAGCAGCATCGTGGACTGCCATATCGATAGTCACTCCAACACCATGTGCGGTGTGCAGCACAGTAGTGGAGTCATACTCCCGAGAGTAGAGGTGGACGATGGCGCTGCATCGCTTCCTGGTTATAGTCCCGGTACTCCTCATAGACGGTGTACTCAGGGTGCCAGCGATAACCCGTGATAGGTCATCATCTCTGCTAGCACCGCAGGTGATCCCGAGGCACCAATGGCCGTCGTGTGGCGCACGACCTGCCTCGTGGGTTCCATCTGAAAACAAAGACGTTTCAAAGGAGTCAAATGACAGTGTGGAAATTGATCAAAATACAATTCCAAGAAACAGCTATGGCTTTATCCAACTTTGGGGTGAATGCGGTCACGGGATCCTAGTGATAGTTAGTAAAATCGTTTAACCCGAGTAGAAGAGAGTTCAGAGTCCCAGAGTAAAGGTCGAGGAGTAAAAGATCCTAGTACCACCCGATGGCGACGTGGGCCCATAAGGCACACAGCCAAGTTAGTAAAAGTTTTTGCAATGTCTAGACTCGACTTCGGCCAAGGAGTGTGGAAGGGGGATTCCTACAGGCAGTCGGCTCTGATACCAACTTGTGACGCCCCCGATTCAATCGTACACTAATCATGCACGCAAATGTGTATGATCAAGATCAAGGACTCACGGGAAGATATCACAACACAACTCTACAAATAAAATAAGTCATACAAGCATCATAATACAAGCCAGGGCCTCGAGGGCTCGAATACAAGTGCTCGATCATAGACGAGTCAGCGGAAGCAACAATATCTAAGTACAGACATAAGATAAACAAGTTTGCCTTAAGAAGGCTAGCATAACTGGGATACAGATCGAAAGAGGCGCAGGCCTCTGCCTCGGGATCCTCCTAGCTACTCCCCGGTCGCCGCCGGGCTGCACGTAGTAGTAGGCACCTCCGAGTAGTAGTCGCCATCGACGGTGGCGTCTGGCTCCTGGGCCCCATCGTCTGGTTGCAGCAATCGAGTAGAGGTAGGGGAAAAAGGGGGAACAAGGTAACCGTGAGTACTCATCCAAAGTACTCGCAAGCAAGGAGCTACACTACATATGCATGGATATATGTGTAAAGGGCCTTATCAAGGACTGAATCAGAAAGCCGTAATAAGAGGGGGATAGCTAGTCTTAACGAAGACTACGCTCGGACACCTGTCTTGCAGCAGCATGTAAGAGGACAAACGGAAGTCCTCCAAGTAACATCATATAGCAATAATCCTACCCGCGATCCCTCCTCATATCCACGAGAGAGCGACCACCGGTTGTATCCGGCACTTGAAAGGGTGTGTTTTATCAAGTATCCGGTTCTAGTTGTCATAAGCTCAAGGTACAACTCCAAGTCGTCACATCAAGATCACGGCTATTCGAATAGATTAACTTCCTGTAGGGGTGCACCATCTTACCCAAAGACGCTTGATCCAATTTGGCGTACACACTTTCTCGGGTCATGCCCGCCGCGGAAGATCAACACGCCGCAGCCCCACCTAGGCACAACAGAGAGGCCAGCACGCCGGTCTAAACCTAAGCCGCGCAGGGTTCGGGCCCATCGCCTGAGCACACCTGCAAGACGCTATGAGGGCGGCCGGAAGGCAGACCTAGCCTAGCAGCGCTCCAGTCCAATCCGGCGCGCCACGCTCCGTCCGCCGACGTCTGAAGTGCTTCTACTGATACCACGACGCCGGATACCCATAACTACTCCTGCGTAGATGGTTAGTGCGTATAAGTTCAGAGCCAACTCAGATCAAATACCAAGACCTCGTTAAAGCGTGTTAAGTAACCGCGAGCGCCCGAACAGGCCAGGCCCACCTCTCTCCTAGGCGATCTCAACCTGCCTGCCGCCTCCGCCTCAAAGATCCACTCGCGGGTGCTCCATCAGCCGACCCGACTTTAGTCTCCACATGTATCATGTATAAGTATATAGTATATACCCGTGATCACCTCCCGAGTGATCACGGCCCGATAGTATAGCACGGCAGACGGACAAGAATGTAGGGCCACAGATGAATGTACTAGCATCCTATACTAAGCATATAGGATTGCAGGTAAAGGTAACAACAGTGGTAACAAGGACAGGCTATGCAGCAGTATAGGAATATCTGAAAGTAGTAACATGTTACTCTACTCTAATGCAAGCAGTGTAGAGAAGAGTAGGCGATATCTGGTGATCAAGGGGGGGCTTGCCTGGTTGCTCTGGCAAGAGAGAGGGGTCGTCAACACCGTAGTCGAACTGGCCAGCAGCAGCGTCGGTCTCGTAGTCTACCGGAGAGAAGAGGGGGAAGAAACAATGAATACCAAGTAAATAGATGCATATCGATGCATGAAATGTCAAGAAGCGATGCTAGGCGTGCCCTAACGTGGTATGAGGTGGTACTGGTTAAGGGGGGAACATCCGGGAAATTATTTCCGGTGTTTCGAGTTTTCGGGCAGAGGAGCCGGAGGGGGAAAGTTGCAGGTTCGATAGGCTCGGGGGGTGTGGCGATTTAAGCGGACTACATATCCGGATTCGCCCCGCTGCTCGAAAGCAACTTTCATGTTGAAAATATTTTAATCCGAAGTTACGGATTAAAATATATGATTTTCTAAAGATTTTATTAATTTCTGGAATTTAATTAATTAATTAATTAATTGAAAAATGGAATTATGACGTCCAAGATGATGTCATGCCGACGTCAAGATCAATGTGGTTGACTGGGTCAACCCTGACATGTGGGTCCCGTTCGTCATGCTCTGTTTAACTAATTAACCTAGCTTAGTTTAATTAACAGTAGTTAATTAGGTTAATTAATCATTAGGTTAATTAATCAGGATTAATTAGATTAATTATTTACTTAATTAATTAATTAATTAATTAATTAGTTTTATCTTATTAATTATATTTAATTAATTTCATTTTCCCTTTTCTTTTATTATAAAACGTCCTGGGGGTGGGGTCTGCTTGTCATAGGCGTGGTGGTGGTTGATCGGCCACCTGGCCGACCGAGTCAACAGAGCGGGGGGCTGGGCCCACCCCTGGCTCAGCGGTGGCCCCGGTGGCCACGTCGGGCCGGCGCTGGGAGCCCGGTGGCGTCCATGGGCGGAGGAGGGCGCCGGAGCTCGCCGGACTTCGTCTCCCGGTGGTCAAACGGGGCGTGGGTCGGTGCGTTCGGAAGGGGAGAGGGCGGCGCGTCCATTGGTGGCAGTGCCATGGCCGGACTCGGCCGGCAACGGCGCCTGCGAGCGGCGGAGGCGGCGGTAGGGTTCGGTTCCGCGTCGAAACGCGCTACGGGGGGCCGGGAGGGGCACTTGGGTGCGGCGGAGGGGGGGAGCGCCTCTCGGGCGAGGAGACGGGAGAGGGAGGCCGGGGACGGCGACGAGTGAGGCGGGAGGCGAGCTCGTCGAGGGGGAGGTAGGGGCGGCCACGCGCGAGCCACGAACGGCGCGGGCGGGCCTGTGGGCGAGCAGAGGCGGGGACAGGGAGGTGGCTGGGCGGCGATCGCGTGACCGCGAGGGGGCGGCCGGAGCCGGCGACGGGGGCGGCGACGCTCGGGAGGAGGACGAGGGGAGAGAGGGGACCGCTAGGGGGGAAAGCTCACGGGAGGGCGCAGGGTCGCGGCAAGCTGCTCGGGGGCGGTCGGTGGCGACCGGTGAGGAGGAGGGCGGGAGGCGGCCGACGGCGATGGCGCGGATCCGGGGCGTGGGGCGGGGTCGTCGGCCGCCTGCGGGCGAGGGGGCCTTGAGCCGCGGCAGGTCGGGAGGAGGAGGAGGTGCGGTCGGGGCGGCGGGGGTCGCCGGCGTCGGGGCGCGACGGGATCGGTCGGCCCCGATCTAGATCGGGGCGGGGGGGAGAAGGGGATCGGGGGAGGGGGCGAGTGAGGGCTAGGGTTTCCACCCACGGGGGGGGGGGGGGGGGGGGGATAGGGGGGGCGGCCGGTTGGGCCGGGCCGGGGGGGGGGCCGACTGGGCCGGGGGGGCTTGGCCCAGGTGGGCCAGGGGGGGGGTTTCTCCCCCCACTCCTTTTTCTGTTTTATTTCCTTTTCTTATTTTCCTTTTTCTGTTTTAGTTTATTTAAAATATCCAAACACTTTACAAAAATGTGTGCACCCACTCATAATTAACTTTGTAATATTTCACAACCCCTGAACATTTTAGTTTTAGTTTTTGAAAATTTTATTCTTTGCCTTTAATTGAATTTGAATTTGGCCCGGGTTTGAATCAACGCGAGTTTATTCACAGAAACCGAGGTGACGTGGCATCATTAGCGGGGATTACTATAGCTTAATTATCCGGGTGTTACAAAAGGTCTCTCAGCCCCCAGCGCGGGCTCGTGCCACTTGGTGGCCCTTTAGTGGCGGTTCGTGTTGAACCGGGACTAGGGGGGACCTTTAGTCCCCACCCTTAAGTGTTGGTTAGAGAACCGACACTAAAGGGCCTTACGAACCGGTGCTATAGCCCGATTTTGCACCGATGAGCGTGCCAAGGTCCTTGACAAAAAATTCATAATCAAGCGCCAAAAGAAGACGATCAACAACAGGGACTGAGGAACTGACCAGGATAATGTCCGTTTTCCCGCAAATAGGAAGCAAACAGGGGGGGGGGGCTTTGCCAGAGTCTGGACCGCCGCCATGTAGGACTCCGACACCCCCGACCCACTCAAACCACTCTCCCGGTCGCATTCTCTTCCACTCCACCCCTGCCCCCCTGCTTTGCATCCACACCCGCCTCCTCTGATGTTGCTGTTGTACCTCTTCGGCCGCCACCCAGGCATTGCCGAACATCTGCAGCCATCACCCACACGCCCACTCGCCTTGTACGACACCATCCGCCCAGGATCCGTCCGTAGCCAGGTACCCTCTGCCCCCCTATCGACGTCGTCCATGGCGGACACCATGCCCCGCAGGTGTTTGGTCAAGTGCCATTGAGCTTATTTTCGAACTTCATGTCATTTTTTGAGTTACAAGGATGGCGGGGTACCCGACCATGTAAAATGAGTTGTTGTGCGATGTGTGGTTGGCCTTATCTACGGACTTCGTAGGCAGGAGCGCAAGGGGCGGGGTCTTTGGGCAGCGCGCGCATGGTTCGTGTCATGCGCGAAAGCACATTGCGCCCTACGACATGCACATCATCCATGAACACAATGTGAAGTTGTTAGCGTATCGATGGTACACCATCCAGAACTCCGTCACGAAGTTTTGTGGTGCGGTTGATCGGCTGGAGGCAATGTGGCCATTGCGCGCGGCAACAATGGAGATCATAAATTTTTCTTTTTCTTGCTCAACTTGTTCACTGATTGATTCATTAACTCAATGTTGCTCTACATATTGTGTAACCTGTACGCGCTGCCGTGATGTACCAAAGGTCAGAGGGCAGACCATTCACGCACATACATTGTTTGATGAAGCTCAAGGGGCAGTATGTGTTGGACAACATGATCCATCCACGAAAAACTTGTTGAACATATATCCAGTTAATCTCGTTGAATTTGAACTTATTCTTGTTGAATTTGAATTATTGTTGTACTAGACTTATTTGCATGCTATGTATAGATGATTTGTGCTATTTTCTATGCGAACTTTGATGAATTCCGTCATGTTTGCTGTAATTCGTCCGGCTAGTTGAAATCCGGTTTGAAATGTATGCTGCTACGGTTGGATGGCCGGCTTCCGCATCAGTGTCCGCAGACTGATCCCCCCCCCCCACCCCACCCCCGGTCCGCGAATGGATGTGATATCAGGTTTGTGGGTCGGCGTTGGAGATGCCCTGACTAACAACCATTATTATTTTGAGACAAATGGCCAACAACCACTAGACATGCCATTGAACACACTCGGGACTAGTCACATCCACACAAGTGCATGGGCATATTTCTGGACTAGCTCAGTATAATTTGGTTCTCTCTCAAAAAAAGCACGGTTTGTCTATGCTGTTGGTTAGATGAACTGTTTTTTTTTGTTATATTGTCCGTCTGCTGTATTAAATTACCGTATTTTTTCTGTTCCTTATATTTTTCTTTAATATTTCTGTTTACTTACACATTTTAATTTTTCCTCTATTTTTATTTTTTATTTTTATTTTCTCCTCTTTTCTTAATTTTAGTTAATTTAATTTACTTTTTATTGTCAAAAAATATAAAAGTATTTTATCTTTCCCACATTTTGTTATTTTTTCCTTTTTCTTTTTTGTTTTATTATTTTTATTATATTTTCGTTTAGGTTCCTATTTTTCCTTTTCTTAGGTTGTCATTTTTGTTCCTCGCATTTCAAAAAATATTAATCATGCATTTTAATTATTTATGCTTAAAGAATGGTCATCCCATATGAAAAAATATATTCAAGGCGCATTAAAATAAATATATTTTTAAAACATCAACATGTTTTACAAAGCATCCATCATATATTTTAGAAAACGTTGATCATGTACTTTAGAAATATTCATCTTGTTTGAAAAATGCTCATTGTTTTTAAAATTTTCATTGTATATTTTAAAATATGTTTTTCAAGTATCAAAATATGGTCATCATGCATTCCAAAAAAAATTATCATGTATTTTTAAATTTCTATTCTATATTTTACTTTTTCTACGTAAAATATTCCAGGTTTTTCTCTATTCAATAAATTTCAATGTTTTTAAAATATAAAAGCATTTTAATGTTTTTATTACATAACATTTTTTAAAGGATGCGATTTTTTGTTTAAACGTTTGAACACTTTTTAAAATTACATGAACTTTTCAAAATACATGAAATTTTTTTAGTTATATGAAATTTTTTAAACGTGTGTGAACACTTTTTCGAAACTGCATGAATATATTTTAAATGCTTGACCAGTTTTTGAAGTTATGTGAACATTTCTTCTGAATACATTGGCACAATCTTGAGATTATTCTCCATCTTCGTTAACATGAACGCTTTTTAGATATTAGTCTCTCAAAGATCAGTCCCTTGGAATCATTCTCCATCTTCTATGGAATGCCAACAACTTGACGATGCAATTGGAAACTTCTACGATAACCATTTGTGCCGCAAGAGAAGTTTGGTTGACTTGCAACCATGGTTATGTTAGAAAATAGCAGGTTCAGGTGCTGGCTGGCTAGATGTCCATATACGACTGACAGAATCACAGAAGTGTATAAACTTACACCAGTGATGTCACCCAAAACTGATTCAACTTCTCCAAGATCGTCGGAGTTATCTTGTTGCATAGCACACAAATGCGGAGTTCTGTAATCGTGTTTGTGGTTCAGCTTAGAGCGGCACAAAATCGTGAAAGTTAGAGGATAATTTGGATTCTAGAACCTGGAACCTGAATAACTTGCCTTGGAATGAATGGCTCAGCTAGCTTGTCGGCGAAAGAGTGACAGAAAAGTTAAGACCCTTGACCCCTAAATCGTCTTCTCGGATATCTAAAGGCATTGCAAGCAGGACCAGACATCAAAATAAGAAAAACAGAAGTATAAGCGAGCAAAACCAAAGGTGAGTATGGATTTTCATTACTCCCATGTAGCTACACCTTCTATCTAGGCCATCTAGTTTGCATCAAGATCAGTGTTATCTTTGTATAGAAATTTCTCTTTTTTTGTTTCTTCCATACAAAAGACATTCGACCTTGAAACTTTGCAGGTCATTGTTACACAAGTGCCACTCTCTGTATAAAATGTTCCAATTTTTTAGGTGAAACATAAATTTGTTAAATTTTGAATTTTGAATGATTTGCATCACTTAAAAACATGTTGGGCCAAAAATGAACTTAAATTTTGAATTTTGAATGATTTGCATTACTTGTGTGATGTTGATCTGCAAATTTTCAAGTTCTAACGCTTTTGTATTTGGGAGAAACAAAAGAAAGAAGTTTGCCCGCATGAACTTCGGTGCAAAAATGGACGGCGAGAGAACGTGCAGTTGTATGGCAGTAGAATCACAACTTTCACTAATTCCCTTACGTGTTCACCAGGATTTTTACTCTACAGGCTCTCAGCATCCATGTCCGTGTCAAATTTAGGAAGTGCAAGACTATCTGAAAAAGCTACCCACTCGGTGTAGATAATCTGCATTTTACAAACTTTAATCAACTCGGTGCATTGGCATCTATTCCCCTATTTTTAGCAATAAAGTGTTTGTGGTGGCTCATTTTCACTAAAATTTTATGGCCATGTGCATCGAATGATACCTCCTCTTTTCCTAAAAAAAACTTCATTTTGCCCCACTGCACTCTTTTTTTTTTAATAAAAAGCAGCGTCGAAATGGAAAGAATTTTGCTCCACTTAGTTCGGCAAGGAGTAAATAAAAGATGTGATCTTGTTGCAGCGTACCGTGTTTCCTATTCCAAGCCCAGTGTGTTGGGTTTTGGAATAGACTCTGCTCTCTCAATGTAGCAAGTATTTCTGCCGGTGCCTAAAATCACATGCTCGTCCCAATAATATGCTCCAGCTAAGGTTCCGACGATATCATTTACTCCCTCCATTCCCTTATACAAGGTCACAAACTCAAAATACAGCTATCGACGTAAAATTTAATGACTGTTTTGGAAGCCAACTTTTTTTTCGTTAAACGGGATCATTAATACGCCTGCATGCATGCAAGGAAGGATTTAAAAGGAAGTAGCACAGTGTCATTATGACTACATGCATGCAAGTATTAAATAAGTTGCTAGTACGAGAAAACATCATTAATTTTTGCCTCGATTACTAT
This sequence comes from Aegilops bicornis, assembly GCA_021605145.1. NCBI lineage: Eukaryota > Viridiplantae > Streptophyta > Magnoliopsida > Poales > Poaceae > Aegilops > Aegilops bicornis. Next base: position 1,850,484 of record CM038670.1, on the reverse strand, counting down.
TAGTGACCTTGTATAGATGCAAAATGTATTTTTTATAGTGGCCTTCTACATGGGAATGGAGGGAGTACAATTTGATTAGAAATTATGTCATTTCGGATGAGGCTCGTACAGAAGCGCAAACTGAGCGCAAACAAGAAGTCACGTACAGCATCAACTATGCACTATGGATACCACATTTGCTTTGCCAACCATGAGGCTCGTTATGGCTATGTACATTCTTCCGATACAGAGGTCAGAAAGCAATAAAGCTCTTTCCTGATCTATGAGTTTGTTAATGCTTTGCTTAACAGAGCAGATACACGCATGTGAAGCCACTGTCTGTCCATAGCAGCCATTAGACAGACAACCAGATATATTGCCTCATTGTTGGAATGAATTCAATTGAAAATAAACTAACATGCTGGTCCATGAAATAAAAAGATACATTCTTAATTCAAGAAGAAACTTTTGGGTCTAGCAATTGTTGGTATTGGAAATGACTTACTGATACAGAAATAAGGAAGTGTATTTGGAATGATAAAATCTTACAGTCCCAGAGACAGCAAAACCCTTAGTCCACTTAATCATGACTTGGTGTCGACCACACGCTTGTGTTTCCCTCCCAGCTATACCCTGAATAGGAACACTCTGAAGTTGGTGCCTCCGTCATGACCCCGGCCTCTGTCCATCATACGATGCACACGTCCATTTTATTAAACAAAACAGTCCAAGCCAACGAGTACAAAAAGGTTTACAACCAAATACGACCATGTAGGTTGGAAACAAGATTACATAGCTCATCCACGTAATCTGCTACTGGCACGCCTGCCAAACTGGTTGAACAAACCTAGATCCAGAGCATAAAAGAGACATGTTTCATTCCTTTAGCATGACAGTGGTGATGCATAAATATATTTACGAGCCGGACTTAATTTACGGACAATCATCATACCAGATTAATTCACTTGTACAATCTACAATGAATCATCCGATGAAATGAATTGACTGAAGGGCAAGTTTACATATTGTACCAACTAGTCATCACATATGAGCAGAGCCATAAAATGGTACGATCATCCTCTCCCACATAAATTTAGTGATCAGAGCCCACACGGTTCAATAGGAACCGGACCGTGGATTTGCCAAACCAAACACACTACTAATCTTTCAATATAATCGGGTTTCATACATACAGACATTTCGGTTCATCTCACATGCAACACATACGTACATGGCACACACATCGGAACATGAGCTCGTGTATGCCTATATTTTTTTCCTGACCTCCGCATCCTAGGTGTACACACATGACACATGACCGGCCTAATTAAACACGGGATATAGAAAACAAACAGAAAATGAAGGTAAGTAAGAAAACAAATACTTAATGCATGCATGCATGTTGCACTCTGAGTAGTAGCTAGATGGGAATGGGCTTGACAAAGAGGCTCTTGATGATGTCGTCAAGATGCGAGCTGAAGGTGAAGGCATCTTTCCTATCACCGTAGTACACCGGCGTGCTGAGAGTTAAGTTGACGACCCGTTGTACCGCCGGCAGCAGCTGACGGCCATGTTGGAATCGAGCTTGGTTGGTGGCCTTCCACTCACCTTCTATCATCGAGTCGATGGCAGCAAAGGCGACCTCCTCTGTGACCTTGTGCTCACTGGCATAGCACTCCACGCAGTTGGCCACATCCCTGTTGTTCCGGGGCTGCAACCATGTTTCCATTAATTTAACAAATTCAATACTATATTGATGTATATCGAGTGTAAATCACGCTTCTGCATAACAAGATGTCAATTATTATATTGGCTTTGGGGCGAATTTTTAATTTGTAGAAGCTAACAACTTTGAGATTTTGGCGTGTGAAAGGGCGGTGGACGCGGATTTTTAGAGCTTAGGCTCATGGACATCCTCTATCCATACCTTCCAATATAGCTTTGAGATCCGTGCTAGACAACTAACTTATAGCGTACAAATTTCTCTTTTTTGTTGCTTCCAAATAAAACAACGTATGAACTTCAAACTGCGCGGAATAGCAAAACATTCTTACTACAATGAGAGAAAAAACTTAGATTTTTTTGATGGATATTAATATACAAAATGAGATTTTATTTATTAAAAAATGTTATTTTTAATACTTATGATGGACCAAAAAATCTGAAAGTTTTTTCTCTCATTGTAGTAAGAATGTTTTGCTATCTTGCAAAAGTTTTAAGTTCATATGTTGTTTTATTTGAAAGAAACAAAAAAGAGAAAAATTCTTGCACGAATCGCGATGCATAGATGGATGGCCAGATAAGGGGGTGCACCTAAGCCTATGCTCCACAGGATATTTTCCAAAGGGCGGTGCAGCTCCCTAATCGTGAGCGTGATGCCGTAACTGGCCCAGATTTTACCTAACATGGCGACTCCCAACTCCCTAGGGGACGACTAGCCGGACGCCGGCGCGACCCAGGGGCAGAGGTAGATTCTGGGCACAGGCGGAGGGAGCTTCCGATGATGAAGACGAAGAGGAGGACGTCTGCTTACCGCGGAGCCCGCACGGGCGGCATCTCCGACTCCGTCGGACATTTTGTGCTAGTCGTTGGCGGTGGGGTACTCTGAGGAGGAAGTGGCGGCGTGCGTCGACACCTCGTCTCGGCATGTGATCCCGCTAGAGTTGGCCTAGGCCACGTCGACCAGATGGAGGTCATTCGCCGGATTGTTCAACGACGTACTTCATCTTCGGCGGTTCGTCCATGGAGATGGAGGGGTCCTTTACCCAAGGTGAGTCTCCCGGCTGTTACCTTGCGTGAATATTTTGATGCAGGAGCGTGGAAGGTGGTGTCCAGGCGCAGGAAACGGCCGGCCGAGGGGCTGAAGGCTGTGCCGGCGGCGCCGGCGCTGGGGAAGACGGTGATCCAGGTGGCCAGATCCGAGCGTTTGATTTTCCTGCTTGGGCGGGGTGGGCCGGATGAGGCCCTATTGGTCTCGGGGCCTAGAACTCCTGGGCATGCCTGTCTGCGCCGCTAGTGGGTCATGGGTGCCCGGTGCTCCGGTCGCGCGTGCGGATGCGCGGGAGCAGCACACGCCTGGCCGGCCGGCTGGTGATGGAGGCTGGCGTGGTCGGCATCACGGCCACGGCGGGCACAGTAACGGCGGTGGCCGGCCGCGGTATGATGCGGGCTATGCTGGCGGCGCGTGGGACTACGATGCTTATGGAGCATACGGCGACAACAGATACAGGGGATCATCGTCCTCGGGCGGAGGTCGAGATCACGGCGGCTACCAGCGGCACACCGGCGGCGGCCGGGGCTTCGATGGGCCGCTGGAGGCTTCTTCGAGGGTGCCTCGGGGCCGCACAAATTTGGACCGCTTCGAGGCGGGACACGGGCACACCGGGCTGGCTTTGGGGGCCGCGGGCGTGGTAGTATCTTTGTCGGACGCAACCCTCCAGTGCGCCGGGGACCCCACTCTGGTGGCTGATGTGGTTGCGGAGACGAGCACACCCAGACCAGTGGTAATGGTATACAGAGTATGAGTAAACGAGGATGTTTAGGCAATGCGCCACACCTGAGACGGCCCTCGTGTTACGTATATATAGGAGTACAAGGGAGTTTCATGCCTTCGAGGCCAAGAGAGATCACAACCATATCATACAAAATTAGGTAGGTTGAGATATTCCTATACATAAGCGATACACGGAGATATACTCTAACATCCCCCCTCAGTTTGTGCGTCAGCTGGCAAGAGGCACAAACTGGACCGGAACTCCGAGAAGAACTGCGAGGGTAAGCCTTTCGTCATAATGTCAGCATACTGGAGAGATGATGGCACATGAAGCACACGAACCTGACCAAGGGACACCTTCTCGCGAACAAAGTGAATGTCGATCTCGATGTGTTTGGTACGGCGGTGTTGCACCGGGTTGGAGGCCATGTACACTGTGCTGACATTATCACAAAAAACGACCGTTGCAGTAGTCAAGGGATGATGGAGCTCTGATACCAAGTAAACAAGGATGTTTAGGCAATGCGCCACACCTGGGGCGGCCCTCGTGTTACGTATATATAGGAGTATAAGGGAGTTACATGCCTTGGAGGCCAAGAGAGATCACAACCATATCATACAAAATCAGGTAGGTTGATATATTCCTATACATAAGCGATACACGGAGATATACTCTAACAGTATGCGACAGTAAGCTCATGTTCTTTGAGACTCCATGTATGAACTCATGCCGACCCATTTGAGAGCTCTAGGACTGGCCTGTTGCGTGTCACGCGCGGTTCAATGATGGAGAAGCAGGTAGTGCAACAACTGAGGAGGTTGATGTCTGTGAGTTTCTAGTGGTCTCTAGTGCGTATTGATGACCAAGTCTATAAGGTGGACTTTCCAAGGAAAGAGAACCTAGTTCGCCTTCCGCTGTTTGGTATGTGTGGAATTCCAGATAGTACGTGTTTTCTCAAGTTTGATGAGTGGAAGAAAAAGGAGCCTGCTGAGGGGATATCACTGCGTCAGATTTGGGTCAGGTTTCATGGGGCTCCGTCTAAGCCCCTAAATGATTGTTTGGAGACCTGGAGCATTGGGCCTTTGATTGGTAAGATTGAGAAGATGGATATGCATTTTACTCGTAGCAATGGCATTGCAAGGTTACTCGTCGGAGTGTCCGCATGACTGTAAGGTTACTCGACGGTGATCTTGGGAGGGAGCCCGAGGCAGGTGGCCTCACATCACCCCCTACTTCGCCGCCAGTCTCGTGGTCCCCGGTGTGGACCGTGGAGTCCAGCCCTGTGGTACCGGTCCGGAACCCGACAGGAGGTCATTCCACAACTGGTCATTCTGTGGAGGACGTCATCGCTTTTAGAGGGATCCCTAATCCAATGTCCGGTACAGGAGGGTGAGTCAGTAGATTCAAGCCCAGTCGGACGCAGATGACTTGTAGATGGGGCGTGCTATGCGAGCAGCCAAACTTCGAGATAACGAAGCCACTACAGGTATGTCCGTGAAAACTAGTTTCTCAGTATTACATTTTTCTGAGGACGAAATAGTTAGTAATGCTGATAAGATAGGGGTCTCTGGGGGTGAATAGTCGGGAGATTGCTAAGTCTGTTAATGATTTGCTTGACCTTGAGGCAGACAGAGCCATGGTAATGCTTAGAAATGTAGCGGCTATAAAACCAATGAATGAGAATGAAGTTAACGAGTTAGGGGTTAGGGCATAAGAGTGTTTCGTGGGATCTAATGCCCCGCAGTGTGCTTGACGGGAAGGCCTTGGAGGTAAGGGAGCATGCAGCACCTCTACAACCAAGCAAAGCCTTAGGCAACAACCTCAGTCATGCGGACTCAAAGGTATTGTTGGATAAGCCCAAATGCACATGGAAGAGGAAGGTGTAACCACTCTCTATGGTGTGTCGAAATGCAAGAATCAAATTCAAACGCAAATTTCATGACGAAAAATGAGAGGCAGTTTCTGGAATAAAAGAGGTCTTGCGGACTTGGCTAAACATATGTTTTGGTGGAAACTTCTAAGGAACAAAAGTTAGATTTTATTGTGTTGCTCGAGACCGGTAGAGATAACTTTACTTCACAGTTTCTCAGAACGATTTCTGGTTCTTTAGACTTTGATTGGCATTGTCTACCACCACGGGGAAGATCTAGCGGGACCTTACTTAAGATTAATTGCGAGACCCTGGAAGTCGGGAATGTTATCCTGGGTGACTATGCTATCAAATTTCATGTGAGGTCTCAAAGTTGATGGATTTAGGTAGGCTCTGGTCGCTGTGTATGGCGCGACACATCCGGAGTTCAAGCATGTCTTCCTGGCGGATCTAGTGAGGATTTGCGGGCATGAGAGGTTGCCCGCTTTGGGCCAGTTCTTTTGGGCAATTCTCCCAGAATTGACCCCCTCCCCAGCTTCTCCCAGAATTGACACTTAATATTTTTTTACAGTTCCTAGCTAATTAGACCTTAACTAGCTAGGAATTGTAAAAAAATATTAAGTGGCAATTCTGGGAGAAGCTGGGGAGGGGGTCAATTCTGGGAGAATTGCCCAAAAGAACTGGCCCTTTGGTTGGTGGCAACTTTAACATTATTAGGCAGAGAGAGGAAAAAATAATGATAATATCGATGGGAGGTGGTCGTTCATGTTCAACATTATCATTGAGAGTCTGGACCTCAGAGAGATTGACCTCATAGGCAGGAAATACACATGGGCGAACAATTTAGAGATCCAACTTATGAGAAATTGGATCAAGTTCTAACAAGTGTTGAATGGGAATAGAAGTTTCCTTTAGTAATGGTGCGAGCGCTACAAAGGGGACTTTCCGACCACACTCCTCTCCTTGTTGATTCGGGTGATGCAACCCACATCAGCAACAAAAATATCTTCTCATTCGAATTGTCATGGTTCGAAAGCGAGGAATTCCTCGATCTGATAGCCAGTGGCTAAAGAGAATAGAGGAGAATCGAACGTTGAAAGATGGCAATATTAAATTAGAAACTTGCGATATATCTTGCGGGGTTGGGCAAAAAATGAGTGGCATCTACAACCGGGAAAAAGAAAGGCTTCTTAATCTCATTAACGATCTAGAGTTAAAAGCCAAGATCAGTATGCTCGACACGATTGACAGTGTTGCCAACCAAGAGGCTGAAGAGAAGCTAGAAAAGCTTCCCAGAGAAGAAAAGATGAAATTGGCACTCAGAGCTAAAGTTTGATAGGTGATTCAGGGGGATAATAATACTCAGTTTTTCCATATGATTGCGAATGGAAAACACAGAAAAAAGAAAATTATCCAACTTGAACAGGATGAGGGTACAATTATAGGGTAAGAGAACCTAAAATTGTATATCTCAAATTTCTATAAAAAGCTCTTTGGGGCGCCGGTGGAGAATTTTGTTTCACTCCACGAGAATGTGGTTAGGGACTTAGCTCAACTGGGGCCGACGAGAATGCGGTTCTGTCTACTCCTTTCTCAGAAAAGGAAGTGTTCAAGGCAATAGCACAAATGAAGAATAATAAGGTTACTGTTGGAAATATGCCCTAGGGGCAATAATAAATTAGTTATTATTATATTTCCTTGTTCATGATAATCGTTTATTACCATGCTATAATTGTATTGATAGGAAACTCGTATACATGTGTGGATACATAGACAACACCATGTCCCTAGTAAACCTCTAGTTGACTAGCTCGTTGATCAATAGATGGTTACGGTTTCCTGACCATGGACATTGGATGTCGTTGATAACGGGATCGCATCATTAGAAAAATGATGTGATGGACAAGACCCAATCCTAAGCCTAGCACAAAGATCGTAGTTCGTATGCTAAAGCTTTTCTAATGTCAAGTATCATTTCCTTAGACCATGAGATTGTGCAACTCCCGGATACCATAGGAATGCTTTGGGTGTACCAAACGTCACAACGTAACTGGATGGCTATAAAGGTGCACTACAGGTATCTCCGAAAGTGTCTGTTGGGTTGGCACGAATCGAGACTGGGATTTGTCACTCCGGTTGACGGAGAGGTATCTCTGGGCCCACTCGGTAGGACATCATCATAATGTGCACAATGTGACCAAGGGGTTGATCACGGGATGATGTGTTATGGAACGAGTAAAGAGACTTGCCGGAAACGAGATTGAACAAGGTATCGGGATACCGACGATCGAATCACGGGCAAGTACAATACCGCTAGACAAAGGGAATTGTATACGGGATCGATTGAGTCCTTGACATCGTGGTTCATCTGATGAGATCATCGTGGAATATGTGGGAGCCAACATGGGTATCCAGATCCCGCTGTTGGTTATTGACCGGAGAACGTCTCGGTCATGTTCAAGATGTCTCCCGAACCCGTAGGGTCTACACACTTAAGGTTCGATGACGCTAGGGTTATAAAGGAAGTTTGTATGTGGTTACCGAATGTTGTTCGGAGTCCCGTATGAGATCCCGGACGTCACGAGGAGTTCCGGAATAGTCCGAAGGTAAAGATTTATATATGGAAATTTGTTGATCGGGTTCCGGAAAAAGTTCGGGTTTTTTCGGTATTGTACCGGGAAGCTTCCAGAAGGTTCCGGAGGATTCCGGAGGGGTCCGGAGGTCCGGAAATTGTTCCACCACGTCCAATACAGTAGCATGGGCTGTAGGGGGCACCCTAGCCTTAATGGGCCAGGGGCACCAGCCCCCCCAAGGCCCATGCGCATGGGAGGGGGAAACCCTAAAGGGGAGGGCCTCCACTTGATTTGGGAGGCACTCCTCCCCCCCCCCCCCCTTGGCCGCACCCCATCCGTGGAGGAAGGGGGCAGGCTGCGCCTCCCCCCTCTCCCTTGCCCCTATATAGTGGAGGGAGGGAGGGCAGCCGCACCTGAAGCCCTGGCGCCTCCCTCCCTCCCGTGACACCTCCTCCTGTCCCGCAGGTGCTTGGCGAAGCCCTGCAGGATTACCACGCTCCTCCACAACCACCACGCCGTTGTGCTGCTGCTGGATGGAGTCTTCCTCTCCCTCTCCCTCTCTCCTTGCTGGATCAAGGCATGGGAGACGTCACCGGGCTGTACGTGTGTTGAACGCGGAGGTGCCGTCCGTTCGGCACTAGGATCTCCGGTGATTTGGATCACGGCAGTACGACTCCTTCAACCCCGTTCTCTTGAACGCTTCCGCTTAGCGATCTACAAGGGTATGAAGATGCACTCTCCTTCCCCTCGTTGCTGGTTTCTCCATAGATAGATCTTGGTGACACGTAGGAAAATTTTGAATTTATGCTACTTTCCCCAACAGTAGCATCATGAGCTAGGTCTATTGCGTAGATTCTTTGCACGAGTAGAACACAAAGTAGTTGTGGGCGTTGATGTTGTTCAATATGCTTACCGTTACTAGTCCAATCTTTTTTCGACGGTATTGTGGGATGAAGCGGCCCGGACCGACCTTACACGTACTCTCCACGTGAGACAGGTTCCACCGACCGACATGCACTTGGTGCATAAGGTGGCTAGCGGTGCCGCCTCCCACTTTAGTCGGAACGGATTCGATGAAAAGGGTCCTTATGAAGGGTAAATAGAAATTGGCATATCACGTTGTGGTTTGCGTAGGTAAGAAACGTTCTTGCTAGAAACCCATAGCAGCCACGTAAAAACATGCAAACAACAATTAGAGGACGTCTAACTTGTTTTTGCAGGGTATGCTATGTGATGTGATATGGCCAAGAAGAATGTGATGAATGATATGTGATGTATAAGATTGATCATGTTCTTGTAATAGGATTCACGACTTGCATGTCGATGAGTATGACAACCGGCAGGAGCCATAGGAGTTGTCTTTATTTATTGTATGACCTGCGTGTCATTGAACAACGCCATGTAATTACTTTACTTTATTGCTAACCGGTAGCCATAGTAGTAGAAGTAATAAGTTGGTGAGACAACTTCATGGAGACACGATGATGGAGATCATGATGATGGAGATCATGGTGTCATGCCGGTGACGATGATGATCATGGAGCCCAGAGATGGAGATCAAAAGGAGCAAAATGATATTGGCCATATCATGTCACTATTTGATTGCACGTGATGTTTATCATGTTTATGCATCTTGTTTACTTAGAACGACGGTAGTAAATAAGATGATCCCTTACAACAATTTCAAGAAGTGTTCTCCCCTAACTGTGCACCGTTGCTAAAGTTCGTCGCTTCTAAGCACCACGTGATGATCGGTGTGATGGATTCTTACGTTCACATACAACGGGTGTAAGACAGATTTACACACGCGAAACACTTAGGGTTAACTTGACGAGCCTAGCATGTACAGACATGGCCTCGGAACACAAAGACCGAAAGGTCGAGCATGAGTCGACAAAGAGATACGATCAACATGAAGATGTTCACCGATGATGACTAGTCCGTCTCACGTGATGATCGGACACGGCCTAGTTGACTCGGATCATGTAATCACTTAGATGACTAGAGGGATGTCTATCTGAGTGGGAGTTCATAAGATGAACTTAATTATCCTGAACATAGTCAAAAGATCTTTGCAAATTATGTCGTAAACTCGCGTTTTAGTTCCACTGTTTAGATATGTTCCTAGACAAAATATAGTTGAAAGTTGACAGTAGCGATTATGCGGACAGAAGAAAGCTTATGTCCTTAATGCACCGCTCAGTGTGCTGAACCCCAAACGTCGTTTGTGGATGTTGCGAACATCGGACATACACGTTTTGATAACTACGTGATAGTTCAGTTAAACGGTCTAGAGTTAAGGCACCAAAGATGGTTTCGAAACCTCGCGGAACATATGAGATGTTTCGAGGGATGAAATTGGGATTTCAGGCTCGTGCCCACGTCAAGAGGTATAAGACCTCCGCCGATTTTCTTAGCCTGCAAACTAAGGGAGAAAAGCTCAATCGTTGAGCTTGTGCTCAGATTGTCTGAGTGCAACAATCACTTGAATCGAGTGGGAGTTGATCTTCCAGAGATAGTGATGTTTCTCCAAAGTCATTGCCACGAAGCTGCTAGAGCTTCGTGATGAACTATAACAAATCAGGGATAAATATGATGATCCTTGAGATATTCGCGATGTTTGACACCGCGAAAGTAGGAATCAAGAAGGAGCATCAATTGTTGATGGTTGGTGAAACCACTAGTTTCAAGAAGAGCAAGGGCAAGAAGGGATACTTCATGAAACGACAAATCAGCTGCTGCTCTAGTAAACAAACCCAAGGTTGAACCCAAACCCGAGATTAAATGCTTCTGTAATAAAGGGAACAGCCACTGGAGCAGAATTACCCTAGATACTTGGTAGATGAGAAGGCTGGCAAGGTCGATAGAAGTATATTGGATATACATTATGTTAATGTGTACTTTACTAGTACTCCTAGTAGCACCAGGGTATTTAGATACCGGTTCGGTTGCTAAGTGTTAGTAACTCGAAATAAAAGCTATGGAATAAACGGAGACTAGCTAAAGGTGAGCTGACGATATGTGTTGGAAGTGTTTCCAAGGTTGATGTGATCAAGCATCGCACGCTCCCTCTACCATCAAGATTAGTTTTAAAACTGAATAATTGTCATTTGGTGATTGCTTTGAGCATAGACATGATTGGATTATGTCTATCGCAATACGGTTATTCGTTTAAGGAGAATAATGGTTACTCTATTTATTTGAATAATACCTTCAATGGTCTTGCACCTAAGGGAATGGTTTATTGAATCTCGATCGTAGTGATACACATTTTCATGCCAAAAGATATAAGATAGTAATGATAGTACCACCTGCTTGTGGCACTGCCATTTGAGTCATATTGGTATAGAACGCATGAAGAAGCTCCATGTTGATGGATCTTTGGACTCACTCGTTTTTGAAAAGTTTGAGACATGCGAACCATGTCTATTGGTTTATATGCATGAAGAAACTCCATGCAAATGGACCGTTTGGACTCACTTGATTTTGAATCACTTGAGACATGCAAATCATACCACACGGGCAAGATGACTGAAAGCCTCGTTTTTCAGTGAAATGGAACAAGAAAGCAACTTGTTGGAAGTAATACATTTTGATGTGTGCAGTCCAATGAATGTTGAGGCATGCAGTGAATATCGTTATGTTCTTACTTCACAGATGATTCGAGTAGATGTTGAGTATATTTACTTGATGAAACACAAGTCTGAATTATTGAATGGTTCAAGTAATTTCAGAGTGAAGTTAAAGATCACCGTGACAAGAGGATAAAATGTCTATGATATGATCATAGAGATGAGTATCTGAGTTACGAGCTTTGGCACGCTATTAAGACATAGTGGAAATTGTTTCACAATTAATACCGCCTGGAACACCATAGTGTGATGGTGTGTCCGAACATCATAGTTGCACCCTATTAGATATGGTGCGCACCATGATGTCTCTCATCGAATTACCACTATCGTTTACGGGTTAGGCATTAGAGACAACCGCACTCACTTTAATAGGGCACCACGTAATTCCGTTGAGATGACACCGTATGAACTATGGTTTAGAGAAACCTAAGTTGTCATTTCTTAAAAGTTTGGGGCTACGACGCTTGTGTGAAAAGGTTTCAGGTTGATAAGCTCGAACCCAAAGCGGATAAAATACATCTTCATAGGACACCCAAAACAGTTGGGTATACCTCCTAATTCAGATCCGAAAGCAATAGGGATTGTTTCTTGAATCGGATCCTTTCTCGAGGAAAATTTTGTCTCGAAAAGTTGAGTGGGAGGATGGTGGAGACTTGATGAGGTTATTGAACCGTCACTTCAACTAGTGTGTAGCAGGGCACAAGAAGTTGTTCCGTGGCACCTACACCAATTGAAGTAGAAGCTTATGATAGTGATCATGAAGTTTCGGATCAAGTCACTAACGCATTACCTCGTGGGGTGACAAGGATGCATTACTTCAGGGTGGTACGCAATCATGTCTTGAAGGTCATGTTGCTAGACAACAATGAACCTACGAGCTATGGAGAAGTAGTGGTGGGCCCAAATTTCGACAAATGGTTAGAAGCCATGAAATCCGAGATAGGATCCATGTATCAGGACAAAGCATGGACTTTGGTGGACTTGCCCGATGAGCGGCAAGCCATTGAGATGAATTTATCTTTAAGAAGAAGACGGACGTGGACGGTAATGTCACCGTCTATGAAGCTCGACTTGTGGCGAAGAGTTTTTTCACAAGTTCAAGGAGTTGACTACGATGAGATTTTCTCATCCGTAGCGATGCTTAAGTCCGTCGGAATCATGTTAGCACGAGCTGCATTTCTGAAATCTGGCAGATGGATGTCAAAATGAGTTTCCTTACCAGTTTTCGTAAGGAAAGGTTGTATGTGATACAATCATAAAGTTTTGTCGATCCTGAGGATGCTAAAAGGTATGCTGGCTCCAGCGATCTTTTCTTAGGCTGGAGTAAGCATCTCGGAGTTGGAATGTGCGCTTTGATGAGATGATCAAAGATTTTGAGTTTATACAAAGTTTATGAGAAACTTGTATTTCCAAAGAAGTGAGTGGGAGCACTATAGAATTTCTGATGAGTATATGTTGTTGACATATTGATGATCGTAAATGATGTAGAATTTCTAGAAAGCATATAGGGTTGTTTGAAAAGTGTTTTTCAATGGAAAACCTGGATTAGGCTACTTGAACGATAAGCATCAAGATCTATAAGATAGATCAAAATGTTTAATAATACTTTCAAATGAGCACATACCTTGACATAATCTTGAAAGTGTTCAAGATGGATCAGTCAAAGAAGGAGTTCTTGCCTGAGTTGTAAGGTATGAAGTTAAGAGTTAAGGCTCGAGCACGACAGAAAAGAGAGAAAGGACGAAGGTCGTCCCCTATGCTTCAGACATATGCTCTATAGTATGCTATGCTGTGTACCGCACCGGAAGTGTGCCTTGCCATGAGTCAGTCAAGGGGTACAAGAATGATCCAGGAATGGATCATTGGACAACGGTCAAAATTGTCCTTGGAGTAAATAAGGACATGTTTCTCGATTATGGAGGTGATAAAGAGTTCGCGTAAAGGGTTACGCCGATGTAAGCTTTAACACCTATCCGAGTGACTCTGAGTAGCAAATCGGATACGTATAGTGGAGCAACCATTTGGAATACCTTCAAGTGGAGCGTGGAAGCAACATTTACAATATGACATAGAGAATTGCGAAGTACATATGGATCTGAATGTTACAGACCCGTTGACTAAAAACCTCTCACAAGCAAAACATGATCAAACCCCAGAACAAATTGAGTCTTAATCACATGATGATGTGAACTAGTTTAATGACACTAGTAAACTCTTTGGATGTTGGTCACATGGCGATGTGACCTGTGAGTGTTAATCACATGGCGATGTGAACTAGATTATTGACTCTAGTGCAAGTGGCAGACTGTTGGAAATATGCCCTAGAGGCAATAATAAATTAGTTATTATTATATTTCCTTGTTCATGATAATCGTTTATTATCCATGCTATAATTGTATTGGTAGGAAACTCATATACATGTGTGGATACATAGACAACACCATGTCCCTAGTAAGCCTCTAGTTGACTAGCTCGTTGATCAATAGATGATGGTTACGGTTTCCTAACCATGGACATTGGATGTCGTTGATAACGGGATCACCTCATTAGAAGAATGATGAGATGGACAAGACCCAATCCTAAGCCTAGCACAAAGATCGTAGTTCAGTATGCTAAAGCTTTTCTAATGTCAAGTATCATTTCCTTAGACCATGAGATTGTGCAACTCCCGGATACCGTAGGAATGCTTTGGGTGTACCAAACATCACAACGTAACTGGGTGGCTATAAAGGTGCACTACAGGTATCTCCGAAAGTGTCTGTTGGGTTGGCACGAATCGAGACTGGGATTTGTCACACCGGTTGACGGAGAGGTATCTCTGGGCCCACTCGGTACGACATCATCATAATGTGCACAATGTGACCAAGGGGTTGATCACGGATGATGTGTTACGGAACGAGTAAAGAGACTTGCCGGAAACGAGATTGAACAAGGTATCGGGATACCGACGATCGAATCTCGGGCAAGTACAATACCGCTTAGACAAAGGGAATTGTATACGGGATCGATTGAGTCCTTGACATCGTGGTTCATCTGATGAGATCATCGTGGAATATGTGGGAGCCAACATGGGTATCCAGATCCCGCTGTTGGTTATTGGACCGGAGAACGCCTCGGTCATGTCTGCATGTCTCCGAACCCGTAGGGTCTACACACATAAGGTTCGATGGACGCTAGGGTTATAAAGGAAGTTTGTATGTGCATTTAATGTTGTCCGGATTCCCGGATGAGATCCCGGATGTCACGAGGAGTTCCGGAATAGTTCGGAGGTAAAGATTTGTATATCGAAAGTTGTTGTTCGTGTTCCGGAAAAAGTTCGGGTTTTTTCGGTATTGTACCGGGAAGCTTCCAGAAGGTTCCGGAGGATTCCGGAGGGGTCCGGAGGTCCGGAAATTGTTCCACCATGTCCAATACAGTAGCATGGGCTGTAGGGGGCGCCCTAGCCTTAATGGGCCAGGGGCACCAGCCCCCCCAAGGCCCATGCGCATGGGAGGGGGGAAACCCTAAAGGGGGAGGGCCTCCACTTGACTTGGGGGGCACTCCTCCCCCCCCCCTTGGCCGCACCCCTTCCTTGGAGGAAGGGGCAAGTCTGCGCCTCCACCCTCTCCCTTGCCCCTATATATAGTGGAGGGGAGGGAGGGCAGCCGCACCTGAAGCCCTGGCGCCTCCCTCCCTCCCGTGACACCTCCTCCTCTCCCGCAGGTGCTTGGCGAAGCCCTGCAGGATTACCACGCTCCTCCACAACCACCACGCAGTTGTGCTGCTGCTGGATGGAGTCTTCCTCAACCTCTCCCTCTCTCCTTGCTGGATCAAGGCATGGGAGACGTCACCGGGCTGTACGTGTGTTGAACGCGGAGGTGCCGTCTGCTCGCACTAGGATCTCCGGTGATTTGGATCACGACGAGCACGACTCCTTCAACCCCGTTCTCTTGAACGCTTCCGCTTAGCGATCTACAAGGGTATGTAGATGCACTCTCCTTCCCCTCGTTGCTGGTTTCTCCATAGATAGATCTTGGTGACACGTAGGAAAATTTTGAATGGTTCAAGTAATTTCAGAGTGAGGTTAAAGATCACCGTGACAAGAGGATAAAATGTCTATGATATGATCATAGAGATGAGTATCTGAGTTACGAGCTTTGGCACGCTATTAAGACATAGTGGAAATTGTTTCACAATTAATACCGCGTGGAACACCATAGTGTGATGGTGTGTCCGAACATCATAGTTGCACCCTATTAGATATGGTGCGCACCATGATGTCTCTCATCGAATTACCACTATCGTTTACGGGTTAGGCATTAGAGACAACCGCACTCACTTTAATAGGGCACCACGTAATTCCGTTGAGATGACACCGTATGAACTATGGTTTAGAGAAACCTAAGTTGTCATTTCTTAAAAGTTTGGGGCTACGACGCTTGTGTGAAAAGGTTTCAGGTTGATAAGCTCGAACCCAAAGCGGATAAAATACATCTTCATAGGACACCCAAAACAGTTGGGTATACCTCCTAATTCAGATCCGAAAGCAATAGGGATTGTTTCTTGAATCGGATCCTTTCTCGAGGAAAATTTTGTCTCGAAAAGTTGAGTGGGAGGATGGTGGAGACTTGATGAGGTTATTGAACCGTCACTTCAACTAGTGTGTAGCAGGGCACAAGAAGTTGTTCCCATGGCACCTACACCAATTGAAGTAGAAGCTTATGATAGTGATCATGAAGTTTCGGATCAAGTCACTAACGTACCTCGTAGGGTGACAAGGATGCGTACTACTTCAGGGTGGTACGCAATCATGTCTTGAAGGTCATGTTGCTAGACAACAATGAAACTACGAGCTATGGAGAAGCAGTGGTGGGCCCAAATTCTGACAAATGGTTAGAAGCCATGAAATCCGAGATAGGATCCATGTATCAGGACAAAGCATGGACTTTGGTGGACTTGCCCGATGAGCGGCAAGCCATTGAGATGAATTTATCTTTAAGAAGAAGACGGACGTGGACGGTAATGTCACCGTCCTATGAAGCTCGACTTGTGGCGTAAGAGTTTTTCACAAGTTCAAGGAGTTGACTACGGCGAGATTTTCTCATCCGTAGCGATGCTTAAGTCCGTCGGAATCATGTTAGCACGAGCTGCATTTCTGAAATCTGGCAGATGGATGTCAAAATGAGTTTCCTTACCAGTTTTCGTAAGGAAAGGTTGTATGTGATACAATCATAAAGTTTTGTCGATCCTGAGGATGCTAAAAGGTATGCTGGCTCCAGCGATCTTTTCTTAGGACTGGAGTAAGCATCTCGGAGTTGGAATGTGCGCTTTGATGAGATGATCAAAGATTTTGAGTTTATACAAAGTTTATGAGAAACTTGTATTTCCAAAGAAGTGAGTGGGAGCACTATAGAATTTCCGATGAGTATATGTTGTTGACATATTGATGATCAGAAATGATGTAGAATTTCTAGAAAGCATATAGGGTTGTTTGAAAAGTGTTTTTCAATGGAAAACCTGGATTAGGCTACTTGAACAATAAGCATCAAGATCTATAAGATAGATCAAAATGTTTAATAATACTTTCAAATGAGCACATACCTTGACATAATCTTGAAAGTGTTCAAGATGGATCAGTCAAAGAAGGAGTTCTTGCCTGAGTTGTAAGGTATGAAGTTAAGAGTTAAGGCTCGAGCACGACAGAAAAGAGAGAAAGGACGAAGGTCGTCCCCTATGCTTCAGACATATGCTCTATAGTATGCTATGCTGTGTACCGCACCGGAAGTGTGCCTTGCCATGAGTCAGTCAAGGGGTACAAGAATGATCCAGGAATGGATCATTGGACAACGGTCAAAATTGTCCTTGGAGTAAATAAGGACATGTTTCTCGATTATGGAGGTGATAAAGAGTTCGGCGTAAAGGGTTACGTCGATGCAAGCTTTAACACCTATCCGAGTGACTCTGAGTAGCAAATCGGATACGTATAGTGGAGCAACCATTTGGAATACCTTCAAGTGGAGCGTGGAAGCAACATTTACAATATGACATAGAGAATTGCGAAGTACATATGGATCTGAATGTTACAGACCCGTTGACTAAAACCTCTCTCACAAGCAAAACATGATCAAACCCCAGAACAAATTGAGTCTTAATCACATGATGATGTGAACTAGTTTAATGACACTAGTAAACTCTTTGGATGTTGGTCACATGGCGATGTGACCTGTGAGTGTTAATCACATGGCGATGTGAACTAGATTATTGACTCTAGTGCAAGTGGCAGACTGTTGGAAATATGCCCTAGAGGCAATAATAAATTAGTTATTATTATATTTCCTTGTTCATGATAATCGTTTATTATCCATGCTATAATTGTATTGATAGGAAACTCATATACATGTGTGGATACATAGACAACACCATGTCCCTAGTAAGCCTCTAGTTGACTAGCTCGTTGATCAATAGATGATGGTTACGGTTTCCTAACCATGGACATTGGATGTCGTTGATAACGGGATCACCTCATTAGAAGAATGATGAGATGGACAAGACCCAATCCTAAGCCTAGCACAAAGATCGTAGTTCGTATGCTAAAGCTTTTCTAATGTCAAGTATCATTTCCTTAGACCATGAGATTGTGCAACTCCCGGATACCGTAGGAATGCTTTGGGTGTACCAAACATCACAACGAAACTGGGTGGCTATAAAGGTGCACTACAGGAATCTCCGAAAGTGTCTGTTGGGTTGGCACGAATCGAGACTGGGATTTGTCACACCGGTTGACGGAGAGGTATCTCTGGGCCCACTCGGTACGACATCATCATAATGTGCACAATGTGACCAAGGGGTTGATCACGGGATGATGTGTTACGGAACGAGTAAAGAGACTTGCCGGAAACGAGATTGAACAAGGTATCGGGATACCGACGATCGAATCTCGGCAAGTACAATACCGCTAGACAAAGGGAATTGTACACGGATCGATTGAGTCCTTGACATCGTGGTTCATCTGATGAGATCATCGTGGAATATGTGGGAGCCAACATGGGTATCCAGATCCCGCTGTTGGTTATTGACCGGAGAACGTCTCGGTCATGTCTGCATGTCTCCCGAACCCGTAGGGTCTACACACATAAGGTTCGATGACGCTAGGGTTATAAAGGAAGTTTGTATGTGCTTACGAATGTTGTCCGGAGTCCCGGATGAGATCCCGGATGTCACGAGGAGTTCCGGAATAGTTCGGAGGTAAAGATTTGTATATCGAAAGTTGTTGTTCGTGTTCCGGAAAAAGTTCGGGTTTTTTCGGTATTGTACCGGGAAGCTTCCAAGGTTCCGGAGGATTCCGGAGGGGTCCGGAGGTCCGGAAATTGTTCCACCATGTCCAATACAGTAGCATGGGCTGTAGGGGGGCGCTCTAGCCTTAATGGGCTAGGGGCACCAGCCCCCCCAAGGCCCATGCGCATGGGAGGGGGAAACCCTAAAGGGGAGGGCCTCCACTTGACTTGGGAGGCACTCCTCCCCCCTCCTTGGCCGCACCCCTTCCTTGGAGGAAGGGGCAAGGCTGCGCCTCCCCCCTCTCCCTTGCCCCTATATATAGTGGAGGGGAGGGAGGGCAGCCGCACCTGAAGCCCTGGCGCCTCCCTCCCTCCCGTGACACCTCCTCCTCTCCCGCAGGTGCTTGGCGAAACCCTGCAGGATTACCACGCTCCTCCACAACCACCACGCAGTTGTGCTGCTGCTGGATGGAGTCTTCCTCAACCTCTCCCTCTCTCCTTGCTGGATCAAGGCATGGGAGACTTCACCGGGCTGTACGTGTGTTGAACGCGGAGGTGCCGTCCGTTCGGCACTAGGATCTCCGGTGATTTGGATCACGACGAGTACGACTCCTTCAACCCCGTTCTCTTGAACGCTTCCGCTTAGCGATCTACAAGGGTATGTAGATGCACTCTCCTTCCCCTCGTTGCTGGTTTCTCCATAGATAGATCTTGGTGACACGTAGGAAAATTTTGAATTTATGCTACGTTCCCCAACAGTTACAACTGTTTAAACTTAACTTTGGGACTATTATGTTGTTGCCTAAGAAGGAGGAGGCGGTTCGCATTGAGCAGTTCAGACCGATGTGTCTACTTAATGTGAGTTTTAAGATCTTTATCAGAGTTAGTACTAATCGCCTCACACAGATTGTGCATACTGTGGTGCAGCCGACTCAGATGGCTTTCATGCCGGGACAACATATTCTAGAAGGTGTGGTCGCTCTACATGAAACCTTAGATGAAATTCACTCAAAGAAACTGGATGGAGTTGTCTTCAAAGTGGACTTTGAGAAGGCCTATGATAAAGTTAAGTGGCCATTTTTGCAGCAGGCTTTTTGTGTGAAGGGTTTTGATGCGGCCTGGAGGAAGCAGACTGAATACTTTTTACAAGCAGGAAGCGTAGGGATCAAGGTCAATGATGACATGGGTCATTATTTTCAGACGCAAAAGGGATTGAGACAGGGGGATCCAATGTCTCCTATATCCTGTTTAATGTCGTCGCTGACATGTTGGTGGTTGTCATTGGTCGAGCCAAAGAGAATGGCCAGGTAGGTGGACTCACTCCACATCTCGTAGAGGGTGGGGTGTCTATACTACGGTATGCGGATGATATAATTATTTTTATGGAACATGATATGGCTAAGGCTACAAATATGAAACTGGTTTTATGCCTTTTCGAACAATTGTCTGGTTTGAAATTATTTTTTACTAGAGTAAACTACTTTGTTTTGGGCGCGCCAAAGAAAAACTGGAAAATTATATACAGTTGTTCGGTTGTCAGTTGGGATCTCTGTCGTTTAGTTACATGGGAATCCCAATTTATCACCGTAAGCTAACAAACAAGGAATGAAAGTGCATCGAAGATCAATTAGAGAAGAAGCTAAGTTGCTGGAAGGGCAAGCTTATGTCTTATGGGGGTCAATAATTCTAATAAATTATGTGCTTACAAGTATGCGGATGTTCTTTTTGTCCTTCTTTGAAGTACCTGTGGGGATACGGAAAAAGTTGGACTTCTATCGATCACGATTTTTCTGGCAAAGTGATGACAATAAATCGAATTATAGACTAGCCAAGTGGGATATAATTTGTAGGATGGAAACCAAGAAGGTTTAGGTATTGAAAACCTTGAAGTAAAGAACAAGTGTCTGCTCAGTAAATGGTTATATAGGCTATCTATGGGGGGGGGGGGGGGGAGGAGTGTGGATCCATTTATTGCGTAACAAGTATTTGCACTCCAAAACCCTCGCACAAGTCACGGCGCAGCCTAATGATTCTTCTTTTTGGAAGGGGCTGATGAGGACAAAGGTTGCTTTCCTCAATAGGAGAAAGTTCATAGTTGGGAACGGTAATACTACTAGATTCTCGAAGGATACATGGCTAGGGGAGAGGCCAATGGCCATACAATATCCATCCCTTTACAATATTATACAACATAAAGACGCTTTCGTTAGTACAATACTCGGATTTGTTCCCTTAAATATTCAGTTTAGGAGATCTCTAGTGAGGAAGTGGTGTCATAGGTGGCTACATCTTGTGCGTACGTTGATGGAGGTTAACCTTTCTGATGAGCTAGATACACTGCACTGGAAACTTTTGATGTCACGAGTATCCTCGGTTAAATCTATGTATACAGATTTGATAAACACTGGTCCAACCCAAAGTCTTTCATGTTGGAAATATGCCCTAGAGGCAATAATAAAAGGATTATTATTATATTTCCTTGTTTGTGATAATTGTCTTTTATTCATGCTATAATTGTATTATCCAGAAATCGTAATACACGTGTGAATACATAGACTACAATAGGTCCCTAGTGAGCCTCTAGTTGACTAGCTCGTTGATCAATAGATAGTCATGGTTTCCTGACTATGGGCATTGGATGTCATTGATAACGGGATCACATCATTAGGAGAATGATGTGATGGACAAGACCCAATCCCAAGCATAGCACAAGATCGTGTAGTTCGTTTGCTAGAGCTTTTCCAATGTCAAGTATCTTTTCCTTAGACCATGAGATCGTGTAACTCCCGGATACCGTAGGAGTGCTTTGGGTGTACCAAACGCCACAACGAATCGGGTGACTATAAAGGTGCATTACAGGTATCTCCGAAAGTGTCTGTTGGGTTGTCACGGATCGAGACTGGGATTTGTCACTCCGTATTACGGAGAGGTATCACTGGGCCCACTCGGTAACACATCATCATAATGAGCTCAAAGTGACCAAGTGTTTGGTCACGGGATAATGCATTACGGTACGAGTAAAGTGAGTTGCTGGTAACGAGATTGAACGAGGTATTGGGATACCGACGATCGAATCTCGGGCAAGTAACATACCGATTGACAAAGGGAATTGTATACGCGGTTGCTTGAATCCTCGACATCGTGGTTCATCCGATGAGATCATCGAGGAGCATGTGGGAGCCAACATGGGTATCCAGATCCCGCTGTTGGTTATTGACCGGAGAGCCGTCTCGGTCATGTCTACATGTCTCCCGAACCCGTAGGGTCTACACACTTAAGGTTCGGTGGACGCTTAGGGTTGTATGAATATGAGTATGCAGCAAACCGAATGTTGTTCAGAGTCCCGGATGAGATCCCGGACGTCACGAGGAGTTCCGGAATGGTCCGGAGGTAAAGAATTATATATAGGAAGTGCGGTTTCGGCCATTGGGAAAGTTTCGGGGTCACCCGGTATTGTACCGGGACCACCGGAAGGGTCCCGGGGGTCCACCGGGTGGGGCCACCTATCCCGGAGGGCCCCGTGGGCTGAAGTGGGAGGGGAACCAGCCCCTAGTGGGCTGGTGAGCCCCCCCCCCCTTGGGCCCCCTGCGCCTAGGGTTGGAAACCCTAGGGGTGGGGGGCGCCCCACTTGCCTTGGGGTACTCCACCCCGGCCGCCCCTTGGGAGATTCCCATCTCCAGGGCCGGCGCCCCCCCAGGGGGCCTATATAAAGGAGGGGGGAGGGAGGGCAGCCGCACCTAAGTCTTGGCGCCTCCCTCCCCCTGCTACACCTCCTCCTCCTCCCGTAGTTGCTTGGCGAAGCCCTGCCGGAGCCCTGCTGCATCCACCACCACGCCGTCGTGCTGCTGGATCTTCATCAACCTCTCCTTCCCCCTTGCTGGATCAAGACGGAGGAGACGTCACGCTGACCGTACGTGTGTTGAACGCGGAGGTGCCGTCCGGTCGGCGCTAGGATCTCCGGTGATTTGGATCACGACGAGAACGACTCCCTCAACCCCGTTCTGTTGAACGCTTCCGCACGCGATCTACAAGGGTATGTAGATGCACATCTCTCTCTCTCGTTGCTAGATGAACTCATAGATGGATCTTGGTGAACGTAGGAAAATTTTATTTTATGCAACGTTCCCCAACAGTTCATATTTGGAAAATTAAGGTACCTTTAAAAATAAAGTTCTTCATGTGGTTTGTACACAAGCAAGTGATATTAACTACGGACAACTTGGCAAAGTGTAGTTGAAAGGGTAGTAAACGGTGTTGTTTCTGTGATCACGATGAATCAATAAAACACTTTATCTCAAGTGTCCACTAGCCAAGTTATTGTGGTGTACAATACATGTGTCCTTTAATGTCAGTCCGCCTAATAGCATTGCCACGTTATTTGGGACATGGCTAAACGAAATAGAGCCTAAGACAGCGGCGTATATTCAAGTCGGAGTGTGTGTATTACTTTGGGCTATTTGGAATTATCGGAATGACGTTATTTTTTACAGACAAAGCATCACAAAAAATTTGCAGGTTATCTTCCGGGCGACTAGCTGGATCCGTGCGTGGTCGTTACTCTGCCATGCGGAAGTTAGGGCTCATATAGCTTATGGGTGTAACTGTTGGGATACGGTAGCACGGGATACCTACAACCAGTTTGGATGGCGGGGCAACAATAGGATATGTGTCTAGTCATCTTGTCCTATTTTTGCCCGTTGTGACAGCTTACTCTTTTTATTTGGTTTTGCTTGCAAACTTGTATAGGATTACGTACGTTGTGGAGACTTTGCTTAATAATATGGTTGTGTGCATCAATTTATGCAGAGGTCAGGAATAATCCTCCTTTTCGGGAAAAAAAGGTAATAACTTGCAAATATTAATTTAAGAAATATATCTAACGGCTCAATTACGTTTTTTCAATACCTGTGGTGAAAACTTGACTAAATCGGGTAATCTTAAACATTTCCCTTTAATTCTTCATAGGGAATGCGAACCAACATGTGGTTGGATGGTTAAAGGGACTGTGGTATCCCCAGCCTACCAGTGTTCAAATTTTGGTGCTCGCATTTATTTCTAGATTTATTTTAGGATTTCCGGCGATGCGCATTGAGTGGGAGGAGACGTTCCCGTTGACAACGAGGTGCCTACAGTGACTTCGTAAATTTAAAGGTAATATGCCGGCTCAGTCTTTCGGAGATGCTCTTAGGGGTAGGGTGTGCGTGTGCGCGTTCATAGGGTGAGTATATGCGCGTGTATATAAGTGCTTGCGTCTGTACTGTGTTGGAAAAAAAATCTTCATAGGGAGTAACTATTGACGGTGTGGATGCCAGGAAAGCGCTCCGACGGAGCCCGGGAGCCCATTTTCTGCAGAGAAAAACAAATATACAATACTACTACAAGACAAAATCTTGTCACCGTTTGATATGCTGTAAATGGCGAGATTTGTTGGCAACGGCGGAATGATAAGTGAAGAGGAGCCATTTCCTAATGCATGAATGTGCGCAAATGTATTCAGTTTGTTATTCTTCAATCTTTTAGAACCGACGTTCAAATTTGTCACCGGACTGTAATTTTGTTATGATGCCTTTTGGTAATCGGACAAGTGTCGGGACAATGTTTTTACGACCACCACATTCTAGTGCGCACACATTTTTACTCTCATCCTATCTCTTCCTTATTGCTAGTACAAGTAAGGTCACAAGGTAGTAAAGTCTTCTTTACAAATAAAAGAAATTCATTCAAACGTAGCATCAATGGGATGTTATCGCATTGAGCGTAAACCGTGCCTCTGTATTACTTAGATGCACGAAGCCAACATGTGGAAAAAAAGTCACAAAAGATGTGACATGGTTTGACAACCATCAACCATGCGAGGATAAAACTGCATACACCAACCAAACAGACACCGTGATAAACACCTCCCTATCTCATTCATACTCCCTTCGTCCGGAAATACTTATCATCAAAATGGATAAAAAAAGATGTATGTAGAACTAAAATACGTCTAGATACATCCCCTTCTATTCATTTTGATGACAATTATTTCCGGACGGAAGGAGTACATGAATCTGCGATGGAGGCGTCAAAAAACTTACGGTAGGAATCACTGTCCGCTTTGCTCTCAAGGGTGACACGGGAAGTCCTAGCCGCCATCCACCGCAAGCCCCAACCCTCCCCCCCCCCCCCCCCCTTCCTCGCCATCGCCGAAGGAGGCGACCGGGCTAAGCCCGTGCCGCAGACGGCGGCGGCAGGGCGAGCTCTCTCGCGCGGCGCGGCGTTTTTCCCCTTTAGATTCAAGGCCGAGGGGGCGGCCGGCCCCGGAGTCGGTGCTTCTCCATGTGTTGCAGTACTCAGGCAGTGCGTGGCTTGTTCCTCCATGGCGCGGCAGCACGCCGTTGGCTACTGGCGAGGCACCCTTTCCCGGCTCCCCTCCTGCTCCCGATGAGGCGCCAGATCCGAGCATCCTTGTGCCAGTGACGCGCTCCCGCATCCGGGTGCATGCTTGGTGGCCCTTGGATTGTCGTCTGCCCTCCCCATGGCAGGCTCGACGGGCATCCTCGTGTCGAGGTGCAGGTCTGCACCGCTTCTGATCTGGCTTCCCAGATCCAGTGGTTGTGGTCTCCTGGGCCGGTGACCTGGTGCAGACCACCTCTGTGGTGTGGCAGCTGACGTGGGTGGGGTGGTAGTGGGCGGAGGCGGTGATGCAGTAGCAAGGTTGATCACCAAGCATCTATCGGCGTTGCGGGCGCTTAGATCTGGTCTCCGGTGGGCGCACAATGGTGCACGTGGGGTGTGTCAGCACGCCTGATGTTTGGCTGTGCCCGGAACCATGGTGGTTCTTGGCTTCGGGCAGCGCTCCTCTGCTCCTTGTCGGCATGGTGCTCGGCAGGGCACGGTGGCTTGCATTGCGTCTGGTGGCCATGCGTCCAACTGGCCTCAGGTAGATCTAGTGCCTATTGCTGAAGTTTGGCCGTTGGTCGTCTCCGCGAGGTGCGGTTAGCGACGGTGGTTCATTACGCCTCGTCGTCGATGGAAGGGCTCGATGGTGGTGGTGGTCTGCTGTCGTCTTGCTGTATGGATGTGCTCAAACACTGGGCGAGAACTCTGCATTGACTATGTCGATGTCGACAGTAGCGGTTTCTATGGATGTCGTTTCCTCGTAGGAGGTGCCGTCATGGAGCTCCAGCACCTACAGTGCACTATTTTGTGGTCTCCGGGTGAAAACCCAAGATCAGGCTTGCCGGATTGGATGATGGTGTCGACATCACTACCTCCTTGGAGGCGTCATCTTAGAGAGAAAATAAATGAAACCATTTTTTGCATCACTACATAATCTAAAAAAGAAACCTTTTTTTGCAGGGAAAAGAAATGAAACCATTTTTTTTGCATCACTACATAATCTAAAAAAGAAACCATTTTTTATGGAAAATAAATGAAACCAGTTGATAGAAACGAAACCTGTTCAGCAGGATGCGTTGGCGGTCTTCATCAGAACCCTCCACTAGTAAAATACTCCCTCCGTCCTAAAATTCTTGTCTTAAATTTGTTTTGATACAGATGCATCAAGTCACTTCTTAATATTGTATACATCCGTATCAAGACAAATTTAAGACAAGAATTTTGAGAGGGAGGGAGTATATTCCAGCCAATAGCTTTTTCGAGTGAAAGTACAAAAGTACAAGTCTACCAGCAATAGAACTGTTGAGAGTTTAATTATTATTATTTTTGAAAGGGTCTGTCTAAAACACATCTAGATGTGATATAGTTATATCACATCTAAGCTGAAGTTCATAATGTTTGTGGTCTATTTTTTTATCCTAGTTTTTGTTTTGTTTTTTGTTGCTTCATTATATGTTTATGGGAGCTTAGATGTGACATCCTTAAAAAACATCTAGATCTAAATTAGACAAACTGTTTCTGAAAAGGATGTTGAAACTCCCGGCCTCTATATCCAAAGATGCACACAACCATATTAAGAGTTTAAGGTGGCGTTTGGTTCTGAGGCTATCCCTGATTTGGGATAGGGATACCCAGATTTTTCAGGGGATGCCGTATGTCTGAACGGAAGGATGCGATGGCTGGGGATAACCCGATTTAGCGAATATTCCACGGGAAACTTGGCTATCGATAGCCGCGAGAAAATGGCGGACGAGGGAAGCCTTAGCCACGCACCCGTGCCGAAGCGTTTTCCTCCTTTTTCTGTTCTCACCTCTCCCACGGCAGCGACGGCGATTCCGGATCGGAGCGGCGGCGCTCGAGGCTCGAGGAGCATACCCTCCTCCTCCTCCCCTCTCTCGCTTGCCATGTCTGTCTAGCCCTCTCTCTGACATCCCCTCTCGCTTGCCATGTCTGTCTAGCCCTCTCTCTGACTTCCCCTCTCGCTCTTCCACCCACCTTGGTGCCCGCCCGACGGCTGCTATGCCCGTGAGCGCTGGCAGCGGCAAGTTACATCGGTGCCGGCGGCTCTCTGTGTCGTGTAAATAAGGACGGTGTAGCTCAATCCCTCTTTGTACCAGATCTGCTTCATCTTTCCCATTCTCTGAAGCTAGCACGGAGAAGCACCGAGCCGACGAATAGAATCAGCAAGGCCCCGATTTGATACATATATTTGATTTCGTCAGTGTCCGTGAACAGCACTAGGGCAGGAATATAGACTACTCATCTGTGTTAATCCATGTCATACACAACACTACAGGTGTGTTCATCCATGCGTGCGTGTGTGTGATGCTGGTGTCCCCTTTGACGTCTGTTTGATACTAGTAGTACTGAGATAATTAATGTAAAAGCCTATCTATCCACTTCTCATCCTTCCATCCAAACAACAAAACATGGCTATCCAATCCTATTCAACCAAAGAATTAAATGATGTTATCCCTAACCAGGTGGCTGGGGATATCACCAGCCAACCCAACTTCAACCTCGAACCAGACGCCCCCTAAGTGGACCGTCATGCATAATTTTTCTTACCGCAAGCAAAATATAAATAACTGAGAAAAAGAAAAACATGGCCAATTCCTCGCTAAATGGTGTTATATAAGCCCTAGCTAGCCAGTGTTTAATACACAAATGAATAGCACATAATGTAGACATGCATGCCTTGGGTGGTTGGGGCTCGTATTTGAGGAAGAAATCACTCCACACCGAGGGCTTGAAGCCGGACACCGTCTCATCGGAGGCCATGCATGCGACCGGATATGCAGAGGATGTGTTGTTTATGTGTCGTGGCTGCCTCCCCTGCTCGCTTCAGCAAGCATTTATAAACGCAGACACCTCTACACATTATTTATCTGGAGCAGCATTCCTGTTTTCTGCAGTCACCTCTACACATTGGTTGGTCTGTATAAACAAGGAGAAGTTCTTACTTGCGTGTTGCTGACTGCAATAATGATATTTTTGTCTTTGTACAATGGAATGTTTGGCCAAGTTGAACTATTTTTTAATATACAGAGGTACATCAACTTGTGAAAGTAAATGGCCAGCTAAACCAGCGTTGAACGGGTGGACTGTCCCTATGAAGGTACTCCCTCCGTTCCAAAATAGATGAGCCAACTTTGTATTAAAGTTAGTATAAAATTAGGTCATCTATTTTGGAACTTCGTCACAGGACTGATCGCATCAAACTATCACGACAAAGACGCTAGAGAAACTTTGGCCAGAGGCACCTGTCATGCCTCGTAAATTTTTCTTTATTTCTCTTTTCTTTTTCCACCCAATACAAAACTCACGCAACGCTGCAAATGTGTATGCATCGACCTGGCTGGCTAGCAAACCGACTCGAGAACAAGACTCTAAGACTACACGGACATGTGCAGCAGCTAACCGACGTACTAGACCAAGTCTACTACCAACCGGACTCTTAAGTCTGCTACAACTCTTGTTACCTCACGTACAACTTGGCCCCATACAAATCTAGTACTACTTGGACTTACCACACGGCATGCAAAGCCGTCTACAACTTGCGCACCGAGCTAACCTAATCACCGGCCATCCTGATCACGATTAATTTCAACCTATTTGCACTAGGACAAAATTATTACTAACAAGCTACGCAAGTGGGAACCACCATGGAGGCATGTAGATAGCTTGCTACTTGGTTATATTTTCCAGCTTACAGAAGGTTTCAAAGTTAAAATTGTACAGAATGAAGTTATTTTTTTTCGAAAAAGAGGATTACACCCGGCCTCTGCATCAGCATGAAGTTATTTGTTTTGGATATTATGATCTTTAAGTCTATACTGTATAGTTGCTACAGTAATGCTACAGCAAGCGGTGTCTACAGTAGCCAGCTCACCTAACTAGCTGAGCTGCCATGATCGGGGGCAGCATCTATCCAACCAGGTGTTGGTTCCCCTGGTGCACAGTGCACATATAAAAAGAGAGCTACAAAGAGATAACACTGCTGCTGGCTGTTGCTCTAAGCCATGCTCACTCTCTCACACACTCACTTGCAACTCTTTGCTGAAGCTAACGATCAAGCTCAAGCACTGAAGCATCAGGAAGGACCAAACACACATCAGATCAAGCTTTAGGTGGAGAGGAACTATAAGGAGAAGATGGCATGATCATCAGATCAAGGTATAACAATTTGTACTATGATGATCCTGGAGATACAACAATTTGTACAAAATTACAATTGGATAAAGAGCAGTAAATTACTGATGGCTTTATCTTCATCTATTTTATTTTTAGGGAACTAATTCTAATCTAAGTTGACTTTAGCTACCTAGCTTGGCGAGGGGAATGAATGAATGTGCTAATGGACCCAATAATTTGGCCCTTTATTAGCTAATTATATTCCATACTGAATTGCGGCCTTCGTTGGTTTCCTGGTCGAAGCATGAATGTACACCTACTACACATGATACCATCACCTAAGCAATGACATCATTTGTTTAACATATGGTTTCACTCTAACCTTTGTTTAGCATTTGTTTAACATATCATCAGCTAATGACATGATATATATTATATGTAATAAAAGATAATGTAAACAAACAAAAGATAAACTAAGACAAGGGTACCAAGACTTGGTTTCATCCATGTAGCATTCCTATATATTTTTTGCAGCCACCTCTACACATTGGTTGGTCCACATAAAGGGGGGGTTGTTACTAGCGTGTTGCTAGCTGCAACGATGACATTTTTGTCCTCGCATGGGAGGCCCAGTTGGCATGTTAGAGCATCTACATCCGCGGACATCAAATCCGAGCCCTCAAATGCCCGATGACATGCCCTGACGCGTCCGCAGGCAGTGACCGGGCAGCTCTCAAATTTTCTTTTCTGCATCCGAATACCTCATATTTCAAACCTTAAATCCATACAAAGCGTGCAAAAGAAAAACCTATGTACTATGTAGATCAACTAAAACCTAGCCTACACTACTCGTCGTCGTCGAAGATGTCCACGATCTCCGTGCCAGGCTCCGCTCCGGGTATATGGCCGGCAGCCGCAACTCTGGCTCCTGCGGCTCCTCCTCCGCCTCCCCGTCGGCCTCCGCCTCTGCCTCCGCCTCTAGATCGGCGAAAAGCTCATTAATCTGCGCGTTCCGCTGGCGGAGGAAGTGGTGGTTGACCTCCACCTCCTCCTTCGACTTGATGGAGGCGAGGATGGCTACCTGCTCCGCTGCCTCCGCCGCCTGGGGCAG
Source organism: Aegilops bicornis (assembly GCA_021605145.1). Taxonomy (NCBI): domain Eukaryota; kingdom Viridiplantae; phylum Streptophyta; class Magnoliopsida; order Poales; family Poaceae; genus Aegilops; species Aegilops bicornis. The sequence goes on along the minus strand of CM038670.1, from coordinate 1,820,057 downwards.
CTCGTACTTCGCTAGCGCCTCGGGCATGCCGAAGCACGGAGCAGGGAGCGCCAAATCCGCGTTGGCCTCCTCTGTCGCGTCCTCCTCCAGCTGCACGTGCTCCATGGCTGCGTCGGCCTCCTCCTCCTCCATCTCCGCCTCCGTGTCGGCCTCCTCCTGCTGCTCCTGCTCCTCCTTCTCCCGCTTTGGCAAGTCCGAAGGCAGGCCGGCTGCGATCGAGGCTTCGCGCCTAGCCCGGATCTCCTCGAGCAGCTGGAGGTGCCGCTCCGGCATCAGCATAGCGTACGCGGTCACCCTATGTCGGGCCATGGCTATCGGCAAACGGCGAGCGAAGAGGGAGGGAAGTGGATACGGCTCAGGCTGGCGGCGCGGAGAGTGAGGAATGTGGACGTGGCTAGGGCTGGGGTTCACCGTCCGGCATAAATAGCCAGACTTTGGACCTCGGGCGGCGAGCCAGAGCGGCGCCACGCAGCGTACACACCCCCAGGAGAAGATGCTCGTCGGACTGTTGGATTTCAGAGTGATTTCGTGTGGGACCCTAATGTCAGTCCGACATGGCGGACGCGCCCGGGCACGCCCAGTCCTCCCCATATCCGCCCCAGAAATGGGCTGCATATGAGGGGTGCTGGTCAGCCCGGGCGTTTGAGGCCGGTTTGAGGCGCCCGGGTGGGTCGGGTGTTTTTGACCGGTCCGTCCGCACAGACATTTGAGACCGGTTTGAGGCAGTCAACTGCTCTTAGGTTAGCTACCTGCTGTTTGGCCAAGTTGAACTATTTTTAGATATACAGAGGCACATAAACTTATGAATACAAATGACTCCGGCTAAACCAGCGTTGAACGGATGGGCTGTCCCTATGAATCTACGGAAGAGGAAACACGGGGAGATTAACCAGTTTGAGCGTAGAGAAGGTTTCAAAGTTGAACTGACTGCATTAAGTTATTTGGGTAAAATTAAAATTAGGAAAAAGAACACTAACATAGTGAAGGCTTCATATTCATCTACTTTTCTTTTGAGGGAACTAATTAACTTAAGTTGGCTGTAGCTACCTACATATTAGGTGCGGGCTAATGGACTGAATTTGGCAGGTATTCCTGCTGGCCTTCATTTGATTTGGCGGTCAATACGATCACCCAATGGCAGCATTTGTTTATCATATGGTTTCACTCTAAACAAGTTGGCATCATATACAATAGAAGATAAAGTATGATAATAAAAGATAAATCAAGGCAAGGCTACCAAGACTTGATCTGATACATGTAGCATTCCTATTTTTTTCAGTCACCTCTACACATTGGTAGGTCCATATAAATAAGAGGAAGTTTTTAATTAGTACTAGCTTGTTGCTAGCTGGAACAGTGACACTGACATTTTTGGCTTCTCAAATTACTATTGATTTTTGAGCCAGAGCCTTGGCATGTTAGGTTAGCTAGCTGTTGTTTGATCAAGTCAGATAAATTTTGTATACATAGAGGCACATCAACTTGTGAATACAAATGACGCAAGCTAAACCACCTAACGCGGAGGGATTAACGATGCTGCCCGCCCCTAATTTCCCTAGAAATCACATACAAAGGGGGGTGGCGGCAGAGGAAAGGTACCGGCGGCAGCGAGGAAAGCGACAGGGAAGCGGGAGTCGCCGGCAAAGGAGATCCCACCGTTGGTGCCGCCGCCCACTGGGAGCCGATGCCTTCAGTCCTGGTTCCCGAGGACCTTTAGTCTCGGTTCTGCAACCAGGATTAAACAATCGGGACTAAAGGCCCCTACTTTTAGTCCCGGTTGTGTTACGAACCGGGACTAAAGGTGCTTCACGTGGCCACTGTAGGGCGCCCAGGCAGGAGGACCTTTAGTACCGGTTGGTAACACCGACCAGGACTAAAAGGTAGCCACGCGTGAGCATCTGCCTAGCGCTATTTTGTTTTTGAAAGAAAGGGTTTAGGGGTTTTAGAGCGTTTGGGGGTTTTATATTGTGTTAGCTACCTACTATATATATAGAGAGAAGTGACCTCTCATTCTTCATGCTTGGTCGACACTAGCTACTAAGAACTCAACGCTAGCTAGTAAGCAATGAAGGAACCATTAATTACTCAACATCGTCATGCATGATCAATATATAGAGAGAAGTGACCTCTCATTCTCCGTGCTTGTTGGCCCAACAACAAGTTTTCATATTTCTATTCGACGCTACTTCATATAGTAAACGTTGATGCATATATATAATATAACATCTCTTACAATCTCTAACGTCATCCGCCAAAATCGCATAGCATATCCGGATGGTATTCTCCATCTTTAGGTATGACATGTTCAACAAAGAATCCTGCTAATTCCTCTTGAATTGTTCGTATGTGATCAGTTGGTAGGAGTTCGTCCTGCTTGTAATCCTGGGTGAGAAATAGTTATTCTTCACCCCCCTCTATTTTACCATCAATGCACCATAATTTTACGTTTCGTAAGTTTTGTCTTATTTCGACATAAAAAAAGACCGTAAGAAAATATATAATCGTCGTAAAAAATATTTGATGTTATGTAAAACTACAAACGTAAAAACATAGTGTAAAATACACATAAACTAGAAATTTTCTTGTCTTATGACCTATATTTTTATTTTCTTATGCCAAATTTTCTGTAGTGAATCAATAGAAATGTAACTATTTGAATTCCAAACGTAATTTAATTATGAAATGATCGTAAGATTACCTCGGGTGAAGAATAACTTATTCTGCACCCTGGGTGATGAATAGCATATATATATATATATATATATATATATATATATATATATATATATAGGGTGGGTCTATTATGATAACACACTTAAGAGTCTTATTCTGCACACCACTTTCTTATTCTGCTAACACGCCGAACAAACACAACCAAATGAAAAAACACAAAAAGAGCCCACCCCTTCTCCACCATGGCCAAATCCCCACCAGCCCCCGCCTCCCTTCTCCTCCAGCGCACCTCCCCCACCAGCCCCCACCTCCCTCCTCCTCCGGCGCACCTCCCCCCGATCCACTTGCTGCCCTGCCGGGAGCCATGCCGCCCGACCATCCGGCCGGGCCCGCCCCACCCTCACCGGCTTCTTCCCTCGCCCGGCACCGTGGCCTCCTCACGCCTCATGGCGCCCCTTCCTCATCCGCTTCTTCCCCACGGCATGACGGCCTCCTCTCCAATCTGGCTTCTTCCCCCGCCCCTGGCCTCCTCCCCATCGGCATCTTCCCCGCCGGCCTCCTCCCCCATCTGGCCTCTTCCCCCGCCGGCCCCGCGATCCCCACCACCACCAACCTCGTTCCTACCCCACTCCCATGCCCTGACCTCGTCCCACCCCCCACCGGTGATCTAGAGAGCCCCCCCTGCAGCATCCTCCCCGCTGCATCGGACCCGGCTACTCGGATCTGCCTCGCCTCCTCCCGGTCCCTCCCACCTCACGACCCAACCCCTCCACCTTCTGCACCAATTCGCCACCGGGGGGGAGCCGCCATAGCCTCCACACCGCGCTTCTCCCAGAGCTCGCCGTGAGTCGCCGCACCAGCTTCTCCCCTCGCAGCACCTTCTTCCAATGGATCAAGGCGGCCCCCTCTATCGGGCGTCATGGCTGGCCACGCAGACAACACAGATGGGCCCTCGATCTGGGGTACCTCCACAACGGCCTCGAGCATCGCAGAGTCCTGACGAGGCAGCTCCGACAGGGAGGATTTGGCCACTGCAGTCCACCATCGCACAGAGGCGTGCCCCGCTTCCTCCTCTCCATGCAGTCCACTGTCAAAGCCAAGGGACTTGTCGTCCCAAGGGCATCTGGGGCATCTGGCTTAAAAAATTGGAGGGGATTTGGTTATGTCGGCGGTCAGCGATGAGGGATCTGAGGCAGCCACCACACCACCAGTGCCGTGCAGCTCGGTTGGCAGGCCCGTGCGGCTCGTTTGCCACCCACGTGCAGTTCGGTTGCCACGGCCGGCCTCCAAAGCCTCCTCCCTATCCCCGACACTTGACGGCGCCGCCCCGCCATCCCTTCACTGCGATGCACGCGAGATACACCGCCCCAAGGGCCGTCTCTCCTTCAACCAACGACGGTCGCGGCAGTGCACTCGTCCCTCTCTCTTCCACTGGAGTTTGCTACGCGTTGTTCTTTCGGTTTAATTTCCAGATTTTTTCCAGTTAATTTTTTAAAAGGAAATCAGTTCCTTGTCCTGAGGTGTGCAGTTTTCTTGTGCATATTTCCATATAATTTTGCACTTACTCCTGCACTGCACTCGATCGATCCGCCTCGACCGTTCCTGCAATTTATATGGGAGCTTGATGAGATTCACATTCAAAATGCGCTACTCGACCGAGGTTCAGCAACACATCCCGTGCAGCTCGGTTTGCATAGGCGTGCGGTTTAGTATATCGCACCGTGCACCTCGGGTATGGTGGCGGATAATTTGTGCACTTCTTTTTACTACAAGTTGTGCATCATGCGGTTTGATGTGTAAAGGCATTGACCATGCAGTACTCGGATGAACGTATGTCTCATGCAGTTCGACAAGCGTGTAAGTGCAGCTCGGGATGTAATTTACGTGGGGGTTGCATATTTTTCTGAATTTGTTGTGCCATGCAATGTGTGGTTGCTGGATGTACTTCTTTTCAAGCACTATTGGTTGTTTCTAGAGGTTCATTCCATCTTTCTCAAGCTGTTCATTTTGATGAAAAGAAAAAAAGTTAGAAAAAGAAACTAATCCAGTGCACTAGCCTCTACTCTGGAGTCCGGACGCGTTAACACAAAGAAGAAAAAAAGGACAAAATAGAAGAATGCAGTGCACTTTGCTCGTTACTACAGTCCCGAAACGTGTTAAAGAAAAGCACTGTCCCAAAAAAACGTGTTACATGAAAACGTCAACGGTAACTCATGCGGTTCACTTTCAAAAGTGTTGCGGTTCATTTTTTGTATTGATGCGGTTCACTTGCTTGTCTTGGAAAATTTATGTCCGACAAAAAAACCATGAAATTCACTTGCCAGCCTGCTGTAGTGCGGTTAGCAGTGCGGTTTTTTGTCTGATGAAGTTCACTCATCGATTTGGGTGTCGTGAAAAACAGAGTACCCGCATTTTCGTAATTTCAAAACTGCTTTTAAACCGCGAAGAATTAGTGAGAGTGTGCTACATGAAAAAGTTGCGCCTCGTTGATATCTTTCTATCGGCACATAATTTGAATCATTTCAACTAGCGGTTTGTGAAAAATTCACAAAAAACGGCCATTGCCTCTCGTCGCCAGCCGTACGATTTTTAAAATTAATTAAAAACCATAAGGATTCTCAAAACCATTCCAACATATGAAAGTTGCGCCTCGTTCGTAGCTTTCCAACGGCGTATCACACGCCTCGTTTCGACAAACGGTTCAAAAACTGGAGCAAAAACATTACCGAAAATTTGAAAAAAATTGAAAAACAGAATTCCACGATTTAGTAAAGTTGAAACTGTTCTTAAACCGTAAGGAATTAGAGAAACATTTATATATGAAAAATATGCGCCTCGACGATATCTATCCAACGGCATATCGTTTGCTTCATTCCGACGAGCGGTTTAGAAGAAATCGCCAAAAAACGCTCGCTGCCACTTGTCATGGGACGCACCAATTTCAAAAGTGCTCTTAAACCGTGTGGAATCTCGGAAAGTGTTCAACATGTCGAAGTTGCGCCTAATCCATAGCTTTTCAACGGTGTATTACACGCCTCATTCCGATAAACGATTAAACATAGAGCGAAAACAGTACCGAAAAAATAACGCGTGCAGTTTTTTTTTGACGAGAAGTTCACTCGTGTGAGTACTGCAGCACACTTGGTTCAAAAAATGACGTGCACTTGCGTTCTGCGTGCAGTGCGGAAGTGGTGTGCAGAATAGTTATTCTGCTAATATTAGAAGAATAGACCATCTGTGTATATATATGTGTATATATATATATATGTATGTATATGTGTGTGTATATATATGTATGTATATAATGTTTAGTGGAGGCATTCCAATTGGTAGTAGAAGAGCTATTTAAGTTCTTCTATACAGAATTACATGCCATCCACAACACATATTAAGTAAATTTGACTGATAATTTAACCGATAAAAATAACGGCATGGACACAAAATTGTCATAACGAAAATACAATTTTGTACAACAATATGGTAGTATGACTTTTTCTCTAATATTACTGAATTTTATTTGTTTAAATGTCAGTGAAACTATGATTTAGTGGTACATGTGAGTCTTAATTAGTTACATTTTCAAATGCAGTATATGATATGTGTATGCATAAATGTTTATCGAAATACTACATACCTCATATGCTGCAATGTCGTTCATGAAACACACAATCTTTCCTGCTGCTATGACGACATCAGGGACACCGGCTACCCACTCAACTGCTTGTTTCATTATGGTGTCATCCATGCTAGCCATCATACTCAAGCAAACGGTTGGCGCACCTATAGTTAAGCTAGTCACATTCACCTGATTTTTAAAGCTTGGCTTATGCTTCGTGTGACACCATTCCGCTTCTTGGAGATAACCAGTCACATGATTTTGAATCTGCACCCAACAAGCAAAAAAAGTTATGTACTGTCCCATCATCTCTAAATAGTTATAGCACACTACCTGATTACCCCCTCCATGCAACCATCAGTAAGTCATGCATGTAATCATAATTATATGTATTGCATTAATCTATCCATGCAATCATGCCACCTCAACAATTCATGCAAGTTAGTATAAGTTAATTGTTTTTGCATCAATTTTTGTATAGTCATGGCTAATATAAGTGTTGGATGCTTGGATAAAATATATGTAGTTCATGCTTCACGTTTTTGTTAAAAAAGTGTCATACCGCTAACTTCAATCCAAATATTGTTCCTCCTTTTATATATCATTTTGTCACATGATTCATATGTTTTTTCCTAGCATCAATTATATTTTTAACAAGGTATCACAACAAAGTGCGGGCTATCATCTAGTTTGTTATGATGCCGATACAAAACAGTAGCAAACAAAAGGATCAACCACATAAAAAGCAATGAACCATGATATATAGTCTATTCCCCTATTGTTGAAGATACAAATAACATAAGCCATATGATAGTTATTTAGTAACTGGCAATGTGACCGTGCGTCGCAACGGATCCAAAGTAGAAAGAAACCACTCTTATTTTCATATACATATATCACTAAAAATATATTGTGTTTCACTCAAAATATATTCCTTGGGATGTTTTGATGAGGTGAGGGAGGGATGTGGTCGGTTTCAAGATAATAAGGGGTTTTCTGTGAATTGGAGTAGAGAAGTGGGATATTGTTGCAAAAGGGCCACAACTTACCTCATGGTCGTCAGATTCTTATCTAATGGTTAGAAATGATCGATGGCAGACACACCATCATCACCAACCGAGTCTTATATAGAAGTAGAGATATAAGGCACAAAACATATATGTAGTTACCGCTTTCTTGAGGTAGGCAGTATCATAATTGACATTGACTGGCATTTCAAGCTCAATATTTTCGAAGGTCCTCAACAGCTCGATATATAACTTCTTTAGGTACTCAGGTAGAAGAGAAACGCCTGTCTTATCCCATCTGTACGGTCATTCCACAAGAGAGGTTAGAAATGACACATTAGTTGTTCCACTAGTTGTATATTAATTCTCACTCAAAACAAGAAGTGGATAGTGACACGCATGTGTAAGTTCATACAGTAACGATTTGAGCATTGTCGAAATTGTAGTAAGTGCGAGCGACAATGATTGTGGGAAACCGAACAACTACATGTGTTATGGTACAACAATGACTTTGATAGTATTCTTACAACATGACGATGTCCGCTGGGTGGCTAATACTTATATTTTCTTTTAGCTCAATTTAGGTAAAAATGTAATTGGATGCATAGCTAATAGTGTTTTTTCAGATGAAAAAAAGGAGATGCTTTGGAACTCTGCAATCATTGATGGATCGATGGAAGTTTCAAAGGAAAAGCTATTCAAACTTTGTATGGCTTCATGTAGCTTTCGACATTCCTCTATGGTGGCACGGATATCATACGTGTCATATAAAGTGGTAATTAGTACAGTCATCTTGGTGGTGATACTTCCCTGGAGCTCAAAGATCGTACAACACATAGGCCCAAGTGTAGCTTTCCCCCAAACGGTCGCGAATAAAGCTTAGATCGATGAATCCCGAAAAATGTTTCCACCACCTGTGAATTGTATTTAGTGGAGTATTTTGAAAAATTACATGGATACTGCATGTTGTTAAATAGAAAAAGGTAGCTGTATTGAATAATCCATGAGACATATGGAGAAAATTATGTTCAGATGCATTTGCATGATACAACATTACATCCTATGTGTCATTATATGTGTGCTCATCCCAGCCTGTCCACAAAGGAAAGGAACACTAAATTAGTCTGACAAAAGAGCTAATGATAGATGATTGTGTGCATACTACCACCAAAACTCTTTTTAGTAATTTACACAGGGGTAGATGTAAAAAAACATAAAATTATAAACTACACATTTGATTTCCTGAATGGACACATATATTGAAATGGATAATTAGGAAGCTAGGAAGGTGTAAAGTTTTCGTCTTATTTTCTTAGTGGATATAAATAGAGAGAAAATAACCTACTCTGTAATATCTTTGAGCTCCTTCAAGTAGACATGTTGTAGAAGGTTAAAATCTAGTTTTGCTAGCTCCAACAAAATTTGGTTATGCCCTTCCTCTTCTTCATACTCGGAGATATATTGTAGCGCTTCCACCCTCTTACACGCCCTTGGAAGTGCTCTATGAATGGCGCGTTTGACTTGCTTAGCTAGGGGTGATACAAGATGTTGCCTTGCAAAATTCATGGCTTCCTCAAGTTTTGGCTCGCCTTGAATGAGAAGATGAGTTGCATTGTATAAACTTAGTATTCCTTTTGGTTCATTAGTTATATCATTTCTAAAGCTCCCATCTTCACCCTTGTATTTGTCAAAAACATCTGCGAGATCAGTAAATTAACATTTATTAATTAGTACAATGCAGAGCACATGCTGTCAACTTTTGTAGGCGGTATATTCAGTCGACTTAATTTGTGACATTGCTTCAGGAACGCACAATCCAGTCCACATAAACTTGATCATCAGGATAGAGCATTGTCGAACTTCCAAAAACATAAAACACCAGTATTTGTTAAATATTTAATTGAATGTGTGGAAATAATAAGTGCAAATTCATGATTGATAATATAACAACTCTATTGTTTTTCCAGTAACTTTTTGTACTAGTTAATCGTTAAATTTGGAACTCTATAAGTTTCCAAAATGCCACGTCCTTCAATATGAAAAGAGCAATAGTTCAAGCTTGATAACTCAAGTAACTAGGCACTAAATAATTAGGCATCCTGTATCATTTGCGGGCATTATTTATTTATTTTTGACATTTTCTAGATTTGTGAAAGATGGAGCAGGTAGTTAGATACATGGAGGTACCCAATGACCATTCTCCCTAAGTTAACGGAATCGAAGAGCGACCTCATGGAGGCTGGATGAGCTACTAAAGTCACTCTCTAGGAGTTCGTTTAACGAGTCATGGATCTGCTCCTCAAAGTGGTGATCTATTCCAAGATGTTGGAGTATATCTACCAAGAACATTCGTGTCGTCGTGCCGTTGCAAGTCTTAAATAACAGGCTGACGTCCCCCTTCAGTTTTTCGGCTCGTGCCATCATCCATTCCTCCGACCTCTGCTATGCATATATATGTAATATATATGTAAGCATCCATTGAATAATGAATCGAAAAAAATTGTAAGCGGAGACAGAAGATTGCGTGCGTAGTGCGTGCTTATGAGAAGTTCTAAACCCAACTACATATGTTTTTATATTACCTTGGGTGGGGGTGGCTCGTATGCGATGAAAAAGTCACCCCATGACGAGGGCTCAAAGCCTAGCTGCTCCTTCGTCTCCGGGGTGGCAGCAGCATGAGAGGAAGACGCCATGAGAGGTAGCTAGCTAGAGAGCTTAATTTTACTTTTGGAAGCTCCTGAATGCATGTGTGGCCTATAAATAGAAGTCGAACGAATTGTTTGGTCGTGGGTCTGTGGAAAATTAAGCCTATCATGAATATTAAATTAAAAGGTCTAGCGTATTTTTGACTACACGGACATCATGGAACACGTGAGAGAGCGAAAGCCTGCTGGGTGTCAATTGTCTGCCTCCCAAGATTTCCCTCATGGGACGCGTGAGAGAGCGAAAGCCTGCTGGGTGTCAGTCGTCTTCGTCCCTAGTTTCCACTTGTGGAATGCGTGAGAGACCGAAAGTCCTGCTGGGTGACAGCCCTTCTGTACGTCTCTTACCCGTTCACTGCTCCATCTTGTCCTCACGTACGAGCTGCATGCCCTGGCTCCTTTGGGAGGAATCTACAGCCACAGCACATTACTTAATCCGGCACCTCAAATGTATGTGGATGTGTCGGTCAGAGTTACCTATTACTCCCTCAGTTGCCAAATATTTTTCTTTCTACAGATTTCAACAAATGACTACATAGAAAGAAATTGAGTGAAACCACATTCTAAAAAGGGTTAATTATCCTTTTGCCCTCAGTGGTGTCCATGTGCTCAGTTTTGCCCTCAGATGCGAATTGTCATCAGTTTTGCCCCTAGTCCGAGCACAGCAACTACGACGAGGCCAAACGGCCATATTTGAGTCCATTCCGTCCACGGCGTTAGTAGTTGTGGGTCCGGAGCTTACACGTGGGACCGCGTGGACGTGGGTCCGAGCTGACATGTAGGCCCGTGCAACTAAATCCCCAAATCATTCTAGCTCACACCCATCCGCCTCGCCGGCTGTCCTGCGCCGCCGCCGCCGCCACCTGCGCCATGCCAGCACCTGCCCGCCACCAGCTGCACGGCCTGCTCCGCCGCTACCTCCCTGCGCCACGCTCCACGGCTACCTGTGACGCCCACCACCTTCCTGCGACGCCAGGGGTGGAGCGCTCGCCACCTGCTCGACCAACGGCGCGGCCTCCTTCCGTGCGCCCGGCCGGAGAGCTCAAAGGTGGGGGCTGCTGTATCTATTTGAACTAGGAGGAAGAACCCTAGGGCGAAATGGTGAGCAGCGGCGACTCCGGAGTATTTGGCGAGGCAGGCATTGGGCCGGAGATCCGCCGCATCCACGACTGGGTTCCCGAGGGGTAAGTCTCGCCTCTTGTTTAGATTGAGCTTAGTTGTGCATTTGAACACTCGATTCGAGTAGGTTTGCCCAATTAGTGTGCTGATTGCGTCTTTGTTTTTCGCCGGTTAGGATGGAGTTGCGGTTTGCTTTCATGGTGCACATTAGAAGGGACCGGTACATGTTCGATGCAAAGGATAAGAAGAAATACCAAGGAGGTTTTGATTATCGGTTGCCAATGGCTAGTAATTGGAGTTTCAGACAATTTGGGGAGGTAATTTGTAGCCAATATCCTTGGGGTTTGCTTGATGAAGTGGTATACAAATACTATGATGGGGAAAAGAATTGGGTGACAGTTAGTAATGATGAAGAGCTAGCTACCATGTTTGTTAGGCATAAAGAGAAAGATAATTTTAATGTGAGGCTGCAAGTTGATGTGCTTGAGCATGCATTTGGACCTAGGATGGCGGGTGCAACATCTCGGGGAGAATCAAGTCGTCGTAATGGCATCTCTAGCCAGAACAGTTCAGTTGGTGCACGGCGACGTGGTGGCTCGACAAGTGTGGGCAACAACAGTAGGGTCCCCCTTGAAGTGGAGCCTGATGGCTACAATTCTGGGGTTGATGAAGAGAAGTTATATTCTGATGTTATTAGGAATTTACGACGGGCACCTCGGACTGAAAACCAAGATGAGGCTCACAATGCAGTCCGTGTGGATGATGACGCGATGGGTGAGGACGAAGACCTTGCAGCTGTTGAATGGGACCCTTTGAACCCTCAAATGGAAGAAGGTACAGTTTTGCATCCATGAATGAGTGTAGAAATGCACTTGTGACATACTGCATCAAGGTAGAACGTACTTTCAAAGTTGACAAGAGCGATCAAGTACGTTACAGAGTGCACTGTCCGACTGAGGGTTGTCCATGGAGGCTTCTTGCATCTAAAATGCGGAATAGCACTAATGTTCAGGTCAAAGTGAACCCTTTTAAGCACACATGCCAGGAATCAACCCTTAGGAAGGATACAATCAGTAGAGCCAAGTCAAGATGGGTGGCAGAAGAAGTAAAAAAGTGGGTGAAAGAAAACCAGCAAGTGGGTCCAAAGGAATTGCAGAAGAACATCAAAGATAAGTTCAAGATAGATTTACCATACATGAGGTTGTTCAATGGTAAACAACATGCTATGGATTCTATTTATGGTAACTGGCAGGAAAGTTTTCAATTGTTGTATTCATTCAAAGGTGAAGTGGAGAGGACAAGCCCAGGTAGTATTGTAGATATTGATCACCACACCGTGGAGTACACATTCAGGGGAGTGACAAAGACCAAGGAATGCTTTAGAAGGGTTTTTGTCTGCTTTGAGGCTTGTCGCTGGGGTTTTTTGGCAGGCTGCAGGCCTTATTTGGCTATTGATGCCACTTTTCTCACATGGAGGTTTAAAGGACAGTTAGTAGCAGCTTGTGCAGTTGATGCACATAGTTTTGTATTTCCAGTTGCCTATGGTGTGCTGGAGACAGAGTCTGAGGAGAGCTGGACTTGGTTTTTGCATAATCTCCGCCGGGCTATTGCACATCCCAATGGGTTGGTCATTCATACAGATGCCTGCAAAGGTTTAGAAGTGGCCGTGGACAATGTGTTCCCTGGAGTAGAGCATAGGGAATGCATGCGTCACCTTGCTGCAAATTTCATGAAGAAATTCAAAGGAAAGGTGTATACCGACAATTTATGGCCAGCATCTTTGACATGCAGTGTGAAGAAGCACAACTACCACTTGAGGCAGTTATACATGAATCCCAAAGTGAAAGAATACTTGGAAACACACCACTCCAAGTTATGGGCCAGAAGCCAATTCAGTGAAGTGAGCAAAGTTGACTATGTGCACAATAATCTAGCAGAGTCTTTCAACTCAACGATTCGGAAACTAAAGGGTCATTATGTGGTGGATTTGCTTGACAGGATAAGGATAGAATACATGCAGAAATTTCATTATCGTGCAGGAATAGCCGAGGCAAAATTCATGGGCATCATTATCATCCCTGCCGTGATGAATGAACTGAAGCAGAAGACAACAGGCTTGGAAATGAACATGACGCTTTGCTCGGGTACCACAGCAGAGATATCATATTTGGATAAAGAGAAGAGGGAATGGAGATATCCAGTGGATTTAGAAGCTAGAACTTGCAGTTGTAGGCAATGGCAGATAACTGGGTTGCCATGCATTCATGCCTTGTTTTTCATCACTTCTCTCCCAGGTCCAGCAGGGAACATACAGCAGTATGTGCATGATTACTACTCTGTTGCAAGGTTCAAAGCCACATATGCTTATGCCTTGCCTGCTATGGAGGGAAAACAACAATGGGACATGGTGGACCCTGGATTCAAGCTTTGCGCTCCAGTTCTGAAGAGAGCAGCAGGTAGACCAAGGAAGAGTCGAATCAGACCTCGCAGCGAAGGAGCTGGACTTGGAGCGAGGAAGCGTAGGTGCACAAGGTGTGGTGGGTCTGGTCATTTTGGTAAGTATTGTGATAACACAGTAGATCCAGCTGCTCGGAGAGAGTTTCGATGAAGGCTTCGATGAAAATGTTGGTTGACAGCCGGTTGCCTCAACAGATGATGAAAATGATGGTCAACAGCCCGGTTGCATCAGATGAGGATTTTGACGAGGTTCCGAATGATGATGGTCAACAGCCGCATGATTTTGACGATGATCCAAAATATCCTCCAAATAATGATTCAAGTGAGGCTCCAAATGGTGATCCAAGTGAGGCTCTAAATGGTGATCATGGTGATCCAAGTGAGGCTCCAAATGATGATCCAAGTGAGGCTCCAAATGATGATCCAAGTGAGGCTCCAAATGGTGACCAACCTTCTGTTGTTGTGAGGTATGCTAGGTATGTAAATCTTGCAAGGGTCAAATACTACTGTACATCTATCACTTGACACGATCTCATTACCGTTTATGTTTGGACCCTTTATGTTTTGCACAGCTCTATGGTAGGTTTGAAGAAGACGCAGCAAGGTACCGACAACCAAGAGAAGAAGAGAAGAAACAATGAGCACAAGGTGCACGAGGAGCAAAGTGATGGCAAGAAGCTCAAGGAATGCATGTAAGCCCCAACGCTATCTATGAACAACTATGAAACATTATGAATAAGGAATGATGTTGTATTATGACCCAAACATTTATCACTTGACATGTTGTATTTCTGTTGGATGATGTTGGACCTATGTTAGAAGTATGTTTGACATGATGTTTAAATATCTGTTGGATGATGTTTGAATGAGCACATGGTTTTTCCTTTTTTTGTTTTTTTTTGAATTTTGTTTTGCTCATTTAAATTCTGGTCAAACCTAACTTTGGCCAAGATTTAAACAAGTCTAAAACATCAAAATGAAAAACTATGCCTGGATACTTCTTAGTCAATCCGAAATGAAGTTGTGGTGAGGTTTTTGAAATTTTCATGAAAAATGTGCTAAAAAGAGGGGTCCAAAGGTAGGGTAAACGGCCTCATTTCTAAGCAAGGTTTTTTTCGACCTTATCTAAATCAGCCAAATAACTTTCCTACACATATATTCTATATGTACAGACTATGTACGCTGGTTTTTCCATTTTTTTGATTTTTTTTTAAATTTGTTTTGCTCATTTGAATTCTGGTCAAACTTAACTTTGACCAAGATTTAAACAAGTGTAAAACATCAAAATGAAAAACTAAGCCTGGATCCTTCTTAGTCACTCCAAAATGAAGTTGTGGTGAGTTTTTGAAATTTTCATGTTCATTTCCCCAAAACACTTCTCTTCACTTCATACAAGAGAGTTTGAGATACTCGAGATATCATACAATACACATGAACTTATCATTTAAATGTATGTAAAGCTTGTTTATCAACTTAAATCGTTAGTATATGACATAAGAAGACTATGTGCGCAGGTTTTTCATTTTTCTGATTTTTATTTAATTTATTATGCTCATTTGAAATATGGTCAAACATAGCTTTGACTGCTCCAAACCCCTCCCAAACCCCGCTAACCCTAGCGCTGAATAAGGACCGTTCATCTAACCCTAGCG
This sequence comes from Aegilops bicornis, assembly GCA_021605145.1. Classification (NCBI taxonomy): domain Eukaryota; kingdom Viridiplantae; phylum Streptophyta; class Magnoliopsida; order Poales; family Poaceae; genus Aegilops; species Aegilops bicornis. The sequence goes on along the minus strand of CM038670.1, from coordinate 1,804,831 downwards.
GCGATCAAGGGCCGTCGATCTAACCCTTCTAGAAGGAATCTGCGGGGAGGAGGGGGGCGATCCGCGAGATGCAATCTGATTGGCTGGGAGATTGTTTTTTTAACAAATATCGGGCGCGCTGGATGGACCGTTGGGCCGTCTCGTTGTCTGGGCCTGAGACCGCAGTAAATAGCCCGTCTCAGCCTTTCCAGGCCTTGCATGCATGGAGGCGGCTACGTGGGTTTGCGCATGCGCGGGAGGCGGCGACGTGCATGCATGCGAGTGAGGCGAGCGAGGCGCGCTAGGCGAGCTAGGCTAGCGAGGCGAGCTAGGTGGTTCAGGGCAGTGGTTCAGGGCAGCGATTCACATGCACTGCCCGGTCAAAGATGCATCGTTTTCGTGCAAAAATTTAAGTGTGCAAAACGTAACGGATACACACACGCGTCCGGATTCACACACGCATCCGGATTCACACACGCTTCACACACACACCGTTCTCATCCTTTCTACCCTTCTCTCTTCCTCTCCCACCCACAGGCCTATAAATGGGGTGCCTCTCTTCCTCTCCCACCCACAAGCCAGATCCGATCCTCTCCAACTTCAAACACCCAAGCGACCGAGCCCTCCCCAAGCGAGACCAAGTGAAGAAGATGCAGTTCAACGGGCCGACCTTCAGTCGTCCGCCTGTCGTGCCGGAGCTGCGCTACCTATCGGGCGTGCTCGTGGAGAGGGAGCTCCGCGTGTGGGCTATTTCAAGGTGGAGGGGTTCCTTCGAACTCACCCATGCCTTCCTCAGAGCCGGCTATGCCCACCTCCCACGGGGCTCGCCGAGGATGTTCACCCTCAACGAGGTTCGTGACAGCTGGCGGCGTCCTCCTCCTACTGCTCACGGTCACCTTCACCAACCCATTTGACGCCTTGAGCTCCTCGGCCAAGTCTTTTGGTGCGGCTGCAGGCCATCTTCTTCACCATCTACAACATCTACACCAACTACGGCGCATCTTCCCGCTCCAGGCCAGATGCACTCCCTTCCCTCTGACGACGAGGAGGAGGTGTGAAGATGAAGACGGTGTTGAAGAGGATGGCGGCCAAGGTGGAAGAAGGAGGTCAAGATGAAGATGTTCAAGGCCCGGAGTCGAGCTCGTCATGTTTGGTTTTTATTTTGTTGCTTTTCTATGTCGGTAATAGGTCGCCGTGTCATGTTTCGTCATGTGTCCGTGAACTGTCCGTGAACTTATCTAAGTTATTGTAATGGTACGGTGTGTTCCATCTTATTATGTGTGTTAAAAATGTCCGTGCCCAAACTTATCATTTCTTCCCTAAACAAGTCATGAAGTTCGAGAACTTGTGGTTTTCGGAGGGGTGAGAAGCCCTCTGTTTCATTCAAACAAAAGTCATGAACTAACATGCAAATTTATTCCCTTTAAATCCTAAACCAAGTGCCACTCTAACCCTAAACCAAGTGCCACTCTGACCAAAATCATGTGGTAGTGCAACATACATTTTCAACCTTCCAACCCTCCAAAATTTAAGTGCAAAACAAAGGAAAACCACTCTCACGCGTGTCCAAACATTCACGGTCTCACTATTTTTTTTAAAAAAAAATTCACAGTCTCACTATGTATACATTCCTTCCCTACCCATGTCAAAGTCTTGCCATCTGTCCTAGCGGTTATCAGCGCTGCCCTAAACACCACAAACCCACGCGGTCCTGGGTTCGAGTCCCCAGCCGCACCAATTTTTTGTGCATTTTCCACCCTTCATTTTTTTAGACATATTATGTTTTTCTCAATGTAATGCCCTTAAAAAATGTTCATTTATTTTGGCACCTGGCATAAACCTCTACCAGAGCTGAGGCACATTTTCCATGACATTTTGGTCTTTGATTTAAATCACGGTGTATTTGAATTGGATTAATTAACAGCTCCAAAAAAATTCTAACCTTAATTGTTTGGCTCCGGAATAATTCAATTAGCTTCCACAAAAAGTTTCAGCATTAGATTTACTGCCTAAATTAAACCAGAATGGAAAACAGAAAAAATCATAAGAAAACCCCTGAATGGGCCTAATTGGATGCAGTTGGCCCATTAGTCTAGCTTGCACTTGGCTCTACACTCTGAATTTGGCCCAAGAGCAACCTTTTTTTTGGACAGAAAGGCAGAGCAGAGAGCTGCATTTCATTGATCAAAAGTTTCTGAATTCCTAATTTCTTCCCTTTTTTTCCAACATATTTAAATGTTGGTCACTTCTTCTCTTTTGTTTCAACATTTAAACAACTTTAACCAACATTTAAACTAGGTGAATTTCTCAAACAATTTCAAGATTACAAATTCCTTCATAATTCATGCCTTTCCATACATTTTCAACATTACAACTAGTGCGATTACCATACCTACAAATGCCCAAAAGTATTTGCAAATGGGTATTGGTAGTGCTTGATCTTCAAGCTTCCTAACCTTCTTCAACATCCTAAGCTCAATAGCTAGCTCTCTGTCAGTGCGTGCTTCGCCATCCATCTCTTCTTCCGGAGCTCGTGGTGTGGCCACTGCCGTTCGTGGCAGCATGCGCAACCATTCTTCATGCTCTTCTTGCAGTTCATTCATCAGAGTCTTGGCCAGAGCATCGACCCAAAGAAAGAAGCATGTCACCTGCATGAACACCAAACAGATCAAAACCCATTGCTCAAACATCCCGACGAAAAATGGTGCAATTGCCCGATTCTTACCCCATTCTCGTTGCACACGTAGAACGGACGATTCTGGTTCCTCGGTGTCGAGAAACCCTTCGATCAACGCCCGCCCGCGCCAGCGGACAGACGAAGACAGGCATGTCCACACGCGTCCGGCTCTGCATCCGCGAGGTGGCGCGGGAGCTTGAGGAAGACATGGAGCTCAGAGCTGAAGGGGATCTCAACGCCGCGGCGCCCTCCATAGCTAGCTTCCCACTGCGCGCCCTCCACAGCTAGCTTCCCGCCGTGCTCTCTCTCTCGCCGTGGTCACCGCCGTGCTCTCTGTCGCCGTGGTCACCGCCGCTGTCGCCCGCTTATATAGCACACCCGCCAACGGCTCTCTGCTCAACGGCTCTTTGCTGGGTCCCACAAGCCACGCGTGCAACGGTCTGAATAAAATTGGCCGTTTACGCTGGTCCCACCTGTAAGGGCCGAGTCAAAAGGTTGACCTGACGGAGACGGCAGAGTTCACGGAACGAGTCGGTGCGCACGGACTAGGGGCAAAACTGAGGACAATTCGCGTCTGAGGGCAAAACTGAGCACATGGACACCACTGAGGGCAAAAGGATAATTAACCCTTCTAAAAATATGTATTCATACATGTTATAGTCCATTTGAAATGTCTAGAAAGACAAATATTTGCGAATACAGGGAGTATATAACTACCTATTCTGCATCCATCACACCACAGGACTATACCGCTCCTGTGCGCCGCCGCCGCTCTCCTCTTTGCAGTCGCCGGAGACGACGCTAGGGCAAAGCCCCATCGGCTCGGCGGGGGTGGCCTTCTCCTTGCACACCAGAGGATCAAGATCGATGCAGCGGATCCCATCTTTGTCTCCTCCGCAATGATGGCTGATAACAACGGCTAGGGTGTGGCAGCGGCCTCCATGCTACAACCGCTCAACCTCCGGTTCGGCTTCAGATCGTGGTGATGCTCCTACTCTTGTTCTGCATCACGCGGGCGCCTGGGGCGGCGACCCTGGGCTTGGCGGCGGTGGTCATCTCCCGCGTTAGAGGTGGTTGGCCTAAGGCTGAGTGGTCGGATCTCGAGATCCGTCATCTAGTCCTGGTTGCGAGTCGGGGAGATATAGTTACCGGTGAAAATCAAGCCGACGGTGGGCGATGGCGGCGCTTTGCGCCGTGACCTTGATGATAGTATCTGGTCTTCCAAATCGGACGATGGCGGCACTACGGTGTTGTTTCTCTCTTGGGAGCATTGTTTGTGGAGCAGCTGGCGGCAGAGGTAGGAGGTGGAGCGGCTACATCTTGCACGGAGTTTCAGTGGAGATGTCAAGTCATGCCTGCCCGATAGGTGCTACGTTGTTTCATGTCTGTTCAGTAGGCGCACAACATATCTTACAGAGACTTCAAGCTGTGTCGGTGGGTGACACTTCGCGGCATGGTGGTGCGGTGTACTGGCGGCGACCGCAACATGCTCATCAGTTTATGCGCAGGGAGGTGGTGCCGCTGGGCGTTGTGGTGGCGTCGACGGATGTCCGTACTGGCAAGGATGATGCTGATCTCTTTCATTAAGATGGGTCAGCGGTTCGATGATGATGGCGGCTTCTAAAACGTATGCATGTGGTGTACGCTTTAGGTTTGCTGCATCAGCTATAGGTTTCGGTACGTTATGTGAATGGATCGGCGACCACACCGGTTTTAGATATGGAAAGTGAGAGCACTCAACATTGTTGAGTTTATAGGTGCGAGTACTAGCTTTGTAGCTCTGACGATCTCCCTCCGCTATGGGGATGAAAGCGTCGAGTTCATCCACGCTGTGGCGCCTGGGGTCCACGTATCCGACATCTCCGACCCGCTCTGGGTCATCTCGCGCGTGATCTCCTCTTTATTCCTTCTCAACGGGATGCTCAGCACGGACACGGCCCTTGACCCCAGCCGGCCGCTCCCTGCCGTGCAGGTCACTGAGCTTGCCAACGGCGCCTTCCTCGCCATGTCGACTGCTCAGCCACGCAGCCGCGGATGGCACCACATTGCGGGACCTCTTCAACACATGATCGGAGATGAGCCGAAGCGATGACGACAACATATTCACAGCGGCGCCATTGCCTCCATTCGACAAGTGATTCCACGAAGGCTGCCCGGTGCTGATCCCTCTGCCCTTTGCAAGGGTGCAGGACATGGCGAGGCGTTTTCAGTGCCCGCCGGTGCAGGAATGCTCGATCCATTTCTCCCCGGAGAGCATAAAGAAGCTCAAGGCTAAAGTGAATGCCGACACGACCACGACCACCATCTCCTCGTTGCAGGCCCTGCTGGTGCACCTATGGCGAGCGGTGTGCCGTGCCCGGGGGCTGGCGCCGGACCGGAAGACGAGGCTTGTCCTCCCCGTCGGATGCAGGACACGGGTGAAGTGAAGGGTATTCCCGGGGAACAAGTTGGACGGGTTAATCACGGTTTTCAAGGACGGCGGAGGAGCAGGAGCTGATGAACCCCTCGATCTAACTAGGAGCGCAGAGATGGTGGTGATCGCGGCGGAAGTGTGCCTCCTGATGCCCTCGCCTATTACGGTGCTTTCTTCCTTCAAATGTCGTGTCTGTGTGTTGTAGTAATAATCCTTGTTAGTTAGGAAGAATGAGATTGCACGAATCAATAATCATTGATCGTGCGCATGGTGCACATATATAGGTAAAGGGTGGACCGACCTCTACTTGTCTCCCAAGATGTTCAAATATACGGGAGAGAGAGAGAGAGATACAACGGTATAAATACAGACCCAAGTCCTATACATATGTAGTGGACAACGTACGCTCAACCCCCCCCCAGTCTAAGGCGCCGGAGACACAGAGACTGGACCGAAACTCCTCAAAGACTAGGGTCGGTAGTCCCTTAGTCATGACATCGGCAAACTGCTGAGTGGTAGGAACGTGCAAAACACAAATCTTCCGGAGAGCCACCTGCTCGCGAACGAAGTGAATGTCAAGCTCAATATGCTTCGTACAGCGACGGTGGACGGGGTTGGCGGAGAGATAGACAGCGGAGACATTGTCACAGTAGACGATCGTGGCCTTGGGGTCCACACATAGCAACTCCTGGAGGAGCTGACGGAGCCAAGAGCACTCAGCAACGGCGTTAGCCACTGCCTGATACTCCGCCTCGGCACTCGAGCGAGAGACCGTGGGCTGCCGCTTGGACGACCACGGCGAGGGCCCGAGGTAGACACAATAGCCTGACGTAGAGCGAAGTGTGTCCGGGCAGCCTGCTCAGTCAGCGTCGGAGTAGGCGACCATGTCGATGGAGGAGGATGCCGTCAGGGTGAGTCCCAGGCTCATAGTGACGCGTATGTACTGGATAATACGCTTCACCAGAGTCCAATGGGAATCACACGGGAGTGCATGTGGAGGCACACCTGCTGGACTGCATACTGCAAGTCAGGCCGAGTGAGGGTGAGATACTGCAGGGCACCGACGATGGAGCGGTAGAACGCCGCATCCGGCGCAAGGGAACCCTCCAAAGAAGAAACCTTCGCTTTGGTCTCAACAGGCGTAGGAGCGGTCTTGCGATTAAGCATACCCGTGCACTCGAGAAGCTCATGAGCGTACTTGTGCTGATGCAGAAAGAACCCGTCGGCACGACGAACGACCTCAATGCCGAAGAAGCAGTGCAGCGCTCCCGGATCCTTGAGGGCAAACTCATCACGAAGACGAGCCGTGAGCTGCTGAAGGAGCCCAGGCGAGGATGCCATCAGGATAATGTCATCCACATAGAGCAGCAGGTACGGAGTAGCAGTGTCCTGATGGTAGACGAAAAGAGAGGCGTCAGAGCGGGTTGTGCGAAACCAAGCAGTTGCAAGAACCCAGCCATACGCTGGTACCACGCTCGGGGGGGCTGCTTCAGTCCATAAAAAGACCGAGAGAGCAAGCACACATGGTCGGGATGCTCGGCGTCGACGAAGCCTTTCGGCTGCTCACAGAAGACCCGTTCCGTGAGGTGGCCGTGCAGAAATGCGTTGGAGACATCCAACTGATGCACAGGCCAGGCACGGGAGACCGCCAGCTGAAGCACTGTGCGAATCGTGCCCGGTTTAAGAACCGAGGCGTAGGTGCCGGTGAAGTCCACGCCGGCGCGGTGGCGAAAGCCGCGCACCACCCAACGAGCCTTGTAGCGCTTGAGAGAACTGTCAGGGTTGGTCTTGTGACGAAACACCCATTTGCCACTGATGACATTGGCGTGAGGGGGTCATGGAACAAGATGCCAAGATGCCACGTGTGTTAGGGTGGGACCAAAGAGCCACCCGAAGCCACGGAGGGCCATGCTGGGACCAAGCCCAAGGGGCCCGCAGCAGGGGCCGTGGCAGAGGGGCCCGCAGCGGGGGCCACAGGGGGCTGCGCCGGGGGCTGCACCAGAGCCGCGTCCGAAACACCATCAAAGAGCGTCGAATCCTCTGCAGAAGGCGGTACCTGGTAAAAAGGAAATACCCGCTCATCAAAGTACATGTGTCGGGAGGTGTACACTGTTGTTGCTGTAGTCAACCGTGGCCGCCACGAGCCTGCCTCCTACACACATTTGCACACACGCACGCACACACACACGCACGGCCACGGACCCGGCGCGCCCTGGCTCGCACCCGACGTGTCCTGCGGTGGCTTATGCCCAACATACACACGGTGGGAGATGGGGTCGTAGCACCAGTAATCTTTGGTGTTAGGGAGAGAGCCTAGGAAGATACATGCTACGAAGCGAGGGGCGAGTTTGTGAGGTGTAGTGGAGGCGGTGCTAGGGTAACACAGACAACCGAAGATATGGAGACCTTTGTAGGATGGAGGGGAACCGAAGAGAAGTTGGTGCGGAGTGTAGTTCCAGCGGGGACGACATGGCCTAATGTTAACTAGGAGAGTGGCAGTGGCGAGAGCGTCGGGCCAGAACCGAGGGGGCACGTTGGAATGGAACAACAACGTGCAGACGCGATCGTTAAGAGTGTGGAGGATCCGCTCGGCGCGGCCGTTCTGCTGGGATGTGTAGGGGCACGTGAGAGGAAAACTGGTGCCGTGAGACGCGAGAAGATGGTGAGTGGCAGCGTTGTCAAACTCTTTTCCGTTGTCAGTCTGGAGGGCGAGAATAGGTCGCCCAAACTGGATGGTGATGTAGGAGTTTTTTCACAAGCACATGTAGCTACTTCTAAGTCACAATCACGTGAACTGATGATGAGGAAACAACAATTTGAAGTTTGAACAGCTCAAGAAACATACCTCAAATGTACTTGTACGAGTGGATTTCCTTTTTGAGCAATCAAACAGGAAATTCTCAACTCTCCATCTACTTATTGCTGCAGTACAACAATCAAACGTCGGTTTTCTCGTTCTCGCCAACATGTCCAGCAAGGACGTGGACTACGGTGCCATCCGGTGCATGCATCTTCATGAAGATGAGGGGCGGCAAGATCAAGCCCAACCTTTGTCTTCTTCTGCAGCAGCAGCGTCCTGCGTGAGGCACTTGGCAAGCCAACCACCTGTAGGAGAAACCATCTCCATGGCTTCCTGTCATGTCCGGTAGGTTTGACGGATGTATACTCCCTGAGGAATGCAATGTGGGTGAAAATAAAACAGACAAAAAATGATCAGTCGAGTGCGCAAGAAATATAGTGCACCAGATGAATTCAGAAAAGATTGGAGTAGAGTAGAGTAGCTCTTATTAAAGCAGGTTAGCTAGCATAACGGCGGTCTGCATTTTACTTAAGCTTTCCTCTCTCTATATGTAATGCACAAAGCACAAAGATCACTGCTGCCTTCATTCTGACCCAAGAACCACTCAGTCACTCACTACCTGGGCACAACAACACAGCTAGGGATGCCCAACAAATCCTCCCTCCTACATTGTTGGTGGTTAATCAGGTTGAGACTCCAATCAACGCCCATGAAAAACAGCACAAAACCCATCTAATTTGTGGACCAACATCACACATGACAAAGTAGACCAACGTCCAAATCCTTCATACTACTACTCCACCTACCGACGAATCAAAACAATTAAACACTACGGACGGCCGACACTCCTGCTGGTCTCAAGTCGTGGCACCATTGAGTATACAAAACTACCAGGTATACAAAACTTCCAGGTATACAAAACTTCATACTGGGCGAACCACGGCTACTTTCTCGGTCCTTGAGTTGTTGATCTATAATGGAAAGCAACATCAGATTTGAGACTAGCTACCAGCACTACATGATGTTTGACTGAAATACATAAAAATAGATTTACTTGTATTCGGTAGTGATGGGCACATAAAAATAGAAAATCACAAAACGGATGGAACGCTGAAAACTATGTGTCTATTATATTCACTATAGGAGACGATGGTGACTCTGCAAACTTTGAACAGTGACTGAAAACTTTGAACGACGGTGTGAAGTTTGAACAGATGAAAAAACATACCTGATTCAGGAGTCTAAGGCTAAAAACATTGACCCCTTTCATGCCAAAATCAACGGTGGCATTGGCACTAGCATGCACAACACACCATGCAATGTTCGGCAGACAGCAAGATAAAACGCAAGCAGCAGCAAGCATGCATGGATCAACCCAGGCAGTCTGTGTTAGACAGTATATATGTAGTATCTGTATATCTGTATTGTAACATTGTATTGTACCCCTTGGGTACTTCTATATAATGTGATAGCCACACCCCGGATTTGGGGTGTCGAGCAGTTCCCAAATACTTTGTTTTACATGGTATCAAATTAGGTTACGATGTCTTCCGCTGCCGCCGCCACCACCGCCGCCGTCGCGCCGACCCTTGCTCCTACCTCTCCGTTCCTCGCCTTGCAGCCGCTCGCGATGGCTCACGGCGCCGCGTCACCCCACTCTCCGATCGGATCGGGCCATGCTCCCGCGGTGCACGGTGGGCAGCCGCCGCCCCCATCGTCCTACTCTCCGATCGGATCGGGAGATCGGGATCGTGCCGTCACAACCCCGTCCGCCGCGGTGCCCCCTGGTGCTGCTCCCCCTGCGGGCCATGCTCCCGCGGTGCACGGAGGGCAGTCGCCGGCCCCGTCGTCCTGGCCGGCGCCGCCCCCAGCGTATGGTGCGCCGCCCCCGCCGTCGTCCTGGCCGCCGCCGCCTCAATCCTATGGCGCGCCGCCCCTACAGCTGCCCTATGGCGCTCCGCCTCCGCAACACTACTATGGCGCCCCTCCGCCGCTGCCCTTCTCGGCGGCCGCGCCGCCTCAAGGGGCTGCTCCGGCGCCTCAAGGGGCTCTTGCTGCGGGCAACCACGGTGATCCCGCGGCTCCCTACCATGGTGCGTCCGCGGCCTCCTACGGTGCTCCTCCGGCGCACTACGGCACCGCCGGGGTGTTTTCCTCTGGAGCCTACCCGCCCCACGCGATGTATCCTGTCCATGGGGCGGCCTCGTCGATGGGCCTCTAAGCATCTCCACATGCCCACGCTGATTCGGCCACGGTGTCGGCGCCGTTTTACTTCTCGTACCTGTTGCCGGTGAAGCTCGCGCCGGACAACTACCTGTCATGGCATGCCCAGGTGCTCCCTCTTCTGCGGAGTCGCTATCTAGAAGGCTATGTTGATGGATCCATCCCGTGTCCGCCTCCTCACCACCCGGCATACCACACTTGGGTGGCTCAGGATCAGGCCATACTCTCCGCCATCCAGTCCTCGCTCACTCCGAGCGTCTCGTCGCTGGTCATCTTCGCCGCTACGTCCCGGGAGGCATGGGCGGCGCTTCACACCAGTTTTGCATCTCAGTCTCAGGCGCGCGCTCACGCTATACGCACTGAGCTAGGCGAGACGAAGCTTGGCGATCTCAGCATCACCGACTACTTCAACAAGATGCGGGTCTCGCCGACACATTGGCCTCGGTCGGTCAATCGCTGCAGGATGAGGAGTTCACTACCTTTGTGCTCAATGGGCTTGATGATGATTATGACAACCTCATTGAGAATGTTCATGGCCGTGATGATCCGCTCCCACCTCGTGAGCTTTATGCACGTCTGCTGGGTCGTGAGCAGCGCATTAAGGCGCGTCGGGCCTCCCCCAGTTTCGCCTCCGCCAATACCGCAACTCGTGGCAAGTCTCAGCGGTCGTCGTCTTCAGGTGGCAAGATGGCGCCGCCTCCGCAACCATCCTCCCGGGGCAATGCTCCGACCATCACGGGTGGTAACCGGCCAGTGGCATGCTGTTCCTCTTGTGGTGCTCCACAGGCCTGTCAGTTGTGGCCTTGAGCGCCACATTGCTTCCCGTTGTCATCGTCGCTACAAGCAAGATTTTCTGGGCCTTGGCAACAATGGAAAAGGGAATGACAAGCAGGCCGCCGCCGCCGTGACGAGTGATCATGGTCGCACTCCATCCTACTCCATTGATCCCGCATGGTACATGGACACGGAGCTACCAACCACCTCACCGGTGAGATGGGTAAGCTCTCCACTCAGGAGCCATATCGTGGTCATGATCAGGTGCACACCGCGATGGAGCAGGTATGCGTATCTCACATGTTGGTCAGGCCTCTCTACTTGCACACAATTTTCGCACCTTGCATCTATCTAATGTCCTTCGTGTTCCTTCTGCTACACGTAGTTTGTTGTCCATTCCCCAACTTACTCGTGATAATAATGTTCTTGCTGAGTTTCACCCTTTTCATTTCTTTATCAAGGATCGGGACATGAGGGCCGTTCTACTTAGCGGTCGTCTTCGCCATGGCCTGTATGCACTTGATGCACCACGCCCATCTTCCACGCCGTCTTCTCCTCGGTGTTCAGTGGTGTTCGTGGTGTCGCCCACATTGGCATGCGCGCCTTGGTCACCCGGCGGCTCCCACAGTTCGACACGTTTTGCATCGTCATGATCTACCAGTAGTATCCAATAAAACTGCTGAAACTATTTGTGATGCCTGTCAGCAGGGCAAGAGTCATCAACTTGCGTTTTCAGAGTCTAGTCGGGTTGTGAAACATCCTCTTGAGCTTGTGTTTTCTGATGTATGGGGACATGCCTGCACGTCCGTTAGTGGTCACAATTATTATGTCAGTTTTATTGATGCTTACAGCCGTTTCACTTGGTTATATCTTATTAAGCGTAAGTCTGATGTGTTTGATGTCTTCATTCAGTTTCAAGTACACGTTGAGCGCCTTCTTAAGCAGAAAATCATCCATGTCCAATCCGACTGGGGGGTGAATACCACAACCTCAACTCGTTTTTTAACAAGCTTGGGATTTCGCACCGCGTGTCATGTCCACACACATCAGCAGAATGGTACTGCTGAACGTAAGCATCGTCATCTTGTTGAAACTGGCCTAACCTTGCTAGCTCATGCGCCGGTTCCGCTTCGGTTCTGGAGTGATGCTTTTTCCACAGCTTGTTTTCTTATAAACAGGCTTCCCTCGAGACTCCTGAAAATGCAAACTCCGCTTGAGCTTCTGCTTAATGAGGTTCCGGACTACACATTCCTCAAAGTGTTCGGGTGTGCATGTTGGCCTCACCTCCGTCCATATAACAAGCGCAAGCTAGAGTTTCGGTCTAAGAAGTGTGTTTTTCTCGGGTACAGTTCTCTTCACAAAGGGTACAAGTGCTTACATGTTCCTACCAACCGCGTCTACATCTCTCGTGACGTTATGTTTGATGAAAACATATTCACATTACGTTCACTTACAACTGACCTCACTACTTCTACATCACGGTGCATGTGTCTACACCTACGCCTGACCAATTTGTGGATGTTGCATATGCCCCTGCGTTGCTCCCTAATCATGCTGCAGGTATTGGACGTGGTGCTCGGCTCGAGTTGCTTGATGATGAACAGGTTGTGGCTGATCGGGACGTGCATGCGCCATGCATGGCGGGCGGCACCCGCCAACCCTTGCCCGCGGAGGCCACCCCGACTGCCTCGCGGGTGCCGGGTCCATCCGGTTCCATCCCGGTTTTGCCCGCACCAGCCTCGCCCGCACCGGCCTCCTCAGCTCGCGGGCCTCGTCCACGCCCGACTCGTCTGGCTCGCAGGCGTCACCAGCCTGGCCTCGCTCGCCCGGGCCACTGGAGGGTGACTCGCCTGGGCCGCTGGTGCCTGGGCCGCTGGCGGGGCAACCGCCCGGGCCGACTACTGCTAGCCCGGAGGCTTCGTCACCTGCTCCGGGCCGATCAACATCGGTGTCAGGGTCGCCGAGTCGCTCTGACACGGTCACCGGTGAGCCCGACTCGCCGGACTCGGTCTCGCCTTCGTCCCCATCCTCTACTGCGGCACCGCCCTTGCCAGCTGAGTCTGCCGTCACACTTCGGCCTCGTACACGGAGCCAGCCCGGTGTTTTTCGCCCGAAGGAGCGGACGGATGGCACGGTTGCATGGCTTGCTGCATGCATGGCTCACACTGCTGATGATCCCACTGCCGAGCCCCGTCACTTTCAGGCTGCACTGAGTATTCCTCATTGGCGTGCTGCCATGGAACAAGAGTTTCATGCCCTTCAACAGAATGATACTTGGCGTCTTGTTCCTCCAAAGTCTGGTGTTAACATCATTGATTCCAAGTGGGTTTTCAAAGTCAAGAGACATGCTGATGGCTCCATTGAACGCTACAAGGCACGGTTAGTCGCTAAGGGCTTCAAACAGAGGTATGGTCTTGATTATGAAGACACTTTCAGTCCAGTTATCAAGCCTACTACCATTCGGTTACTACTGTCTCTTGCGGTTACTCGTGGATGGTTCCGTAAATCGACTTGATGTGCAGAACGCTTTTCTCCATGGCATTCTGGAGGAGGAGATTTATATGCGCCAGCCGCCTGGTTTTGTTGATCCAACCCGACCTCATCATCTCTGTCGCCTGGTTAAGGCCTTATATGGACTCAAACAGGCTCCTCGTGCATGGCACGCTCGCCTTGGATCTGTTCTTCGGGCTCTTGGGTTTACTCCCTCCACTGCTGATACGCCATCGCTTTCTCCTCCAAATACTCGAGGTTACAATGTATATCTTGGTTTATGTTGATGATATCATCCTTGTCAGTTCGTCGGCTACTGCTGCTGATCGCCTTGTGATTGCTCTCCGTGATGATTTTGCTGTCAAGGATTTGGGTGCTCTTCATTTTTTCCTTGGTCTTGAGGTTTCACGGTCCTCTGCTGGCTTGACTCTCACTCAGAAGTACTCTTTGGACTTGTTGCGTCGTGCTGGCATGCTCAAGTGCAAGCCTGTTTACACCCCGATGTCTGCTACTGATCGGTTGTCTGCTCTTGATGGTGACTCCCTCTCGTCTGATGATGCAACTGAGTATCGCAGTATCGTTGGTGGTCTGCAATATCTCACTATTACCAGACCTGATATCTCCTATGTAGTTAACCGTGTCTGTCAGTTTTTGCATGCACCCAGGACGTCTCACTGGTCAGCTGTGAAGCGTATTTTGCGCTATGTCAGCCTTACTACTGCTTATGGTTTGCTTCTTCAGCCTGCACCGTCATATGAGCTCTCGGCTTTCTCTGATGCTGATTGGGCTGGTAGTCCGGATGACAGACGATCCACGGGGGTTATGCGGTATTTCGGGTCCTAACTTGATCGCTGGAATGCTCGCAAGCAAGCAATCGTGTCTCGCAGTAGTACTGAGGCTGAGTACAAAGCTGTTGCTGATGCAACTGCTGAGATCATATGGGTACAGTCTCTGTTGAGAGAGTTGCGTGTTCCTCAGGCTCGTCCTCCGGTCTTGTGGTGTGACAACATTGGTGCTACATATCTTTCTTCTAATCCGGTGTTCCATGCGAGGACGAAACACATTGAGGTGGATTATCATTTTGTTCGGGAACGTATTGCATGAAGTTACTACGTATCAAGTTCATCTCTTCAAAGGATCAACTTGTCGACATCTTCACGAAGCCTCTTCCACAACCACAGTTTGTAGGCTGTAGGCGCAATCTTAACTTGCTTTGTACTTCAGGACATAGTTAAGATTGAGGGAGGGTGTTAGACAGTATATATGTAGTATCTGTATATCTGTATTGTAACATTGTATTGTACCCCTTTGGTACTTCTATATAATGTGATAGCCACACCCCGGATTTGGGGTGTCGAGCAGTTCCCAAATACTTTGTTTTACAGTCTGATGGTGCATGCACGTGCTCTTATCATTGGTCCACGAGGTGCTTCATGAGTTGTAGTAGAGTCCATGGGTATGACGTAGGGATGCTCCGCATCATCTGCACCCCCCACCCTTGGGAGAGATCCATCCACGGATTGTGATCTTCATCACCATGGTATTGGGACAAGTCCTTGACGTTGAACATGTTGGTGTCGCACATCATATATGCCTTCACATGACCTCGTTGTCTCATGATGGTACTGCCTTGTGAATCCTTCAAAATGAAAGAACATGAAAAACACTTGGAAAAACAAATGAGATTAGTGCAAATGCAACACCTATCATTCGTGTGGTGAAATACCCAACAAGTGTTTTCATTATTCTTATCATAAGAAAGGACAAGGGAATGTGGTATGGTATGTAAGCGTATGATGCAATGACAACCAAATACAATAGGCTCAATCAAACAAGCATGCATCACAAGTTAGGTGTCCGAGTCTCCAAGATCAATAATCATAGCATGGTTGCACTCGAGGCATGTGAATATGATAGAGGCAACTAATGGAGACGATGTGACAATGTTCAAGATAAATCATGTGAATGGCATGAACATATATGTCATCAACCCAAGAAAGCGAGTAAGAATGGAACATGGGTGATGCGACAAAGCTAGCAATCATGTCAAGCAAGCTAGTAGTGCGAAGATGCAGCATACTAGAGGTAATCATGACAATTATGTCATAGGAGCAAATAGTGGGCATGAATAATGCACATGACATACCACAAACATGAAAGCAAGATATGAGCAAAATATCATCAATGTATTGGTGAGAGGTCGTATGTAAATAGCAATGGGGCATCATGACTCTCCCAACACAACAAGATTCAATAGCATGAGCACAAAGAAATCATGGCAATAGCTACTAAGATATCCACCAAGCATGCAAATACACATAGTAGTAGTAGAATGGTTGATCATGTGTAAGTGCAAGCAAGGGTCAAAATTGCATGGCAAAGGCATCGGAATAAGCATATCATGCAAAGTGAACATGACAATATGGGCAAACGATAAATAAAGGACAATAACCCATAACCATGTGAGGGCCATGTAGAAGGAATGCGTGAAGTTTGGTGACACATCTCACGGATTCCCAAGGAATCGTTGCTCTCTAGAGCTCGTCTCGTCAACTCATGGTCTTGCGAGAGGTTGATGAGTAAGTATCGGTACCTACACAAAATAGACACAAGCCAAAGAAAGTGTGTGCGTGGTAAATGTACACATCATCCATCATGATGTGTATGTCACTAGTAGAAAAAGGGCCTATTGTCCCGGTTCATAATGGCCTTTAGTCCCGGTTCTTTAACCAGGACTAAAAGGTCGTTACTAAATCCTCCCCCTTTAGTCCCGGTTCTTGGACGTCCACGTGGCCGCTGCCTGGAGGTCCACCTTTAGTCCCGGTTGGTAACACCAACCCGTACTAAAGGAAATTTTATGATTTTTTTTGAAATTTTTCTAAAAAAAATTTCGAATTTTTTTCTTGATTTTCAAATTTCTGAATTATTTTAACCTCTAATCTCTAATCACCCCTCATCACTGCTCAATTTAACCTCTAATCTCTAATCACCCCTCATCATTCCAAATCATCTAACTTCCTGGACAGTCACCCATAATCTCACTACTCCAGCTGAAAGCACGCTTAACTTTCGGTTTCTATTAACCCTCAGGAATTTAGCTTGAGCATGAAGTCACACATTTCACTCTTTGAGATTGAAATTATTGTTCTAAAAACAATATTTATTTAGTAACACTATTATTTCTTGAATAAGTAGTTTGACCATAGTTTGACCATAGTTTTACCAGATTTGACCAAAATTCAAAAAACTGAAATACTTATTTAGTAACACTAATATTTCTTGAATAAGTAGTTTGACCATTGTTTGACCAGAGTTTGACCACAGTTTTACCAGATTTGACCAAAATTCAAAAAACCGAAATAATTATTTAGTAACGCTAATATTCTTGAATAATTATTTAGTAACACTAATACTTCTTGAATAAGTAGTTTGACCATAGTTTGACCATATTTAACTTAAATTCAAAAAAAAACTAAAATTTGAGCATAACTCCTTTTTCCTTTTAGAATTTGAGGATTCTAAAAATTTGCAAACATGTCGTAGTATAGCCGTTTTGATGTATTATACTTTTTCGTGCAGAACATTTTGATATATTATACGTTTTTTCTTACATCGTATGCAAAAGTTATAGCCGTTTTACATTTTCCCTACACTTTTTGCAAAACATGTCCAAATTTAAGTTTCTAAATTTTCCTAACTAGTAGACGTAGTAACATAACTACATCACGAAGGATTTTAATTTTTGAAGTTTTTATCATTTTTTTTGCTTTTTACAAAACTGAAAAGGCGATCCACAGGGGGGGAGGGGTAGAGTTTGAAAATGGGACCTTTAGTACCGGTTCGTGCCACGAACCGGTACTAATGCCTCAAACCCCATTAATACCGGTTGGTGGCTCGAACCGGGCCTAAAGGTCTAACCTTTAGTACCGGTTCGTGCCACGAACCGGTACTAATGCCTCAAACCCCATTAGTACCAGTTGGTGGCTCGAACCGGGACTAAAGGTCTAACCTTTAGTACTGGTTGGTGCCACGAACCGGTACTAATGGGCATCGCACCCTTTGAACTGGGACTAATGCCTGTACGGTGCCCTAGCCGCTCGAACCGGCACTAATGCTCACATTAGTCCTGGTTCGTAATGCAACCGGGATTAATGCTCTTTTCTGGCCAAACCAAAGCCCTGTTTTCTACTAGTGTGTGCACGTGTGAGTTAGCACAAGATAAGAAATGCTCAAAGAAATTTGTTGCATGGTATAAGAACATGTCATCCATCATGAATGAATAGTTGTTATGTATAACATGATGTGGATGCAAATTGAGCATACAAATATATGGCACATCAATAGCATTGCCATTCATGGGGAGCATACGGTGCAAATAATTATGAAAATCATGCAATGGATTGGATGAATCCAAATCTCCTAAAATGTATGAGGTATTATGGGGGTCTCCTCATGAGTAATATCAGGAGCATAACATGGAGAAGTGGACCAACATCCAAAACAATGCATATCCGGAGCTAGGTGCTCATGGCATGGCATATGAGTTAAATGATGGAGAGGTAGCATGTCAATATCATCACGAGAAAAACAAATGCCAATAACCATGTACTTGTCATCTATGCCATAAGTGAAAATTGGGTTTATTTTAATGGCATACGCATAGTCACCACGATGAGATTGCAAATGTGACATATTGTTGATCTCATGCATAGCATATGACAAGTTAAGCGGATTGTCAAACATGATGTGACCAAGAGAATTATCACAAGAAATCCTATGCAACATGGCATCACAACTAATAGACTCCACATGGCAATCATCAAACTCACCATAAATGGGTAAATCATCACATGAGGAAGTCGCACCAGCATGAAGCGTGTCAGGAGGAGGATCAACATCATGCAAATAATCAATGTCAACAATGTCCACTAGTGGTACTAGAGCATCACCATGACCTATGTTACCTTTGTCATTCCACTCATGTGGGGTATGTGAGGTCGGAAAGACCAAATGGCGGTCATCATCTTTATGTTGATGGAACCATGTGGGGGCTGCATCATATTCCACCATGGCCATCGTCTTGTCCATAGGAAAGACGAAGTCGTCGCGGATCGGCGCTTCATCATATATGGGACCTAGCACCAAATGGGAAGACACAATATAGGTAGAGGTTAAGTTGTTAGAAATCAAAATGGCCTCACATGCACTATCAACTACCTCACTCTCTCTATGTGGTGGTGGCTCACTCACTCCCTCAAGGTAGGTGCACTCAATGTCACATATGGTGGAGTCACTCAAATCACTCAAGTGGTGGTGGTGGTGGCTCTCCTCACATGGGAAATGGGGCAACTCATCATATGTGGGGCTAGTGGTGAACTCGCTCTCACTCTCAATATGGTGGCAAAAGTCACTCAAGTCATCATACGTCGCCGTAGTCGAATGGAAAATCCCATGCTCAACCATCTCGTCACCATAGTCGTGGATAAAGGCCTTCATGAGTTGGCACATCATCACTCTCGCATACAAAGATGGAAGCATCATCCTTGCTCGTCACCTTGTCGTTCACCTCCAAAGCTTTATCCTCGAATGGCTCCATAGTCGTAGTCATCGCCGCACCATCTTGAAAAAGAGTCCAAGTAGATTCGGCATCATCAATGTGACAAAGAGGGATGATGGTGAAGTCGAACATGGGAGCATCTTCTTGGAGCTCGTCGGGCTTGGACATCTTGGTGGTACTAGCCTCATGCTAGCCGTCTTGGAGCTTGGTCTTTGAGAAGTGTGCTTGGGGTGGAGAAGCCTTGGTCTTCCTGAGTTCTTGTTCCGCCTTGAGAGCACCAATGTAGTTGTCATCGAGGGACTTGTAGTTCTTGCAGAAGATAATGTTGGAGATGTCATTGTTCACTCCCATCATGAAGTGGAACTTCATCCAAATGGGGTCGTTGTTAGGGAACGTAGTAATTCAAAAAAAAAATCCTACAATCACGCAAGATCTATCTAGGAGATGCATAGCAACGAGAGGGGAGAGTATGTCCACGTACCCTCGTAGACCGAAAGCGGAAGCGTTTATTAATGCGGTTGATGTAGTCGAACGTCTTCGCGATCCAACCGATCCAAGTAACGAACGTACGGCACCTCCGCGTTCAGCACACTTTCAGCTTGATGACGTCCCTCATGCTTTTGATCTAGTTGAGGACGAGGGAGAGTTCCGTCAGCACAACGGCGTGGCAACGGTGATGATGAAGTTACCGGCGCAGGGCTTCTCCTAAGCACTATGAAGATATGACCGTGATGTGTAACTGTGCAGGAGGGCACCACACATGGTTAAGAGAAAAATTGATGTGCTTTGGGGTGCCCCTTGCCCCCGTATATAAAGGAGGAGAGGGGGAGGCCGGCCGCCCGTATTAGGCGCGCCAGGAGATGGGAATCCTACTAGGACTCCAAGTCCTATTAGGATTCTACCCGAGGAGAAGGGGAAGGAAGGGAGAAGGGGCGCGCCCCAACCCCTTGTCCATTTCGGACTGGGCTTGGGGGCACCTCCTGGCCGCTGCCTCCGCTTTCTCCACCGAGGCCAAATATGGCCCATTAACTCCCCGGGGGGTTCTGCTAACCTCCCGGTTCTCCGAAACATACCAGAATTACACCGGAACCATTCCGGTGTCCGAATATAACCTTCCAATATATCAACTTTATGTCTCGACCATTTCGAGATTCCTCGTCATGTCCGTGATCTCATCCGGGACTCTGAACAAACTTCGGTCATGAAAACACATAACTCATAATACAAATCGTCATCGAACGTTAAGCGTGCGTACCGTACGGGTTCGAGAACTATGTAGACATGACCGAGACATATCTCCGATCAATAAACAATATCGGAACCTGGATGCTCATATTGGCTCCTACATATTCTACGAAGATCTTTATCGGTCAAACCACATAACAACATAAGTTGTTCCCTTTGTTATCGGTATGTTACTTGCCCGAGATTCGATCATCGGTATCCTCATACCTAGTTCAATCTTGTTACTGGCGAGTCTCTTTACTCGTTCCATAATGCTTCATCCCGCAACTAACTCATTAGTCACATTGCTTGCAAGGCTTATAGTGATGAGCATTACCGAGAGGGCCAGACATACCTCTCCGATACACGGAGTGACAAATCATAATCTCGATCTATGCCAACCCAACAAACACCTTCGGAGACACCTATAGAGCATCTTTATATTCACCTAGTTACGTTGTGACGTTTAATAGCACACAAGGTGTTCCTCCGGTATTCGGGAGTTGCATAATCTCATAGTCAGAGGAACATGTATTAGTCATGAAGGAAGCAATAACAATAAACTTAAACAATCATTATGCTAAGCTAATTGATGGGTCTTGTCCATCGCATCATTCTCTAACGATGTGACCCCGTTCATCAAACGACAACACATGTCTATTATTAGGAAACACAACCATCTTTAATTAACGAGCTAGTCATGTAGAGGCATACTAGGGACTATATGTTTTGTCTATGTATTCACGCATGTACTAAGTGTCCGATTAATACAATTCTAGCATGAATAATAAATATTTATCATGATATAAGGGAATATAAATAACAACTTTATTATTGCCTCTAGGGCATATTTCCTTCAGTCGTTCACGACGGCACGTCGCAAAGCTTTCTTTGTCTCCTTGAAGTACTCGTTGATGGACTTGGATCCTTGGATGGTGTTCTCCAATTGGCGGTGAAGATGTTCCATGTAGGTGGAAGGCACAAACTCTCGCCGCATAGCTTTCTTCGTCTCGGGCCAACTCATGAAGGCCTTTATGTTTACTTTGCTTTTAGCAGGCCTTTCTGGTTTTAGCATAAAACCGAGTTTAAAAAAATGTGAACACTTTTTTTAGGGTTATGTGAACACTTACTTAGTTGCATGGAAAAATATTTAGAAAAAGTGTGTTGAATTTTTCATAAATAATGCTTGAAATTTTTAAAAGACATGCATACATTTTTGAAAATTATGTAAAATCTTCAAAATTCAGAAAAAACTACTCCCTCCAATTCATATTACTTGCCGTTACTATAGCAAAGTCGTATTAAAACAACGACAAGTAATATGGATAAGAGGGAGTATAACTCCTATGTTTTTTTCATAAGCTGATTATTAGAAACATGAACATTTTTGAGAAAAAGTTATACATTTTTTAAAACAGTCGAAACTCCCCAAAAAGAAAAAAAGTATAAAAGGAAAAACTGGCAAAAAACTGTGAAAACAACAGAAATAAAAACACCAACCAGACAAACCGCTATTGAAACCTATGGAATGAAATCATTTCGAAAGAAAATCGCTCGCCACATACGGGGGCGGCGAAAACGGGGCGGCGGGCGGCACACCGAAGCGCTGTAACCATGGACCATCAACGACGGGAATTTCATCCGGTCGACGGGGAAGTAGCAACTGAATCAATGACAGATGTGCAACCTAAATCGAGAGCGGGGAGAGGTTCTTTGCCGAGCACCGTCCTTGGAGACGACGCGCGGTCTGGCGGTCGTGACCGAGCGCGCCATGAACAGCAGCTTTTGTTCCTGCGACAAGCTATGGTGGGGACGATTCGCTTCGGAAGGCACCGCCGTTGACTAGTATGAAGGCGAGGGAAGAAAGAACACGACGTGGGGGACGAAATCAAACAGCTGTACGTAATTCAATCGGGTGGCTGGGGCGAGACCGGCCCAATTATTAGGCCGGCACGCCGGCGCCCAGTACTCGCCTTTTCAAAACCCATTATATTCAGGTATGCGATTATGTACCGTGGGCCCGAAACATGGTACAGAAGCCTCAACTTTGTTCTGGATACTACTACTCTCACTGTTGCTATCCAGTGGGCCTGAAAATAGCAACTGTGACAGCGTCCGTCCGTTTCTGATCAATCAAGACGTGATGTCCGTGTCAGGCCGTTAGGTGGCTGTCGGGTTGTCACGCGGTGGATGGCTGCATGCGCATGCGGGATGGGGGTGGGGTCCAACCTTTTTCAATAAAGAAGTGCTTCACTCCCCGGCAACTGCATCAGAAAAGATTTTTGATGACCCACGAGTATAGCGGATCAATCATAGTCCTTTCAATAAGTGAGAGTGTCGAACCCAATGAGGAGCATAAGGAAATGACAAGTGGTTTTCAGGAAGGTAATTTCTGCAGGCACTGAAATTGTTGGTAACGAAATTTTTATAACAAGATAATTTGTAACGAGAAAGTAACTATAATGAAAACAAAATTGCAGCAAGGTAGCCCAATCCTTTTTGTATAAGAGGACATGCCATATCGGTCGCTTATAATAAGTAAAACGTTCTTGAGGGCACACGAGAATTTTATCTAGTCACTTTCATCATGTTTGTTCGATTCACGTTCGTTACTTTTATAATTTGATATGTGGGTGGACCTGTGCTTGGATGCTATTATTAATTGAACAAGCCTCCCACTTATGGTTAACCCCTCTCACAAGCATCCGCAACTATGAAAGAAGAATTAAGATAACATCTAACCATAGCATTAAACATACGGATCCAAATCAGCCCCTTACGGAATAGCGCAAAAACTAGGGTTCAAGCTTCTATCACTCTAGCAATCCATCATCTAATAGCTACGCCACAATGCATTCCCTTAGGCCCAAATATGGTCAAGTGTCATGTAGTCGACGTTCACATAACACCACTAAGGGAATCACAACATACGCATCATCAAAATATCGAACGAATATCAAATTCAGATGATTACTTATGACAAGACTTCTCCCATGGCCTCAAGAACAAAAGCAACTACTCACAAATAATATCCATGCTCAAGAACAGAGGGATAATAAATAGTATAATGGATCTGAACATATAATATTCCACCAAATAAACCAACTAGCATCAACTGCTAGATATAATCAACACTACTAGTCACCCACATGCACCGATATGAGGTTTTGATACAAAGATTGAACACAAGAGATGAACTAGGGTTTAAGATGAGATGGTGTTTTTGAAAACGTTGATAAAGATTGGCCCTCCCAAGATGAGAGTGTTGTTTATGATGACGATGGCTTTGATTTCCCCCTCCCGGAGGAAAGTCCCCCTCCCGGCGGAATCACTCCGTTGGAGGAAAAAGTGCTCCTGCCCAAGTTCTGCCTCAAGACGGCAGCGCACTATCCCAAAAGTCCTCTCTTTATTTTTTTCTAGGGCAAAGACCTTATATACCAGAAGATGGGCACCGGAGGATGGGCAGGAGGCCCTGGTGCCTAGTGGGCACATGGGTGTCCCTTTACTTCAAATTTTTTTATATTCCTAAATAAATCTTCATAAAATTTTAGCTCATTTGGAGATGTGCAGAATAGGTATCTTTGACATAGCTTTTTCAGGTCCAAAATTCCAACTGCCGGTAATCTCCCTCTTTGTGTAAACCTTGCATATTATAGGAGAAAAGGCATTAGAATTACTCCGGAAGGTGTTATATTGGATAAAAACACTATAAACAACAGTAGGAAAACATGATATAAAATGGACGTATCACATACCAGCTTGCTCTCTAGCAGTCAAACATTTCACTAGAATAAAGCAAAGTATGCACAACAATAAATTGCAAGCTAGTAGCTCAGGATTTCGACACGCCCCTTTCCTCTCCAATAATTAAAGTGCGGAGGAAGCCCTCAAACTCCTCTGGTTTAGGATCTCATAAAATTGAGCAAGCGGTATCTCACGATGTTCAACATATAAATCAAAACACACCATGGGGGGTTCGAGCCTATTCACGAAATGGAAATTTTGCACAAAGGAATTTGTAAGGATGTGGTGCTGGTCACACTCATCTATGAGAAAGTCGACCAATCTAACATTTGCAATGAATTGCATAAACTCTTGGTAGAATCCGCATTCGTTCATGAAGGCATTATGCGGCTATTCGACGGCCGAATCCTACGCGGAATGTCGAGGTCACTGTCTGAGGAGTCCCCACTGACTCCCTTGGCATTCCGTTCTAAAGAGCTTCTCCGAAAGAAGCTCATTTTTTATATGAAAAATTTCTGAAATTTTTGGGACACAAAATGATATCAATAAAACTTAAGACTGATAACAAATACCCATATGAATGTTTAGAGGCTATATCAAGCATTCAAACTACTTGGAACTCAAATAATTCAATATGCAAGCTCATTTTCAGTAGCACTAAGAGGAGCTAATTATGCAAAATATAACCCACTAAAGCAAAAAACTAATTGCAGCAACAGAGGAGTCACACACCAATGAGCAAACCCCCAAAACAGTTTTGAAAATGGAGTTCCGAGCAAAGAGATGGAAAATCTCAGTTATGGGTGCAAGAACTCGAGGGAGACAACTACCAAGATTTTTTCTAGTGGTAAGAGACGAAGTGAGTTAAAGGGATAAGCTAGGGGGTCCCTATGGGGCCCACAAGCCACCATGGCGTGCCCTGGTGCCTCGTGAGCACCTGGGGCATCCCCGTGGTCTGTGTTCAGTGCCAGAAATTCTTAAATATTCTAGAAAAATTCATGTTAAAATTTTATGTCATTCTTAACATTTCTATTTTCGGCCATTTTTATTGCACAGATACAGAAAACAGGATAAACCTGGCATTTTGTTGTATTTAACTAACAATAACAGAAAATGAATAGTAGGTACAGAAAGTTGTGCTTACAAAATTCATCGACCACACGACCCTAAAAAAGAATCCATTAATAAGGTTGATCAAATCTTACTAACAAACCATTTTCGAATGACATGAAACTGAAGAATCTTCGTATAACATTAAGTTATCTCAATGGGGATATGCATCTCCCCTTATATAACAATATAATTTACTTAGTGAAGAAAAAAAGGGAAGGCTTAATAAAGTTAACTTACGTATTAACACTACTGAGATGGAACAACATAATAAACTAGTGTTAATTATGAATATGTTGTGATCATGCATCTTAGTGCCTTTTCCGACTGGTACTACTCCCTAGGATCTGAATTGGCTCCATGCGCACACTGCTATGGTTTGCAGGCTATTCTTGTGAAGACCCTATACACCATTACAATTCCTTAAACAACATGTATGACAAATGCAAGAATGCATGGTATCAGTAGAATGTAGACTGGGTCAAAGAAATGCAAACCTTATTAGTAGCAGAACACTCAAAACTTATTGGTTTCCATAATTATGCCATGATAATCTTTTCATCCTTAAAATAGAACTTTCCAGGCACACCATCAAGGGGCTAAGGTCTTGAGTTTAGGCCCCAGCTTTCGCAATTTATCCAAAAATTGCTGCTGCCCGACTTCCCACGTCATAAACGAGAGGGGATCTTGAAGTGTATATGTGGTCCATGTGGATGACCTGGCCCTTTTCATCAATTCAAACATTTGGTTGCGTTGGCTCGTGCATGAAGTTTGGACGTCCTGAGCGTGGAGGAGAGGAGGGAGTGGTGGTCAAGAGAGGCAATTTCATGGCAGCGTGGTGTTTCATGGAGACAAGGGAGAGAAGGGCTGTCGAAAGAGAATGATTGGACAAGGGGATTCATCATGGGGATAAAGAAGCTATAAGGATAATGTTGGAGATGAGCAGTTGCGCACGACCCACCTAGCAGATGACCCCGCGTGCGTGGCCGCGACCGGAGGAGCAAGAATTTGGGTCACAATTTAACACATGCCACCATGGCGGCTACTATGGGCAACATGTACCTATCTGTCTATATAAACCCAGCAACATCTCAACCAATATCCAGGGGTGTAGGCAGGCACACATAGATACATACATACCATGGAATTCGTGCTAACTGTGTTGCTACTTTCCCTTGTGTTGTGCATCAGTGCGGTTGCCGTCTTCCGGCGTCGTGCTTGGGCTTGGGCCGTCCACCACGGTCAACAGCTGATCATCGAGATCCGCGACCCTACCATCGCCCGCCGAGCGCTCATGGACCACGCTGATGCATTCTGCAACCGACCACTGAACCTATTCCCGTGGCCCTGGTGAGCGGGCGTCGCCGCAGTCACAGCGACAACCTCACGTCCGTGCCCTACGGCCCACGTTGGCGTGCTCTCCGGTGCACCCTCAACGCCGCGGTCCTCCACCCGTCACGTCTTGGACACACGGACCCGCTGCGCCGAGGCGATGGGTGCCTCGTTTCTGACCTCCGCGTCCGCGCGGCGGCGGCGGTGAGAATGTCGTCCGCGACATCCTCAATGCCGCCGTGTTACCGCTGGTGGCTCGCATGTGCTTCGGTAGCGGCGTGGACGAGGGTCACGTATGCGCCATGCGTGACTTGCTCCAGGCCTTTGTGCTGGCCGTTGATGGCAGCAAAGATTTTGCCGGCTCCAAGACGGCGAAGCTGCTGCACTGGTGGCGGTGGTGCCGGTTCCTCGCCTTCCGAGGCAAGCAAGCTGAGCTTTTCCTCCCTCTGGTCAACGCAAGACGGAACGCTAACCGTCATCTCAAGCTCAGCGGTGGCCTGCCGGCATATCTGGACCACCTCCTCGACGCCCGCGTCCCCGTCGACGACGACACAGCCGACGGCAAGGCCCTGCGCCCTCTCACAGACGACGAGCTGGTGAGCCTTCTCTCGAGTTCCTCGGTGCTGGGCCAGGGACCGTGATATCCAGCATGGAGTGGACCCTCGCCCACCTCGTCCTCCAGCCGGAGGTCCAGAACAACATCCGACGCGAGGTCGACGCCGTGGAGGGCGCATTGTCTGAGGCACGCGTCCGGCAGATGAAGTACATGCACGCCGTCGTGCTAGAGAGCCTTCGGCTCCACCCGCCGATTCCGGTGTTGCTGCGCGCGACGTGCCTGATCAGGCGGTCGCCGAAATCCTGGGATGCGCCGCCGCCGCCGTGCCGACGGAGGGGATGCGGGCGCACTTCAACCTGGGAGAGATCGGCAGGGACAAGAATGCGTGGACGGACCCGGACGCGTTCCGTCAGGCGCTTCCTCGCCGGGGCGAGGGGAGGCGTGGGCCTGGTGCCGGGGCCCAAGCGCAAGGAGATCAAGATGATGCCGTTCGGCGGGGCAGAGGGCGTGCCCGGGGGGAGGGCTCGCCACCATGCATGTCAAAAGCTTCGTGGCGGCGCTGGTACGTGAGTTCGAGTGGGAGCCGCCGGCGGGGGGAGGCGTCGACCTCACGGAGCTGGATGGGTTCTTCAAGGTGATGAAGAGCCCGCTCCGGGCGCGGGTGACGCCGCGGTAGCTTCCACGCCTGCACCATGCAGCACGTAGTACGAATAAGATCAAACGTACGTGCTCCTCCTCCTTCCTGTGTTATAGTCACTCATATAGACTTGCTGCATGCGTACGTGCTCCCTATGTCTGTTGGATTGTACTCCCTCTGTTCATCAATATAAACATGTTTTGGAGAGTTTAATATAAACAAGAGTACATACAGATTAAAATAAGTGAACAAACACAACACCGCAGCACTACTGGAAAATTCATCGTTATCGCGTTCTTTACTCTTTGCCGAGTACAAGAACACGGGATCACAGTATGCCGAGAGCCCTGTGAAAGGCACCCGATAAATAGGAGCCACGTGGCACGGCGGTTTTCCAACTGTAGTAGTACGCAGGCATTGTTCGGCAAAATGAAAATATGACAAGTTAATCTGGAGTGTAGGAACTCTGGCCAAATGCAATAGAGACTCTTTTTT
Source organism: Aegilops bicornis (assembly GCA_021605145.1). Classification (NCBI taxonomy): domain Eukaryota; kingdom Viridiplantae; phylum Streptophyta; class Magnoliopsida; order Poales; family Poaceae; genus Aegilops; species Aegilops bicornis. Next base: position 1,776,820 of record CM038670.1, on the reverse strand, counting down.
GCAAAGAATGGTTGGTCATCGTAGCAGAAAATCTAGTAGTAGTAATAATTGAACAAGTAAAAAGTGCTCAAAGCGATCTGATCTGACAGGCCCGGATGGGACGGACACCCACTTTGATGTTGTCTGGTAATAATTGGAAGAGCGGGAGAGATGAGATCTGGATCATATTAGGAGTATTTTTGCTTGATCGACTTGCCCTACCAAAGTCATACAGTAGCTTACTATAGATGAATAGGTTCTTCTTTTTTGGACACTATATTGAGATAATACTGGATGCGAGGACATCGTGGATGGAGCCCAAGCAAGTTTATCTAGATTATGCTAAACATCTGTGTAGCAGCAGAAAAATGAATCATTGAATGGTTATTTCACAACATTGCTCAAGCCACATCATTCAAAGCCAGCGACGAATTTATAACCAGAACTACCTAGTATTATGTTTATCATCTTATGCTAAGCATCTTTAGTAGCTGCAGAAAGAGTAATCATTAAATGGTTATTTTACAAGGTTGGCCAAAGTGCAAAAGGTCATATTTCTATCAGTTCTGGTCTTCTGGGCCTTTTAGGTGAGAGAATAAAATGTAATTTCTCGATCTAGTATTAAGTCTGTGGAAGGCAGTGCCTTCAAGCATTATTAGTTTGAGTTGAGCTTTACAGGAGTACGTGTTGATATTTTGTGATTGTCTGTTCAGATTAATTAATGTGTTGTGGGACTTGCTTCATTTTCAACAATTTGCTTGCAAGAATTAATAGATAGATCCATGGATGGACATATAAAAAAACTGGTGCTCACATATATTTACATGTAGCAGCTGGTGCGTTTAGTACGAGCAAGAAGAATGTATTGAGCTCGCTCGCTCACTCGCAGTAGGTTTTTATCTCTGGGAGTGAGACATGGTGGGTGTGCTTTGGCCTATAGAGTATCTAGACTGCTGCGTGCTGTGCTCTAGAGTGTGTGTAACACCAGTCGACTATACTAGTTCCTCTGGATGAACACAACCAGAGCAAAGCAAGCAAACTTATTAGAGGAAGAAGGTGTTTGTAATTCAGTGCGTAGGGTCCTCTTCAGGAGTGTCTGTCTGGATCTTCTCCAGAAAGGTGCGTTTACGCATTGATTGACTGTCGATCGATCGAGCCAACGAGGGGGGAAAGGCTGATCATGCCACTGAATTGAAGCAAGCCTCGTGTGTGGGCGTGGCTGCTCACTGTACTGTACTGCGTGGGCGTGGGCGTGGATATGGGCATGGGCGTGGGCGTGGGCATGGGCGTTGTAATCATTGTTGTTGTAGGGTGGAACCCTAGATGGTGATCTTTCATGAATTCGAGCTAGTATGTTTATTTGTAGGAGTACGTGTTGAGCTTTTGTGATTGTCTGTTCAAATTAATGTGTTGTGGGATTTGCTTCATTTTCAACAATTTGCTTGCAAAAATTAATAGATAGATCCATCGATGGACATATAAAAAAGTTGGTGCTCACATATATTTACATGTAGCAGCTGGTGCGTTTAGTACTAGCAAGAAGAACGTATTGAGCTCGCTCGCTCGCAACAGGTTTTTATCTCTGGGAGTGAGACATGGGGGGGGGGGGTGTGCTTTGGCCTGTAGAGTATCCAGACTATTGTCTGCTGTGCTCCAGGGTGTGTGCAGCAGCAGTCGACTATACTATTTCCTCTGGATGAACACAACCAGAGCAAAGCAAGGAAACTTATTAGAGGAAGAAGGTCTTTGTAATTCAGTGTGTAGGGTCCTCTTCAGGAGTGTCTGTGTGGATCTTCTTTAGAAAGGTGCGTCTATGTATTGATTGACTGTCGATCGATCGATCCAACGAGGGAGGGGAGGAGAGGCTGATCATGCCACTGAATTGAAGCAAGCCTCGTGCGTGAGCGTGGCTGCTCACTGAACTATACTGCATGGGCGTGGGAGTGGGCGTGGGCATGGGCGTGGACGTGGGCGTGGGCGTGGTAATCATTGTTATTGTAGGGTGGAACCATAGATGGAGATCTTTCACGAATTGGAGCTAGTGTGTTTATTTACAGGAGTACGTGTTGAGCTTTTATGATTGTCTGTTAAAATTAATGTGTTGTGGGACTTGCTTCATTTTCAAAATTTGCTTGCAAGAATTAATAGATAGATCCATGGACGGACACATAAAAAAGCTGGTGCTCACATATATTTACATATAGCAGGTGGTTCGTTTAGTACTATCAAGAAGAACGTATTGAGCTCTCTCGCTCGCAGCAGGTTTTTATCTCTGGGAGTCAGACATGGGGGGTGTGCTTTGGGCTGTAGAGTATCTAGACTGCTGACTGTTATACTCCAGAGTGTGTGTAACAACATTGACTATACTAGTTCCGCTGGATGAACGCAACCAGAGCAAAGCAAGCAAACTTATTAGAGGAAGAAGGTGTATGTAATTCAGTGCGTACGGTCCTCTCCAGGAGTGTCTATCTGGATCTTCTTCAGAAAGGTGCGCCTATGCATTGATTGTCTGTCGATCGATCGAGCCAGCCAGTGAGGGGAGGAGAGACTGATCATGCCACTGAATTGAAGCAAGCCTCGTGCGTGGGCGTGGCTGCTCGCTGTACTATACTGCGTGGGCATGGGCGTGGGCGTGGGCGTGGTAACCATTGTTGTTGTAGGGTGGAACCCTAGATGGAGATCTTTCACGAAATTGGAGGGGAAATCCCCAAGAACAAGAAGAACACAAAGGGGAAAAACAAGAGAAACACTCAAATTGACTTGATCCAATCACACATGTGTTAGATCCAATCACACAAAGAGAGATACAAAGGTCTAAATCTAACACAAGAAGATACAATAGGTAACTAGTTCATCTCAATCCTATGAGGAGAGAGGTCTTGATGATCCTATGATGGGGATCCTTCCCTAGATGGTGACTTGAATCCACTAGGAATCTTCTCCATAGGAGGTCTTGATCTCCATGTGAGAGGTCTCTCTCTCTCTCAAGAGGAGGTACAAGGAGCAAAGCTCACTAAATCATGTCATATACTTTGCTAACCTCCCCAAAAAGCTAGGTGAGGAGTATATATAATCTATGGACGAATTGCGGGGTAAACCAAGGGTACATAGGTAAATTATCCCGAAATACGCGTAGCCATGGTGGAGGGTCCAGGAACCCGGGTGTCGCCTAGAGAAAGAGGGCCAGGCACCCGGGGGTGAAGTCCGGGCACCCGGTGCGTGCCGGGCACCCGGTGCGTGCCGGGCACCCGGGGGTGTGAGGCCCAGGCACCGCCCTTGGTGGCTGGCGGGGCCGGGCACCCGGGGGTGCGGGCACCCAGGGGTGGATGGTGCGGGCCCCCGGGGTGTCCAGAAAGCTTCGAGTGCTTCGTGCTTTTCGTGAATTCTTCTTCCTTCTCTTCCTCCACGGGTGCTTGGGTCTCCCTCCGAGCTTCTTCATGGACATCTTGGTACCTAAGAATGCATAGAATTTCCATTTGAGGTCGAATCCAACTCTCATGCGAATCCGAACGAAACACGAAGAGGAAAGGGTTAACCTCATTTCGATGGTGCGTGCACGTGCTCTTGTCATTGGTCCACGAGGTGCTTGATGAGTTGTAGTGGAGTCCATGGGGATGATGTAGGGATGCTCCGCATCATCTCCCCTCCCCCCTTGTGTGAGAGCCGTCCACGGATCGTGATCTTCATCACCATGGTATTGGGACAAGTCCTTGACGTTAAATTTGTTGGTGTCGCACATCGTATATGCCTTCATATGACCTGGTTGTCTCGTGATGGTACCGCCTTGTGAATCCTTCAAAATGAAAGAACATGACAAACACTTGGAAAAACAAATGAGATTAGTGCAAATGCAACACCTATCATTCGTGTGGTGAAATACCCAACAAGTGTTTTCATTATTCTTATCATAAGAAACGACAAGGGAATGTGGCATGGTATGTAAGCGTATGATGCGATAACAACCAAATACAATTGGACAAATCAAACAAGCATGCATCACAAATAAGGTGTCCGAGTCTCCAAGATCAGTAATCATAGCATGATTGCACTCGAGGTATGTGAATATGATAGAGGCAACTAATGGAGACAAGTGACAATGTTCAAGATAAGTCATGTGAATGACCTGAACATATATGTCATCAACCCAAGAAAGCGAGTAAGAATGTAACATGGGTGATGCGACAAAGCAAGCAATCATAGCGATCATGTCAAACAAGTTAGTAGTGTGAAGATGCAATATACTAGAGGTAATCATGGCAATTATGTCACAGGAGCAAATAGTGGGCATGAATAATGCACATGACATATAACAAACATGAAAGCAATATATGAGCAAAATATCATCAATGTATTGGTGAGAGGTCGCATGTAAATAGAAATGGAACATCATGACTCTCCCAACACAACAAGCATCAATAGCATGGAGTACAAAGAAATCATGGCAATAGCTATTAAGATCTCCACCAATCATGCAAATACACATAGTAGTAGTAGAATGGTTGATCAGATGTAAGTGCAAGCAAGGGCCAAAATTGCATGGCAAAGGCATCAGAATAAGCATATCATGCAAAGTGAACATGGCAATATGGGCAAAGGATAAATAAAGGATAATAACCCATAACCATGTGAGGGCCATGTAGAAGGAATGTGCGAAGTCGTTGCGCGGAGGAAACGGTTGGTGACACATCTCACAGATTCCCAAGGAATTGTTGCTCTATAGAGCTTGTTTCGTCAACTCATGGTGTTGTGAGGTTGACGAGTAAGTATGGGTACCTACACAAAATAGACACAAGCCAAAGAAAGTGTGTGCGTGGTAAATGTACACATCATCCATCATGATGTGTATGTGCACGTGTGAGTTAGCACAAGATAATCAATGCTCAAAGAAATTTGTTGCATGGTATAGGAACATGTCATTCATCATGAATGAATAGTTGTTATGTATAACACGATGAGGATGCAAATTGAGCATACAATTATATGGCGCATCAATAACATTGTCATTCATGGGGAGCATACGGTGCAATAAATTATGAATATCATCCAATGGATTGGATGAATCCAGATCTCTTAAAATGCATGAGGAAACTAAAGGGGTCTCCTCATGAGCAATTTCGGGAGCATAATATGGAGAAGTGAAACAACATCCAAAACAATGCATATCCGGAGCTAGGTGCTCATGGCATGGCATATGAGATAAATGATGGAAAGGTAGCATGTCAACATCATCACAAGAAAAAAAATGCCAATAACCATGGGCTTGTCATATATGCCATAAGTGCAAATTGGGTTTATTTTAATGGCATACGCATAGTCACTACGATGAGATTGCAATGTGACATATTGTTGATCTCATGCATAGCATATGAAAAGTCAAGCGGATTGTCAAACATGTTGTGACCAAGAGAATTATCACAAGAAATCCTATGCAACATGGCATCACAACTAACAGACTCCACATGGCAATCATCAAACTCATCATAAATTGGTAAATCATCGCATGAGGAAGTAGCACTACCATGAAGTGTGTCAATAAGAGGATCAACATCATGCAAGCAATCAATGTCAAGAATGTCCACTGGTGGGACTAGAGCATTACCATCACCTATGTTACCTTTGTCATTCCACTCATGTATTGTAGGTCAGGTGGGAAAGACCAAATGGTGGTCATCATCTTCATCTTGATGGAACCATGTGGGGGGTGCATCATATATGTGGAGGGTGCATCTTCATCTTTGGTAAAGAGAGGGATCGACATAATGAGCCCATCAGTGGATGACAACTTGGAGAGAGTGTTAATGGGAGTAGAGATGGAATTGGAATTAAGAATGTGAGTACGATCTAAATTTCAAGGGTGTATTGTTGTCGAGACATGAAAACGCCAATGTTTGTTGCGGTGCACATTGATGCCAACGAAGTGATGTATATTGTGAAGACCACTCATGCAAAACTCATGCTTAAGAGAGTTGATGATGAAGTTAAGAAAAGTTGCGGTCTTAGTAATGAGTATAATGTCGTCAATATAAATAAGTAAGCTACATGTGTATCAGGGTGTAGGATAAACAAGGAGGAATCACACTTGGAGGCAACAAAACCAAGTATTTGGAGGAAAGCAGTGAAATGTTGAAACACGTACGAACAATTTACTTAAGACCACATTGTGATTTGTGGAGATGACATATATGTATGGATTTAGTAGAATCAATAAAGCTGGAGAGTTGTTGGCAATATACCGTTTCTTGAAGACGACTATGCAGGAATACATTTTGACGTCCATCTGCTGCATGGGCCAAGACTGAGAGGTGACTATGCACGACACATATACTGGTGGGCTTGAGCACATTGCTGAATGTCTCACCATAGTCAACACCATCATGTTCAGCAAACTCGTGAAGAACCTAACACGCTCTACAACGAGATAAGGAGCCATTCAGATTGAGTTTGTGGCGAAAACCTAGTTGGCGGGAGTCGGGGTCTAGGCAGCAGTAACATTTATGTTCACCACATTCATACCTGAAGGACAAGGAACCAAAGACCTAGTGTCATTCAGCATCATGGCCTTAAATTCATCTAACATTGCATTATGCCAATTATGGTCCTTAAGTACCGATTTATAAGAAGCCATAGGCGTGAGAGGAGGAAGAAATGGCTAGGGAATAATTTTTATTTTGTTGATTCAGCATAAGATAACCAGCTTTGGCTCGAGTGCGCATTGTGTGTTTATTGTGAGGTGGTTGTACGGGAGCGGCTTTTGTCGGTAGTTCGGGAACACAAGGCAGAGCAGGAGAGGGAGGAGCAAAATGCGAGGAAGATCCGGGTTGGTCAACGCAGTAGGTGGGTTGGGAGGAGAGGAGGATGTCGTCAGGGTAAGGGTGGGAGGCGATGGACCTAACACGAGCCGTGAGTGTTGTTGGCGCAGGTGGGGGATGCGGGACTTGATGGAGAGAGTGTAGGACCTGTAGGGCTGGTGGGTGACGCGTGAGGAGGTAAGTGGGGTGACATGGCAGGCTGGGAGTCGTGTATTTGTGCATGCGAAAGTGGTTGACAATGATGACGTATGGCGGGCTGGGCGATGGGCACATGATCAGGAGCTGTTTTGTTTGGGCTGGACAAGGTAGGTGAGGGTCGGGATCAATGACTGCAAATTTAGTGGTAGGGTGGGGGTATCTGGTGCGAAGAGGTGTTGTGTGGGCGGGGCTGTGGGAAGGACATAGCGAAATTTGGTTTCATCGAAAAATACATGCCTGGAGATGAAAACATGGCGGGAGTTGAAGTCTAGGAAGCGGTAACATTTATGTTCAAGGGAGTAACCAAGGAAAACATGGCAGATAAAGCAAGTAGCTAATTTCTGAGGGACGTGGCATATGTGTTTGGGGACCATAAGCAGCCAAAGGCGGAGATGGTAGTATGTGGGATGGACACCAAAGAGAAGATAGCTGGGCGAGGGAAAATTAATGGGACTGGATGGGAGGCGATTGAGGAGATAGGTGGTGGTATGGAGGGCTTCAACCCAAAATGGCAGTGGAAAGTTTGCTTGAATGAGGAGGCTATGAACATTGTCATTGGTTGAGCTAATGAGTCATTCGTCTTTGCCGTTTTGAGGGGAAGTGACGGGGGGGGAGCTAAAAATTGATGCCATCTTTTGAGAAGAACGTGCGGAGAGAGGAGTTGATGAATTACTGCCATTGTCACAATGGATACATTTTATTAGGGTATGAAATTTTGTGATAAGAGATTAGAAGAAACTTCGTAGAATGGAGGAGGTGTTGGCTTTACAATGCAAAGGAAATGACCATGAGTAATGAGAGAAATCATCTAAGAAAATAAGGTAATAATAGAAACCAGAAATACTTGCAACGACGAGGTCCAAAGATCACAATGAAGTAATTGAAAAGGTGCAGTGGTACAACTTTTGGAGTTAGGAAAAGAAAGGCCTGCCTCCCAAGTGGACATGTAGAGCATACAGAGGGTTCTACATCATTTTCCACGGATTACAAAATTCGTTTATAAAGTGGAACTTGATTCTAATAATTTAGAGTTGGTTAGCAAACAAAATTTAAATCCTCAAAAATGATGAAGGGTTGAAGGAACTATCTAAACAAAGAATAATAAGTTGACGCCAAAGAAGAGGTAGACATTAAGTAGCATCAATAAATAGCCATGTTCAAGATTTCTTCCGATTAACCAGTTAACTTGCCGATTAATCCCTACTCGTAGGGTCAGCGAGTAGCCTATAAACCGATAAATTGTCTGATTAATTGATTCAATTGCCGATTAACTTGCCGATTAGCCGATTAATCCCCTACTCACTGGCCAACCGAGCAGCTACCAGTTAACAATTTCCTCAACAATGCAAATAGAGGTGACAAAACCGTGCATTTATTAAATGAAGGTGTATTTCTTTAGGTGACTTGATGAAATGATGGGAAAAGTACTAGGTTAAGGCATGGATGCTACTCAACATGATTAATGGACACATCATTTAGAAGATCTTTTGCCAATGCCTCACAACAAATGTTAAGACACTTTCAAGCAAGAAACCTGAAGAGAACACATGACACTATTAATTACAAAACCACATTACACAAATAGACTTGGCTCTGGATTTAACAGTCTGCCTATGCAATGCAGGAGCATATTTAAATATCCTGGAATTCTTAAGGGAACAATCATGATTCTGATAGAAATTATAGTCACTCCTCTATAGGACTGTGCAATACTTGAAAACATGCACAAAGTTGACATCCTAAATACACCAGGATTATACTAAATTTAAATGTTTATATAGACACCAAAAAGACATGATCACATATTATAGAAGAACCAACAGTAGTCAACTTAGATAATCAATTATTGCAGATAATTAAGGGCAAGAAATTAGCTTGGAGGAGTGTGTTTGTTTAGGTTCAACAAAAATGTACTCCGTCCATCCAATATTACTTGTTGCTGAAATGATTGTATCTACACATATTTTAGTGCTAGATACATCCGTTCGAGCGACTAATATGGAACATATGTCGTATTATTTTGCGAGAAAGGAATGTGCTCTGGCTATTTCATTAAGAAGTGAAAATCGACAAACCGACAGAATATTTACAAAAAGAACCAAAAATAACAGAGCCAAAAAAAACTACATTACGTTGAAGTTCTATCGCTACCATAATTGCATACAAGGATTCAAGATGAGTTAACATGTTATACACTACATGGATCATAAATGTGTTAAACTGATCAATGCCCTAAAGATCAGAGCTGAGTAGTAGATTTAGGGGCGAGCCCACCATAATTTATGGGTATTCTGCTGAATACCCGTTAATTTTTGAAAAATAATAATATGTATTGTTCTGTCTAACATACAATAGTATAATTTCGCCATTGAATATTAAAAAGGATGAAGTTGTAGAGTGGTAGGTTAAGACATTATTACATGTGTTCCTCATTTATTTTCTTTCACTTTACATTATATTTCGATCATTATTACATGTCTAGATTAAACAAATTCATGTGTTTCAAAGAGCATGAGATATTTTGACATTAGAAATGGCAAAGATATGCTAAAATTGTATCTTCGTGACCAAAATATAGTTTCAACATGGCCCAAGTTTGAATTTTTTTTTTGTGCTACAACAATTGTATGTATGGTTTATCTATTGAATTTAAACATGGATTTGTTGATTTGGTTTGGACAAGTATAACATGTCATGGTGTCAAAACCCGTTCTTTGTTGATTTTTCCACTATAAACATTATATTTTATTCATGATTTTTTATTACCCATTTGTAAAACGTGGGACCGTCCTTGAGCAGAGTTGCTGATATTTGCCAGTTGGTTGCCAAAGTGATGATTGATCTAGTACTGAATCTCGGGTGAAACATTGTGCTAACGACTAAGGTCCATGGAGCCTTATGTACTAAAACTCAACTAAGACCAAACCTTTTCTTCACGCAATATTGTGAAGCAGCTAACCTCCAGATTTTCTTTCGCATTTTGTTGAAAAAATATTGTGAAATTGATGTTGTCTCATGCATCAAAAGCGGTGTACTTCTACAGTTTTGTTACAAGAGATAACTAGCCAGCGTACACCTAAACATTAAACCGCAACACCATGGTTTGATAATGAATGGGGAGAGGTGCAAGAACCACCATGTTCGTACCTTCTTTAGAAGCAATTGCAGTTAGCAAGTTCCATGCCAAATTTTGCCTGCTACAGAATACAATGTGCTTGGTGTTTACTTTACGAGTTTTTCATGTTTTACTTTTGAAGAAAAACAATAAAACTATTTTTTGTTTATCTCAACCTTGGAAATACTAATAGTATTCTTCTTGATCTTGTAGGATATGATAACTGGTGAGACAGCTAGGAGTTTGCCGAATTGCTCCCATGCTTTTCACCAGCCTTGCATGGACATATGGCTCCTTACGCATGGTTCATGCCCTGTGTGTCGGCAACATGTGCAGCATATATAAGCATACATGCATTTTGTACAATTGAGTTCTCTGTCCTAGAAGTTATGTAAAATATATGCTCTCATACAATGTACAAAGGGAGAGGAGAGAGAGTATACACACACCGCAGACTCCAAGCAAGTGTCTATGTACTGCTATTTTATCTTGCATCCCGTGAAAAATTTGGTGTGGAAAAGATAAATTGTCTGTCATAGAATGTATGCAAGACATTTTAGAATGTGAGTTATGCTGATATGGGATGTATCAGTGTTGCATTCTATATGTGTGATTGAAATGAGTTTGTATAAAAAAGTTAAGACCAGAAAACTACTAAGCAATTTTATAGTTGACTAGCAAAACCCTGTGCGGCGGCACATTGCATGTCCGAGGGAGAATAAGATGCACCGATCTTTGAAAACAAATGAACACTTGAAGGGGAGGATGGCAGAAAACAAAAAAATCAACCTACACAGCAGCCCAGGACCACTATGAAGATGCATACAAGGTTATGATCTGATCGTTACCAACTCATAGCTTAGCGGAAGTACTGTTGGTGAAGATCGTCGATGCAGATCCTGTAGCTAGGATTTTACAACATGTGATAGGCTTTTAATCACAATATCCAAGAATCAGTGATTAACATGTTTAATCATAATTCTCGGGAATTATACCTTTGACCAGCCTTCTGAAGGAAATATGCCCTAGAGGCAATAATAAAGTTGTTATTCATATTTCCTTATATCATGATGAAAGTTTATTATTCAAGTTAGAATTGTATTAATCGGAAACACACCTTACAGTCAATCAATGCATAAACACACCTTTCTGAAGAATATTTGTGTTAAATCACATGGTGATGTGAACTAGATTATTGACTCTAGTGCAAGTGGGAGACTGAAGGAAATATGCCCTAGAGGCAATAATAAAGTTGTTATTCATATTTCCTTATATCATGATGAATGTTTATTATTCATGCTAGAATTGTATTAACCAGAAACTTAGTACATGTATGAATATATAGACAAACAGAATGTCACTAGTATGCCTCTACTTGACTAGCTCGCTGAATCAAAGATGGTTAAGTTTCCTAGCTATAGACATGAGATGTCATTTGATTAACGGGATCACATTATTAGAGAATGATGTGATTGACTTGACCCATTCCGTTAGCTTAGCACTTGATCGTTTAGTATGTTGCTATTGCTTTCTTCATGACATATACATGTTCCTATGACTATGAGATTATCCAACTCCCGAATACCGGAGGAACACTTTGTGTGCTACCAAACGTCACAACGTAACTGGCTGATTATAAAGGTAGAGCATCAAGAATACTGGGAATACATTGAGCATCAAGATCTATAGAGATAGATCAAGACGCTTGATAAGATTTTTCAATGAGTACATACCTTGATAAGATTTTGAAGTAGTTCAAAATATAACAGTCAAAGAAGGAGTTCTTGCCTGTGTTGCAAGGTGTAAAGTTTAGTAAGACTATACCATAATCGAATTTCGGGCAAGTAACATACCGATGACAAAGGCAACAACGTATGTTTTTATGCGGTTCGACCGATAAAGATCTTCGTAGAATATGTAGGAGCCAATATGGGCATCCAGGTTCCGCTATTGGTTATTGAAAAGAGAGGTGTCTCGGTCATATCTACATAATTCTCGAACCCGTAGGGTCCGCACGCTTAACGTTCGTTGACGATATAGTATTATATGAGTTATGTATGTTGGTGACCGAATGTTGTTCGGAGTCCTGGATATGATCACGTACATGACGAGGAACTCCGGAATGGTCCGGAGATAAAGATTGATATATGTGATAATAGTGTTTAGTGTCCGGAAGGGTTCCGGAACTCACCGGAAGAGGTTCCGGATGTTTCTCGAAATGTTTGGGTACGAGAACACTTTATTTGGGCCAAAGGGGAAAGCCAACATGGTTTTTGGAAAGCGCAAAAGGAAGTTTTGCGGAGTCTGGGGGCCGACGCCAGTGGTCCTCGGCATTCGTGTCTGCACGCCGCAACCTTGGCGTTCGCCCCGAGTCCGAGAAGGACTCTTGCCTTCGGGTGAAACCAACTTTGTGGAGGCTTTTACTCCAAGTTTCGACCCCAAGGCTCAACATATAAATAGAGAGGTAGGGCTAGCACCAAATACACATCAAGAAACACCAAGCCGTGTGCCGGCTACCCCGTCCCCTCTAGTTTATCCTCCGTCATAGTTTCTGTAGTGCTTAGGCGAAGCCCTGCGGAGATTGTTCTTCACCAACACCGTCACCATGCCGTCGTGCTGCCGGAACTCATCTACTACTTCGCCCGTCTTGCTGGATCAAGAAGGCGAGGATGTCATCGAGCTGAACGTGTGCTGAACGCGGAGGTGCCGTACGTTCGGTACTTGATCGGGGCGGATCGTGAAGGTGTACGACTACATCATACGCATTGATAAATGCTTCCGCTTAACAATCATCAATGGTATGAAGATACACTCCGCCTCTCGTTGCTATGCATCACCATGATCTTGCGTGTGCGTAGGATTTTTTTTGAAATTACTACGTTCCCCAACAATGGCATCCGAGCCAGGTTTATGCGTAGATGTTATATGCACGAGTAGAACACAAGTGAGTTGTGGGCGATACAAGTCATACTGCTTACCAGCATGTCATACTTTGATTCGGCGGTATTGTTGGATGAAGCTTCCCAAACCGACATTACGCGTACGCTTGCACGAGACTGGTTCTACCGACGTGCTTCGCACATAGGTGGCTGGCGGGTGTCAATTTCTCCAACTTTAGTTGAATCAAGTGTGGCTACGCCCGGTCCTTGTTGAAGGTTAAAACAGCACTAACTTGACAAAATATCGTTGTGGATTTGATGCGTAGGTAAGAACGGTTCTTGCTCAGCCCGTAGCAGCCACGTAAAACTTGCAACAACAAAGTAGAGGACGTCTAACTTGTTTTTGCAGGGCATGTTGTGATGTGATATGGTCAAGACATGATGCTAAATTTTATTGTATAAGATGATCATGTTTTGTAACCGAGTTATCGGCAACTGGCAGGAGCCATATGGTTGTCGCCATCTGTATGCAATGCAATCGCCTGTAATTGTTTTTACTTTATCACTAAGCGGCAGCGATAGTCGTAGAAACAATAGTTGGCTAGACGACAACGATGCTACGATGGAGATCAAGGTGTCGCGCCGGTGACGATGGTGATCATGACGGTGCTTTGGAGATGGAGATCAAAGGCACAAGATGATGACGGCCATATCATATCACTTATATTGATTGCATGTGATTTTTATCCTTAACACATCTTATTTTGCTTAGTTCGACGGTAGCATTATAAGATGATCTCTCACTAAATTTCAAGGTATAAGTGTTCTCCCTGAGTATGCACTGTTGCGACAGTTCTTCGTGCTGAGACACCACGTGATGATCGGGTGTGATAAGCTCTACGTTCACATACAACGGGTGCAAGCCAGTTTTGCACACGCAGAATACTCGGGTTAAACTTGACGAGCCTAGCATATGCAGATATGGCCTCGGAACACTGAGACTGAAAGGTCGAGTGTGAATCATATAGTAGATATGATCAAGATAGTGTTGTTCACCATTGAAAACTACTCCATCTCACGTGATGATCGGACATGGTTTAGTTGATTTGGATCACGTGATCACTTAGATGATTAGAGGGATGTCTATCTAAGTGGGAGTTCTTAAGTAATATGATTAATTGAACTTTAATTTATCATGAACTTAGTCCTGATAGTATTTTGCAAATAATGTTGTAGATCAATAGCTCGCGTTGTTGCTTCCCTATGTGTTTATATGTGTTCCTAGAGAATACTAAGTTGAAAGATGATAGTAGCAATGATGCGGAATGTGTCCGTGAGCTGAGTTTTATCCTCATTGCTGCACAGAAGAATTATATCTTTGATGCACCGCTAGGTGACAGACCTATTTAGGAGAAGATGCAGACGTTATGAACGTTTGGCTAGCTCAAAATGATGACTACTTGATAGTTTAGTGCACCATGCTTTACGGCTTAGAAATGGGACTTCAAAGACTTTTTGAACGTCATGGACCATATGAGATGTTCTAGGAATTGAAGTTCATATTTCAAGCAAATACCCGAGTTGAGAGATATGAAATCTCCAACAAGTTTTATAGCTAAAAGATGGAGGAGAATAGCTCAAGCAGTGAGCATGTGCTCAGATTGTCTGGGTACTACAATTGCTTGAATCAAGTGGGAGTTAATCTTCCAGATAAGACAGTGATTGAGAGAGTTCTCTAGTCACCATCACTAAGTTACTAGAACTTCGTGATGAACTATAGTATGCAAGGGATGAAGAAAATGATTCCCGGGCTCTTTGTGATGCTAAAATCGACGAAGGTAGAAATCAAGAAAAGAGCATCAAGTGTTGATGATTGATAAGACCACTAGTTTCAAGAAAAGGGGAAAGGGAAAGAAAGGGAACTTTAAGTAGAATGGCAAGCAAGTTGTCACTCCCGTGAAGAAGCCCAAAGTTAGACCAAAGCCTGAAACTGAGTACTTCTACTTCAAAGGAAAGATGGAGCAGGTAGTTAGATACCTGGAGATACCCAATGCCCATTCTCCCTAAGTAAACGGAATCGAAGAGCGACCTCATGGAGGCTGGATGAGCTACTAAAGTCACTCTCCAGGAGTTCATTTAACGAGTCATGGATCTGCTCCTCAAAGTTGTGATCTATTCCAAGATGTTGGAGTGTATCCACCAAGAACATTCGTGCCGTCGTGCCGTTGCAAGTGTTAAATAACAGGCTGACGCCCCCCTTCAGTTTTTCGGCTCGCGCCATCATCCATTCCTCCAACCTCTGCCATTCATATATATGTATATATATGTAAGCATCCATTGACTAATGAATGGAAAAGAATTGTAAGCGAAGAAAGAAGATTGCGTGCGTAGTGCGTGCTTATGAGAAGTTCTAAACCCAACTACATATATTTTTATATTACCTTGGGTGGGGGTGACTCGTATGCGATGAAAAAGTCACCCCATGACGAGGGCTCAAAGCCTAGCTGCTCCTTCGTCTCCGGGGTGGCAGCAGCATGAGAGGAAGACGCCATGCACTACTAGAAATACCACTACTAATGGCGCACCTAATATGGCCATTAATGGTGCATCAGAGGTGCGCCATTGACAGCACGCCATTAGTAATTTTTACTAATGGCGCACCACCTGGTGTGCCATTAGTATCGAGTATACTTATGGAGCACCACCTGTTGCGCCATTAGTATATGCAAGGGTGCGCCATTAGTATGCCTCACAGGGGCATGTATACCCAGGTGCTTTGAGATACTAATGGCGCACCACCCCGGATGCGCCATTAGTAATCGCAGCATACTAATGGCGCACTTCCCGTGATGCGCCATTAGTATGCACCGTCATACTAATGGCGCACTGTCATGTGATGCGCCATTAGTATGAATATTAGGTTTTTTTATTTTTTATTTTTTGTTTTTGCACAGGTTACAAAATGTATAATTTGACAAAATATAGACAGCACACATCAACAATAGATTCATCAAATACAATAGAAGATTAGTCCTTGAATACAATTCATCATATTAGTCTCCGAATACAATTCATCATATTAGTCTCCGAATTGAAATGACCGAACAAAGATAGAACATTATATTACAAGTCTCGAGACCATGAGTAGCGAAGTTTATCTTCGCATTACAAGTCGATATCGATCATCTAAACTACCATCACATAGAAGAGAGCTGCGGTCATCACGATGAGCATCATCACGATGAAACTTCGTCTTCATCCGGTTCCTCCAACGCCCTCCCTCTCCCGCTAGATAGCGGGCGTATCTAGATTCGGCCTCGGCCCTAGTGGTGTACCCTTTGTAACTGTTACCGCTGAATCGGTGAACCTGTCTCCGACACTCCTCCCAGTCATCGTAGACTCCGGGAACCTTACCCTTGTACACGACATACGTCAACATCGCTATGCACTAGCCAAACGAAACGTTAGTACCAATTCACAGACAATACATAAGCAATATATAAGTATGCAACAGAACGATCGGAAGAGAAAAGCAAGACATTAATAGCATCGATTACATCTAAGTTGAACGACTCTCGAAACCAAAGAGACATACTACAAGTTCATTAAAGTTTAATTACAACATGACCCAATCGATGTTTCAGAACTAGACAACTCGACTCAAGGGACCGGAGCGTGGATGAAGCCGCCGTCTATCGTGGGAGTCATGAAAGAACGGGCGTTGTCATCCTGCATTTGTAGCATTGTGTCGATGTCACTGTTGGACGGTTGATTTCTGAGGTAGAACTGCCCCGAGGTACGGAGGACATCTTGATGGATGATTTCCGCAAACTCCGACTGGATGCGAAAGAATTCTTGTCGGAGGTCCGCGCCCTGGATTATCGACACGCTCGCGGCCCAATCTTTGAGTTACTCGGTAGCAGAAGTTGATGATGGTCCCGTACGATCGCCCGCATGTGATGGATGGCGTAGTAGGCACCCTTCTGACCGCCAGCGGCTGCTTGACGCAGCGTAACGTCAGATTGTGGGAGAACACGTGCTTGCCGTGATTTACGAATAGGCCTGGTGAAGGTGCCTCCAGATTTGGCGTAGCCGGGAGAACATCATCAAGAACCTTCTTGACATTTGTGTAGTCTACGCTCAATCGACGGTCCGGGTCGAAATACGTGGCCATGGAATATTTAGGGCTTAGGAGGATGAGCGTGCAACGTGTGTCACTGCAGAAAACACGGAATGTTAAAAGAAAACGATCGAAATGTAAGAATTCATATGTTACGGGCGGTTGAGGGAGGACTTACTCGGGAAAGTAAGGCACGAGGAAGTTATCCTTATCTTGGTTTGCCGAATGACGCCTTCGAGGTAAGAACTCGCGACTTGCCGGTCCCCAGCGCTGCCCAAGATCTTGGCACGCATGTAGAAGGGGTCGACTATCACGATGTCTGGGTCTTGTCGCGAATGATCCGCATCTCCATACTCAGCGAAAATAGCCGAACGAAGGTGTAGTGCAGCGGATGAAGGTTCAACATAGCGTGGATGTCATCAAAACGCAGGACGATCGTGACGCCCGATGGAGTTATCCACAAAGCCCTTGCCCTCCGGCACCTTGGCCGCGAAAAACCGGGTATGCCACATCCTTCTCCCTGAGACGCCGCTTCTCCAAAGAAGGAACACTGTCATGCAGACTCCGCATAGCACCGGTTGCAGCATTGAGCATATTTGTCGGTAGCATCGCCCTACCCGCCACATGCACCCTCCTCGAGATATCCTGTGGTGAAGGTGGCCCGTCCTGAGCACGGATCGTACTCGGTGCCGGCTGGCTCGCACCCTTCTTAGTCTTTCTTTATGCGTGCCTTCTTCTTCTCCTGTAATGGGACCGAGTTTTGCTCACAGACCGCCTTCTTGAGTGTGTTGGGGCTGATAATATTTCGCACCTCGCCTATCTCGAGGCTCGGTGAAGTCGGCAGTCGGAGGCGTCTCCCGAGAGCTGAACGCCAGACGGCGCTGGTGCAACTTGGCTTCTCCACGGCACGAGCTAGATCGCACACGCCTTTTGTTGGGTTTGGTTCTTGAGAAGGAGGCCCCATGAAGTCGCCATCGCACCCATGCTCGGCAAAGTACTGGTCGACGTTGCCAAATGTATCATAGTCGCTGCCGTCATTCTGATCCTGTGCCATATGCATGTTTGGATCCAGTGGCATAGGGATGTCCGGCACCGTTACGGCGGTCTTGCCATGGGGCCGACTTGGCGCCGACACGACTGGCGGTGTTGTCTTTGGGGTGGTGTCCCCCGCCCCCAAACGAATCTGGCTCTTCGGCCAAAGCAGGGTCCAGCTCAGGCAGGCGCTGAGGGTCATCACGTCATCATCGTCGGCCCCGACGGGTCGATTCGGAGGTAACAAGTCGTCGCAGCCTGGCAGCACCCGAACCAGTTGAACCCTAAACAAGTTGGGTGGCATCTGGGTACCGTGGAACAAGGGTTTGCCCGGTTGAACGATTTTGCCCTTGGCGACATCGACCAACTCGTTGTTCACGAAGTGGAGGAGAGTGCACGGAACGTCGGTGGCGCCCTGCGAAAACATGTAGGGCGTCAGGGATGCCCAGTCAAAGGCAAGGAGATGAAGTCCTCGGCCGAGAGAGGCTTAATTAGTTACCGTGATGATGGCGCCGAGCTCGGCTAATGTAGAGGCACCGCCAACGGCGGGCGGCAGGCTGACGGAGGGGCCGCTTGCTGCAGAGGTGCCGCCGGCGTACACCCGGTGCATTAAGCTCCCGTGCGGCGCCGGAGACACCACGCCGCCCGCTGGAGGCACCAATGCCCCGCCATCGCATTATGCGAGTTGCTGGCCGTGAAGCTAGGAATCGGGCGGCCTCGCTGGCCGCCCGCAATCCACGACTCAACCCCGAGATCAAGGTAGGCACAAGGGCGGTGATCGTCGCCCGAGTCGTTGTTCCACTTGCTCTTGGACAATCTCCGGAATCCGCGCCACCTGTGCCTTTGAGTTCTTGAACCTCTCGCTACCGGCTTTCCGAGCTGGTCTTTTCTCCTTCCGCACACCAGCGGTATAGTATGACCCCATTTTGTCGACAAGCCTTTGCCGCCACACGACCAGCCGACGCCGGCTTCATCGAGCTTATCCTTGTTCTTCATTACATTCAACCCCTATTTAGAGTGGTGTCCCAAGGGTTGCTCTGAGTCGACCCCGCTGCCATCGCTTTCATTCGCTGCGGAAGGAATGTGAACCATTTAGAAATTCGGCTTCATTAATTAGAATGCAACCATATGGAGCTAATTACGCTGGGTGTATTCCTTACCGTAACAAGCTCAAGCTGCCTGGTCTTCGGATCCGTGGTAAGCTCCTTTGTTTTCGGGTCCTTCTTGTACCGGCCCCGACAAAGTTCCTGGTCCGCTTGTCACCGCCAGATGTATCGAAGAGGGGCGGTAGGCCTTGCTCGCACGGTCCGCCTCCTCCTTGTCCCATATAGGCTCCGCCACTCAGAACCGCCGGGACCGAGTGTGTGTTCCCCTATGTTCAGCTCCCGTGATTTGTTTCCCACTCACTTGATTGGGAGCTTGCGGTGCTCTCGAGCAATTGATCTTGAAGTCGTTGTAGTCATCTTCGGTGATCGAAGGATTTTCTCCTTGATCTTCTCATAACTCTCACCTTTCTCGATCATTCTCTTCACATTGCTTTTCCAAGTAGACAGGGCCTTGCTCATCTTCGTGAGGGCAACATTGTTCACTTTATTCCCTTTGAGGCTTGTGTTTTCGAATTCAGCGGGAACTTGTATCGCTCGTGCAGCTTCATGAAGAGGAGGTTGCGCAAATTCCCTCGGTCAGGATGCCTCGTGTTCTCGGTGTTGATCGAGACGGTGCTCCGGACAATGCACCCGAGCTGAAGCGAGTACCCTTGACTATTCGATCGGGCGCCGTTGGATTCCCGTTGGAGTCCACTTCAGTAACTTCCTCCTTGAGGGTGCGGAGCACGATCGGGCGCCGGTCCTTCCGTTGCCTCTTCGGCTGGCTGCCATCTGTGCGTGCGCCGCCATCATCAGTGGTGGCATCCTCGGCGGCACCATCAGTGGTGGCATCAGTGTGGTCATCCTCGGCGGCACCATCCGTGGTCTCAGGATCGGTGGGGAAGGCGGCGGCCTCATACAAGTGAGGTTGTTCCTCCATCTCCTGGGACAGCTCCCAGAATGCCTTGCCGCCAACCCCGGCCTCATCGTTGTGGGCCATGTTTCTCTCTAAATAGAAACAAAGTTTGGTCAAAAGTTGGTTATTGTCAAGGAACAAGATCATGGTCTCATCATTTAGGGTTTGTCGACACCGAGGCATCCTAAAATCTAAGCTTTTATCATTGAGGGTTTTTCGACGCCAAGGCACCCTAAAAGCCTAAATTTTCATCATTTCGGTTTTTATCGACACCGAGGCACCCTAAAAGCCATGCATTAGTCACAAGTACGCCGGGGCACTTGATCCTACTTAATTAACTACTAAGATACCCCGCCCATGCATTAGTCACAAGTATTTATATGTCCTATTTTTAGCAAAGTCATGCTAAAATTCACGGAAAATTTCAGCATGACCTTTGCTGAAAATAGGACATATGGAGTACCCGAATTTGCTGGAACGGAAGTTAATCGACATTCCGGCAAACTCAAGGGCCTCTCGGGGTACCTGCAAAATCATTATCCCCGCGTAATGAAGTCGCCAATGGGTCATTTCAGAATATCACAATGAGACTACCCCTTGACAATTGTACTGAACTCCAACTCAAGACTTTTGTCATGGGATTCCACAAGCACACATTGGTAACATTTGTAATTAAAAAATGCTGTTACAGTACAAAAAAATCTCAATAACGGAGTTAGCAGAGAAGAAAAAGCACTATAGACATTCATCTAAAAACTCTTAAACGGCACAGTGCAGAATCGTAAGCAAGATAGCAGGTGAAGCAACTACATCATACATTAGCAGCAGTTCATAGCAAAACTAGATGAATGTTTGGCCTCTTGATAAAAACCATACATCAGCAGCATCACATACATCATACAGGATACAACAGCAATTGATCAGCAGCATGTTGATGACTTCTAATTTAACAAAGTATCCTATTATTTTACCCTAATGAGACTAACCAACTGTTGAGGAGTTTGGCATATCTTCATTTTGCACCACAAATATAGCACCACAAATATACTTTTGCTTGCAAGGCTACATGTCTGAATTTTGACTGCATTCCAACACCAATATAAATTTTTGTTACTGCATTCTATGGTCTGTCTGAATTTGACAGAGTTATAAATGGCGTTGAGCAACAATTTAATGTACATTTACATGTTTTGTCATACTACACAACACAACTGCACAAACTGCCGCTGATCATCCTCTATTCTGAGCAAGCTACAGCATAAAAAATTCAATTATACACAAAAAATTCCTCCAAACACACAGAAATTCTTGCCTCACCAGAGGAACACGGGTGAACAGAAAGATTAGGGCCTAACACCAGTGTTTAACAAGTATTGTTGATGATGTGCTTGATAGACACCAAGCAACACATCTCCCAAAAGAACCAAGACTGAACATGAAAATTTGAACAGAAAGTGGCCTGCTCATTAGTATTAGAGCTATGCAACCACCTCAGCACATAATTAAAATGGTAGTAGGTCACTCTACCCAGTGAGATTAATACACTATCTATCTAAGACGGGGAAATGAGGAATGAACTACAGGGGTTTGCCCTACAATAATCTTGCAACACAAACAAATGAAAGGTATTTTATCCTAAGCAGAACCCACAAATTATCAAGGTTGAATGGAACTCATATTTGTACTCACTTGGATGAAACTTTTGTCAAACTTAATGTGCCAATTACTATTATATCCAAAGCAATACAGCAGTAAACCCTGGTGTTGCCCATCCTCTTCCTTAACGCCCATCAAAGTAATTGCATATCTAGCGATGATTATCTCAGTTAAGTCTAGTAGAATTGTGCTGTCCTTGTACATAAACATCCAGCAAAAGGGATTGTCATCTGAAGGTAATAAACTATGGGAAATGCAAATATGTTTGGGAAATGCAAATAGAAGTAGTGCTATGAGAGTAATTTTTTCAATTTTCATTGATGTTTCAAATTAGATCGGTGCACATGTGGCTGCAATTTCTATTGGTCATCCAAGATGGGTGTTCATAGTAAAGTACTATATAGTGGCACTAACATAACCAAGGATTGCTTTTAAAAAGAACATAACCAAGAATCACCTTCCACGTGGCTTCTTCTCTTTAGCCTGGCTTCCTTCTGCAAAGTGGGCAAATACTTCTGTCTGCTGCAGTAGGTACTTCAGTCGCCCTTTCCCTTCTTGTTCTGTGATCAAAACCACGATGAGATTGC
Source organism: Aegilops bicornis (assembly GCA_021605145.1). Classification (NCBI taxonomy): domain Eukaryota; kingdom Viridiplantae; phylum Streptophyta; class Magnoliopsida; order Poales; family Poaceae; genus Aegilops; species Aegilops bicornis. The sequence goes on along the minus strand of CM038670.1, from coordinate 1,754,444 downwards.
AATACACACCAAAGAATATCATATACAAGAATTGCAGAAATTAAACAAGGTCAGACCCACACTATCTATTCTTTCTTCATGGCAGAATATCATATACAAGCACGAATTTTGTTCACATTTATATAGCAACAAATTTTGCGTTTTCTTCAGTGCCTATTGTTGGGCATAAGGTGCATATATAGCTACGATGGAACCAGTGGCGGCGCCAAGAATTGGCTGAGGCCTAGACGGCCCCGGGGAAACCTCGTTTACTGTGGCATTGTAGCTACACTAAATGCTACAGTCAAGGAAGGACTAATTTTGAAGACAAAAAGTAGTTTTCTAGCTCGAACCATATGTCCTATTCATAATCTGTTTTTACTGTTGTGAATCGATGAGAGTTTCAACACTAGATCCTTCATGAGTATATATGTTTCAACAAAACAGATTACATATAGGTAACTAGATAGTGTATTCCAGTGCCTCATTTCACTTCTACCCTCTACACATACCACAAATCTTCGCGTAACTAGATAGCAAATAATGCCAGTGCATCATTCCACTTGTACCCTTCATTTATACTACTATATTCCAATGCCCCACTTCACCTCTACCCTTTATATATACCACTATATTTGCCCGACTAGATATCAAATTCTAGTGCCCCCCTTCACTTTTACTCCATGTTAGCAGCATTAGCTTCTTAGTATGTCAAGTAGGTGAAACTCACATACAAAGTAGATGAGGAGAGGATGAGCAATGAAGAAAAAGATATACAAAGCCGTGGGAATAGGAAACAACGGGAAGAACAAAAGACCAAATGGTTGTGACAATGTAGAAATGAACTACTATTATTGATCTTCAACGGAGTGGATCTGTACAGCTTCTCTGGTTTAAACTAGGGTATGGATGACCAGTTGTGAGTGCTGTAACTAGTGCCAAGTGGCTCAACGCTATTTGTGCTGAATTAATTAGATCACATTGGGAGTACTAACTAGTACGATTAACTTCCTGCTCTCATCATGTCACACTGGGAGGTTCCTGCTGTAACTTATTACGAGGTCAGTTTGATGTCTGTTGTTTGACTGGATGACAGGGCTACTTAGAGCCTGTTTGGATCGGTGTTGCCGTCTGCCAATTATAAATTTTGTACTGTAGGTTGGTAAAGATGGATGTGATGAAACACAAAGAAATCAAACTTGTGGGGTAACAAAACCAAATGCATGAACATAGTTCAGATCAAATTACGTAATACACTAGTAGCCCTTTAAATATACTTGTAGACATTGATTTAGTTTTGTGGGGGAGGAGGAGGATGTGGAGGTGGGGGAGCTCACGGGGGTGGTGGTGCTCCGGCGACGGTGGTGTGGACGGGCGGGGTCGAGGTGGGGCAGCGGCGCCGGGCGGGGTCGAGGCGGCGCTGGGCGGCGGGGCAGCGTCCGGGCGGCGGGTCGGGCGGCGTCTGGGCGGCGCCCGGGCGGCGGGTCGGGCGGCGTCTGGGCGGCAAGGCCCGGGCGGCGGGTCGGGCGGGTCCGAGGAGGCGTCGGCGTGGCGTCGGGCGGCCCGGGCGGCGAGGGAGAGGGCGAGGAGGGAGAGGCGAGGGCGAGGGCGAGGGCAGCGGCGGCGGCGCGGGGCGAGAGGAGAGCACTGGCGAGGGGGATCGGGCGACGGGGGACCGGGCGAAGGGGGGATCGGGCGAAGGGGGGCCACAATACTAATGGCGCACCTCACCGCGGTGCGCCATTAGCATGTCCACACTAATGGCGCACCTCACCGTGGTGCGCCATTAGTATTTTTTATTTCCACAAAAGCCAAAAGGTTATCTACTACTGTAACCTATCCATGTCAAGCCCACTCTACTAGCTCGACTGGTCAGCCTCCAGTACCCACACCAGGAGGTCCTGGTGTCTACTCCCCGGCTCCACAAATTTTTTTTTAGCATTTAAAAAGCTATTTGATACTTATTTATGTTTAAATATGTTCAAACTTGTTTAAATAATAACAGTAATATTTTTTATAAGACAGTAGCATTTAAAAAGCTGTTTGATACTTATTTTTTTATAAGACGGTGCTGGGTGCGGGGGTCGGCGGGCGGGCGGTTGAGTAGGGGAATCGAGGTGCGGGGGCTCAAGGCGGCGTGGCCGGTGGACTGGGGGTGCTCGGCAGGGGGACCGGATCTGGCGAGGTGGGACATCGATCGAGATGGAGGGATCGAGGTGGGCTCCACAATTTTTTTTAGCATTTAAAAAGCTGTTTGATACTTATTTGTGTTTAAAAATGTTCAAACTTGTTTAAATAATAACAGTAATATTTTTTTATAAGACAGTAGCATTTAAAAAGCTGTTTGATACTTATTTTTTATAAGACAGTAGCATTTTTTTTATAAGACAGTAGCATTTTTTTATAAGACAGTAGCATTTAAAAAGCCATTTTAAAAGATGGAGGGGAATCGAGGGTGCGGGGGGTCGGCGGCGGCCGGTGGACTGGGGGGGTGCTCGGCGAGGGGGCCGGATCTGGCGAGGTGGGATAGCGATCGAGATGGAAGGGGATCGAGATCGAGTGTCCATGAAATTTAAAAATATTCATGATAGTTCAAAAAGTACCCATGAAATACAATCGAGAAATGAAGGCTACGATTTAAATACAATCGATCTTAGCTAGCTATCTGTTCACAATCTTCTTGCCCTTCTTTTTCGCAAATGGAGTTCTTACGTGGAACGGACGTCCTTTAGGTAGGGTGGTCCTGCTTCTTCTTGTGGTGTATGCTGCTACTTCATCATCGCCGTCATGTTCGATCCTCGGTCGCCCGTACTTGTCAAGTCTTGCTCATTGGCTACTCCATCCATTCCGATGATCTTCCTTTTGCCTCTCCTCACGACAACACGACTGAGCTTTGGCGGGTCGGTAATGAAGAAGCATTGGTCCACTTGGGAAGCCAGTACCCATGGCTCATTTTTCGCGGTGACGTTTGCGCCCGCAGTCTTGGATTTGGCTTCGGGTATAACCATGGTGGTGAAATACCGGTCTTCTTTTATGACGTTCTTGGCCCATCTGACACGGAACATCGGGACCTTCTCTCCAGCGTAGCTCAGCTCCCAGATCTCCTCGATCCTTCCGTAGTATCTGTCCTTGTCGTTACCGTGTAGGATTCCATCGTTACCCGGAGTTACGATAACCATCGCTCTTCATGTCCTTGACCTCGGTGTAGAATGTGTAGTCATGATATCGTGACGCCTCATAGGTCATCAGGTTGTGCTCGGCGCCGCGTGACAAGGCGAATATGAGTTGTTCTTCCGCGGAAGAATCCTCATGTAAAGGGTACGACGAAGCTTATGCTTGAACCAACGCGTGAAACATGAGTTGTGCTCTTTGAGTGTATCTCCGTCCAGTCCTCTGTTGGCCTCGGTCATTGTACGCCTTTTTAATAAAGGTTTTGTGCTCTACCACCCAAGGATCGACCACGTCTATGTGTTGTAGCGCGACTAGGTTTGCTCTTTCAAAGTCGGCGAGTCGACCCTCGAAGTCGACATGCATTTCGCGGCGACCCTCACGGTGACCCCATCCAGCGAGCCTGCCGAGGTGCTCGCTGACGGCAGACCAACGGGGTTCTCGATGCCTAGATAATTCGTGCAGTAGGAGATGCACTCTTCGGTTAGAAAGCCCCTGGCTATGCTTCCTTCTGGACGTGACATGTTGCGAACGTATCCTTTGATGACACCATTCATCCTTTCGAACGGCATCATGCTGTGCAGGAACGTCGGCCCGAGTTGGATGATATCCTCCACTATATGGACCAGCAGATGCACCATAACGTCGCTGGGTCTAGGTATCTGCTTATCTTCCCCGCGTAACCGTAAGGAAGTTTTACTCCTAGGAGGCAGGTGAAAAACTGCTCGATCTCCTCCTGACATAGAGTGAAGCACGCGGGAGGGTAGTCATTTCCGGTCTTCTTGGCCTTTTTGCCTTTGCGACGACTTCTTCGTGGTCCTGCTTCGCCTCATCATCATCATCATCATCATCATCATCATATATAGCGTGAAGCTCCTGCCTGATGCCCATTGATTTCAAGTCTGCCCTTGCTTTCGGCCCATCTTTGGTCCTCTCTGGCATGTTGAGCAGGGTACCAAGCAGACTCTCGCACACGTTCTTCGTGATATGCATGACATCAAGGCTGTGAGGCACACGGTGGATCTTCCAGTACGGCAAGTCCCATAAAACAGACCTCGTTTTCCATACCTTCAGCAGCGGCTCTGGCGCCTTTCGCTTCTTTCCCGGCTCTGGCGCCTTTTGCTTCTTTCCCGGCAGTAGGCAGTCTTTCCAATTTTCCAACAGCTTGTCTATTTCCTCGTCGCTCCTCGTACACAGGCGTTTTCGGGGTTCGGTTTCACCATCGAACAGATCCTTGCGTTTCCTCCACGGGTCATCGTCGCGAAGCCACCTTCGATGTCCCATGAACACGGTTTTCAAAGACCCGGGATCTCTATCTAGCTGGCGATATGTTGTGTCATCCATGCACCTGACGCATCCATAAAATCCGTGGACCACCTGCCCCGCGAGATATCCGTAACCGAGATAGTCGTGCACTGTCGTGAGCAGTGCGGCTCTCATAGGGAAATATTCTTTCTCTGCGGCGTCCCACGTATTGGCTGGCGTTTTCCACAGCGTGTCTAGCTCCTCTTTCAGCAGCCCCAGATACAGATTGATGTCGTTCCCTGGTTGTTTCGCCCTTCAATTAGCATACTCATGTGAATGTACTTCCTCTTCATGCACAACCAGGGGAAGGTTGTACATCCACACAAACACAGGCCAGGTGCTATGTGTGCTTCTCACGGCTGCCAAACGGATTGACTCCATCGGTGCTCGCGCCAGCACGATGTTCCTTGGATCGTTCCCAAATTCGAGTCTTGAAGTTCAACGCTTGCCACTGGCTCGCATCCTTAGGGTGACTCAGCATCTTGTCTTTTTATCTATCTCCGGATCATTTGCGTCATCTTCCCGCTTCTTCTCCTCCCTATCCGCTGCCAACGCAGGAGCTTTGCTACCTTAGGGTCCGCTAAATAGCGCTGCAGACGAGGAGTGATCGGAAAGTACCACACCACTTTTCGAGGAGCTTTCTTCCTCTTCTTGTATCGAGTGACGCCAAGACACCGGACATATGGTAGACTCCGCGTGCTCGTCCCGATAAATGATGCAATTGTTCATGCACACATGGTATTTCACGTGCGGTAAATCCAGAGGACACACGATTTTCTTCGCCTCCTCCAAACTGGTCGGGCACTTGTTCCCCTTGGGAAGACGTCGTGCCGTAATGACATGTTCTCGTTGAAGCACGCGCCGGTCATTTTGTGTTTTACCTTCATCTCCGTGGCCATGAGCGTTACTTTCAGCGGGTATCCTCGGCCTGCATCCTTCATACAATGGAGTAACCGCGTCTAACTCAAGTTGATCCATCTTGGCTTTCTCTCGGGCGGCAGCTCTTGCGTTATCCGTGCAGCTTGAGAAGCAGCTCTTGAATATGAGGGTCCTGCACCCAGCCCATCGATGGTCCAGCGTCGTCGCTGCGCCGGCATCATCATCTTCATGATCATGCCCGTCGCCTGCTCCGCATCTTCCTCATCATCATGTCCTGCATCTTCTACATGATGACTGTGTACAGCATCACGATCGTGATCATCTCCTCGGGATTCTTCGTCTTCTTGCCCGCCCGAGCCGCGGTGGTTGTCTTGCTGCCCTTCCTCATTTTGCCCGCCCGCATGGACGACTTCGTAGTCATCTTCATCACCTTGCCACCGATAGCCATCCATGAAACCACGCAACAGCAGGTGGTCCCGCACCTGCCGAATCTGGGTCCGCAATAAGGCTCTTCAGCTTGCATCTTCGACACGGACATCTTATCTCCGTCTTTTGAAGCATCTCGCCTTCAAGGACCTCAAAACCTATTCACGATGCCTTCGGTCATCGTGGCGGACCATGGTCGCTGCGGGTAGAGCAAAAGCGATATTTTAGAACCAAGAAAAATTTGGCATGACTTTCCCTAAAAATAGGACCAAAAGGATGCTTAATGCCAAAATTCTCGCTAAACGGAAATGAATCAACATTCCGCAAAATATTGGCAACTATCGCATTTCAAATACTGGTACACCTCCAAACACAAACACATATGCAAACACCACAAACATATGCAACACCACGAACATACATAGATCTAGCTAGGCCGTAAAAAGTGCATGTGCACATTGTTGTAAGGAGAACAACCTAAATATAACTTCCCCCCTTACTTACCTATTAAAACAAGGTAATTTAACCACTTAATTTGAATGAATCTATGGTGGAAATGAGGTGAAAAAGAGGAGGCACCCGAGACAAGGAGGAGGTGGAGAGAATGAAGTGGGGAGAAAGTGAGTGTGTGGGTAGGAGAGAGGCTGTCCCAAATATCATGTTGCTGCCCACTTACTAATGGCGCACCTCTTGCATGGTGCGCCATTAGTAGTTACCACTACTAATGGCGCACCTAAGCAGGATGCGCCATTAGTATGTTTGGACAGGCGCACTAGTTCAAAAAAAAAGTTTCTATACTAATGAGCAAGATTATTGTGCAAGCGCCATTAGTAGTTGTAACTACTAATGGCGCACTGTGGTGTGGGTGGTACTAATTAATGGCGCACCAGGGTGTGGGTGCGCCATTAGTATGTTTGGACATGCGACTAGTTCAAAAAGTTTATATACTAATGGCGCACTATTACCTGGTGCGCCAGTAGTAGTTACAACTACTAATGGCGCACTTGGGCAGGATGCGCCATTAGTATGTTTGGACAGGCGCACTAGTTTAAAAAATAAAATTTGGTACTAATGGCGCACCCAAAGCATGGTGCGCCATTAGTAGTTTAGACTCTAATGGCGCATCGGATGGTGGTGCGCCATTAGTATATACTAATGGCGCACCATCTTTCCGATGCGCCATTAGTGTCATTTCCATCTATAGCCCTTTTCCTAGTAGTGATGAGAGGTAGCTAGCTAGAGAGCTTAATTTTACTTTTGGAAGCTCCTGAATGCATGTGTGGCCTATAAATAGAAGTCGAACGAATTGTTTGGTCGTGGGTCTGTGAAAAATTAAGCCTATCATGAATATTAAATTAAAAAGTCTAGCTTATTTTTGACTACACGGACATCGTGGAACACGTGAGAGAGCGAAAGCCTGCTGGGTGTCAATTGTCTGCCTCCCAAGATTTCCCTCGTGGGACGCGTGAGAGAGCGAAAGCCTGCTGGGTGTCAGTCGTCTTCGTCCCTAGTTTCCACTTGTGGAATGCGTGAGAGACCGAAAGTCCTGCTGGGTGACAGCCCTTCTGTACGTCTCTTACCCGTTCACTGCTCCATCTTGTCCTCACGTACGAGCTGCATGCCCCTGGCTCCTTTGGGAGGAATCTACAGCCACAGCACATTACTTAATCCGGCACCTCAAATGTATGTGGATGTGTCGGTCAGAGTTACCTATTACTCCCTCAGTTCCTAAATATTTTTCTTTCTACAGATTTCAACAAATGATTATATAGAAAGAAAAATGAGTGAATCCACATTCTAAAAATATGTATTCATACATGTTATAGTCCATTTGAAATGTCTAGAAAGACAAATATTTGGGAATAGAGGGAGTATATAACTACTTATTCTGCATCCATCACACCACAGGACTATACCGCTTCTGTGCGCCGCCGCTGTCGTGGTTCTAAGTCTGACAGTAGTGTAGGGGAGTAGGTCTGGAGAGGCAAGATCCTAGCTATGGAGTAGTTGTATACGCAAGGGATTTACGAGTTCAGGCCCTTCTTGGAGGAAGTAACAACCCTACGTTTCGGAGCCCGGAGGCGGTCAACTGGATTATATGCGTATGAGTTACAGGGGTGCGAACCCTTTACACTGAGGAGGGGGGTGGCTTATATAGAGTCAGCCAGACCCCTCCGGCCCTCAGTTATGCAGGGTTTAAGATACATTAAGATCAGGCGTTACTGGAACGCTATACATAAAGTGCTACGATGACCATAAAAGCTACTTAATGGCCGACCGTTTGTGTGCAGAGTGACTTTAGATCTCCTGGCTGTCGAGTGGTTGGCTTCATGGTCGAGTGTCTTCGAGTCAGTCGAGTGGAACACTTCTGAGTCGATTGATAGGTGGTTTCTTCTAGAGATGTCCTTGGGTAGGGTAGTTTGGACAGGTCCATGACCCTACCCTAGGTACATAGCTTCATCATTAGCCCCGGAATTGATCGAGGTTTGAGTGGGGAAGGAGTTGAGAACTCTTCCGACCCATTTCTCGTGCTATGAGTATGTCTTGTTCTGGATCAATGAACTTTAGGTGACGGCACCAACTTCTTTTTCAGTCGCCTTGATCCATTCTTTGTATCCGTCGAGTGAAGTTTTTACTTGGATAACTCCGAGCGACAGAGCGAAGGAGATCTTTCGTCTGACGAGTTGTTCTGCAACCCGCGGATTTAACGGGATTCGAATTTCGGGAAGCGCGCGGAGCGGAGGAGGCCGCAGTAATCGGATGGGATAAGGCAGGGACGCCTCGATCTTCGCGCCACCTTTTTTGCCACGTATCGCGCGCGCGACCGTTGTGGGATTTGACAGGATCGCCCGGGCCTACAAGTCAGTCACTCGGGAGTAACCTCATATAAGGCGCCGGACGGGGTTTTTTTGAATAGTGCATTCTCATTTCCTCCTCTCTTCTCCAGGCTTATCCGCTGCGTTCGCTTCCGTCTCAGTGTCGCTGCCTCGTGTTCGTCTCGCCGGCGACGATGGTGAAAGAGAAGACGGCGTCCCTGGAGCGGGCGTAGAAAACGACGGTGAAGGGAAGGACGACCAGTTGAGGCGGATCTTCATCAAGGGCCGGCCTGCCGCAGGGCTGGATCCAGGGCGACTGGATCTGCTCGACGATTCATCAAGCAGATCTTGACGACCTGGCCGATGGAGGACTGATTCCCCATGGATCGGCGCGGCTCCCGGGGAAGGAGTCTGAGCCGCAGACTCAGGAGGATGAGTGCGTTCTCTTGGCCACCCATGTCGACCGTGGGTTTCCTTTGCCGCCTCACCCTTTCTTTCGGGGATTTCTGAATTTCTTTGGGGCGCAACTCCACCACTTCACACCCAACACCATCGTGTACCTCGCTTCTTTCGTGTCTTTGTGTGAGAATTTCTTGGGTTGCCGGCCTCATTGGGGTCTTTTCAAGCACATCTTCACCTGCCGCTCCCAGACGGTGAAAAAGGCCAATCTGAGTGACGAGAGAACACGAGTGATTCAGATGTGTGGGGGTCTTGGGGTTCAGTTGAGAGGAAAAAGCTCCTTTCCAACCATGATCCTACCCGACTCGGTCCGTGGATGGCAGTCGGCCTGGTTCTACTACAAAGACTAGCCAACGCCAGGGAAGTCGACTGGGCTCCCTCCTTTTTCCATGGAACGAGTGAGGAAGCCTTCCTCTTTGAAGGTGATCCCGGAAGAGAAGGCGCAAGTTAAGGTGCTGGTCGAGCGTGTCGTCCAGCTTATCCGTGACGGGGTGACCGACATGGACCTCTTGGAGGTCTTCCTCCGATGAAGCATCCAGCCACTTCAAGCTCGAGATCATCCGATGTGGTTGTATTCTGGCACTGAGGACACCACTCGAATCCACCCGGAGGAGATTGACGATGCCACGCTGGAGCGGTGGCTGGCGAGCATCATAGGATACAAAGAAAACCCCCGAGGCGCCAGGAGGATTCCTCCACTCGACCAATCATACAAAGTAGACAAGGTACAATTCTGTGTTTCTGACTGTGATTCTGCTTTCTTCATTCGGTTTTTTAACCTCAGTAGACTGACTTTTGTCTTGTTTGTTGTCTTCTAGGCCACGACTGATATGTACTCGACGCCCAACAGGGCGCAAGAACAGGCCGACGAGGGAGAGGCGAGCGGAGGTGAAAGTGAGGAGGAGTGGCAATCTGATGGTGAGGGGGAAGAGGATGACGACGGATCCAGTGAGGAGGAGGAGGAGGAGGAGGAGGTCAATCCTCCTCGCACGGAAAGGCGATCCAAGCTCATCCATGACCCTGCGAGCGAGCGTGGCAAAGCGATTGCGCCTGTTGGGCAATCGTCGAAGCGCCCTCGGGCGGCTTCTCCGGTGCCGACTGAGAAAGCGCCGAAGCATCCATGAGTGACCCCATCAAAGCCGCCGAAGGCCTTGCCGAAGATGAGAATGGCCATTCCCACTATCTCCGGGTAACAGCAGAACTTGTGTTTTCTTGTTTAGCACGGACGAACTCTTGGTCGACTCATCAATTAACCGACTGGTTTCTGAAATCTGCAGTGCTGCTACCTCCGAGACCTCCGCCAAGAACGAAGACCAGGAAATGGAAGACGCTGCCACCTCCAACCTTTGTACGCTCTTTGTGGTTTTACTTTTGGTCGATTGAATTTCGAATTCAACTTTGGATTTTCCCTGTAGTTCCTCCTCATGTCATCGATCTCCCTGATGATGACGATGAGGTGCCACTGAGGGCGAGGAGGAATAAAAAGGCGCCGGCTGGCAAGACCACTCAGACTGCATCAATGCCTGAGGCATCGGTTCAAGATGGTGACGATGTCACTCGGCATTCCATGTCCTTCGCTGTGCCGCTGACGAGTGTCCGGCCTTCGACGTCGAATGCTGATCCGCCCTCCCTTTTGGCCACACACCACGTCCCAGAGGACCAAGCAGGTGAAGGCGACCCGTGAAGCCAGCCAAGCGGCCTATGATGCTAGCTCAGCCCTTCAGAGCAACATCCAGGTTAGTTGGTCACCACTTGTTCTGTTAGGATATGCTATCTGACGACTTTCTTTCCGAAGATCTTTGCATCTGTTCTGTAAACCCAATGGGTGTGTCGATTGAATATTTGAATCGGTGGGGGCACGCTGAGTGCACCCACTGGGTGTAGTCCCCGATACTATAGTGGACTGCTGGCAGTCGACTGTAGTCTTTGTATTTTGAATTTCTTCACTCTAACTTCTTCACTCGGTCTGGTCGGACCATGTCGAATGGAATTTTGGAACCGGTGGGGGCACGCTGAGTGCACCCACTGGGTGTAGTCCCAGAGACTATGGTGGACTGCTGGCAGTCGACTATAGTCTGAAGAACTTGTGTTTTTTGTGTGGTAAACCATGATGAGACCAAGACTAACTACTGGCAGTTAGCTATAGAGCTATAGTTTTAGGACCATAACCTCTTTGTCTCTTTCGGCCGACTGATCGGACCAAGTCGGTAGAACCAGTGGGGGAACGCTGAGTGCACCCACTAGGTGTAGTCCCCGAGACTACTGTTGAATATTTTGATTCGGCTGTAGTCTTAGAAATGCTATGATTTTTCTCTTAGTCACTCCGAAGCGATCTATCTTTGATGTCTGTCGACTGACCTTTCACAGAAATCTTGCGAGCTCGTGGCTCGCTATACTGAGTTGGAAAACAAACATATCCAGCTCGACCTTGACTTGAAGCTTGTTCAGGAGAACTTTCAGAAGGCGAAGGACAAGGCAAAAGGTATGATTGGTGAGAACTTGACAACTGTCTGTAACTTTCTGCCCATTCCTGATTCTGACCTCATTGTCATTTTGCAGATAAAATGAAGGAGGCTCTGAAGAAGAAGGACCATGACCTTGCCGAGGCACAGAAGGCGGCTTTGGAAAAAACGAAGCTTGCGGAAGAAAAACTGGCTTCAGTGGTAAACTTGAAGAGGAGAACGCCAATCTGAAAGTTGCTCTCGACGTGGCCAACAAGGACGTGAGTCATCTGAAGAATGATAAGATAGCCCTGAGTGACAAGGCTAGTGAACTGGTGGGGAAGAAGAACGATCCGGAGGCTTATCTGGGAGGGCTCGCCAAGAAGTTATTCATCATGCTTGAGGGTAATCTCTCCAACACGACTGACTTGTAATCACTGACTTATCATCGAACTGCTGGTTTATCTTTGATTTGTGTTTACAGAATTCTGCCAAAACTTCGAGGAGGAGACCAGTCGAGTGGAGACAGGCTTGGATCCCATTAATTCTCCTGTGAAGGATGCAACTGCCATGAACGTGCTCTGACTGGAGTCTCGTGTTGCTGGTGTGGTTGACTACCTTGCTCGACTGAAGGTTGCGGCGTCGCGAATCGACACGACACTCTGGCCGGGAGAGACGCTTCAAAATGACCTCGAGTCTCTAATGACTCGACTGAATGAAGTTCCAGGTCGAGTGCAAGAATGGAAGAAGTCTTCTGCCAGGTGTGGTGCTGATGTTGCTCTGTCCCTGGTCCGTGTTCACTGCAAGGATGCGCGAGAGGACAAGCTGGCGTCGCTCAAAGTGGCCAACACCAAGAAGCATGACTTCCAATCTTTTATGGAGACCTTCATTGCTGCTGCCACTCGGATTGCTGATGTAATCGACCTGGACCAGTTTGTCGCGCCTTCCAGTCCTCCACCCGAGGAGTAAGAAAAACTTCTATGCTTCGCCTTAAATTTGCCTCGGAATGCCGAGTGGTTTTGTAACCGATAAACTTTTACAGGATTGATGCCTGAGCACTTCCGAATCCGTAGGATGTTATCTGAACATGGCTTATCGTTGAATATACTTTGTTCTTCACTTGGAATATACTTTAATGTTTGAGACGCAGCTCTGAGGTGGAGAATCCAGTCGACCTGATCATCACCGCTCTTGCAGGTAAGTATGGACCACAGATTGCAGTGGACCCGCGTCCTTGTAGAGCGCACGTTGTATTTGTGGCTTAGCTCCGAAGGAGAAGGTAGCAGTCGACCTGCACCTCGTCGTCCTTGCAGAGCACACATTGTATTTGTGGCGTAGCTCCAATGGAGAAGGTAGCAGTCGACCTGCACCGCGTCGTCCTTGCAGAGCGCACATTTTATTTGTGGCGTAGCTTCAAAGGAGAAGGTAGCAGTCAACCTGTACTTCGTCGTCCTTGCAGAGCGCACATTGTATTTGTGGCGGAGCTCCAAAGGAGAAGGTAGCAGTCGACCTGCACCTCGTCGTCCTTGCAGAGCGCACATTGTATTTGTGGCGTAGCTCCAAAGGAGAATGTAGCAGTCGACCTGCACCTCGTCGTCCTTGCAGAGCGCACATTGTATTTGTGGCGTAGCTCCAAAGGAGAATGTAGCAGTCGACCTTCACCTCGTCGTCCTTGCAGAGCGCACATTGTATTTGTGGAGTAGCTTCAAAGGAGAAGGTAGCAGTCGACCTGTACCTCGTCGTCGTTGCAGAGCGCACATTGTATTTGTGGCGGAGCTCCGAAGGAGAAGGTAGCAGTCGACCTGCACCTCGTCGTCCTTGTGGATCGGAATGGATTTCATACTTAGGCGAGTACTGGACTGCAGCTAAGCCCCCGAGTGGGAGGTTTGCTCTCCACTCGGTAGGATTTCAAATACTTAGGCGAGTACTGGACTGCAGCTAAGCCCCCGAGTGGGAGGTTTGCTCTCCACTCGGTAGGATTTCAAATACTTAGGCGAGTACTGGACTGCAGCTAAGCCCCCGAGTGGGAGGTTTGCTCTCCACTCGGTAGGATTTCAAATACTTAGGCGAGTACTGGACTGCAGCTAAGCCCCCGAGTGGGAGGTTTGCTCTCCATTCGGTAGGATTTCAAATTTCAAATACTTAGGCGAGTACTGGACTGCAGCGAAGCCCCCGAGTGGGAGGTTTGCTCTCCACTCGGTAGGATTTCAAATACTTAGGCGAGTACTGGACTGCAGCTAAGCCCCTGAGTGGGAGGTTTGCTCTCCACTCGGTAGGATTTCAAATACTTAGGCAAGTACTGGACTGCAACTAAGCCCCCGAGTGGGATGTTTGCTCTCCACTCGGTAGGATTTCAAATACTTAGACGAGTACTGGACTGCAGCTAAGGCCCCGAGTGGGAGGTTTGCTCACCACTCGGTAGGATTTCAAATACTTAGACGAGTACTGGACTGTAGCTAAGCCTCCGAGTGAGAGGCAGACTCGCCACTCGGTAGGATTTTCGAATACTTAGGCGAAACGGATTCGCAGCTAAGCCTCCGAGTGAGAGGCTTGCTCGTCACTCGGTAGGATTTTTTTTTACAAACTTAGGCGAAACGGATTCGCAGCTAAGCCACCCACTAGGGGATTTCTCACATAAACGAAAGCAACAACAATCAATGGGAAAATTATAACACTTTTGTCTTTGATAAACAAACTACAGGAGTACTTTTTATTACATCTCACCCGAGTGAGTACTTAAGTGTAAAAGGGGTGGAGAAGCTCCGCATTCCAAGATCATGGCTCATCAATATGGCGGCCGACATTGTAATGACGGTATGCTCCATTCTGGATAACTTTGGTGACGATTAAGGGGCCTTCCCAAGTAGGGGCGAGTTTGTGTGGCTTCTGTTGATCCACTCGGAGGACCAAGTCTCCTTCTTGGAAGGCTCTACTCTTCACGTTTCTGGCATGGAATCGACGCAAGTCCTGCTGATAGATGGTCGATCGGATCATGGCCATCTCTCTTTCTTCTTCTAGAAGGTCGACTGCGTCCTGCCGGGCTTGTTCTGCTTCATCTTCAGAGTAAAGCTCGACTCGGGGTGCATTGTGAAGCAGGTCACTCGGCAGAACTGCGCTTCGGCTCCATAAACCAGAAAGAATGGAGTTCGCCCAGTTGACCGATTAGGAGTAGTCCTCAATCCCCAGAGAACTGATGGAAGTTCGTCGACCCACGCGCCTGCTGCGTGTTTGAGGTCGCGCATCAACCAGGGTTTCAGTCCTTTGAGAATTAGGCCGTTTTCTCTTTCTGCTTGTCCATTCGACCAACGAAAGCGTAGTCGACTCGTGTGCCTTGAGAAGCGCAAAAGGCTTTGAATTGGTCGGAATTGAAGTTTGACCCATTATCGGTGATGATGCTATGCGGAACTCCATATCTGAATATCAACTCTCTGATGAAGCTGATAGCAGTGCCGGCATCAAGATTCTTGATAGGCTTGGCTTCGATCCACTTAGTGAACTTGTCGACTGCTACCAGTACATGGGTGAAGCCGCACCTGCCAGTTCTCAGTGGTCCAACCATATCTAATCCCCAAACAGCGAAGGGCCAGACGAGTGGAATGGTCTTCAAGGCTGAGGCGGGTTTGTGTGACATATTGGAATAGAACTGACATCCTTCACACTTGTCGACTATCTCCTTCGCCATTTCATTTGCTCTAGGCCAGTAAAACCCCGCTCGGTATGCTTTAGCCACAATAGTCCGAGAGGACGCGTGGTGGCCACAGGTCCCCGAGTGGATATCGTCAAGAATTCTCTGACCTTCTTCTGGCGTTATACATTTCTGACTGGCTCCAGTCGCGCTTTCCCTGTACAACTGTCCCCTTATCACAGTAAAGGCCTTGGATCGACGGACGATCTGTCGAGCCTCTTCTTCATTCTATGGGAGCTCTTTCCTTAGGATATACGCGATGTACGTCACCGTCCATTCTGGAGTGATAACCAAAACTTCCATGATCAGGTCGACCACAGCTGGGACCTCAACTTCAGTCGGATCCGTGGCACTTTTAGGCTTCTTGGCTTCTTCGGTGAAAGGATCCTCTTGAACTGATAGTGTGTGGATGTGTTCCAGAAACATATTACTGGGAATGGCTTCTCTCTTGGAACCTATTTTTGCCAAATCATCAGCTGCTGATTTTTCAGTCGGGGTATATGATGAAGCTCTAACCCCTCGAATTTCTTCTCTAGCTTTCTCACTGCATTGCAGTAACCAGTCAAGGTTTAGCTTCTGACGTCCCACTCCTTCATCACTTGGTTAACCACCAAATCAGAGTCGCCGTAGACCATGAGGCGACAGACGCCGAGTGAAATGGCCATACGCAACCCATACAAAAGTGCTTCATATTCTGCTTCGTTATTGGAGGAATCAAAGTGAATCTGGAGCACATATCTGAGCTTATCTCCTCAGGGGGGAAACCAACAATACCCCAGCACCGGATCCATTCAGCATCTTAGAACCATCAAAGAACATGGTCTAGTGCTCCGAGTGAACCTGGGTCGGCAGTTGCTGTTCGGTCCACTCGGCGATGAAATCCGCTATTGCTTGGGACTTGGTGGCTTTCTTTGCCTCAAACCTGATATCTAGGTGAAGGAGTTCAATCGCCCATTTTGCCACTCGACCGGTTGCATCTCTGTTGTGCAAAATCTCTGACAATGGAGCGTCGCTGACGACTGTAATGGAATGGTCAGAGAAGTAATGAGCAACCTTCTTCATGGTCATATAAATCCCATATACAAGCTTCTGATAATGAGGGCATCTTTGCTTTGATGGGGTCAAAACTTCAGAAATATAATACACTGGGCGTTGAACTTTAAAGGCTTTTCCTTATTCTTCCCGCTCGACCGTAAGTACTGTCCTGACGACTTGTCCTGTGGCTGCAATGTAAAGAAGCAAAGGCTCTTTGCTGATCGGGGCAGCAAGCACCGGCTGGGTGGAAAGCAGGGTTTTTAGCTCTGCAAACGCTGCATCAGCTTCAGGAGTCCACTCGAACTTGTCTGACTTCTTCATCAGTCGGTAAAGAGGCAATGCCTTTTCACCGAGACGAGAGATGAATCGACTTAAAGCGGCCAAGCAACCATTAAGCTTCTAGACATCATGCACAAGCACAGGACGTTTTATTCGGAGTATAGTACCAACTTTTTCTGGATTGGGGTCGATTCCTAGTTCGGAAACGAGAAAACCGAGTAACTTTCCGCCAGCAACTCCGAATGTGCACTTTGATGGATTAAGCTTGATATCATACCTCCCGAGGTTGGCAAATGTCTTTGCAAGATCAGTCAGCAGGTCGGAACCTTTCCGATACTTGACCACAATATCGTCCATGTATGCTTCCACATTCTGACTGATTTGAGTGAGCAAACACTTCTGAATCATCCTCATGAACGTGGCTCCGACATTCTTGAGGCCGAATGGCATGGTGACTTAACAGAAGCACCCGAATGGGGTGATGAAAGCTGTTTTGATCTCATCGGGTCCATACAGAAGGATCTGATGGTACCCGGAATAGGCATCTAAGAAAGACAGATGCTCACATCCCGCAGTCGAGTCGACTATTTGGTCGATGCAAGGGAGAGGAAAATGATCTTTCGGGCAGGCCCGATTGATATGTTTAAAGTCAATGCACATGTGAAGTGACTTGTCCTTCTTGGGGACCATGACAACATTGGCGAGCCACTCGGAGTGATAAATTTCTCGGCTAAACTCTGCTGCTAAGAGCCGAGCCACCTCCTCGCCAATGGCCTTTCTTTTCTGGACGGCGGACCGTCGAAGATGTTCTTTAACAGGTTTCACTTTTGAGTCGACTCGTAGACGGTGCTTAGCCAGCCCCCTGGGAACACCCGGCATGTCAGAAGGTTTCCATGCGAAGATGTCCCAGTTCTCACGGAGGAACAGGATGAGCACTTCTTCCTATTTGGAGGCGTGCGTTGTAGAGATATGACTCGCAGCAGCACTGGGGTCGTTCGGGTGAATGTGAATCGGTTTTGTCTCACCAGACGACTGAAACGCTGATTTCGTAGCGGGATTCTTGGCTCGCAACAAATCACTCGAGTCTGCAGTTTTCTGGTATTCCTGCCATTCTTCCGCTGCCATCTGAACATCTGCGATCTTTGAGCCTTTCGAAAAGCACTCTTTCGCCTTCTTCTGATTGCCAGTGATGGTGATCACACCTTTGGGGCCAGGCATCTTCAATTTGAGATACACGTAACATGGTCGAGCCATAACGTGCATAAGCTGGCCTGCCCAAAATAGTATGATAGGCACTCTGGAAATCCACAACTTCAAATGTCAACTTTTCTTTGCGGTAATTTTTGGAATCACCGAAAACCATATCAAGAGCAATCTGACCGTGTGACGCAGCCTTCTTTCCAGGAATGACTCCATAGAAACTCATGTTGCTGGTGCTGAGTCTGGACATCGGAATGCCCATCCCTTTCAACGCCTTTTTGTATAGTATGTTCAGGCTACTGCCACCATCCATCAAAACTTCAGTCAAACGAGTGCCTTCGACGACTGGGTCGACCACAGAGCTTGCCTCCCAGGGGTGGCTATGTGTGTCGGGTGATCAGACTGGTCGAATGTGATGGCAGTCTGAGACCATTTCAGATAACTAGGTGTCTCCGGAGCAACCATATTCACTTCTCGGTTGATAACTTTCAATCGACTTTTGCTTTCAACGTCAGCAAAAATCATCAGAGTGGAATTGACCAGGGGATATCCATCATCACTATCCTCCTTGTCCTCAACTTTGTCCGACTCCTTTTCCTTATCTTTGGGCTGTTTCCCCTGGAATTGCTGGATCAAGAGCTGACACGATCGAGTGGTATGATTCGGGTAAATGAATTTACCCTCCTCATCTTTTTTCGTGTGGATGTGGCATGGCAAATCCATCACGTCATTTCCTTCCTTGTCTTTCAACTTCTTAGGGTTCCAAGATCCTTTGGGCTTCCCTTTAAACTTTCCTTGAGTCACGGCCAAGGCTTCTCCGGGAGCAGCTGGCTCGGCTTTCCGCTTCTGCTTTCGAATGGAGTTTCCTCCTCCGGTTTCGTGGGCGACTGACTTGTGCTTGCCACTCCGGAGCCGATCCTCTTCTTCACTGTTGGCATACTTGGTGGCTATCTCCATCATTCGACTCAGAGACATGCATGTCTCCAGTTCGACCGAATTTCAGGTTTAGCTCTCTGTACTTAACGCCTTCCTTGAAGGCACAAACTGCCTGGTGATCAGATACATTCTCTATCATGTGATGCAGCGTGATCCATCTCTGGATGTAATCTCTCAAAGTTTATTCGACTTCTCCACACAAGATTACAGCTCAGTCCTGCTGGTCGCTTGCAAGTTCCCTCAAAAGTTCTGACAAACACTCGGGCAAGATCTTTCCAAGTGTAAATGCTGCTGGGTGCCAACTGATTCAACCATGCTCTGGCCGAGCCCTCCAACATAAGAGGCAGGTGTTTCATGGCCACCTCATCATTGCCGTCGCCAATCTGAACAGCCACTCGGTAGTCTTCAAGCCAAGTGTCAGGCTTGGACTCAACAGTGAACTTACTGACTCCAGTCGCCAACCTGAAGTTGGGAGGAATCACCGTGGCCCTGATGGCTCTGCTGAAACACTCTGGTCCTGAGACATGTACTCTGCTGCTGGTGGGTACATCTCTGTCATGGCCTTCACGGTGAGCTCTGTTCCTGTCAACCAAACCTTGAACAATAGTGGATCTCACATCAAAGCCTGGTTCCCTGGGGTCGACTGGAACTCTTCGCCCAACACTGTGATGGCGTCTATCATCCTGTTGTCGAGGCGCGTACGATCCACCCCTTGGGGGAGGGGTGGGCACTCGACGTCGATCATCACGATCGAATCGGTGATCATACTGCTCACGGTCCTTGTACTGATCACGCCGGTCTCCATGTCCCTCACACCTCGGCGGCGATCTTGGGCTATGGGCCGACTGGATTGTATTTGCAGCGACGGATCTGCTGTGAATCCTATTCCGCGACTGTGATACAACTGAATTCTGATCTCCTGCTGCCCAGAGTAGATCTCTGATCTGTAATAAGCCTCTGCCAGCCTCTGACTGGGAAGGCTGAATCGACTCTGCTATATGGGCTGCAGCTGCTAAATTCTGAATCGGAGTTTGATATACCTGAGTCAGTTGTGCAAAGAGTTGACGTCGACTGGATTCCGGAACCTGTTGCCGCGCACGCTCGTCGAGTGCTCGCTGAAGGTTCTCCAGTCGAGTGCGCTCAGCCAAGTTGGCCAAGCGCGCGTCCTCTAAGGCACATGCATCAGGGGTTTCTCTAGCGATAGGAGTGTGTAGCGCATCCATGTTCCGGTGGTGAAGTTCTTCCCTCTGCAGCAAAGTGAGGAGCTCGGGGAGGTACTCTACATGGGCATGCGACAGGTCGCCTCCCCCGTCGCCTCCGTCGGTGCCAGGAAAACCGGGAGGACCACATGGTCCGTCGACCATCAGAACCTCCACCGCAGGATCACTGCTATCACACTCGGATGCAGTCTCTGCGGAGCCAGTCGACAGGTCGAACAGGCCGTAGAGAGATTCGTCGGACTCGATTTCCCTGACCTGGGGGGTGGCCGACTGGCGAGCCACCGCGTGCCTCACCGACCGCTGAAGCCTCGACCGACCGGAGCGCTTGCGCCAGCAGGAAATAGGGAGGGAGGACGACACAAAGACCGACCGATACTGGGTCGACGGTTGCCGCAGGAGGACACCGCAGACGCACGCGCGAAAGTGCGTCGCTTCGCGGACTAGGAGCGCATTGATGTCGAGCGGAGCCTCCTAAAGCCAAGCAGAGTCGTCGGCGATGAACGTGAGCGCGCCGAGACAGATCTCGCGGCCCTCAACCAAATCTCCTCCTGAAACCATGATGAAGGAGATCGGAAAAAAATCGCAACTTCTCCAATAAGTCAGTAAGACACCTGCCCCACGGTGGGCGCCAACTGTCGTGGTTCTAAGTCTGACAGTAGTGTAGGGGGGTAGGTATGCAGAGGCAAGATCCTAGCTATGGAGTAGTTGTATACGCAAGGGATTTACGAGTTCAAGCCCTTCTCAGAGGAAGTAACAGCCTTACGTCTCGGAGCCCGGAGACGGTCGACTGGATTATATGTGTATGAGTTCCAGGGGTGCTAACCCTTTACACTGAGGAGGGGGGTGGCTTATATAGAGTCCGCCAGACCCCTCCGGCCCTCAGTTATGCAGGGTTTAAGATACATTAAGATCGGGCGTTACTGGTAATGCTATACATAAAGTGCTATGATGACCATAAAAGCTACTTAATGACCGACCGTTTGCGTGCGGAGTGACTTTAGATCTCCTGGCTGTCGAGTGGTTGGCTTCATGGTCGAGTGTCTTCGAGTCAGTCGAGTGGAACACTTCTGAGTCGATTGACAGGTGGTTTCTTCTAGAGATGTCCTTGGGTAGGGTAGTTTGGACAGGTCCATGACCCTACCCTAGGAACATAGCTTCAATAGCCGCCGCTCTCCTCTTCGCAGCCACCGGAGATGATTCTAGGGCAAAGCCCCAGCGGCTCGGCGGGGGTGGCCTTCTCCTCGCACACCAGACAATCAAGATCGATGCAGCGGATCCCATCTTGGTCTCCTCGGCAATGATGGCTGACAATGACGGCTAGGGTGGCAGCGGCCTCCATGCTACAACCGCTCAACCTGCGGTTCGGCTTCAGATCATGGTGATGCTCCTACTCTTGTTCTGCATCACGCAGGCGCCTGGGGTGGCGACCCTGGGCTTGGCGGTGGTGGTCATCTCCTGCGTCGGAGGTGGTTGGCCTAAGGCTGAGTGGTCGGATCTTGAGATCCGTCATCTAGTCCCGGCTGCGAGTCGGGGAGACATAGTTACCGGTGAAAATCAAGCCGACGGTGGGCGATGGAGGTGCTTTGCGCCGTGACCTTGATGATAGCATCGTCGTGTAACTATTGTCGACCCACTCGTGTTGCTCCGGGGGAAACCCTAGGATCTGGTCTTCCAACTCGGAGGATGGCGGCACTACGGTGTTGTTTCTCTCTTGGGAGCATTGTTTGTGGAGCAGCACTGGCAGACAGAGGTAGGAGGTGGAGCGGCTACATCTTGCACGTAGTTTCAGTGGAGATGGCATGTAATGCCTGCCCGATAGGTGCTACGCTATTTCATGCCTGTTCGGCAGGCGCACAACATATCTTACAGAGACTTCAAGCTATGTCGGTGGGTGGCACTTCGCGGTATGATGCTGCGGTGTACCGGCGGCGACTGCAACATGCTCAGCAGTTTATGCGCAGGGAGGTGGTGCCGTCGGGCGCTGTGGTGGCGTCGACGGATGTCCGTACTGGCAAGGATGATGCTGATCTCTTTCATTAAGATGGGTCAGCGGTTCGATGATGATGGCGGCTTCTAAAACGTATGCATGTGGTGTACGCTTTTTGTTTGCTGCATCAGCTATTGGTTTCGGTACGTTATGTGAATGGATCAGCGACCACACCAGTTTTAGATATGGAAAGTGAGAGCACTCAACATTGTTGAGTTTGTAGGTGTGAGTACTAGCTTTGTTGCTCTGACGATCTCCCTCCGCTACGGGGATGAAAGCGTCGAGTTCATCCACGCTGTGCCGCACGGGGTCCACGTATCCGACATCTCCGACCCGCTCTGGGTCATCCCGCGCGTGATCTCCTCTTTACTCCTTCTCAACGGGATGCTCAGCACGGACGCGGCCCTTGACCCCAGCTGGCCGCTCCCTGCCGTGCAGGTCACTGAGCTCGCCGACGGCGCCTTCCTCGCCATGTCGATTGCTCAGAAACGCAGCCGCGGATGGCACCACATTGCGGGACATCTTCAACACATGGTCGGAGATGAGCCGAAGCGATGACGACAACATATTCACAGCGGCGCTATTGCCTCCATTCGACAAGTGATTACACGAAGGCTGCCCGGTGTTGATCCCTCTGCCCTTTGCAAGGGTGCAGGACATGGCGAGGCGTTTTCAGTGCCCACCGGTGCAGGAATGCTCGATCCATCTCTCCCCGGAGAGCATAAAGAAGCTCAAGGCTAAAGCGAATGCCGACACGACCACGACCACCATCTCCTCATTGCAGGCCCTGCTGGCGCACATATGGCGAGCGGTGTGCCGTGCCCGGGGGCTGGCACCGGACCGGAAGACGAGGCTTGTCCTCCCCGTCGGATGCAGGACACGGGTGAAGTGAAGGGTATTCCCGGGGAACAAGTTGGAAGGGTTAATCACGGTTTTCGAGGACGGCGGAGGAGCAGGAGCTGATGAACCCCTCAATCTAACTAGGAGCACAGAGATGGTGGTGATGGCGGCGGAAGTGTGCCTCCTGATGCCCTCTCCTGTTACAGTGCTTTCTTCCTTCAAATGTCGTGTCTGTGTGTTGTAGTAATAATCCATGTTAGTTAGGAAGAATGAGATTGCACGAATCGATAATCATTGATCGTGCGCATGGTGCACATATATAGGTGAAGGGTGGACCGACCTCTACTTGTCTCCCAAGATGTTCAAATATACGGGAGAGAGAGAGAGATAGATACAACTGTATAAATACAGACCCAAGTCCTATACATATGCAGTGGACAACGTACGCTCAACCCCCCCCCCCCCAGTCGAAGCGTCGCCGGAGACACATAGACTGGACCGAAACTCCTCAAAGACTAGGGTCGGTAGTCCCTTAGTCATGACATCGGCAAACTGCTGAGTGGTTGGAACGTGCAAAACACAAACCTTCCCGAGAGCCACATGCTCGCGAATGAAGTGAATGTCAAGCTCAATATGCTTTGTACAGCGATGGTGGACGGGGTTGGCGGAGAGATAGACAGCGGAGACATTGTCACAGTAGACGATCGTGGCCTTGGGGACCACACATAGAAACTCCTGGAGGAGCTGACGGAGCCAAGAGCACTCAGCAACGGCGTTAGCCACTGCCTGATACTCCGCCTCGGCAGTTGAGAGAGAGACCGTGGGCTGCCGCTTGGACGACCACGGCGAGGGCCCGAGGTAGACACAATAGCCTGACGTAGAGCGAAGTGTGTCCGGGCGGCCTGCTCAGTCAGCGTCGGAGTAGGCGACCATGTCGATGGAGGAGGATGTCGTCAGGGTGAGTCCCAGGCCATAGTGACGCGTATGTACCGAAGAATACGCTTCACCAGAGTCCAATGGGAATCACACGAGAGTGCATGTGGAGGCACACCTGCTGGACTGCATACTGCAAGTCAGGCCGAGTGAGGGTGAGTTACTGCAGGGCACCGATGATGGAGCGGTAGAACACCGCATTCGGCGCAAGGGAACCCTCCAAAGCAGAAACCTTCGCTTTGGTGTCAACAGGCGTAGGAGCGTTCTTGTGATTAAGCATGAGCATACTTCTGCTGATGCAGAAAGAACCCGTCGGCACGACGAACGACCTCAATGCCGAAGAAGCAGTGCAGCGCTCCCAGATAATTGAGGGCAAACTCATCACGAAGACGAGCCGTGAGCTGCTGAAGGAGCCCAGGCGAGGATGCCGTCAGGATAATGTCGTCCACATAGAGCAGCAGGTACGCAGTACAAGTTTCCTGATGGTAGACGAAAAGAGAGGCGTCGGAGCGGGTTGTGCGAAACCCAAGCTGTTGCAAGAACCCGGCCATACGCTGATACCATGCTCGGGGGGCCTGCTTCAGTCTATAAAAAGACCAAGAGAGCGAGCACACATGGTCGGGATGCTCGGTGTCGACGAAGCCATTCGGCTGCTCACAGAAGACCCGTTCCGTGAGGTGGCCATGCAGAAATGTGTTGGAGACATCCAACTGATGCACAAGCCAGGCACGGGAGACCGCCAGCTGAAGCACTGTGCGAATCGTGCCCGGTTTAACAATCGGAGCGTAGGTGTCGGTGAAGTCCACACCGGCGCGCTGGCGGAAGCCGCGCACCACCCAACCAGCCTTGTAGCGCTTGAGAGAACCGTCAGGGTTGGTCTTGTGACGAAAAACCCATTTGCCACTGATGACACTGGCATGAGGGGGTCGCGGAACAAGATGCCACGTGCGGTAACGCATCGAACTCCTCGCGCATTGCGGCAAGAAAATGTGAATCACAGAGGGTAGCACGTGCAGACGAGGGGATGGGCGACGGTGGAGAGGATGATGTCGACACCGCGCACGCATACTCATCAGCGGTGTAGTGCATGCTCGGCCGGTGGATACCGGCACGAGACCGCGATATCATGTCGGCGGGAGGCGGGTTGACGGCGGCAGGAGTAGCAGACGTGGGTGGCGATGAGTCCGTCGCTCCCGGCGTCGCAGCTGGGCCAGCCGGGGCGGTGGAACCGGCCGGGGCTGGGCAAGCCGCGGCACCCGTCGGGGTGGGAGCCAAAGAGCCACCCGAGGCCGGGGGGGCCACGCTGGGACCAAGCCCAAGGGGGCCCGCAGCAGGGGTCGTGGCAAAGGGGCCCGCAGCGGGGGCCGAGGGGCCCGCCGCGGGAGGGCACGCCGAGGCCGCGCCGGGAGGGGCCGCAGGGAGCCACGCCGGGGCCACAGGGGGCTACGCCGGGGGCTGCACTGGAGCCGCGTCCGAAACACCATCAAAGAGCTTCGAATCATCTGCAGAAGGCGGTACCTGGTAAAAAAGAAATACCCGCTCATCAAAGTACATGTGTCGAGAGGTGTACACTGTTGTTGCCGCAGCCTCGCCTTGCCTCTCACCGGAGCTCTCACTCTCTCTCGCACGGACGTAGAAGAAAGGAGGTGAAAGAACAAGAAGCACACAACAAGATTTTTGCCCCGGCGCACGTACGCCGCCGGCCGCATGAACGGCCACTGGTATTTCCTTCCTGAACACGAACTCAGCACCAACACACTCACACGAGCAGTACAGCGAAGGGCTTCTTATACCCAGGCTAGCACACAACGCAGCCCACCACTTCCCGGCCGTTGCGTCCACGATCTGCATTGCTGGCCATGCATGCCTACGACGCGCTCAACGCGCACGACGCGGCCGCTCCATGCAGTTCGCCAACGACCTAGCTGGTCTACCGTGGCCACCACGAGCCTGCCTCCTACACACATTTGCACACACGCATGCACACACACGCACGGCCACGGACCCGGCGCGCCCTGGCTCGCACCCGACGCGTCCTGCGGTGGCTTATGCCCAACATACACACGGTGGGAGATGAGGTCGTAGCACCAGTAACCTTTAGTGTTAGGGGGAGAGCCTATGAAGATAGATGCTACGGAGCGAGGGGCGAGTTTGTGAGGTGTAGTGGAGGCGGTGCTAGGGTAACACAGACAACCGAAGATACGGAGACCATTGTAGGATGGAGGGGAACCGAAGAGAAGTTGGTGTAGAGTATAGTTCCAGCGGGGACGACATGGCCTAATGTTAACTAGGAGAGTGGCGGTGGCGAAAGCGTCGGGCCAAAACCGAGGGGGCACGTTGGAATGGAACAACAACATGCAGACGCAATCGTTAAGAGTGTGGAGGATCCGTTCGACGCGGCCGTTCTGCTGCGATGTGTAGGGGCACGTGAGAGGAAAAGTGGTGCCGTGAGACGCGAGAAGATGGTGAGTGGCAGCGTTGTCAAACTCTTTTCCGTTGTCAGTCTGGAGGGCGAGAATAGGGCGCCCAAACTGGATGGTGATGTAGGAGTTTTTTCACAAGCACATGTAGCTAATTCTAAGTCACAATCACGTGAACTGATGATGAGGAAACAACAATATGAAGTTTGAACAGCTCAAGAAACATACCTCAAATGTACTTGTACGAGTGCATTTCCTTTTGAGCAATCAAACAGGAAATTCTCAACTCTCCATCTACTTACTGCTGCAGTACAACAATCAAACGTCGGTTTTGTCGTTCTCGCCAACATGTCCAGCAAGGACGTGGACTACGGTGCCATCCGGTGCATGCATCTTCATGAAGATGAGGGGCGGCAAGATCAAGCCCAACCTTTGTCTTCTTCTGCAGCAGCAGCGTCCTGCGTGAGGCACTTGGCAAGCCAACCACCTGTAGGAGAAACCATCTCCATGGCTTCCTGTCATGTCCGGTAGGTTTGACGGATGTATACTCCCTGAGGAATGCAATGTGGGTGAAAATAAAACAGACAAAAAATGATCAGTCGAGTGCGCAAGAAATATAGTGCACCAGATGAATTCAGAAAAGATTAGAGTAGAGTAGAGTAGCTCTTATTAAAGCAGGTTAGCTAGCATAACGGCGGTCTGCATTTTACTTAAGCTGTCCTCTCTCTATATGTAATGCACAAAGCACAAAGATCACTGCTGCCTTCATTCTGACACAAGAACCACTCAGTCACTCACTACCTGGGCACAACAACACAGCTAGGGATGCCCAACAAATCCTCCCTCCTACATTGTTGGTGGTTAATCAGGTTGAGACTCCAATCAACGCCCATGAAAAACAGCACAAAACCCATCTAATTTGTGGACCAACATCACACATGACAAAGTAGACCAACGTCCAAATCCTTCATACTACTACTCCTCCTACCGACGAATCAAAACAATTAAACACTACGGACGGCCGACACTCCTGCTGGTCTCAAGTCGTGGCACCATTGAGTATACAAAACTACCAGGTATACAAAACTTCCAGGTATACAAAACTTCATACTGGGCGAACCACGGCTACTTTCTCGGTCCTTGAGTTGTTGATCTATAATGGAAAGCAACATCAGATTTGAGACTAGCTACCAGCACTACATGATGTTTGACTGAAATACATAAAAATAGATTTACTTGTATTCGGTAGTGATGGGCACATAAAAATAGAAAATCACAAAACGGATGGAACGCTGAAAACTATGTGTCTATTATATTCACTATAGGAGACGATGGTGACTCTGCAAACTTTGAACAGTGACTGAAAACTTTGAACGACGGTGTGAAGTTTGAACAGATGAAAAACATACCTGATTCAGGAGTCTAAGGCTAAAAACTTTGACCCCTTTCATGCCAAAATCAACGGTGGCATTGGCACTAGCATGCACAACACACCATGCAATGTTCGGCAGACAGCAAGATAAAACGCAAGCAGCAGCAAGCATGCATGGATCAACCCAGGCAGTCTGTGTTAGACAGTATATATGTAGTATCTGTATATCTGTATTGTAACATTGTATTGTACCCCTTGGGTACTTCTATATAATGTGATAGCCACACCCCGGATTTGGGGTGTCGAGCAGTTCCCAAATACTTTATTTTACATGGTATCAAATTAGGTTACGATGTCTTCCGCTGCCGCCGCCACCACCGCCGCCGTCGCGCCGACCCTTGCTCCTACCTCTCCGTTCCTCGCCTTGCAGCCGCTCGCGATGGCTCACGGCGCCGCGTCGACCCACTCTCCGATCGGATCGGGCCATGCTCCCGCGGTGCACGGTGGGCAGCCGCCGCCCCCATCGTCCTACTCTCCGATCGGATCGGGAGATCGGGATCGTGCCGTCACAATCCCGTCCGCCGCGGTGCCCCCTGGTGCTGCTCCCCCTGCGGGCCATGCTCCCGCGGTGCACGGAGGGCAGCCGCCGGCCCCGTCGTCCTGGCCGGCGCCACCCCCAGCGTATGGTGCGCCGCCCCCGCCGTCGTCCTGGCCGCCGCCGCCTCAACCCTATGGTGCGCCGCCCCTACAGCTGCCCTATGGCGCTCCGCCGCCGCAACACTACTACGGCGCGCCTCCGCCGCTGCCCTTCTCGGCGGCCGCGCCGCCTCAAGGGGCTGCTCCGGCGCCTCAAGGAGCTCTTGCTGCGGGCAACCACGGTGATCCCGCGGTTCCCTACCATGGTGCGTCCGCGCCCTCCTACGGTGCTCCTCCGGCGCACTACGGCGCCCCCGGGGTGTTTTCCTCTGGAGCCTACCCGCCCCACGCGTTGTATCCTGTCCATGGGGCGGCATCATCGATGGGCCTCTACGCATCTCCACATGCTCACACTGATTCGGCCACGGTGTCGGCGCCGTTTTACTTCTCGCACCTGTTGCCGGTGAAGCTTCGCGCGGACAACTACCTGTCATGGCATGCCCAGGTGCTCCCTCTTCTGCGAGTCGCTATCTAGAAGGCTATGTTGATGGATCCATCCGTGTCCGCCTCCTCACCACCCGGCATACCACACTTGGGTGGCTCAGGATCAGGCCATACTCTCCGCCATCCAGTCCTCGCCACTCCGAGCGTCTCGTCGCTGGTCATCTTCGCCGCTACGTCCCGGGAGGCATGGGCGGCGCTTCACACCAGTTTTGCATCTCAGTCTCAGGCGCGCGCTCACGCTATACGCACTGAGCTAGGCGATACGAAGCTTGGCGATCTCAGCATCACCGACTACTTCAACAAGATGCGGGGTCTCGCCGACACATTGGCCTCAGTCGGTCAATCGCTGCAGGATGAGGAGTTCACTACCTTTGTGCTCAATGGGCTTGATGATGATTATGACAACCTCATTGAGAATGTTCATGGCCGTGATGATCCGCTCCCACCTCGTGAGCTTTATGCACGTCTGCTGGGTCGTGAGCAGCGCATTAAAGGCGTCGGGCCTCCCCAGTTTCGCCTCCGCCAATACCGCAACTCTTGGCAAGTCTCAGCGGTCGTCGTCTTCAGGTGGCAAGATGGCGCCGCCTCCGCAACCATCCTCCCGGGGCAATGCTCCGACCATCACGGGTGGTAACCGGCCAGTGGCATGCTGTTCCTCTTGTGGTGCTCCACAGGCCTGTCAGTTGTGTGGCCTTGAGCGCCACATTGCTTCCCGTTGTCATCGTCGCTACAAGCAAGATTTTCTGGGCCTTGGCAACAATGGAAAAGGGAATGACAAGCAGGCCGCCGCCGCGTGGCAGTGATCATGGTCGCACTCCATCCTACTCCATTGATCCCGCATGGTACATGGACACGGGAGCTACCAACCACCTCACCGGTGAGATGGGTAAGCTCTCCACTCAGGAGCCATATCGTGGTCATGATCAGGTGCACACCGCCAGTGGAGCAGGTATGCGTATCTCACATGTTGGTCAGGCCTCTCTACTTGCACACAATTTTCGCACCTTGCATCTATCTAATGTCCTTCGTGTTCCTTCTGCTACACGTAGTTTGTTGTCCATTCCCCAACTTACTCGTGATAATAATGTTCTTGCTGAGTTTCACCCTTTTCATTTCTTTATCAAGGATCGGGACATGAGGGCCGTTCTACTTAGCGGTCGTCTTCGCCATGGCCTGTATGCACTTGATGCGCCACGCCCATCTTCCACGCCGTCTTCTCCTCAGGTGTTCAGTGGTGTTCGTGTGTCGCCCACACTCTGGCATGCGCGCCTTGGTCACCCGGCGGCTCCCATAGTTCGACACGTTTTGCATCGTCATGATCTACCAGTAGTATCCAATAAAACTGCTGAAACTATTTGTGATGCCTGTCAGCAGGGCAAGAGTCATCAGCTTGCGTTTTCAGAGTCTAGTCGGGTTGTGAAACATCCTCTTGAGCTTGTGTTTTCTGATGTATGGGGACATGCCCAGACGTCCGTTAGTGGTCACAATTATTATGTCAGTTTTATTGATGCTTACAACCGTTTCACTTGGTTATATCTTATTAAGCATAAGTCTGATGTGTTTGATGTCTTCATTCAGTTTCAAGTACACGTTGAGCGCCTTCTTAAGCAGAAAATCATCCATGTCCAATCCGACTGGGGGGGTGAATACCACAACCTCAACTCGTTTTTTAACAAGCTTGGGATTTCGCACCGCGTGTCATGTCCACACACACATCAGCAGAATGGTACTGCTGAACGTAAGCATCGTCATCTTGTTGAAACTGGCCTAACCTTGCTAGCTCATGCGTCGGTTCCGTTTCGGTTCTGGAGTGATGCTTTTTCCACAGCTTGTTTTCTTATAAACAGGCTTCCCTCGAGACTCCTGAAAATGCAAACTCCGCTTGAGCTTCTGCTTAATGAGGTTCCAGACTACACATTCCTCAAAGTGTTCGGGTGTGCATGTTGGCCTCACCTCCGTCCATATAACAAGCGCAAGCTAGAGTTTCGGTCTAAGAAGTGTGTTTTTCTCGGGTACAGTTCTCTTCACAAAGGGTACAAGTGCTTACATGTTCCTACCAACCGCGTCTACATCTCTCGTGACATTGTGTTTGATGAAAACATATTCCCCTTTCGTGCACTTCCAACTGACCTCACTACTTCTACATCACCAGTGCATGTGTCTACACCTACGCCTGACCAATTTGTGGATGTTGCATATGCCCCTACGTTGCTCCCTAATCATGCTGCAGGTATTGGACGTGGTGCTCGGCTCGAGTTGCTTGATGATGAACAGGTTGTGGCTGATCGGGACGTGCATGCGCCATGCATGGCGGGCGGCACCCGCCAACCCTTGCCCGCGGAGGCCACCCCGACTGCCTCGCGGGTGCCGGGTCCATCCGGTTCCATCCCGGTTTTGCCCGCACCAGCCTCGCCCGCACCGGCCTCCTCTGGCTCGCGGGCCTCGTCCACGCCCGACTCGTCTGGCTCGCAGGCGTCACCAGCCTGGCCTCGCTCGCCCGGGCCACTGGAGGGTGACTCGCCTGGGCCGCTGGTGCCTGGGCCGCTGGCGGGGCAACCACCCGGGCCGACTACTGCTAGCTCGGAGGATTCGTCACCTGCTCCGGGCCGATCAACATCGGTGTCAGGGTCGCCGAGTCGCTCTGACACGGTCACCGGTGAGCCCGACTCGCCGGACTCGGTCTCGCCTTCGTCCCCATCCTCTACTGCGGCACCGCCCTTGCCAGCTGAGTCTGCCGTCACACTTCGGCCTCGCATTACGGAGCCAGCCCGGTGTTTTTCGCCCGAAGGAGGCGGACGGATAACGCAGTTGCATGGCTTGCTGCATGCATGGCTCACACTGCTGATGATCCCACCGCCGAGCCCGTCACTTTCAGGCTGCACCGAGTATTCCTCATTGGCGTGCTGCCATGGAACAAGAGTTTCATGCCCTTCAACAGAATGATACTTGGCGTCTTGTTCCTCCAAAGTCTGGTGTTAACATCATTGATTCCAAGTGGGTTTTCAAAGTCAAGAGACATGCTGATGGCTCCATTGAACGCTACAAGGCGCGGTTAGTTGCTAAGGGCTTCAAACAGAGGTATGGTCTTGATTATGAAGACACTTTCAGTCCAGTTATCAAGCCTACTACCATTCGGTTACTACTGTCTCTTGCGGTTACTCGTGGATGGTTCCTTCGTCAGCTTGATGTGCAGAACGCTTTTCTCCATGGCATTCTGGAGGAGGAGGTTTATATGCGCCAGCCGCCTGGTTTTGTTGATCCAACCCGACCTCATCATCTCCGTCGCCTGGTTAAGGCCTTATATGGACTCAAACAGGCTCCTCGTGCATGGCACGCTTGCCTTGGATCTGTTCTTCGGGCTCTTGGGTTTACTCCCTCCACTGCTGATACGCCATTGCTTTTCTCCTCCGGTATACGAGGTTACAATGTATATCTTGGTTTATGTTGATGATATCATCCTTGTCGGTTAAATCGCCATCTGCTGCTGATCGCCTTGTGATTGCTCTCCGTGATGATTTTGCTGTCAAGGATTTGGGTGCTCTTCATTTTTTCCTTGGTCTTGAGGTTTCACGGTCCTCTGCTGGCTTGACTCTCACTCAGAAGTACTCTTTGGACTTGTTGCGTCGTGCTGGCATGCTCAAGTGCAAGCTTTGTTTACACCGATGTCCGCTCTTGATCGGTTGTCCGCTCTTGATGGTGACTCCTCTCGTCGATGATGCAACCGAGTATCGCGATATCGTTGGTGGTCTGCAATATCTCACTATTACCAGACCTGATATCTCCTATGCGATTAACCGTGTTTGTCGGTTTTGCATGCACCTGTGACGTCTCACTGGTCAGCTGTGAAGCGTATTTTGCGCTATGTCAGCCTTACTACTGCTTATCGCTTGCTTCTTCAGCCTGCACCGTCATATGAGCTCTCGGCTTTCTCTGATGCTGATTGGGCTGGTAGTCCGGATGACAGACGATCCACGGGGGGTTATGCGGTATTTCTGGGTCCTAACTTGATCGCCTGGAATGCTCGCAAGCAAGCAATCGTGTCTCGCAGTAATCTTGAGGCTGAGTACAAAGCTGTTGCTGATGCAACCGCTGAGATCATATGGGTACAGTCTCTGTTGAGAGAGTTGCGTGTTCCTCGTGCTCGTCCTCCGGTCTTGTGGTGTGACAACATTGGTGCTACATATCTTTCTTCTAATCCGATTGTTCCATGCGAGGACGAAACACATTGAGGTGGATTATCATTTTGTTCGGGAACGTATTGCCTGAAGCTACTCTGTATCAAGTTCATCTCTTCAAAGGATCAACTTGTCGACATCTTCACGAAGCCTCTTCCACAACCACAGTTTGTAGGCTGTAGGCGCAATCTTAACTTGCTTTGTACTTGGGACATAGTTAAGATTGAGGGAGGGTGTTAGACAGTATATATGTAGTATCTGTATATCTGTATTGTAACATTGTATTGTACCCCTTGGGTACTTCTATATAATGTGATAGCCACACCCCGGATTTGGGGTATCGAGCAGTTCCCAAATACTTTGTTTTACAGTCTGATGGTGCATGCACGTGCTCTTATCATTGGTCCACGAAGTGCTTCATGAGATGTAGTAGAGTCCATGGGGATGACGTAGGGATGCTCCGCATCATCTGCACCCCCCACCCTTGGGAGAGATCCGTCCACGGATTGTGATCTTCATCACCTTGGTATTGGGACAAGTCCTTGACGTTGAAGATGTTGGTGTCGCACATCATATATGCCTTCACATGACCTCGTTGTCTCATGATGGTACTGCCTTGTGAATCCTTCAAAATGAAAGAACATGAAAAACACTTGGAAAAACAAATGAGATTAGTGCAAATGCAACACCTATCATTCGTGTGGTGAAATACCCAACAAGTGTTTTCATTATTCTTATCATCAGAAAGGACAAGGGAATGTGGCATGGTATGTAAGCGTATGATGCAATAACAACCAAATACAATAGGCTCAATCAAACAAGCATGCATCACAAGTTAGGTGTCCGAGTCTCCAAGATCAATAATCATAGCATGGTTGCACTCGAGGCATGTGAATATGATAGAGGCAACTAATGGAGACGTGTGACAATGTTCAAGATAAATCATGTGAATGGCATGAACATATATGTCATCAACCCAAGAAAGCGAGTAAGAATGGAACATGGGTGATGCGACAAAGCAAGCAATCATGTCAAGCAAGCTAGTAGTGCGAAGATGCAGCATACTAGAGGTAATCATGACAATTATTTCATAGGAGCAAATAGTGGGCATGAATAATGCACATGACATACCACAAACATGAAAGCAAGATATGAGCAAAATATCATCAATGTATTGGTGAGAGGTCGTATGTAAATAGCAATGGGGCATCATGACTCTCCCAACACAACAAGCTTCAATAGCATGAGCACAAAGAAATCATGGCAATAGCTACTAAGATATCCACCAAGCATGCATATACACATAGTAGTAGTAGAATGGTTGATCATATGTAAGTGCAAGCAAGGGTCAAAATTGCATGGCAAAGGCATCGGAATAAGCATATCATGCAAAGTGAACATGACAATATGGGCAAACGATAAATAAAGGACAATAACCCATAACCATGTGAGGGCCATGTAGAAGGAATGCGTGAAGTTTGGTGACACATCTCACGGATTCCCAAGGAATCGTTGCTCTCTAGAGCTCGTCTCGTCAACTCATGGTCTTGCGAGGTTGACGAGTAAGTATCGGTACCTACACAAAATAGACACAAGCCAAAGAAAGTGTGTGCGTGGTAAATGTACACATCATCCATCATGATGTGTATGTCACTAGTAGAAAAAGGGCCTATTGTCCCGGTTCATAATGGCCTTTAGTCCCGGTTCTTTAACCGGGACTAAAAGGTCGTTACTAAAGCCTCCCCCTTTAGTCCCGGTTCTTGGACATCCACGTGGCCGCTGCCTGGAGGTCCACCTTTAGTCCCGGTTGGTAACACCAACCGGTACTAAAGGAAATTTTATGATTTTTTTTGAAATTTTTCTAAAAAAAAATTCGAATTTTTTTCTTGATTTTCAAATTTCTGAATTATTTTAACCTCTAATCTCTAATCACCCCTCATCACTGCTCAATTTAACCTATAATCTCTAATCACCCCTCATCATTCCAAATCATCTAACTTCCTGGACAGTCACCCATAATCTCACTACTCCAGCCTGAGCACGCTTAACTTTCGGGTTCTATTAACCCTCATGAATTTAGCTTGAGCATGAAGTCACACATTTCACTCTTTGAGTTTGAAATTATTGTTCTAAAAACAATAATTATTTAGTAACACTAATATTTCTTGAATAAGTAGTTTGACCACAGTTTGACCATAGTTTTACCAGATTTGACCAAAATTCAAAAAAACTGAAATACTTATTTAGTAACACTAATATTTCTTGAATAAGTAGTTTGACCATTGTTTGACCAGAGTTTGACCACAGTTTTACCAGATTTGACCAAAATTCAAAAAACCGAAATAATTATTTAGTAACGCTAATATTCTTGAATAATTATTTAGTAACACTAATACTTCTTGAATAAGTAGTTTGACCATAGTTTGACCATATTTAACAAAAATTCAAAAAAAAACTAAAATTTGAGCATAACTCCTTTTTCCTTTTAGAATTTGAGGATTCTAAAAATTTGCAAACATGTCGTAGTATAGCCGTTTTGATATATTATACTTTTTCGTGCAGAACATTTTGATATATTATACGTTTTTTCTGACATCGTACGCAAAAGTTATAGCCGTTTTACATTTTCCCTACACTTTTTGCAAAACATGTCCAAATTTAAGTTTCTAAATTTTCCTAACTAGTAGACGTAGTAACATAACTACATCACGAAGGATTTTAATTTTTGAAGTTTTTATCATTTTTTTTGCTTTTTACAAAACTGAAAAGGCGATCCACAAGGGGGAGGGGTAGAGTTTAAAAATGGGACCTTTAGTACCGGTTCGTGCCACGAACCGGTACTAATGCCTCAAACCCCATTAATACCGGTTGGTGGCTCGAACCGGGCCTAAAGGTCTAACCTTTAGTACCGGTTCGTGCCACGAACCGGTACTAATGCCTCAAACCCCATTAGTACCAGTTGGTGGCTCGAACCGGGACTAAAGGTCTAACCTTTAGTACCGGTTGGTGCCTGAACCGTACTAATGGGCATCGCACCTTTGAACTGGGACTAATGCCAGACGGTGCCCTAGCCGCTCGAACCGGGACTAATGCTCACATTAGTCCTGGTTCGTAATGCAACCGGGATTAATGCTCTTTTCTGGCCAAACCAAAGCCCTGTTTTCTACTAGTGTGTGCACGTGTGAGTTAGCACAAGATAAGAAATGCTCAAAGAAATTTGTTGCATGGTATAAGAACATGTCATCCATCATGAATGAATAGTTGTTATGTATAACATGATGTGGATGCAAATTGAGCATACAATTATATGGCACATCAATAGCATTGCCATTCATGGGGAGCATACGGTGCAAATAATTATGAAAATCATGCAATGGATTGGATGAATCCAAATCTCCTAAAATGTATGAGGAATTATGGGGGTCTCCTCATGAGTAATATCAGGAGCATAATATGGAGAAGTGGACCAACATCCAAAACAATGCATATCCGGAGCTAGGTGCTCATGGCATGGCATATGAGTTAAATGATGGAGAGGTAGCATGTCAATATCATCACGAGAAAAACAAATGCCAATAACCATGTACTTGTCATCTATGCCATAAGTGAAAATTGGGTTTATTTTAATGGCATACGCATAGTCACCACGATGAGATTACAAATGTGACATATTGTTGATCTCATGCATAGCATATGACAAGTTAAGCGGATTGTCAAACATGATGTGACCAAGAGAATTATCACAAGAAATCCTATGCAACATGGCATCACAACTAATAGACTCCACATGGCAATCATCAAACTCACCATAAATGGGTAAATCATCACATGAGGAAGTCGCACCAGCATGAAGCGTGTCAGTAGGAGGATCAACATCATGCAAATAATCAATGTCAACAATGTCCACTAGTGGTACTAGAGCATCACCATGACCTATGTTACCTTTGTCATTCCACTCATGTGGGGTATGTGAGGTCGGAAAGACCAAATGGCGGTCATCATCTTTATGTTGATGGAACCATGTGGGGGCTGCATCATATTCCACCATGGCCATCGTCGTGTCCATAGGAAAGACGAAGTAGTCTCGGATCGGCGCTTAATCATATATGGGACCTAGCACCAAATGGGAAGACACAATATAGGTAGAGGTTAAGTTGTTAGAAATCAAAATGGCCTCACATGCACTATCAACTACCTCACTCTCTCTATGTGGTGGTGGCTCACTCACTCCCTCAAGGTAGGTGCACTCAATGTCACATATGGTGGAGTCACTCAAATCACTCAAGTGGTGGTGGTGGTGGCTCTCCTCACATGGGAAATGGGCAACTCATCATATGTGGGGCTAGTGGTGAACTCGCTCTCACTCTCAATATGGTGGCAAAAGTCACTCAAGTCATCATACGTCGCCGTAGTCGAAGGGAAAATCCCATGCTCAACCATCTCGTCACCATAGTCGTGGATAAAGGCCTTCATGAGTTGGCACATCATCACTCTCGCATACAAAGATGGAAGCATCATCCTTGCTCGTCACCTTGTCGTTCACCTCCAAAGCTTTATCCTCGAATGGCTCCATAGTCGTAGTCATCGCCGCACCATCTTGAAAAAGAGTCCAAGTAGACTCGGCATCATCAATGTGACAAAGAGGGATGATGGTGAAGTCGAACATGGGAGCATCTTCTTGGAGCTCGTCGGGCTTGGACATCTTGGTGGTACTAGCCTCATGCTAGCCGTCTTGGAGCTTGGTCTTTGAGAAGTGTGCTTGGGGTGGAGAAGCCTTGGTCTTCCTGAATTCTTGTTCCGCCTTGAGAGCACCAATGTAGTTGTCATCGAGGGACTTGTAGTTCTTGCAGAAGATAATGTTGGAGATGTCATTGTTCACTCCCATCATGAAGTGGAACTTCATCCAAATGGGGTCGTTGTTAGGGAACGTAGTAATTCAAAAAAAAAATCCTACAATCACGCAAGATCTATCTAGGAGATGCATAGCAACGAGAGGGGAGAGTATGTCCACGTACCCTCGTAGACCAAAAGCGGAAGCGTTTATTAATGCGGTTGATGTAGTCGAACGTCTTCGCGATCCAACCGATCCAAGTAACGAACGCACGGCACCTCCGCGTTCAGCACACTTTCAGCTTGATGACGTCCCTCATGCTTTTGATCTAGTTGAGGACGAGGGAGAGTTCCGTCAGCACAACGGCGTGGCAACGGTGATGATGAAGTTACCGGCGCAAAGCTTCGCCTAAGCACTATGAAGATATGACCGTGATGTGTAACTGTGCAGGAGGGCACCACACATGGTTAAGAGAAAAATTGATGTGCTTTGGGGTGCCCCTTGCCCCCGTATATAAAGGAGGAGAGGGGGAGGCCGGCCGCCCCGTATTAGGCGCGCCAGGAGATGGGAATCCTACTAGGACTCCAAGTCCTATTAGGATTCTACCCGGAGGAGAAGGGGGAAGGAAGGGAGAAGGGGGCCGCGCCCCCAACCCCTTGTCCATTTCGGACTGGGCTTGGGGGGGGGCACCTCCTGGCCGCTGCCTCCGCTTCTCCACTGAGGCCAACTATGGCCCATTAACTCCCCGGGGGGTTCTGGTAACCTCCCGGTACTCCGAAAAATACCCGAATTACACCGGAACCATTCCGGTGTCCGAATATAACCTTCCAATATATCAACTTTATGTCTCGACCATTTCGAGATTCCTCGTCATGTCCGTGATCTCATCCGGGACTCTGAACAAACTTCGGTCATGAAAACACATAACTCATAATACAAATCGTCATCGAACGTTAAGCGTGCGGACCGTACGGGTTCGAGAACTATGTAGACATGACCGAGACATATCTCCGATCAATAAACAATAGCGGAACCTGGATGCTCATATTGGCTCCTACATATTCTACGAAGATCTTTATCGGTCAAACCACATAACAACATACGTTGTTCCCTTTGTTATCGGTATGTTACTTGCCCGAGATTCGATCGTCGGTATCCTCATACCTAGTTCAATCTTGTTACTGGCGAGTATCTTTACTCGTTCCATAATGCTTCATCCCGCAACTAACTCATTAGTCACATTGCTTGCAAGGCTTATAGTGATGAGCATTACCGAGAGGGCTGAACATACCTCTCCGATACACGGAGTGACAAATCATAATCTCGATCTATGCCAACCCAACAAACACCTTCGGAGACACCTATAGAGCATCTTTATATTCACCTAGTTACGTTGTGACGTTTAATAGCACACAAGGTGTTCCTCCGGTATTCGGGAGTTGCATAATCTCATAGTCAGAGGAACATGTATTAGTCATGAAGGAAGCAATAACAATAAACTTAAACAATCATTATGCTAAGCTAATTGATGGGTCTTGTCCATGCATCATTCTCTAACGATGTGACCCCGTTCATCAAACGACAACACATGTCTATTATTAGGAAACACAACCATCTTTAATTAACGAGCTAGTCATGTAGAGGCATACTAGGGACTATATGTTTTGTCTATGTATTCACGCATGTACTAAGTGTCCGATTAATACAATTCTAGCATGAATAATAAATATTTATCATGATATAAGGGAATATAAATAACAACTTTATTATTGCCTCTAGGGCATATTTCCTTCAGTCGTTCACGACGGCACGTCGCAAAGCTTTCTTTGTCTCCTTGAAGTACGCGTTGATGGACTTGGATCCTTGGATGGTGTTCTCCAATTGGCGGTGAAGATGTTCCATGTAGGTGGAAGGCACAAACTCTCGCCGCATAGCTTTCTTCGTCTCGGGCCAACTCATGAAGGCCTTTATGTTTACTTTGCTTTTAGCAGGCCTTTCTGGTTTTAGCATAAAACCGAGTTTAAAAAAATGTGAACACTTTTTTTAGGGTTATGTGAACACTTACTTAGTTGCATGGAAAAATATTTAGAAAAAGTGTGTTGAATTTTTCATAAATAATGCTTGAAATTTTTAAAAGACATGCATACATTTTTGAAAATTATGTAAAATCTTCAAAAATTCAGAAAAAACTACTCCCTCCAATTCATATTACTTGCCGTTACTATAGCAAAGTCGTATTAAAACAACGACAAGTAATATGGATAAGAGGGAGTATAACTCCTATGTTTTTTTCATAAGCTGATTATTAGAAACATGAACATTTTTGAGAAAAAGTTATACATTTTTTAAAACAGTCGAAACTCCCCAAAAAGAAAAAAAGTATAAAAGGAAAAAACTGGCAAAAAAACTGTGAAAACAACAGAAATAAAAACACCAACCAGACAAACCGCTATTGAAACCTATGGAATGAAATCATTTCGAAAGAAAATCGCTCGCCACATACGGGGGCGGCGAAAACGGGGCGGCGGGCGGCACACCGGAGCGCTGCAACCATGGACCATCAACGACAGGAATTTCATCCGGTCGACGGGGAAGTAGCAACTGAATCAATGACAGATGTGCAACCTAAATCGAGAGCGGGGAGAGGTTCTTTGCCGAGCACCGTCCTTGGAGACGACGCGCGGTCTGGCGGTCGCGACCGAGCGCGCCATGAACAGCAGCTTTTGTTCCTGCGACAAGCTATGGTGGGGACGATTCGCTTCGGAAGGGACCGCCATTGACTAGTATGAAGGCGAGGGAAGAAAGAACACGACGTGGGGGACGAAATCAAACAGCTGTACGTAATTCAATCGGGTGGCTCGGGTGAGACCGGCCCAACTATTGGGCCGGCACGCCGGCGCCCAGTACTCGCCTTTTCAAAACCCATTATATTCAGGTATGCGATTGTGTACCGTGGGCCCGAAACATGGTACAGAAGCCTCAACTTTGTTCTGGATACTACTACTCTCACTGTTGCTATCCAGTGGGCCTGAAAAGAGCAACTGTGACAGCGTCCGTCCGTTTCTGATCAATCAAGACGTGATGTCCGTGTCAGGCCGTTAGGTGGCTGTCGGGTTGTCACGCGGTGGATGGCTGCATGCGCATGCGGGATGGGGTGGGGTCCAACCTTTTTCAATAAAGAAGTGCTTCACTCCCCAAGAACTGCATCGAAAAGATTTTTGATGACCCACGAAAGATATAGCGGATCAATCATACCTTTCAATAAGTGAGTGTCGAACCCAACGGCGAAGATAAGGAAATGACAAGTGGTTTTCAGGAAGGTAATTTCTGCAGGCACTGAAATTGTTGGTAACGAAATTTTTATAACAAGATAATTTGTAACGAGAAAGTAACTATAATGAAAACAAAATTGCAGCAAGGTAGCCCAATCCTTTTTGTATAAGAGGACATGCCATAACGGTCGCTTATAATAAGTAAAACGTTCTTGAGGGCACACGAGAATTTTATCTAGTCACTTTCATCATGTTTGTTCGATTCACGTTCGTTACTTTTATAATTTGATATGTGGGTGGACCTGTGCTTGGATGCTATTATTAATTGAACAAGCCTCCCACTTATGGTTAACCCCTCTCACAAGCATCCGCAACTATGAAAGAAGAATTAAGATAACATCTAACCATAGCATTAAACATATGGATCCAAATCAGCCCCT
This sequence comes from Aegilops bicornis, assembly GCA_021605145.1. Lineage (NCBI taxonomy): Eukaryota > Viridiplantae > Streptophyta > Magnoliopsida > Poales > Poaceae > Aegilops > Aegilops bicornis. The sequence continues at coordinate 1,713,206 of CM038670.1, read as the reverse complement.
TACGGAATAGCGCAAAAACTAGGGTTCAAGCTTCTATCACTCTAGCAACCCATCATCTAATAGCTACGTCACAATGGATTCCCTTAGGCCCAAATATGGTCAAGTGTCATGTAGTCGACGTTCACATAACACCACTAAGGGAATCACAACATACGCATCATCAAAATATCGAACGAATATCAAATTCAGATGATTACTTATGACAAGACTTCTCCCATGGCCTCAAGAACAAAAGCAACTACTCACAAATAATATCCATGCTCAAGAACAGAGGGATAATAAATAGTATAATGGATCTGAACATATAATATTCCACCAAATAAACCAACTAGCATCAACTGCTAGATATAATCAACACTACTAGTCACCCACATGCACCGATATGAGGTTTTGATACAAAGATTGAACACAAGAGATGAACTAGGGTTTAAGATGAGATGGTGTTTTTGAAAACGTTGATAAAGATTGGCCCTCCCAAGATGAGAGTGTTGTTTATGATGACGATGGCTTTGATTTCCCCTTCCCGGAGGGAAGTCCCCCTCCCGGCGGAATCACTCCGTTGGAGGAAAAAGTGCTCCTGCCCAAGTTCTGCCTCAAGACGGCAGCGCACTATCCCAAAAGTCCTCTCTTTATTTTTTTTCTAGGGCAAAGACCTTATATACCAGAAGATGGGCACCGGAGGATGGGCAGGAGGCCCTGGTGCCTAGTGGGCACCTGGGTGTCCCTTTACTTCAAATTTTTTTATATTCCTAAATAAATCTTCATAAAATTTTAGCTCATTTGGAGATGTGCAGAATAGGTATCTTTGACATAGCTTTTTCAGGTCCAAAATTCCAACTGCCGGTAATCTCCCTCTTTGTGTAAACCTTGCATATTATAGGAGAAAAGGCATTAGAATTACTCCGGAAGGTGTTATATTGGATAAAAACACTATAAACAACAGTAGGAAAACATGATATAAAATGGACGTATCACATACCAGCTTGCTCTCTAGCAGTCAAACATTTCACTAGAATAAAGCAAAGTATGCACAACAATAAATTGCAAGCTAGTAGCTCAGGATTTCGACACGCCCCTTTCCTCTCCAATAATTAAAGTGCGGAGGAAGCCCTCAAACTCCTCTGGTTTAGGATCTCATAAAATTGAGCAAGCGGTATCTCACGATGTTCAACATATAAATCAAAACACACCATGGGGGGTTCGAGCCTATTCACGAAATGGAAATTTTGCACAAAGGAATTTGTAAGGATGTGGTGCTGGTCACACTCATCTATGAGAAAGTCGACCAATCTAACATTTGCAATGAATTGCATAAACTCTTGGTAGAATCCGCATTCGTTCATGAAGGCATTATGCGGCTATTCGCACGGCCGAATCCTACGCGGAATGTCGAGGTCACTGTCTGAGGAGTCCCCACTGACTCCCTTGGCATTCCGTTCTAAAGAGCTTCTCCGAAAGAAGCTCATTTTTTATATGAAAAATTTCTGAAATTTTTGGGACACAAAATGATATCAATAAAACTTAAGACTGATAACAAATACCCATATGAATGTTTAGAGGCTATATCAAGCATTCAAACTACTTGGAACTCAAATAATTCAATATGCAAGCTCATTTTCAGTAGCACTAAGAGGAGCTAATTATGCAAAATATAACCCACTAAAGCAAAAACTAATTGCAGCAACAGAGGAGTCACACACCAATGAGCAAACCCCCAAAACAGTTTTGAAAATGGAGTTCCGAGCAAAGAGATGGAAAATCTCAGTTATGGGTGCAAGAACTCGAGGGAGACAACTACCAAGATTTTTTTCTAGTGGTAAGAGACGAAGTGAGTTAAAGGGATAAGCTAGGGGGTCCCTATGGGGCCCACAAGCCACCATGGCGTGCCCTGGTGCCTCGTGAGCACCTGGGGCATCCCCGTGGTCTGTGTTCAGTGCCAGAAATTCTTAAATATTCTAGAAAAATTCATGTTAAAATTTTATGTCATTCTTAACATTTCTATTTTCGGGCCATTTTTTATTGCACAGATACAGAAAACAGGATAAACCTGGCATTTTGTTGTATTTAACTAACAATAACAGAAAATGAATAGTAGGTACAGAAAGTTGTGCTTACAAAATTCATCGACCACACGACCCTAAAAAAGAATCCATTAATAAGGTTGATCAAATCTTACTAACAAACCATTTTCGAATGACATGAAACTGAAGAATCTTCGTATAACATTAAGTTATCTCAATGGGGATATGCATCTCCCCTTATATAACAATATAATTTACTTAGTGAAGAAAAAAAGGGAAGGCTTAATAAAGTTAACTTACGTATTAACACTACTGAGATGGAACAACATAATAAACTAGTGTTAATTATGAATATGTTGTGATCATGCATCTTAGTGCCTTTTCCGACTGGTACTACTCCCTAGGATCTGAATTGGCTCCATGCGCACACTGCTATGGTTTGCAGGCTATTCTTGTGAAGACCCTATACACCATTACAATTCCTTAAACAACATGTATGACAAATGCAAGAATGCATGGTATCAGTAGAATGTAGACTGGGTCAAAGAAATGCAAACCTTATTAGTAGCAGAACACTCAAAACTTATTGGTTTCCATAATTATGCCATGATAATCTTTTCATCCTTAAAATAGAACTTTCCAGGCACACCATCAAGGGGCTAAGGTCTTGAGTTTAGGCCCCAGCTTTCGCAATTTATCCAAAAATTGCTGCTGCCCGACTTCCCACGTCATAAACGAGAGGATCTTGAAGTGTATATGTGGTCCATGTGGATGACCTGGCCCTTTTCATCAATTCGAACATTTGGTTGCGTTGGCTCGTGCATGAAGTTTGGACGTCCTGCGCGTGGAGGAGAGGAGGGAGTGGTGGTCAAGAGAGGCAATTTCATGGCAGCGTGGTGTTTCATGGAGACAAGGGAGAGAAGGGCTGTCGAAAGAGAATGATTGGACAAGGGGATTCATCATGGGGATAAAGAAGCTATAAGGATAATGTTGGAGATGAGCAGTTGCGCACGACCCACCTAGCAGATGACCCCGCGCGCGTGCGTGGCCGCGACCGGAGGAGCAAGAATTTGGGTCACAATTTAACACATGCCACCATGGCGGCTACTATGGGCAACATGTACCTATCTGTCTATATAAACCCAGCAACATCTCAACCAATATCCAGGGGTGTAGGCAGGCACACATAGATACATACATACCATGGAATTCGTGCTAACTGTGTTGCTACTTTCCCTTGTGTTGTGCATCAGTGCGGTTGCCGTCTTCCGGCGTCGTGCTTGGGCTTGGGCCGTCCACCACGGTCAACAGCTGATCATCGAGATCCGCGACCCTACCATCGCCCGCCGAGCGCTCATGGACCACGCTGATGCATTCTGCAACCGACCACTGAACCTATTCCCCGTGGCCCTGGTGAGCGGGCGTCGCCGCAGTCACAGCGACAACCTCACGTCCGTGCCCTACGGCCCACGTTGGCGTGCTCTCCGGTGCACCCTCAACGCCGCGGTCCTCCACCCGTCACGTCTTGGACACACGGACCCGCTGCGCCTCGAGGCGATGGGTGCCCTCGTTTCTGACCTCCGCGTCCGGTGCGGCGGCGGCGGTGAGAATGTCGTCCGCGACATCCTCAATGCCGCCGTGTTTCCGCTGGTGGCTCGCATGTGCTTCGGTAGCGGCGTGGACGAGGGTCACGTATGCGCCATGCGTGACTTGCTCCAGGCCTTTGTGCTGGCCGTTGATGGCAGCAAAGATTTTGCCGGCTCCAAGACGGCGAAGCTGCTGCACTGGTGGCGGTGGCGCCGGTTCCTCGCCTTCCGAGGCAAGCAGGCTGAGCTTTTCCTCCCTCTGGTCAACGCAAGACGGAACGCTAACCGTCATCTCAAGCTCAGCGGTGGCCTGCCGGCATATCTGGACCACCTCCTCGACGCCCGCGTCCCCGTCGACGACGACACAGCCGACGGCAAGGCCCTGCGCCCTCTCACAGACGACGAGCTGGTGAGCCTTCTCTCGGAGTTCCTCGGTGCTGGGCCAGGGACCGTGGTATCCAGCATGGAGTGGACCCTCGCCCACCTCGTCCTCCAGCCGGAGGTCCAGAACAACATCCGACGCGAGGTCGACGCCGTGGAGGGCGCATTGTCTGAGGCACGCGTCCGGCAGATGAAGTACATGCACGCCGTCGTGCTAGAGAGCCTTCGGCTCCACCCGCCGATTCCGGTGTTGCTGCGCGACGTGCCTGATCAGGCGGTCGCCGAAATCCTGGGATGCGCCGCCGCCGCCGTGCCGACGGAGGGGATGCGGGCGCACTTCAACCTGGGAGAGATCGGCAGGGACAAGAATGCGTGGACGGACCCGGACGCGTTCCGTCCGGAGCGCTTCCTCGCCGGGGGCGAGGGGGAGGGCGTGGGCCTGGTGCCGGGGCCCAAGCGCAAGGAGATCAAGATGATGCCGTTCGGCGCGGGGCAGAGGGCGTGCCCGGGGGGAGGGCTCGCCACCATGCATGTCAAAAGCTTCGTGGCGGCGCTGGTACGTGAGTTCGAGTGGGAGCCGCCGGCGGGGGGAGGCGTCGACCTCACGGAGCTGGATGGGTTCTTCAAGGTGATGAAGAGCCCGCTCCGGGCGCGGGTGACGCCGCGGTAGCTTCCACGCCTGCACCATGCAGCACGTAGTACGAATAAGATCAAACGTACGTGCTCCCTCCTCCTTCCTGTGTTATAGTCACTCATATAGACTTGCTGCATGCGTACGTGCTCCCTATGTCTGTTGGATTGTACTCCCTCTGTTCATAAATATAAACATGTTTTGGAGAGTTTAATATAAACAAGAGTACATACAGATTAAAATAAGTGAACAAACACAACACCGCAGCACTACTGGAAAATTCATCGTTATCGCGTTCTTTACTCTTTGCCGAGTACAAGAACACGGGATCACAGTATGCCGAGAGCCCTGTGAAAGGCACCCGATAAATAGGAGCCACGTGGCACGGCGGTTTTCCAACTGTAGTAGTACGCAGGCATTGTTCGGCAAAATGAAAATATGACAAGTTAATCTGGAGTGTAGGAACTCTGGCCAAATGCAATAGAGACTCTTTTTTGCAAAGAATGGTTGGTCATCGTAGCAGAAAATCTAGTAGTAGTAATAATTGAACAAGTAAAAAGTGCTCAAAGCGATCTGATCTGACAGGCCCGGATGGGACGGACACCCACTTTGATGTTGTCTGGTAATAATTGGAAGAGCAGGAGAGATGAGATCTGGATCATATTAGGAGTATTTTTGCTTGATCGACTTGCCCTACCAAAGTCATACAGTAGCTTACTATAGATGAATAGGTTCTTCTTTTTTGGACACTATATTGAGATAATACTGGATGCGAGGACATCGTGGATGGAGCCCAAGCAAGTTTATCTAGATTATGCTAAACATCTGTGTAGCAGCAGAAAAATGAATCATTGAATGGTTATTTCACAACATTGCTCAAGCCACATCATTCAAAGCCAGCGACGAATTTATAACCAGAACTACCTAGTATTATGTTTATCATCTTATGCTAAGCATCTTTAGTAGCTGCAGAAAGAGTAATCATTAAATGGTTATTTTACAAGGTTGGCCAAAGTGCAAAAGGTCATATTTCTATCAGTTCTGGTCTTCTGGGCCTTTTAGGTGAGAGAATAAAATGTAATTTCTCGATCTAGTATTAAGTCTGTGGAAGGCAGTGCCTTCAAGCATTATTAGTTTGAGTTGAGCTTTACAGGAGTACGTGCTGATATTTTGTGATTGTCTGTTCAGATTAATTAATGTGTTGTGGGACTTGCTTCATTTTCAACAATTTGCTTGCAAGAATTAATAGATAGATCCATGGATGGACATATAAAAAAACTGGTGCTCACATATATTTACATGTAGCAGCTGGTGCGTTTAGTACGAGCAAGAAGAATGTATTGAGCTCGCTCGCTCACTCGCAGTAGGTTTTTATCTCTGGGAGTGAGACATGGTGGGTGTGCTTTGGCCTATAGAGTATCTAGACTGCTGCGTGCTGTGCTCTAGATCGAGTGTGTGTAACACCAGTCGACTATACTAGTTCCTCTGGATGAACACAACCAGAGCAAAGCAAGCAAACTTATTAGAGGAAGAAGGTGTTTGTAATTCAGTGCGTAGGGTCCTCTTCAGGAGTGTCTGTCTGGATCTTCTCCAGAAAGGTGCGTTTATGCATTGATTGACTGTCGATCGATCGAGCCAACGAGGGGGGAAAGGCTGATCATGCCACTGAATTGAAGCAAGCCTCGTGTGTGGGCGTGGCTGCTCACTGTACTGTACTGCGTGGGCGTGGGCGTGGATATGGGCATGGGCGTGGGCGTGGATATGGGCATGGGCGTGGGCGTGGGCATGGGCGTTGTAATCATTGTTGTTGTAGGGTGGAACCCTAGATGATGATCTTTCATGAATTCGAGCTAGTATGTTTATTTGTAGGAGTACGTGTTGAGCTTTTGTGATTGTCTGTTCAAATTAATGTGTTGTGGGATTTGCTTCATTTTCAACAATTTGCTTGCAAAAATTAATAGATAGATCCATGGATGGACATATAAAAAAGTTGGTGCTCACATATATTTACATGTAGCAGCTGGTGCGTTTAGTACTAGCAAGAAGAACGTACTGAGCTCGCTCGCTCGCAACAGGTTTTTATCTCTGGGAGTGAGACATGGGGGGGGGGGGTGAAGGAAATATGCCCTAGAGGCAATAATAAAGTTATTATTTATTTCCTTATATCATGATAAATGTTTATTATTCATGCTAGAATTGTATTAACCGGAAACATAATACATGTGTGAATACATAGACAAACAGAGTGTCACTAGTATGCCTCTACTTGACTAGCTCGTTAATCGAAGATGGTTATGTTTCCTAACCATAGACATGAGTTGTCATTTGATTAACGGGATCACATCATTAGGAGAATGATCTGATTGACATGACCCATTCCGTTAGCCTAGCACTTGATCGTTTAGTATGTTGCTATTGCTTTCTTCATGACTTATACATGTTCCTGTAACTATGAGATTATGCAACTCCCGTTTACCGGAGGAACACTTTGGGTGCTACCAAACGGCACAACGTAACTGGGTGATTATAAAGGAGTACTACAGGTGTCTCCAAAGGTACATGTTGGGTTGGCATATTTCAAGATTAGGTTTTGTCACTCCGATTGTCGGAGAGGTATCTCTGGGCCCTCTCGGTAATGCACATCACTATAAAGCCTTGCAAGCAATGTAGCTAATGAGTTAGTTACCGAATGATGCATTACGGAACGAGTAAAGAGACTTGCCAAGAACGAGATTGAACTAGGTATTGGATACCGACGATCGAATCTCGGGCAAGTAACATACCGATGACAAAGGGAACAAAGGATGTTGTTATGCGGTTTGACCGATAAAGATCTTCATAGAATATGTAGGAGCCAATATGGGCATCCAGGTTCCGCTATTGGTTATTGACCAAGAATAGTTCTAGGTCATGTCTACATAGTTCTCGAACCCGTAGGGTCCGCACGCTTAAGGTTTCGATGACAGTTATATTATGAGTTTATGAGTTTTGATGTACCGAAGGAGTTCGGAGTCCCGGATGAGATCGGGGACATGACGAGGAGTCTCGAAATGGTCGAGACGTAAAGATCGATATATTGGACGACTATATTCGGAGTTCGGAAAGGTTCCGAGTGATTCGGGTATTTTTCGTACCGGAGAGTTACGGGAATTCGCCGGGGAGTATATGGGCCTTATTGGGCCATACAGGAATAAAGGTGAGAGGCCAAGGGAGGAGGCCTGCGCCCCCTCAGGTCCGGGTGGACAAGGCGCAGCCCCTTTCCTTCTCCTTCTCCCCTCTTTCCCCTCTCCTACTCCAACAAGGGAGGTGGAATCCTACTAGGACTAGGGAGTCCTAGTAGGACTCCACACCATGGCGCGCCCTCCTAAGGGCGGCCTCCTCCTCCCTCCCTCCTTTATATCTGGGGCAGGGGCACCCCATGGACACACAAGTTGATCTACGGATCGTTCCTTAGCCGTGTGCGGTGCCCCCTCCACCATATTCCACTTCGGTCATATCGTCGCGGAGCTTAGGCGAAGCCCTGCGCGGAGAAGTCATATCGTCAGCGGAGCTTAGGCGAAGCCCTGCATCGGTGGAGCATCAACATCGTCACCACGCCGTCGTCTTGTGGAACTCATCCCGACACTTTGCTGGATCGGAGTCTGGGGATGCGTCATCGAGCTGAACGTGTGCAGAACTCGGAGGTGCCATACGTTCGGTGCTTGGATCGGTCGGATCGTGAAGACGTACGACTACATCAACCGTGTTGTTATAACGCTTCCGCTTTCGGTCTACGAGGGTACGTGGACAGACACTCTCCCCTCTCGTTGCTATGCCATCACCATGATCTTGAGTGTGCGTAGGAAATTTTTTGAAATTACTACGTTCCCCAACAGTGGTATCAGAGCCAGGTTTTATGCGTTGATGTCATGTGCACGAGTAGAACACAAGTGAGTTGTGGGCGATATAAGTCATACTGCTTACCAGCATGTCATACTTTGGTTCGGCGGTATTGTGAGATGAAGCGGCCCGGACCGACATTACGCCAGACGCTTACGCGAGACTGGTTTCACCGCTCCGAGCACTCGTTGCTTAAAGGTGACCGGCGGGTGTCTGTCTCTCTCACTTTAGTTGAACCGAGTGTGGCTATGCCCGGTCCTTGCGAAGGTTAAAACAACACCAACTTGACAAACTATCGTTGTGGTTTTGATGCGTAGGTAAGAACGCTTCTTGCTCAGCCCGTAGCAGCCACGTAAAACTTGCAACAACAAAGTAGAGGACGTCTAACTTGTTTTTGCAGGGCATGTTGTGATGTGATGTGGTCAATACGTGATGCTATATTTTATTGTATGAGATGATCATGTTTTGTAACCGAGTTATCGGCAATCGGCAGGAGCCATATGGTTGTCGCTTTATTGTATGAAATGCAAGCGCCATGTAATTGCTTTACTTTATCACTAAGTAGTAGCGATAGTCGTAGAAGCAATAGTTGGCGAGACGACAACGATGCTACGATGGAGATCAAGGTGTCGCGCCCGGTGGCGATGGTGATCATGGCGGTGCTTGGCGATGGAGATCACAAGCACAAGATGATGATGACCATATCATATCACTTATATTGATTGCATGTGATGTTTATCCTTTATGCATCTTATCTTGCTTTGATTGACGGTAGCATTATAAGATGATCTCTCACTAAAATTATCAAGAAGTGTTCTCCCTGAGTATGCACCGTTGCCAAAGTTCGTAGTGCCCAGACACCACGTGATGATCGGGTGTGATAAGCTCTACGTCCATCTACAACGGGTGCAAAACAGTTGCACACGCGGAATACTCAGGTTAAACTTGACGAGCCTAGCATATAACAGATATGGCCTCGGAACACGGAGACCGAAGGTCGGCGTGAATCATATAGTAGATATGATCAACATAGTGATGTTCACCATTGAAACTACTCCATCTCACGTGATGATCGGACATGGTTTAGTTGATTTGGATCACGTAATCACTTAGATGACTAGAGAGATGTCTATCTAAGTGGGAGTTCTTAAGTAATATGATTAATTGAACTTTAATTTATCATGAACTTAGTCCTGGTTGTATTTTGCAAATTATGTTGTAGATCAATAGCTCGCGTTGTTGCTTCCCTATGCTTTTATATGTTTGTTTTATGTGTTCCTAGAGAAAATTTGTATTGAAAAATGTTAGTAGCAATGATACGGATTGGATCCGTGATCTGAGGTTTATCCTCATTGCTGCACGTAAGAATTATGTCCTTAATGCACCGCTAGGTGACAGACCTATTGCAGGAGCAGATGCAGATGTTATGAGCGTTTGGCTAGCTCAATATGAGCAGAATCTGAGGCGTTATGAATGTTTGGCTGGCTCAAGATGGCGACTACTTGATAGTTTAGTGCACCATGCTTAACGGCTTAGAATCGGGACTTCAAAGATGTTTTGAGCGTCATGGACCATATAAGATATTCCAGGAATTGAAGTTAATATTTCAAGCAAATACCCGAGTTGAGAGATATGAAGTCTCCAACAAGTTCTATAGCTAAAAGATGGAGGAGAATCGCTCAACTAGTGAGCATGTGCTCAGATTGTCCGAATACTTCAATCGCTTGAATCAAGTGGGAGTTAATCTTCGAGATAAGATAGTGATTGACAGAATTCTCTAGTCACCATCACTAAGTTAGTAAGAACTTTGTGATGAACTATAGTATGCAAGGGATGACGAAAAGGATTCTCAAGCTCTTCGCGATGCTAAAATCGGCGAAGGTAGAAATCAAGAAAAACATCAAGTGTTGATGATTGACAAGACCACTAGTCTCAAGGAAAAGGGCAAAGGGAAGAAGGGAACTTCAAGAAGAGCGGCAAGCAAGTTGCTGCTCGAGTGAAGAAGCCCAAGTCTGGACCTAAGCACGAGACTAAGTGCTTTTGCTGCAATGGAACTGGTCACTAGAAGCGGAACTACCCCAAGTATTTGGCGGATAAGAAGGATGGCAAAGTGAACAAAGGTATATTTGATATACAGATTATTGATGTCTATTTTACTAGTGTTCGTAGCAACCCTCGGCATTTGATACTGGTTCAGTTGCTAAGAGTAGTAACTTGAAAGCAGGAGTTGCGAGAATGAGCAGAAACTAGTTGAAGGGGAAGTGACGATGAGTGTTGGAAGTAGTTCCAAGATTGATATGATCATCATCGCACACTCCCTATACTTTCGGGATTAGTGTGGAACCTAAATAAGTGTTATTTGGTGTTGAGCATAAATATGATTTGATCATGTTTATTGCAATACTGATTATTCATTTAAGTAAGAGAATAAATTGTTGTTCTGTTTACATGAATAAAACCTTATATGGTTACACACCCAATGAAAATGGTTCATTGGATCTCGATCATAGTGATACACATATTCATAATATTGAAACCAAAAGATGCAAAGTTAATAATGATAGTGCAACTTATTTGTGGCACTGCCGTTTAGGTCATATTGGTGTAAAGCGCATAAATAAAACTCCATGCTGATGGACTTTTGGAATCACTTGATTATGAATCATTTGATGCTTGCGAACCGTGCCTTTTGGGCAAGATGACTAAAACTCCGTTCTCCGGAACAATGGAACAAGCTACTGACTTATTGGAACTAATACATACCGATGTATGCGATTCAATGAGTGTTGATGCTCGTGGCAAGTATCGTTATTTTCTAACCTTCACAAGATGATTTGAGCAGATATGGGTATGTCTACTTGATGAAACATAAGTCTGAAATAATTGAAAAGTTCAAAGAATTTCAGAGTGAAGTGGAAAATCATCGTAACAAGAAAGTAAAGTTTCTGCGATCTGATCGTGGAGATAAATATTTGAGTTACGAGTTTGGTCTTCATTTGAAACAATGTGAAATAGTTTCACAAATTCATGCCACCTGGAACACCACATCATAATGGTGTGTCCGAACGTCATAACCGTACTTTATTGGATATAGTACAATCTATGATGTTTCTTACCGATTTACCAATATCGTTTTGGGATCATGCATTAGAGACAACTGCATTCACGTTAAATAGGGCACCATCTAAATCCGTTGAGACGACACTATATGAACTGTGGTTTAGCAAGAAACCAAAGTTGTCGTTTCTTAAAGTTTGGGGCTGCGATGCTTATGTGAAAAAGTTTCATCCTGATAAGCTCAAACCCAAATCGGAGAAGTGCGTCTTCATAGAATACCCAAAGGAAATAGTTGGGTATACCTTCTATCACAGATCCGAAGGCAAAACATTCGTTGCTTATAAATGGATCCTTTCTAGAGAAGGAGTTTCTCTCGAAAGAAGTGAGTGGGAGGAAAGTGGAGCTTGATAAGGTAATTTGTACCTTCTCCCGAATTGGAAAGTATTTCATCACGGAAATCAGTTCGAGTGATTCTTACACCAATTAGTGAGGAAGCTAATGATGATGATCATGTAACTTCAGATCAAGTCACTACCGAATCTCGTAGGTAAACCAGAGTGAGATCCGCACTGCAGTGGTACGGCAATCCTGTTCGGAAGTCATGCTACTAGATCATGACGAACCTACGAACTATGAAGAAGCGATGGTGAGCCCAGATTCCGCTAAATGGCTAGAAGCCATGAAATCTGAGATGGGATCCATGTATGAAAACAAAGTGTGGACTTTGGTTGACTTGCCGAGGGTCGGCAAGCAATAGAAAACAAGTGGATCTTCAAGAAGAAGACCGACGCCGACGGTAATATTACTGTCTACAAAGCTCGACTTGTCGCAAAGGGTTTTCGACAAGTTCAAGGGATTGACTACGATGAGACCTTCTCACCCGTAGCGATGCTTAAGTCTGTCGAATCATGTTAGCGATTGCCGCATTTTATGATTATGAAATTTGGCAAATGGATGTAAAGACTGCATTCCTGAATGGATTTCTGGAAGAAGAGTTGTATATGATGCAACCAGAAGGTTTTATCGATCCAAAGGGAGCAAACAAAGTGTGCAAGCTCCAGCGATCCATTTATGGACTGGTGCAAGTATCTCGGAGTTGGAATAAACGCTTTGATAGTGTGATCAAAGCATTTGGGTTTATCTGAGACTTTTGGAGAAGCCTGTATTTACAAGAAAGTGAGTGGGAGCTCTGTAGCATTTCTGATATTATATGTAGATGACATATAACTAATCGGAAATAATATAGAATTTCTGGATAGCATAAAGGGATACTTGAATAAGAGTTTTTTCAAAGAAAGACCTCGGTGAAGCTGCTTACATATTGAGCATCAAGATCTATAGAGATAGATCAAGGCGCTTGATAAGTTTTTCAATGAATACATACCTTGACAAGATTTTGAAGTAGTTCAAAATGGAACAGTCAAAGAAAGAGTTCTTGCCTGTGTTACAAGGTGTGAGATTGAGTAAGACTCAAAACCCGACCACGGCAGAAGATAGAAAGAGAATGAAAGTCATTCCCTATGCATCAGCCATAGGTTCTATAAAGTATGTCATGCTGTGTACCAGATCTATTGCATACCCTACCACTAAGCTTGGCAAGGGAGTGCAATAGTGATCTAGGAGTAGCTCAATGGACAGCGGTCAAAATTATCCTTAGTAGAATAAGGATATGTTTCTCGATTATGGAAGTGAAAAAAGGTTAGGTAAGTAAAGGGTTACGTCGATGCAAGTTTTAACACTAATCTAGATGACTACTGAGTCTCAATCTGGATACATATTGAAAGTGGGAGCAATTAGCTAGAGTAGCTCCGTGCAGAGCATTGTAGACATAGAAATTTGCAAAATACTTACGGCTCTGAATGTGACAGACCCGTTGACTAAAATTATCTCACAAGCAAAACATGATCACACATTAGTACTCTTTGGGTGTTAATCACATAGCGATGTGAACTAGATTACTGACTCTAGTAAACCCTTTGGGTGTTGGTCACATGTCGATGTGAACTATGGGTGTTAACCACATATAGATGTGAACTATTGACGTTAAATCACATGGCGATGTGAACTAGATTATTGACTCTAGTGCAAGTGGGAGACTGAAGGAAATATGCCCTAGAGGCAATAATGAAGTTATTATTTATTTCCTTATATCATGATAAATGTTTATTATTCATGCTAGAATTGTATTAACCGGAAACATAATACATGTGTGAATACATAGACAAGCAGTGTCACTAGTATGCCTCTACTTGACTAGCTCGTTAATCGAAGATGGTTATGTTTCCTAACCATAGACATGAGTTGTCATTTGATTAACGGGATCACATCATTAGGAGAATGATCTGATTGACATGACCCATTCCGTTAGCCTAGCACTTGATCGTTTAGTATGTTGCTATTGCTTTCTTCATGACTTATACATGTTCCTGTAACTATGAGATTATGCAACTCCCGTTTACGGAGGAACACTTTGGGTGCTACCAAACGTCACAACGTAACTGGGTGATTATAAAGGAGTACTACAGGTGTCTCCAAAGGTACATGTTGGGTTGGCGTATTTCGAGATTAGGTTTTGTCACTCCGATTGTCGTGAGAGGTATCTCGGGCCCTCTCGGTAATGCACATCACTATAAGCCTTGCAAGCAATGTAGCTAATGAGTTAGTTACGGAATGATGCATTACGGAACGAGTAAAGAGACTTGCCAGTAACGAGATTGAACTAGGTATTGGATACCGACGATCGAATCTCGGGCAAGTAACATACCGATGACAAAGGGAACAAAGTATGTTGTTATGCGGTTTGACCGATAAAGATCTTCGTAGAATATGTAGGAGCCAATATGGGCATCCAGGTTCCGCTATTGGTTATTGACCAAGAATAGTTCTAGGTCATGTCTACATAGTTCTCGAACCCGTAGGGTCCGCACGCTTAAGGTTTCGATGACAGTTATATTATGAGTTTATGAGTTTTGATGTACCGAAGGAGTTCGGAGTCCCGGATGAGATCGGGGACATGACGAGGAGTCTCGAAATGGTCGAGACGTAAAGATCGATATATTGGATGACTATATTCGGAGTTCGGAAAGGTTCCGAGTGATTCGGGTATTTTTGAGTACGGAGAGTTACGGAATTCGCCGGGAGTATATGGGCCTTATTGGGCCATACGGGAATAGAGGAGAGAGGCCAAAGGGAGGAGGCCTCGCCCCCCTCAGGTCCGGTGGACAAGGCGCAGCCCCTTTCCTTCTCCTTCTCCCCTCTTTCCCTCTCCTACTCCAACAAGGGAGGTGGAATCCTACTAGGACTAGGGAGTCCTAGTAGGACTCCACACCATGGCGCGCCCCTCCTAAGGGCCGGCCTCCTCCTCCCTCCCTCCTTTATATACGGGGGCAGGGGGCACCCCATGGACACACAAGTTGATCTACGGATCGTTCCTTAGCCGTGTCCGGTGCCCCCCTCCACCATATTCCACTTCGGTCATATCGTCGCGGAGCTTAGGCGAACCCCTGCGCCGGAGAAGTCATATCGTCGCGGAGCTTAGGCGAAGCCCTGCGTCGGTGGAGCATCAACATCGTCCTGCCACGCCGTCGTCTTGTGGAACTCATCCCGACACTTTGCTGGATCGGAGTCCGGGGATCGTCATCGAGCTGAGCGTGTGCAGAACTCGGAGGTGCCGTACGTTCGGTGCTTGGATCGGTCGGATCGTGAAGGCGTGCGACTACATCAACCTCGTTGTTATAACGCGCTTCCGCTTCGGTCTCACGAGTGCGTGGACAGACACTCTCCCCTCTCGTTGCTATGCCATCACCATGATCTTGAGTGTGCGTAGGAAATTTTTTGAAATTACTACGTTCCCCAACAGGGGGGGGGGGTGTGCTTTGGCCTGTAGAGTATCCAGACTGTTGTCTGCTGTGCTCCAGGGTGTGTGCAGCAGCAGTCGACTATACTATTTCCTCTGGATGAACACAACCAGAGCAAAGCAAGGAAACTTATTAGAGGAAGAAGGTCTTTGTAATTCAGTGTGTAGGGTCCTCTTCAGGAGTGTCTGTGGATCTTCTTTAGAAAGGTGCGTCTATGCATTGATTGTTGTCGATCGATCGAGCCAACGAGGGAGGGAGGAGAGGCTGATCATGCCACTGAATTGAAGCAAGCCTCGTGCGTGGCGTGGCTGCTCACTGAACTATACTGCATGGGCGTGGGAGTGGGCGTGGGCATGGGCGTGGACATGGGCGTGGGCGTGGTAATCATTGTTATTGTAGGGTGGAACCATAGATGGAGATCTTTCACGAATTGGAGCTAGTGTGTTTATTTACAGGAGTACGTGTTGAGCTTTTATGATTGTCTGTTAAAATTAATGTGTTGTGGGACTTGCTTCATTTTCAAAATTTGCTTGCAAGAATTAATAGATAGATCCATGGGCGGACACATAAAAAGCTGGTGCTCACATATATTTACATATAGCAGGTGGTTCGTTTAGTACTATCAAGTAGAAAGTATTGAGCTCGCTCTCTCGCAGCTTTTTTTTATCTCTGGGAGTCAGTCTTGGGGGGTGTGCTTTGGGCTGTAGAGTATCTAGACTGTTGACTGTTATGCTCCAGTGTGTGTAACAACATTGACTATACTAGTTCCTCTGGATGAACGCAACCAGAGCAAAGCAAGCAAACTTATTAGAGGAAGAAGGTGTATGTAATTCAGTGCGTCACGGTCCTCTCCGGAGTGTCTATCTGGATCTTCTTGAGAAAGGTGCGCCTATGCATTGATTGTCTGTCGATCGATCGAGCCAGCCAGTGAGGGGAGGAGAGACTGATCATGCCACTGAATTGAAGCAAGCCTCGTGCGTGGGCGTGGCTGCTCGCTGTACTATACTGCGTGGGCATGGGCGTGGGCGTGGGCGTGGTAACCATTGTTGTTGTAGGGTGGAACCCTAGATGGAGATCTTTCACGAAATTGGAGGGGAAATCCCCAAGAACAAGAAGAACACAAAGGGGAAAAACAAGAGAAACACTCAAATTGACTTGATCCAATCACACATGTGTTAGATCCAATCACACAAAGAGAGATACAAAGGTCTAAATCCAACACAAGAAGATACAATAGGTAACTAGTTCATCTCAATCCTATGAGGAGAGAGGTCTTGATGATCCTATGATGGGGATCCTTCCCTAGATGGTGACTTGAATCCACTAGGAATCTTCTCCATAGGAGGTCTTGATCTCCATGTGAGAGGTCTCTTTCTCTCTCAAGAGGAGGTACAAGGAGCAAAGCTCACTAAATCATGTCATATACTTCGCTAACCTCCCCAAAAAGCTAGGTGAGGAGTATATATAATCTATGGACGAATTGCGGGGTAAACCAAGGGTACATAGGTAAATTATCCCGAAATACGCGTAGCCACGGTGGAGGGTCCAGGAACCCGGGGGTCGCCTAGAGAAAGAGGGCCAGGCACCCGGGGGTGAAGTCCGGGCACCCGGTGCGTGCCGGGCACCCGGGGGTGTGAGGCCCAGGCACCGCCCTTGGTGGCTGGCGGGGCCGGGCACCCAGGGGTGGATGGTGCGGGCCCCCGGGGTGTCCAGAAAGCTTCGAGTGCTTCGTGCTTTTCGTGAATTCTTCTTCCTTCTCTTCCTCCACGGGTGCTTGGGTCTCCCTCCGAGCTTCTTCGTGGACATCTTGGTACCTAAGAATGCATAGAATTTCCATTTGAGGTCGAATCCAACTCTCATGCGAATCCGAACGAAACACGAAGAGGAAAGGGTTAACCTCATTTCGATGGTGCGTGCACGTGCTCTTGTCATTGGTCCACGAGGTGCTTGATGAGTTGTAGTGGAGTCCATGGGGATGACGTAGGGATGCTCCGCATCATCTCCCCTCCCCCCTTGGGTGAGAGCCGTCCACGGATCGTGATCTTCATCACCATGGTATTGGGACAAGTCCTTGACGTTGAATTTGTTGGTGTCGCACATCGTATATGCCTTCATATGACCTGGTTGTCTCGTGATCGTACCGCCTTGTGAATCCTTCAAAATGAAAGAACATGACAAACACTTGGAAAAACAAATGAGATTAGTGCAAATGCAACACCTATCATTCGTGTGGTGAAATACCCAACAAGTGTTTTCATTATTCTTATCATAAGAAAGCGACAAGGGAATGTGGCATGGTATGTAAGCGTATGATGCGATAACAACCAAATACAATTGGACAAATCAAACAAGCATGCATCACAAATAAGGTGTCCGAGTCTCCAAGATCAGTAATCATAGCATGATTGCACTCGAGGCATGTGAATATGATAGAGGCAACTAATGGAGACAAGTGACAATGTTCAAGATAAGTCATGTGAATGACATGAACATATATGTCATCAACCCAAGAAAGCGAGTAAGAATGTAACATGGGTGATGCGACAAAGCAAGCAATCATAGCGATCATGTCAAACAAGTTAGTAGTGTGAAGATGCAATATACTAGAGGTAATCATGGCAATTATGTCACAGGAGCAAATAGTGGGCATGAATAATGCACATGACATATAACAAACATGAAAGCAATATATGAGCAAAATATCATCAATGTATTGGTGAGAGGTGCATGTAAATAGAAATGGAACATCATGACTCTCCCAACACAACAAGCATCAATAGCATGGAGTACAAAGAAATCATGGCAATAGCTATTAAGATCTCCACCCATCATGCAAATACACATAGTAGTAGTAGAATGGTTGATCAGATGTAAGTGCAAGCAAGGGCCAAAATTGCATGGCAAAGGCATCAGAATAAGCATATCATGCAAAGTGAACATGGCAATATGGGCAAAGGATAAATAAAGGATAATAACCCATAACCATGTGAGGGCCATGTAGAAGGAATCTTGTGAAGTCGTTCTTGGAGCGGAGAAGCAGTTGGTGACACATCTCCCAGATTCCCAAGGAATTGTTGCTCTATAGAGCTTGTTTCGTCAACTCATGGTGTTGTGAGGTTGACGAGTAAGTATGGGTACCAACACAAAATAGACACAAGGCAAAGAAAGTGTGTGCGTGGTAAATGTACACATCATCCATCATGATGTGTATGTGCACGTGTGAGTTAGCACAAGATAATCAATGCTCAAAGAAATTTGTTGGATGGTATAAGAACATGTCATTCATCATGAATGAATAGTTGTTATGTATAACACGATGAGGATGCAAATTGAGCATACAATTATATGGCGCATCAATAACATTGTCATTGATGGGGAGCATACGGTCTCCTCATGAGGAAACTAAAGGGGTCTCCTCATGAGCAATTTCGAGCATAATATGGAGAAGTGGAACAACATCCAAAACAATGCATATCCGAGCTAGGTGCTCATGGCATGGCATATGAGATAAATGATGGAAAGGTAGCATGTCAACATCATCACAAGAAAAAAATGCCAATAACCATGGGCTTGTCATATATGCCATAAGTGCAAATTGGGTTTATTTTAATGGCATCACGCATAGTCACTACGATGAGATTGCAATGTGACATATTGTTGATCTCATGCATAGCATATGAAAAGTCAAGCGGATTGTCAAACATGTTGTGACCAAGAGAATTATCACAAGAAATCCTATGCAACATGGCATCACAACTAACAGACTCCACATGGCAATCATCAAACTCATCATAAATTGGTAAATCATCGCATGAGGAAGTAGCACTACCATGAAGTGTGTCAATAAGAGGATCAACATCATGCAAGCAATCAATGTCAAGAATGTCCCTTTGGTGGGACTAGAGCATTACCATCACCTATGTTACCTTTGTCATTCCACTCATGTATTGTAGGTCAGGTGGGAAAAGACCAAATGGTGGTCATCATCTTCATCTTGATGGAACCATGTGGGGGTGCATCATATATGTGGAGGGTGCATCTTCATCTTTGGTAAAGAGAGGGATCGACATAATGAGCCCATCGGTGGATGACAACTTGGGCGAGTGTTAATGGGAGTAGAGATGGAATTGGAATTAAGAATGTGAGTACGATCTAAATTTCAAGGGTGTATTGTTGTCGAGACATGAAAACGCCAATGTTTGTTGCGGTGCACATTGATGCCAAGGAAGTGATGTATATTGTGAAGACCACTCATGCAAAACTCATGCTTAAGAGAGTTGATGATGAAGTTAAGAAAAGTTGCGGTCTTAGTAATGAGTATAATGTCGTCAATATAAATAGGTAAGCTACATGTGTATCGGTGTAGGATAAACAAGGAGGAATCACACTTGGAGGCAACAAAACCAAGTATTTGGAGGAAAGCAGTGAAATGTTGAAACACGTACGAACAATTTACTTAAGACCACATTGTGATTTGTGGAGATGACATATATGTATGGATTTAGTAGAATCGATAAAGCTGGAGAGTTGTTGGCAATATACCGTTTCTTGAAGACGACTATGCAGGAATACATTTTGACGTCCATCTGCTGCATGGGCCAAGGCCGAGAGGTGACTATGCACGACACATATCTTTGGTGGGCTTGAGCACATTGCTGAATGTCTCACCATAGTCAACACCATCATGTTCAGCAAACTCGTGAAGAACCTAACACGCTCTACAACGAGATAAGGAGCCATTCAGATTGAGTTTGTGGCGAAAACCTAGTTGGCGGGAGTCGGGGTCTAGGCAGCAGTAACATTTATGTTCACCACATTCATACACGAAGGACAAGGAACCAAAGACCTAGTGTCATTCAGCATCATGGCCTTAAATTCATCTAACATTGCATTATGCCAATTATGGTCCTTAAGTACCGATTTATAAGAAGCCATAGGCGTGAGAGGAGGAAGAAATGGCTAGGGAATAATTTTTATTTTGTTGATTCAGCATAAGATAACCAGCTTTGGCTCGAGTGCGCATTGTGTGTTTATTGTGAGGTGGTTATGCAGGAGGCGGCTTTTGTCGGTAGTTCGGGAACACAAGGCAGAGCAGGAGAGGGAGGAGCAAAATGCGAGGAAGATCCAGGTTGGTCAACGCAGTAGGTGGGTTGGGAGGAGAGGAGGATGTCGTCAGGGTAAGGGTGGGAGGCGATGGACCTAACACGAGCCGTGAGTGTTGTTGGCGCAGGTGGGGGATGCGGGACTTGGTGGAGAGAGTAGGACCTGTAGGGCTGGTGGGTGACGCGTGAGGAGGTAAGTGGGGTGACATGGCAGGCTGGGAGTCGTGTATTTGTGCATGCGAAAGTGGTTGACAATGATGACGTGGCGGGCTGGGCGATGGGCACATGATCAGGAGCTGTTTTGTTTGGGCTGGACAAAGGTAGGTGAGGGGTCGGGATCAATGGTAGCAAATTTAGTGGTAGGGTCAGTGGGGTATCTGGTGCGAAGAGGTGTTGTGTGGGCGGGGCTGTGGGAAGGACATAGCGAAATTTGGTTTCATCGAAAAATACATGCCTGGAGATGAAAACATGGCGGGAGTTGAAGTCTAGGAAGCGGTAACATTTATGTTCAAGGGAGTAACCAAGGAAAACATGGCAGATAAAGCAAGTAGCTAATTTATGAGGGACGTGGCATATGTGTTTGGGGACCATAAGCAGCCAAAGGCGCGGAGATGGTAGTATGTGGGATGGACACCAAAGAGAAGATAGCTGGGCGTAGGAAAATTAATGGGACTGGATGGGAGGCGATTGAGGAGATAGGTGGTGGTATGGAGGGCTTCAACCCAAAATGGCAGTGGAAAGTTTGCTTGAATGAGGAGGCTATGAACATTGTCATTGGTGGAGCTAATGAGTCATTCGTCTTTGCCGTTTTGAGGGGAAGTGAAGGGGGGGGAGCTAAAAATTGATGCCATCTTTTGAGAAGAACGTGCGGAGAGAGGAGTTGATGAATTACTGCCATTGTCACAATGGATACATTTTATTAGGGTATGAAATTTTGTGATAAGAGATTAGAATAAACTTCGTAGAATGGAGGAGGTGTTGGCTTTACAATGCAAAGGAAATGACCATGAGTAATGAGAGAAATCATCTAAGAAAATAAGGTAATAATAGAAACCAGAAATACTTGCAACGACGAGGTCCAAAGATCACAATGAAGTAATTGAAAAGGTGCAGTGGTACAACTTTTGGAGTTAGGAAAAGAAAGGCCTGCCTCCCAAGTGGACATGTAGAGCATCTGAGAGGGTTCTACATCATTTTCCACGGATTACAAAATTCGTTTATAAAGTGGAACTTGATTCTAATAATTTAGAGTTGGTTAGCAAACAAAATTTAAATCCTCAAAAATGATGAAGGGTTGAAGGAACTATCTAAACAAAGAATAATAAGTTGGCGCCAAAGAAGAGGTAGACATTAAGTAGCATCAATAAATAGCCATGTTCAAGATTTCTTCCGATTAACCAGTTAACTTGCCGATTAATCCCTACTCGTAGGGTCAGCGAGTAGCCTATAAACCGATAAATTGTCTGATTAATTGATTCAATTGCCGATTAACTTGCCGATTATCCGATTAATCCCCTACTCACTAGCCAACCGAGCAGCTACCAGTTAACAATTTCCTCAACAATGCAAATAGAGGTGACAAAACCATGCATTTATTAAATGAAGGTGTATTTCTTTAGGTGACTTGATGAAATGATGGGAAAAGTACTAGGTTAAGGCATGGATGCTACTCAACATGATTAATGGACACATCATTTAGAAGATCTTTTGCCAATGCCTCACAACAAATGTTAAGACACTTTCAAGCAAGAAACCTGAAGAGAACACATGACACTATTAATTACAAAAAACCACATTACACAAATAGACTTGGCTCTGGATTTAACAGTCTGCCTATGCAATGCAGGAGCATATTTAAATATCCTGGAATTCCTAAAGGGAACAATCATGATTCTGATAGAAATTATAGTCACTCCTCTATAGGACTGTGCAATACTTGAAAACATGCACAAAGTTGACATCCTAAATACACCAGGATTATACTAAATTTAAATGTTTATATAGACACCAAAAAGACATGATCACATATTATAGAAGAACCAACAGTAGTCAACTTAGATAATCAATTATTGCAGATAATTAAGGGCAAGAAATTAGCTTGGAGGAGTGTGTTTGTTTAGGTTCAACAAAAATGTACTCCGTCCATCCAATATTACTTGTTGCTGAAATGGATGTATCTAGACATATTTTAGTGCTAGATACATCCGTTCGACGACTAATATGGAACATATGTCGTATTATTTTGCGAGAAAGGAATGTGCTCTGGCTATTTCATTAAGAAGTGAAAATCGACAAACCGACAGAATATTTACAAAAAGAACCAAAAATAACAGAGCCAAAAAAAACTACATTACGTTGAAGTTATATCGCTACCATAATTGCATACAAGGATTCAAGATGAGTTAACATGTTATACACTACATGGATCATAAATGTGTTAAATTGATCAATGCCCTAAAGATCAGAGCTGAGTAGTAGATTTAGGGGCGAGCCCACCATAATTTATGGGTATTCTGCTGAATACCCGTTAATTTTTGAAAAATAATAATATGTATTGTTCTGTATAACATACAATAGTATAATTTAGCCATTGAATATTAAAAGGATGAAGTTGTAGAGTGGTAGGTTAAGACATTATTACATGTGTTCCTCATTTATTTTCTTTCACTTTACATTATATTTCGATCATTATTACATGTCTAGATTAAACAAATTCATGTGTTTCAAAGAGCATGAGATATTTTGACATTAGAAATGGCAAAGATATGCTAAAATTGTATCTTCGTGACCAAAATATAGTTTCAACATGGCCCAAGTTTGAATTGTTTTTGTGCTACAACAATTGTATGTATGGTTTATCTATTGAATTTAAACATGGATTTGTTGATTTGGTTTGGACAAGTATAACATGTCATGGTGTCAAAACCCGTTCTTTGTTGATTTTTCCACTATAAACATTATATTTTATTCATGATTTTTTATTACCCATTTGTAAAACTTGGGACCGTCCTTGAGCAGAGTTGCTGATATTTGCCAGTTGGTTGCCAGTGATGATTGATCTAGTACTGAATCTCGGGTGAAACATTGTGCTAACGACTAAGGTCCATGGAGCCTTATGTACTAAAACTCAACTAAGACCAAACCTTTTCTTCACGCAATATTGTGAAGCAGCTAACCTCAGATTTTCTTTTCGCATTTTGTTGAAAAAATATTGTGAAATTGATGTTGTCTCATGCATCAAAAACGGTGTACTTCTACAGTATTGTTACAAGAGATAACTAGCCAGCGTACACCTAAACATTAAACCGCAACACCATGGTTTGATAATGAATGCGGAGAGGTGCAAGAACCACCATGTTCGTACCTTCTTTAGAAGCAATTGCAGTTAGCAAGTTCCATGCCAAATTTTGCCTGCTACAGAATACAATGTGCTTGGTGTTTACTTTACGAGTTTTTCATGTTTTACTTTTGAAGAAAAACAATAAAACTATTTTTTGTTTATCTCAACCTTGGAAATACTAATACTAATAGTATTCTTCTTGATCTTGTAGGATATGATAACTGGTGAGACAGCTAGGAGTTTGCGAATTGCTCCGTGCTTTTCACCAGCCTTGCATGGACATATGGCTCCTTACGCATGGTTCATGCCCTGTGTGTCGACAACATGTGCAGCATATATAAGCATACATGCATTTTGTACAATTGAGTTCTCTGTCCTAGAAGTTATGTAAAATATATGCTCTCATACAATGTACAAAGGGAGAGGAGAGAGAGTATACACACGCGTACTCCAAGCAAGTGTCTATGTACTGCTATTTTATCTTGCATCCCATGAAAAATTTGGTGTGGAAAAGATAAATTGTCTGTCATAGAATGTATGCAAGACATTTTAGAATGTGAGTTATGCTGATATGGGATGTATCAGTGTTGCATTCTATATGTGTGATTGAAATGAGTTTGTATAAAAAAGTTAAGACCAGAAAACTACTAAGCAATTTTATAGTTGACTAGCAAAACCCTGTCTTGGCGGCACATTGCATGTCGAGGAGAATAAGATGCACCGATCTTTGAAAACAAATGAACACTTGAAGGGGAGGATGGCAGAAAACAAAAAAATCAACCTACACAGCAGCCCAGGACCACTATGAAGATGCATACAAGGTTATGATCTGATCGTTACCAACTCATAGCTTAAGCGGAAGTACTGTTGGTGAAGATCGTCGATGCAGATCCTGTAGCTAGGATTTTACAACATGTGATAGGCTTTTAATCACAATATCCAAGAATCAGTGATTAACATGTTTAATCATAATTCTCGGAATTATACCTTTGACCAGCCTACGAAGGAAATATGCCCTAGAGGCAATAATAAAGTTGTTATTCATATTTCCTTATATCATGATGAATGTTTATTATTCAAGCTAGAATTGTATTAATCGGAAACACACCTTACAGTCAATCAATGCATAAACACACCTTTACGAAGAATATTTGTGTTAAATCACATGGTGATGTGAACTAGATTATTGACTCTAGTGCAAGTGGGAGACTGAAGGAAATATGCCCTAGAGGCAATAATAAAGTTGTTATTCATATTTCCTTATATCATGATGAATGTTTATTATTCATGCTAGAATTGTATTAACCAGAAACTTAGTACATGTATGAATATATAGACAAACAGAATGTCACTAGTATGCCTCTACTTGACTAGCTCGCTGAATCAAAGATGGTTAAGTTTCCTAGCTATAGACATGAGATGTCATTTGATTAACGGGATCACATCATTAGAGAATGATGTGATTGACTTGACCCATTCCGTTAGCTTAGCACTTGATCGTTTAGTATGTTGCTATTGCTTTCTTCATGACATATACATGTTCCTATGACTATGAGATTATCCAACTCCCGAATACGGAGGAACACTTTGTGTGCTACCAAAGCGTCCTGGCGTAACTGGCTGATTATAAAGGTAGAGCATCAAGAATACGGAGGAACACATTGAGCATCAAGATCTATAGAGATAGATCAAGGCGGCTTGATAAGATTTTTCAATGAGTACATACCTTGATAAGATTTTGAAGTAGTTCAAAATATAACAGTCAAAGAAGGAGTTCTTGCCTGTGTTGCAAGGTGTAAAGTTGAGTAAAGACTATACCATGATCGAATCTCGGGCAAGTAACATACCGATGACAAAGGCAACAACGTTATGTTTTTATGCGGTTCGACCGATAAAGATCTTAAGTAGAATATGTAGGAGCCAATATGGGCATCCAGGTTCCGCTATTGGTTATTGAAAAGAGAGGTGTCTCGGTCATGTCTACATAATTCTCGAACCCGTAGGGTCCATACGCTTAACGTTCATTGGCGATATAGTATTATATGAGTTATGTATGTTGGTGACGAATGTTGTTGAGTCCTGGATATGATCACGTACATGACGAGGAACTCCGGAATGGTCAGGAGATAAAGATTGATATATGTGATAATAGTGTTTAGTCTCCGGAAGGGTTCGGAACTCACGGAAGAGGTTCGGATGTTTCTCGATATGTTTGGAGTGCGAGAACACTTTATTTGGGCCAAAGGGAAAGCCAACATGGTTTTGGAAAGCGCAAAAGGAAGTTTCTGCGAGTCCGAGGCGACGCCTTGAGGTCCACTGGCATCGTGTCGAGCCCGGCAACCTTGGCGTCTGGCCCTGGAGTCCGAGAAGGACTCTTGCCTTTCGGGTGAAACCAACTTTGTGGAGGCTTTTACTCCAAGTTTCGACCCCAAGGCTCAACATATAAATAGAGAGGTAGGGCTAGCACCAAATACACATCAAGAAACACCAAGCCGTGTGCCGGCTACCCCGTCCCCTCTAGTTTATCCTCCGTCATAGTTTACGTAGTGCTTAGGCGAAGCCTGCAGAGATTGTTCTTCACCAACACCGTCACCATGCCGTCGTGCTGCGGAACTCATCTACTACTTAGCCCGTCTTGCTGGATCAAGAAGGCGAGGATGTCATCGAGCTGAGCGTGTGCTTTGAGCGGAGGTGCCGTATGTTCGGTACTTGATCGGGGCGGATCGTGAAGGTGTACGACTACATCATACGCATTGATAAATGCTTCCGCTTAACAATCTTCAATGGTATGAAGATACACTCCGCCTCTCGTTGCTATGAATCACCATGATCTTGCGTGTGCGTAGGATTTTTTTTGAAATTACTACGTTCCCCAACAATGGCATCCGAGCCAGGTTTATGCGTAGATGTTATATGCACGAGTAGAACACAAGTGAGTTGTGGGCGATACAAGTCATACTGCTTACCAGCATGTCATACTTTGATTCGGCGGTATTGTTGGATGAAGCTTCCCAAACCGACATTCTGGCGTATGCTTGCGAGACTGGTTCTACCGGCGTGCTTAGCGCACATAGGTGGCTGGCGGGTGTCAATTTCTCCAACTTTAGTTGAATCAAGTGTAGCTCGCCGGTACTTGTTGAAGGTTAAAACAGCACTAACTTGACAAAATATCGCTGTGGATTTGATGCGTAGGTAAGAACGGTTCTTGCTCAGCCCGTAGCAGCCACGTAAAACTTGCAACAACAAAGTAGAGGACGTCTAACTTGTTTTTGCAGGGCATGTTGTGATGTGATATGGTCAAGACATGATGCTAAATTTTATTGTATAAGATGATCATGTTTTGTAACGAGTTATCGACAGCTGGCAGGAACCATATGGTTGTCGCTTTACTGTATGCAATGCAATCGCGCTGTAATTGTTTTTACTTTATCACTAAGCGGCAGCGATAGTCGTAGAAACAATAGTTGGCTAGACGACAACGATGCTACGATGGAGATCAAGGTGTCGCGCCCGGTGGCGATGGTGATCATGGCGGTGCTTTGGAGATGGAGATCAAAGGCACAAGATGATGGCGGCCATATCATATCACTTATATTGATTGCATGTGATTTTTATCCTTAACACATCTTATTTTGCTTAGTTCGACGGTAGCATTATAAGATGATCTCTCCTAAATTTCAAGGTATAAGTGTTCTCCACGAGTATGCCTTTGTTGCAGCAGTTCTTCGTCTTTGAGACACCACGTGATGATCGGGTGTGATAAGCTCTACGTTCACATACAGCGGGTGCAAGCCAGTTTTGCACCATGCAGAATACTCGGGTTAAACTTGCGAGCCTAGCATATGCAGATATGGCCTCGGAACCTTTGAGACTGAAAGGTGGAGTGTGAATCATATAGTAGATATGATCAAGATAGTGTTGTTCACCATTGAAAACTACTCCATCTCACGTGATGATCGGACATGGTTTAGTTGATTTGGATCACGTGATCACTTAGATGATTAGAGGGATGTCTATCTAAGTGGGAGTTCTTAAGTAATATGATTAATTGAACTTTAATTTATCATGAACTTAGTCTGATAGTATTTTGCAAATAATGTTGTAGATCAATAGCTCGCGTTGTTGCTTCCCTATGTGTTTATATGTGTTCCTAGAGAATACTAAGTTGAAAGATGATAGTAGCAATGATGCGGAATGTGTCCGTGAGCTGAGTTTTATCCTCATTGCTGCACGGAAGAATTATATCTTTGATGCACCGCTAGGTGACAGACCTATTCAGGAGAAGATGCGGGCGTTATGAGCGTTTGGCTAGCTCAAAATGATGACTACTTGATAGTTTAGTGCACCATGCTTTACGGCTTAGAAATGGGACTTCAAAGACAATTTGAACGTCATGGACCATATGAGATGTTCTAGGAATTGAAGTTCATATTTCAAGCAAATACCCGAGTTGAGAGATATGAAATCTCCAACAAGTTTTATAGCTAAAAGATGGAGGAGAATAGCTCAAGCAGTGAGCATGTGCTCAGATTGTCTAGGTACTACAATTGCTTGAATCAAGTGGGAGTTAATCTTCCAGATAAGACAGTGATTGAGAGAGTTCTCTAGTCACCATCACTAAGTTACTAGAACTTCGTGATGAACTATAGTATGCAAGGGATGAAGAAAATGATTCCCGGGCTCTTTGTGATGCTAAAATCGACGAAGGTAGAAATCAAGAAAAGAGCATCAAGTGTTGATGATTGATAAGACCACTAGTTTCAAGAAAAGGGGAAAGGGAAAGAAAGAGAACTTCAAGTAGAATGGCAAGCAAGTTGTCACTCCCGTGAACAAGCCCAAAGTTAGACCAAAGCCTGAAACTGAGTACTTCTACTTCAAAGGAAATGGTCCTTTGGAAGAGGAAATGCCCTGAATATTTGGTGGATAAGAAGGATGGCAAAGTGAACAAGGGTATATTCGATATACATGTTATTGATGTGCACTGACGGTGTCCTGGACTAGGGGGTACTCACCACGTCGTCCCCCAATCGGTTAGATTGGGCCAAGGACCCCCAGGGCCGCATACTCATGGGCCAGTCCGGACAGGTGCCGCATACAAGGAAGATTCCACAAGACTTGGTGATCAAGACAAGGACTCCTTCCCCAATGGCGTATTCATCTAGGACTCTTGTTATCCTAGGCCTCTGGTGCATTATATAAACAAGGGTCAGGCTAGTCGACATATATACAATATACAACAATCATACCATAGGCTAGCTTCTAGGGTTTAGCCTCCTTGATCTCATGGTAGATCTACTCTTGTACTACCTATATCATCAATATTAATCAAGCAGGAGTAGGGTATTACCTCCATCGAGAGGGCCCGAACCTGGGTAAAAACATCGTGTCCCTTGTCTCCTGTTACCATCCGCCTAGACGCACAGATTCGGGACCCCCTACCGAGATCCGCGGTTTGACACCGGCGTTGGTGCTTTCATTGAGAGTTCCGCTTTGTTCGGCAAAAGGTCGGTGCCTGCGCTGCCAGATCAGCTGCGACTTGGAATCTTCGTCACCAGCTCATTGGTCACCTTGAATTCGACCAAGGACTGCGCCCTATCTCCGATCGTCATGTTGGGATGAGGGCCTTCATCAACATCAACTCCGATCTCTATCAAGATCATGGAGGAATCATCCAGGGAGCCCGGGGGCTCAACGTCAACATTGCCCTCGGGCGACCGTACTGTTTTTCTGGACAGCGGACTTGTATCCGCCGTAACCGCCTCCTCGAGCGTCGGTTTGACGATTGCTTCGGTGGAATTGTGCGGAATTGAGTCTACAACAACTCTGGAAAATTTCGTCGAGTTCCGATGGAGGAATCTCTGGCAATCTCCGATATACCGGAGCCGCATTGAATCTGGACGAGAATCCGGACGAGTTTAGGGCGTGGTGTCCAGCTTCTAAGTCGGACCTCCTTTGAAAGATCCAACCGTTGATCGGCTGCGGAATTCCTATATCTACCACCCTTCCAAATTTCAGCTCGATCCGACCGTCCAAACTCCGGGAACCTTCCGATTAGTGCATCACTTTTCAGATCTGTTTTCTGCGAAAACAAATCCGACCCGAGTTCGTCTTTTTTATGAACGGGATTTCGGACATCCTTTTTAAAGGAAGTTTTGTATGGTGTATTGTGTTTCGTTTCCGAACACATCCCACTAGCTTTAAAATCTTTTGAACATGATCTTCACTATCATGCTGGTGTCAAACCAGTCCGGCATTATTGCTCCACGGCTGCCGACCTACGCTGCACGTCGTCCCTCTGTTGAGCCGAGATCAACTTCTTCGGATCATCATCTCGGCAAGCCGAACAAGAGTCCGGCATCGCGAAGGATAAATCATCACCAACATCGTCGCCCCACGGATTACACGGAGCGGGCATACCGGCATCGCCGCACGGTCGCTTCATCAAGCCGGCATCGACCACGTCACGACCTGCATCGGCAGGGCCGCACTATTGCTTCTTCAAGCTGGTGTCCATCACGCCGACCTACTTGACATCTCGGCTGGACGGGGACTTCGCCATCCCTTCATCAACCTACTCCGGACGCCGGCGTCACTAGCCGACCAGGCAATGGGTGCGTGGATCGAGTCCCAATTTTGGGAATCACCTTCCTTCGGATTGCTACAACAAATAAACGGTGCTATTTTTGCTTGTATTTCTTTTTGCTTGTTTGGGTTAATTTTTCCCAAGGAATTATTACTCCGGTTTGTCCATCATATGTACACAGGTCTATCAAATGGTGGCCGCATTATCGACGGTCGCATGATGCTTTGGTTAGTTTCCGTACATAGTCTGACGAACGTCGCATCTGGAACTCGAACCGACCTGTGAATTCAGGCCTTGCCATGCCTTTACCGCATCATGCCGCCGCCCTGCATCGACATTGACTTCTTAGCCAGGCCATATTTCTTTTATTACTCACTTTGCATAAATTATTTATTATGCAACGATTTTTTTTTTACTATTGCCATGCCCCGTTTTTTATAACCGCGAGGGTATTCGGACACACTCCGGACTATTGGGTCCAGAGGTTGAAGCGAAAAAGGTCCGCTTCGACAAGCGATCTACAATCCGGCTAGAAGGCATTTTACATGTCACCTTACATTATATAGTCAACTTTTACCCAAGTCACTTGGGGGCTCTTATGTTTATTTGAGCCGTTTTATACTAAGTGTTTTTCTTCTTAGTCGTTGCAATGTTTTTTATTCATCACTCCTTTTTCCGACACGAGTGTGCGGTCACTAGCCGGGGAGCCTATTTCTCTCTCAAAACCGCTAGAGTTTAGTTTTCTAAACTGGCCTAGTGAAAGTACTCCGCCTTGGGATGCGAGGCTGAAGCCGTGGGCTGACCAGCAAGTCTTGAGATAGGATGTGTCATGTTAAAGCACGGCGAAGCACTTTTTTCTAAAGTCCAATTTTCGGATTGGCATCGAACACTTGATCTTGTTGGACGTCATGTTTTCTTGGCGTTTTTTGGTTTTCCAAGCTTTTAGCACTTTTAAACTATTTGTGTGTTTTCAGCACAAGTCTCGCAGTGCAACGCCGGACACCTTTAGAGATTCGGCAAAAACATTCTCTGATATGGCTATATATGCATCAGTTTCGAATTGTGTCTTCGGTCAATAGTTGGGTTGCCCGGCTCCCGCACTTGCCTCCTACGTTCCGCTTTGTTCGGCTAGGTGTGCAAAGGGAGAACCACTGCGATTGCGCTTCCAGCTCGCATGGTCAAGCACCTCAGTGGAGAAAGCCGAAAACGGCTGTCGCAATAGGTGTAAACTGGTCAGCGGTCCGATGACTATATTAAGCAACGGGCCATTCATAACATTGGCGAAGTGTTTCCGGCTTGACCTCATATGTCGCGAACACTACGGGGGCTAGTAACTGGCCTCCCAAACTAAATCCTCAATATTTTGCTCTTACATTGGAGCTGAGGTTTCATGATCATGCTTAGCATGACAACCCAAAGAAAGGAACCGATAGCGGGACTATTTTCTTTGGAAGACAGTTCTTCTGTTAAACAGTAATATAACATATCTCTCTGCGTACCTTTGTTTATAAAACCGTATGGCCAGATTGCCTTATTTGTCGTAAATCTTTTCCCTCATAAAGGCTTTATAAAGTAGGACAAACACTCCTCGGCTACTGGCCGAGGAGGTTGAAACCGATGGTCGGTCAACAAAGTTTTGTACAATGCGGATCTGAGCATTAATGACATAAAGTACTTGGATACATTGAGTCATTACACATAATTTGTGAATTTACTATGGATATCGATCCTTAATTGACCACCCATTACCCTCATTAAGGCTCGGGGCTACTGGACTTGGGCTTATTATTTACAAATATTAAAGGGCAAATCAATCCCACTGATGCGGTGTTGCCACCCGACCAGTGTCTCGGGGCTACTACATTGCCTGTTCTATAGAGAAAATTTTAAGTGCAATAGAGTTGCCGAGGAGATTTTGATCCTCGGGTTGGTCGGCCGCACCAACCCGAGTCTCGAGGACTGAGCACGCCGCTTTTGTGTCGAAGTATTCTGCGAGCTAGGACTTGATCCTCGGGCTGATTTTGCAAATCAACACGAGTCTCGGTGATTCTTGGGATCAGCGGTCTTATGTCATCCTTGGTGCATCTCGGGTTTTAGACCGATACACACCGTGAGGGCTACTGGCTATATATCTCGTCGGAGAATAAATTGCATCAATAAAAATATTGACCAAAAATCAGCCCACATTCGGGTGGTGCACCACCTCGGAAGCAGTCGACATAAAGCTCGGGTGCTAGTGGCTGGCTCCATAGAAGGGCATTTCGGCATTAAGCTCAACTAAACTCCGTCAAAATTCTTTGAACCAAGGTGATTTGCGACACCTCGATACAGTCCGGCGTTGGAGCTCGGATACATAGTCGGCGTTGGAGCTCGGATATATAGTTGGCGTTGGAGCTCGGACACATAGTCCGGTGTTGGAGCTCGGATCTTGTCCGGCGTTGAAGCTTCGGATACTTTCGGCGTTAGAGCTGGGAAGCGGTCGGCGTTGGTGCTTTCGGCTGCAAAGATACCTCGAATGCAGTCCGGCTTTGGAGCTTCGGATGCAAGAGGGCGCTGCCGCCGGGAACAACTTCAAACCCGAGGTGTGGCATAAAAATAACAAGGCATTGATAAAGGCGGAAACTTAAAGGGCTCCTCGGATACCCTACGTATAAACTCGTCGAATGCATTTCGGCGATCCTCAAGATCGAAAATAAGAAGATTTGTTGAACCAGTTTTCAAGACCGGCAACCGAAGATGAAGATCAGTTCGGAAGAATCAAGGAGCGTCCCTAACTTGAAGACCGGTTCAGGGGGCTACTGACGGTGTCCTGGACTAGGGGGTACTCACCACGTCGTCCCCCAATCGGTTACATTGGGCCGAGGAACCCCAGGGCCGCATACTCATGGGCCAGTCCGGACAGGTGCCGCATACAAGGAAGATTCGACAAGACTTGGTGATCAAGACAAGGACTCCTCCCCCACCGGCGTATTCGGCTAGGACTCTTGTTATCCTAGGACTCTGGTGCATTATATAAACCAGGGCCAGGCTAGTCGACATATATACAATATACAACAATCATACCATAGGCTAGCTTCTAGGGTTTAGCCTCCTTCATCTCGTGGTAGATCTACTCTTGTACTACCTATATCATCAATATTAATCAAGCAGGAGTAGGGTATTACCTCCATCGAGAGGGCCGAACCTGGTAAAAACATCGTGTCCCTTGTCTCCTGTTACCATCCGCCTAGTCGCACAGTTCGGGACCCCCTACCGAGATCCGCGGTTTTGACACCGACATGCACCTTACTAGTGTTTATAGTAGCCTGGGTATTTGATACTTGTTAGGTTGCTAATATTAGTAACTTTCGAAACAGGAGTTACTGAGAATAAGCAGAGACTAGTTGAGGGTGTCTTGACGATGTGTGTTTGAAGTGGTTCCAAGATTGATATAATCATCATCGCACACTCCCTATACTTTCAGGATTAGTGTTGAACCGAAATAAATGTTATTTGGCGTTTGCATTGAGCATGAATATGATTTGATCATGTTTATTGCAATACAGTTATTCATTTAAAGTCAGAGAATAATTATTGTTCTGTTTATATGAATAAAACCTTCGATGGTAATACACCCCATGAAAATAGTTTGTTGGATCTCGATCGTGGTAATACACATATTCATAAAATTGATGCCAAAAGATGCAAAGTTGATAATGATAGTGCAACTTATTTGTGGCACTGCCGTTTGGGTCATATCAGTGTAAAGCGCATGAAGAAACTCCATAAAGATGGACTTTTGGAATCACTTGATTATGAATCATTTGATGTTTGCGAACCGTGCCTTATGGGCAAGATGACTAAAACTCCGTTCTACGGAACAATGGAGCGAGCTAGTAGGATCGGGTAGGGTGGAGGTAGCAAAAGGCATGATAGGTCACATTTTGGCTTGGGATCCCTATGGGTGTGTTTGGTAGCATTTCCTATCTTGCATGGTTGCTCTCCTGTGATGCATCCTGTGTGTAGACATGTTGAGTACAGGCATTTGCTGTTGTTTGGTAGCGGTGTATGTGCTGAGGCATGCTAAGCTAAGACTCTGTTTGGAAGGTTGCATCTGTTTAGCCATGTCGGTCGGTATTGTAGCAACCTATGTTTTCAAATAAGTTAACAAAACATTCAAAAATGTGGACAATATTTTGAAACATCTATACCTATACTAATTCTAGACTCCCAAGAAATTCCCACGTTAATTAGATTTTACGAGCCGTTCATCCAGGTGGGACCGAATTATTACGGTGTTGATTCAATCATGAAATCCTCAGCAAGAAAAGGTTATTCTTTTTTGTTTTAAAAACAAAAGAAAAAAAGAGTCTCTTAAAGAAAAAAAATGAGGATCTTAAGAAGTCCTCACACTTTATCCCACTTACATGCGTTCCTCGTGAGGACTTCTCCATAGGTTGCAAAAGAAAAAAAACTTTATCCCAATCTGCATGTACAAGAGTCATATCACGCATGCATTTTATAAGTCAAGTAATAGAAGAAGTAAAAAAACTAGACAAAAAATCCAGTCTGCACGTACAATGGGCCCAACCATGAGAAAAACTATATATAGGGGTCTCCTGGCCTATTAAATATAGGGTAAAAAAACAGCCCTAGCGCATCATGCCTCATCCTATGTACGTCATGCACGGCTCATCCTTTGATTTTTTCTGTCAGTCAAGTAATAGAAGATGTGAAAAAAACTTAGAAAAAAATTCCAATCTGGGCGTACACAGGACCAAAACCTCACGTAATTATAATCATGAGAAAAATTAGATAAAGCGATCTCCTGCCCTAGCAAATATGGGCGTAAAAGAAAACAGCCCTAGCTTATCCTCGCCCATGCCGTCACCGTCATACGCGCCCGTATCGCCTCGGGTCATGCAACCGGACATGATGCCGCCACAGTACTTGATGTCATGCATGGCCTCTTTAGTCTCTGTCCCACTCACGACATGGATTGTTTCAAGCAAACTGCAGCCACCCTAAAATCCTAGGAGACCTGCCAATTACTCAGCAACCCGTTGCCCACAAGGCCATCCTGCTTGAGATATTTCGTGGTTAGTGATGAGTAGATTGATCCATCAAGCATAACTTCATGTCCGTCATGTACATACTCCAGATTGTGGCAGCGTGTGAGGTCTTGGACTACGAAAAAAGTAATTACTTTTTATTACTACAGGATATACCTTCTAAGTTCATGGCGGTTCTAATAAACATATGATGTTAAGTTGGTTAGCGAGAGTTAGGAATAGAGCTACTAAAAAGTACTTACTCAGAGGAGTGCTACAAATCCTTATACTCCTGCCTATATTTTTATCCTACATCTACTTCTCACATTATACAAATGCTGCACTATAAAAGGTCTACATAATAGCATGATTGGGAGAAGCAGGCAATCTATCAGAAGATGAGACTGAATAAATAATATGTTATTTTAAAAAAGAACTATATCTTAGATATTGATACAAATACATATTAATCGTTTATGCGGTCAGAGAAAGGGTCGCTTCAGTATTATGATTTTTTTTCACATAGCTTATTCCTACTCCGAGTCATATTATTTCTAAATTCTCAGTCTGAACCAATGGTCGGTAAAATCTTCTTATGACCAGCTTTTGCTGGATAGGAGCTAACAATTGTAGTTTCGTAAAAAAAAATTTTAATTGTGCACTACTAATTTCTTTTGTACAATTATAGTTTCATACACAAAAAAAAAAACTTCTCTCTTAGACCAATAAACAAAGAGCTGACTGCTACTTATTGACAATCTTATTGGCCCTGCCACCTTGCGTAGAAAACACATTATGTTGGCCAAGGACATTAGAAAATTACCTTTGAGCAATTCGGGTTGGTCATGGAATAATAATATTACTACTACTAACATTATGTCCCGGTTGGTAAGGATTTTTTTATTTTTATTTTTGAAATAAAAGCAAAAACAGCCAGCCCTCTTTGGGCGGCATAACCTGCATCGACTAGAAACCCAATCTCTAGTTGGGCTAGGATGCAGACCCGTGCGGCGATGGGCCCTACAAGCAGAAGATTTGCAATAGGCCCACAAAGGCCTGCTTAGAGAGGAGCTCGACACGGTAGCAGCGCGGCTTATAAACAGTCTGAGCTCCTCTCAACTAGCAGTGGGACTAAACATTGTGCACTGCGGTGGCAGCGCACCACCTTTAATACCGGTTGGTGGCTCCAACGGTACTAAAGGGGATTCTTTAGTACGGTTGGAGCCACCAACCCGTACTAAAAGCGGGTTAGTGGCTCCAACGGCGGGTTAGTGGCTCCAACGGTACTAAAGACCCCTTTAGTACCGGTTCGTAGCACGAACCGGTATTAAATTCGCCACGAACCGGTACTAATGGCGCCGCCCGTCTGGCCGTTGGAACCGGCACTAATGGTCAAATTAGTGCGGTTCGATTCTAAACAGGACTAATGAGTTTCACATTAGACCCTCTTTCTACTAGTGACCATGGAGTTTTTTCTTACTTACTATAAAATATACATGTTTTGAAAGTAATTTTTCACATGTATAACCCTATACTTAACTTTAATATAGTTCTATTCCTCCAAATTGAAGCAACATTTCACCGAAATAACTAGCCCGTGCAGCTGCACGGGTTGAGGACTAGAGGTATAAATAATTATTTTGAAAACTAAATCATTTTTAAAAATTTTGATTTTTTAATTTAAGCAAAAATTGAATGTTTGATATTTTAAAATTTTAAACAAAATTTGAAATCTGAACTTTTTTGGATTGTTTTAAATCCGAACTTTTCTGAAATGTAAAAAGTATTGAAATTATAAATATTTTTTGAAAATTTTATCAAAATTTGATAATCTAGACATTTTTTAATTTGAAAATATAGATATTTTTGAAAATCTGAAAAATAAATTGAAAATCTGTTGAAGTTTTGGTATTCTGAACACTTTCTAAAAATTAAATTATTTTTAGAAGTTCTAAACACGTTCTGAAACATATTGTCACTCGCTTCGCTCATGCATGCTGACCTGCGAGCGGCTGGTGTGGTGTTCTCTCTTCGTGCATGATAAGAGGGTATTTGGGCTGAGCTCGTGCATGCTGAGGAGGCCCCGTGCAGGCTACCAAACACCCGAAAGTAGGTCGAGAAGGGAACACTTGAGCCCATGCACTCTACCAAACACACCCTATCGACCCTTTGTGCGTAAGCGTCAGGAAACATAGGGGATCGCTTGACTGGCTAACCCATCAAGCGCTTTGGTATGGTCGATGGCGACTCAAATGAACTACTGATTTCTATATTTTTCCGGTTTCTCTCGATTTTTGATTATCTTTCCCTAAAAATGTGAGAACAAATATTTAAAATAATGTGAACATTTTTTGAAAACATGAACAAAATTTATACATGTGTAGACATTCTCTCAGAAAAATGAACATTTATTTAGACTTTTGCGAACTTTTTGGAAAAATTATATTTCTTCTAAAGTTGTCAACAGAAAAAAAACTAAAACTTGCCATCCTAAAAGAAAAAATATACCTCAAAAAATTATAATTTGTCATCCGAAAAGAAAGTTGTCATGCTTGACAACCCTCGCGTCACTGAACTAGCCATCAAATAACATTCGGACTTGTCATGTGTTACGTGCCACCGTGGGACATTTATTAGGGTCAATTTTTATACCTATGCATATCCTATGCGCTGTTGTTATCAGTTGTCATTGCTGGAAAAAAATCGCTACGAACATCTACAGCCGCAGACAACAAATCTGGGCCCTCAAACGCCCGTGGACGCGCCCTAGCGCGTCCGAGGACAGTGACCAGTCACGCCTCAAGTAATTGATTTCACATCCGCGTACCATATATCCGGCACCCTATATCTACATATGGAAAATGCATATTGCAGATCGAAAATTCATTGTAGGCATGCGTTTAGTCTGGAAAATGGATATGTTCATACAGGTATTCTCTTTTTGAATAACGAGTACACAAAACATGGTTCATCGTATTCGTTTGTTCACGTGATGGACAGAATGATACTACTAGTGTTTATCTTGATTTTGGTAACTTACAGTATGAATCTAGTTTATTTTCAGGGCCCGAATATTATAACTCGCAGCTTGAATCTTGTGTTTGTCAGAGGATCCACATCAGCTCATCTTGTGCAAGCTTTGGAAGACTACTTTGACAGTTCTTCTAGCGTTCAAGGAATGGGGAAAGATGGTACTAACTCCACTTAATCTGTACACATTGAAAATGTTGCTCACCCTATAAAATCACTTCCATTTTACTCTTTTACACAGCCTTGTAAGCTGATTCTTGGACCCACAACTTTGTTTGTTGTTCTAAGATGTGAACCGAAATTGTAATTGTGTATGGGATTCAAGCATTACATGTTTGTTTCATGTTCTGCTTGAGGTTTGTCCCCAATTTCGAAAATCATTGATTTAAATCAACTCTGTCTTTTATGTTTACAGATCCTGCCTACATAGAATTTTGTCCAGCCAGAGCAATATCAACTATATATATATATATACATATATATATATATAAATATATATATATATATATATATATATATATATATATATATACATATATATATATATATATATCAGATTTCTGGACAGTGGACAAGGAGAACCTGCTACGATTTTAGTTGTTAAAACAGGAGGAAGTTTCTGTCAAATCATTCAGTCTTTTAGTCCAGTTACCAGAGATCAGGAGCAAATTATGCATTTGATTTGAAAAATCCTTACGCACTTGGACATGTACTATTCTGGCCCAAATTTACCAGAGATCGGCAACATGACAAATTTTGATCCGTAAAAAAGTTCACTGTTCATATACTATTCTGACCCAAATTTACCAGAGATCGGCAAAAATGACAAAATTTGATCCGTAAAAATGTTCACTGTTCATGTACTATTCTGACTCAAAATTTTCTTTTTTGGATGAGAGCTACTCGTATGTCCAAATTACCTGAAATTTGGAGCGCATCTCACGCAGCAAATTATCTACCACACTTAGAGAATTTGGATTTTTTGTATTGTTTGTGAATTTTTGCTTGACCGGGTGCAGATGAGCCTGAGCTCAGAAATGAATATTCACTGAACTTGGCGTATATACAGTGATGTGAGTAATGAGAAAAGTAAAACCGTGAGGACTGGGCAAAATAAGTAGCATTTGAGACAAAAAGCTAGGAGGAGAGCCTTGAAGCAAAGCTTTTGTGGTCTCCTTGGTAGTAAATGCGTGTGTGTTTTCTGTCCAGGTGTGTGTCTTTGTGTTCTTGAGAGAAGATAGAGGCAACCAAGAGGAAGAAGAAGAAGCGACCCTGCAAGAGGCAATGCTGACAGCTATTAATGCAATTAATTAGCCAGACAATTGAATCGCATGCAATAAATTAAGTCCTATTAAGTAGGGATTTATTCATGCCAAATCAATTATGAAATGGAGCCAATGACTCAATTAATGATTTAGTTAGACACACTTAATTAGGGATATAGATAATTAATCGTAGGTAGTATTTCAACTGTATCTTAACTAATAAAAGGAGAGATGGAGATTGTATGCAGTATGTCCAACTCCCCATCCTTTGATCGTCCCTACGGAAAACCCATCCGCTCCCACCACCCCGCGTGCACAAGAAAATCCACCTCCCTTGCCTCACGCAAGAAGAAAAGAAAAGAAAATAGAAACCAAGCATCGAACCAATTTGAAAATCAAGGGAAATTAATTGTACAGACAAATAATTACGCTTGCAATTAATTAAGTCTGTTTAAGTATGAATTTTTTGTCATAAAGCAATTATGAAATTGAGCCATCAATGCAATTAATTAGTAGGAAGTTTTTTCTACCGTGTCTCCTCTTAAGGGGAGTTGGAGACCGCATGTGGTGCGTCCACCTCCACACCCCTTGATCCCTCATACGAAAGCATCCGTCCCCACCTTCCCACACGCACTAGAAAACCCACCTCCCTTGCCTAACGCAATAAAAAACAAAATAAGACCGACCTCCTCCTGACCCCCCCCCCCCTAGCGGTGATCCGTTGCCTGCCGCACCACCTGGCTGGCATTATCTAAAACTACGGCATGCCTCGGGGGTGATTCGGTCACCGTCGTGCATCATCGGAGGAGGTGCACGAGGAACAGCGCCTCATGGTTGATCCGACCGAGAGGCAGTTGTGGGAAGAGTCTTCACCCGATCGATGTCCCTTGTACCATCATCTTCCTAACCATGCATTATTTCAATCATGGGGCGAGTGTTGCATGGAAAGGTTGGACAAGCACAAATGGATCAACCCAGCAACCTCCACCACTGTGAGCACAAAAGCGATCTATCACGGAATCTGCAGAGGTCAGTGTGAAACCAACGGATGAGATTTTGTGTCGGCGCTTGGAAGGTCGCCGCCACGGACGACTACTTCAACAACGTCCCTCGGCAGGTACCATCACACACATCTTCTAGAAGATCACTAGCTACCTCCATCTTCCTAGCCCAATCAACATTCTAATGGATTGATGTGGTCTACAACATGTTCCACCAAAAGCTACTAATAACTTAAATATCAATATAAAATAGAACAATCGCTCAGTTATGTATTAGAACTATTTATTGTGTAATAGTATGATCCATTTTCTATTGATCATGGTTGGAAGGAACACCATTTCTGAACAATGAGGTTGGTGATGTCCGAAGGTAAGGAAAAATAGACATTACTGCATATTTTCCACTGATTTTTTGCCTGGGTGTGTTGAGATGTTTACATATCACATGTAGCTTTATATAGATGTTCCAAAGTTACTTCACTTGGTATGTTGAGCTAGAAAAGTAATATATTTAGGTAGCTAAGCTGGGGCTGCGTGTTTCTATCCCTGTATGATATATCATTTATTTCAACTTAGGATTTATGTTCATTTATCAAGTTTGAAAAATGCACATATGAATGCAACATAGACAGTACATAGGAGAGATGTGTTTTCATTGATAGAGGAAGGGCAAGATCACACCAATTGTACAGGGGAAAGAAAGAAAATGGAAATGAAAATGAAAAACTCAAGAGAAACTATGTTCTCATGATAAGATGGCGGCCACCAGTCAGCACCCATAGGAGCCCTCCTATAATATGT
Source organism: Aegilops bicornis (assembly GCA_021605145.1). Taxonomy (NCBI): domain Eukaryota; kingdom Viridiplantae; phylum Streptophyta; class Magnoliopsida; order Poales; family Poaceae; genus Aegilops; species Aegilops bicornis. The sequence continues at coordinate 1,671,642 of CM038670.1, read as the reverse complement.
CACACACAATTTTTTATTAGTACTAGCATGCATGCTAATGAAGGTCACATGCTCTACCTAACCTGTAATGCTTGGTCCATCATTCTTTTGCCTATGGTTCATGATTTCTTTTCAGTTATACAACTTAGAAAATAAGTATGTTATTGTCCAAGTATACCATATCAGTATAGGTTATGGAGGATGGTAAAGTGATTATTAGATAAAAAGCATAAGTCAAGCTTGATATGTTTTAACCTGTAGTTACTTAACCTCTTGTACAAAGTACTAATGCATTTTGTTATTATCAAGCTTCAGTTGCATGATGTTTTCATTGACTAATTCCATCCTTTGTAGATTTGTCGTAAACAAGGCTGCCACATAGTAGCGAAAGATGATGTCCATTGTTTCCAACATCGCCAACTATCAAGGTTGTAGGGCCCTAACGGAGAAGATATTCACACGAGGAGAGTGGGCGTGTATTATTGATTTGCATTGGCAGATCATGCATTCTATCAAAGGAAATCCACAGACCAGTTATGTCATCTCATTAGTAAATGACTTCCTATAGACCTTTTTTCCTTTCACAATTACATGTTACCCGCATACATTCACGAATTGTACAAACTCTCGAATTTTGGTTAATATTAATATTGTTTCTCTAGAAAAATGGACATGTGTGTCAACACACAGTTCCACAAAGTATGAAAGCAATCATTCTTGATAACAAGGTCATGCACGTCTAATTAGTGAATTTTATTTTGTAGCTCAAATTTTTCTTCATGATATACCAAGAACAAAAAATAACAAAGAGTGTATTTTAAAAAGCAAAAGATGTAACATACTAGATTAAGAGTTCAAGCCAGAGAAGAGCCCTAAAGTATATGCATTGTAGCCCGTAGCAATTCACGGGCATTCTACTTGTTAAAGCTGTTGTGCGCCAAGTCTAGTGCCGAGCTACCACATGCTATATGTGGGTAGAAACATTGAACAAAAATCTTACATGGATTACATAGATCATTTTTAATTTCCACAATTTTTCTAGAGAAACAAAATCAAATATCCAAAAAATATAATGCACATATGTTGAAAGTTTTCTTTCGGTTAAACTTACATATGTATGAAGTATAAAATACACCCAAAATATATAAGAAAATCTGTTTATTCATCTATTGTGGCTAGCTAGCCAGACAAAACAGGCTTCTGAAGAGGCTCTTAATAGTATTGTGAAGATGCTTGCTGTCTGTGTACACATCGTTCCTGTTATCATAGAACAATGATGTGCTAAGGGCCAAGCCAATAATACGCTTCAGCGCGGGGAGAAAAGCATGGTTTTCAAAGCGAGCTTTGTTCAGAGTTCTCCATTCATCTTCAATTAGTTCATATATCCTTGCGATGGCAACCTACTTTGTGACGCCATACTCATGGATGTAACACTCCACGGAGCTTGCCGCATCCCCCTTGCACTTTCGGTTCTATATATATATATATATAAAGAATGTTTAGAGTATGAATTCCAATTGGTAGTAGAAGAGCTATGTAAGTTCGTCTATACAGAATTACATGCCATCCACAACACATATTAAGTAAATTTGACTGATAATTGAACCGATAAAAATAACAGCATGGACACAAAAGTGTCATAACTAAAATACAATTTTGTACAACAATATGGTAACACCACTTTTCTCTAATATTACTGCATTTTTTGTTTAATGCCAGTGAAACTTTGATTTACGTGATAAATGTGTGTCTTAATTAGTTACATTTTCAAAAGTTGTATGTGATATGTGAGTGCATGAATGTTTATGAAAATACTATACATACCTCAAATGATGCAATGTCGTTCATGAAACGCACAATCTTTCCTGCTGCTATGGCGACATTAGGGACACGGCTACCCACTCAACTGCTCTTTTGATTATGGTATCACCCATGCTAGCCATCATACTCAAGCAAGCGGTTGGTGCACCTATAGTTAGGCTAGTCACATTCACCTGATTTTTAAAGCTTGGCTTATGCTTAGTGTGACACCATTCCGCTTCTTGGAGATAACCAGTCACATGATTTTGAATCTGCACCCAACAAGCAAAAAAGTTATGTAGTGCCCCATCATCTCTAAATAGTTGCAGCACACTACCTGATTACCCCCTCCATGCAGCCATCAGTAAGTCATGCATGTAATGATAATTATATGTTTGCATTAGTCTATCCATGCAATCATGCCACCTCATCAAGTCATGCAAGTTAGTCATAAGTTAATTTTGTTGCATCAACTTTTGTGTAGTCATGGATAGGATAGGCGTTGGATGCTTGGAGAAATTATATGTAGTTCATGCTTCACATTTTTGTTAAAAAATGGCATGCCGCTAACTTCAATCCAAATATTTTTCCTACTTTTATATATCGTTTTGTCACATGCTTCATATGTTTTTTCTTTTTTGATAAAGTTCATATGTTTTTCTAGCATCAGTTATATTTTTTAACAAGGTGTCACAACAAAGTGTGGGTTATCATCTAGTTTATTACGATGCCGATACAAAAGAGTAGCAACAAAGAGATCAACCACATAAAAGTAATCAACCATGACATATAGTCTATTCCCTATTGTGGAAGATACAAATAACATATGCCATCTGATAGTTATTTAGAAACTGGCCATGTGCCCGTGCGTTACCAGCGGATCCAAAGTAGAATAATACATGTCTACAAACTTGAAAGAAACCACTATTTTTTGATATACATATATCACTAAAAATATATTATATTTCCTCAAAATATATTCCTCAGGATGTTTTGATGAAGTGAGGAGGGATCTGGTTGGTTTCAATATAATAAGGGGTTTTCTCTGAATTGGAGTAGAGAAGTGGGATATTGTTGCAAAAAGGCCACAACTTACCTCACGGTCGTTAGATGCTTATCTAATGGTCAGAAATGACGGATGGCAGACACACCATCATTACCAACCGGGTCTTTTATAGAAGTAGAGATATAAGGCACAAAACATATACGTAGTTACCGCTTTCTTGAGGTAGGTTGTATCATAATTGACATTGACTGGCATTTCAACTTCAATATTTTTGAAGGTCCTCAACAACTCGATATATAGCTTCTTTAGGTACTTTCGGGTAGAAGAGAAACGGCTGTCTTATCCCATCTATACGGTCATTCCACAAGAAAGGTTAGAAATGTCACATTAGCTGTTCCACTAGTTGTATATTAATTCTCACTCAGAACAAGAAGTGAATAATGGCACGCATCTGTAAGTTTATACAGTAACGATTTGAGCATTGTGGAAATTGTAGGAAGTGCGAGCGACAATGGTTGTGGGAAACCAACAACTACATGTTATGGTACCACAATGACTTTGACAGTATTCTTACAACATGACGATGTCCGCTGGTGGCTAATACTTATCTTTTCTTTAAGCTCAATTGAGGTAAAAATGTTTTTGGATGCATATCTAGTAGTGTTTTTTTATAAGAAAAAAAGAAGGAGATGCTTTGGAACTCTACAATGGTTCATTGATCGATGGAAGTTTAAAAGGAAAAGTTATTCAAACCTTTGTATGGCTTCATGTAGCTTTCGACATTCCTCTATGGTGGCACGGATATCATACGTGTCATCTAAAGTGGTAATTAGTACAATCATCTTGGTGGTGATACTTCGCTGGAGCTCAAAGCCTTTCTCATAGTACAACACATAGGCCCAAGTGTAGCTTTCCACCAAGCGGTCATGAATAAAGCTTAGGTCGATGAATCGAAAATGTTTCCACCACCTGTGAATTGTATTTAGTGGAGTATTTTGAAAAATTACATGGATACCCCATGTTATTAAACAGAAAAAGGTAGTTGTATTGAATAATCCATGAGACATATGGAGAAAATTATGTTCAGATGCATTTGCATGATACAACATTACATCCTATGTTATATTATATGTGTGCTCATCCCAGCCTGTCCACAACGGCAAGAAACACTAAATTAGTCTAACAAAAGAGCTAATGATAGATGATTGTGTGCATACTAACACCAAAACTCTTTTTAGTAATATACATAGGGGTAGATGTAAAAACATAAAACTATAAACTACACATTTGATTTCCTGAATGGACACATATATTGAAATGGATAATTAGGAAGCTAGGGAGGTGTAAACTTTTCATCTTATTTTCTAAGTGGATATAAATAGAGAGAAAATAACCTACTCTGTAATATCTTTGAGCTCCTTCAAGTGGACATGTTGTAGAAGGTTAAAATCTAGTTTTGCTAGCTCCAACGAGATTTGGTTATGCCCTTCCTCTTCTTCATACTCTGAGATATATTGTGGCGCTTCCACCCTCTTACGCCCTTGGAAGTGCTCTATGAATGGCGCGTTTGACTTGCTTAGCTAGGGGGGATTGCAGACTACCATTAACTGATACAAGATGTTGCCTTGCAAAAGTCATGGCTTCTTCAAGTTTTGGCTCACCTTGAATGAGAAGATGAGCTGCATTGTATAAACATAGTATTCCTTTTGGATCATTAGTTATATCCTTTCTAAAGCTCCCATCTTCACCCTTGTATTTGTCGAAAACATCTGCAATATCAGTAAATTAACATTTATTAATTAGTACAACCTAGAGCACATGCTGTCAACTTTTTTCAGTGGTATAGCCAGTCGACTTAATCTGTAGCATTGTTTCAGGAACGCACAATCCAGTCCACAGAAACTTGACCGTCAGGATAGAGCGTTGTTGAACTTTCAAAATCATAAAACACCAGTATTTGTTAAATATTTAATTGAATGCGTGAAAATAATAAGTGCAAATTCATGTTTGATAATATAACAACTCTATTGTTTTTCCAGTATCTTTTGTAGAAAGTTAATGGTTAAATTTGGAAGTCTATGAGTGACCAAAATGTCACGTCCTTCAATATGAAAAGAGCATTAGTCCAAGTTTGATAACTCAACGAACTAGCCACTAAATAATTAGGCATCCTCTATCATTTGCGGGCATTATTTATTTATTTTGACATTTTCTAGATTTGCGAAAGATGGAGCAGGTAGTTAGATACCTGGAGATACCCAATGCCCATTCTCCCTAAGTAAGCGGAATCGAAGAAGCGACCTCATGGAGGCTGGATGAGCTACTAAAGTCACTCTCCAGGAGTTCATTTAACGAGTCATGGATCTGCTCCTCAAAGTGGTGATCTATTCCAAGATGTTGGAGTGTATCCACCAAGAACATTCGTGCCGTCGTGCCGTTGCAAGTGTTAAATAACAGGCTGGCGCCCCCTTCAGTTTTTCGGCTCGCGCCATCATCCATTCCTCCGACCTCTGCCATTCATATATATGTGTATATATGTAAGCATCCATTGACTAATGAATGGAAAAGAATTATGGCGAAGAAAGAAGATTGCATGCGTAGTGCGTGCTTATGAGAAGTTCTAAACCCAACTACATATATTTTTATATTACCTTGGGTGGGGGTGGCTCGTATGCGATGAAAAAGTCACCCCATGACGAGGGCTCAAAGCCTAGCTGCTCCTTCGTCTCCGGGGTGGCAGCAGCATGAGAGGAAGACATCATGAGAGGTAGCTAGCTAGAGAGCTTAATTTTACTTTTGGAAGCTCCTGAATGCATGTGTGGCCTATAAATAGAAGTCGAACGAATTGTTTGGTCGTGGGTCTGTGAAAAATTAAGCCTATCATGAATATTAAATTAAAAGGTCTAGCGTATTTTTGACTACACGGACATCGTGGAACACGTGAGAGAGCGAAAGCCTGCTGGGTGTCAATTGTCTGCCTCCCAAGATTTCCCTCGTGGGACGCGTGAGAGAGCGAAAGCCTGCTGGGTGTCGGTCGTCTTCGTCCCTAGTTTCCACTTGTGGAATGCGTGAGAGACCGAAAGTCCTGCTGGGTGACAGCCCTTCTGTACGTCTCTTACCCGTTCACTGCTCCATCTTGTCCTCACGTACGAGCTGCATGCCCCTGGCTCCTTTGGGAGGAATCTACAGCCACAGCACATTACTTAATCCGGCACCTCAAATGTATGTGGATGTGTCGGTCAGAGTTACCTATTACTCCCTCAGTTCCCAAATATTTTTCTTTCTACAGATTTCAACAAATGACTACATAAAAAGAAAAATGAGTGAAACCACATTCTAAAAATATGTATTCATACATGTTATAGTCCATTTGAAATGTCTAGAAAGACAAATATTTGGGAATACAGGGAGTATATAACTACCTATTCTGCATCCATCACACCACAGGACTATACCGCTTCTGTGCGCCGCCGCTGCTCTCCTCTTCGCAGCCGCCGGAGGCAGCAGGGCAAAGCCCCATCGGCTCGGCGGGGGTGGCCTTCTCCTTGCACACTAGAGGATCAAGATCGATGCAGCGGATCCCATCTTTGTCTCCTCCGCAATGATGGCTGATAACGACGGCTAGGGTGTGGCAGCGGCCTCCATGCTACAACCGCTCAACCTCCGGTTCGGCTTCAGATCGTGGTGATGCTCCTACTCTTGTTCTGCATCACGCGGGCGCCTAGGGCGGCGACCCTGGGCTTGGCGGTGGTGGTCATCTCCCGCATCAGAGGTGGTTGGCCTAAGGCTGAGTGGTCGGATCTCGAGATCCGTCATCTAGTCCCGGCTGCGAGTCGGGGAGACATAGTTACCGGTGAAAATCAAGCCGACGTTGGGTGATGGCGGCGCTTTGCACCGTGACCTTGATGATAGGATCTGGTCTTCCAAATCGGACGATGGCGGCACTACGGTGTTGTTTCTCTCTTGGGAGCATTGTTTGTGGAGCAGCGCTGGCAGACAGAGGTAGGAGGTGGGCGGCTACATCTTGCCGCGGAGTTTCAGTGGAGATGTCAAGTCTTGCCTGCCCGATAGGTGCTACGTTGTTTCATGTCTGTTCGGTGGCGCACAACATATCTTACAGAGACTTCAAGCTGTGTCGGTGGGTGGCACTTCGCGGCATGGTGGTGCGGTGTACCGGCGGCGACCGCAGCATGCTCATCAGTTTATGCGCAGGGAGGTGGTGTTGTTGGGCGCCGTGATGGCGTCGACGATTTCCGTACTGGGAAGGATGATGCTGATCTCTTTCATTAAGATTGGTCAGCGGTTCGATGATGATGGCGGCTTCTAAAACGTATGCATGCGGTGTACACTTTAGGTTTGCTCCATCGGCTGTAGGTTTCGGTACGTCATATGAATGGATCGGCGACCACACCGGTTTTAGATATGGAGAGTGAGAGCACTCAACATTGTCGAGTTTGTAGGTGTGAGTACTAGCTTTGTAGCTCTGACGATCTCCCTCTGCTGCGGGGATGAAAGTGTCGAGTTCATCCATGCCATGGCGCCCGGGGTCCACGTATCCGACATCTCCGACCCGCTCTGGGTCATCCAGCGTGATCTCCTCTTTATTCCTTCTCAACGGGATGCTCAGCACGGACGCAGCCCTTGACCCCAGCCGGCCGCTGCCTGCCGTGCAGGTCACTGAGCTCGGCGACGGCGCCTTCCTCGCCATGTCGACCGCTCAGCCACGCAGCCGCGGATGGCACCACATTGCGGGACCTCTTCAACACATTGTCGGAGATGAGCCGAAGCGATGACGACAACATATTCCTTGGCGCCATTGCCTCCATTCGACAAGTGATTCCACAAAGGCTGCCGGTGCTGATCCCTCTGCCCTTTGCAAGGGTGCAGGACATGGCGGCGTTTTCAGTGCCGCCCGGTGCAGGAATGCTCGATCCATTTCTCCCGGAGAGCATAAAAAGCTCAAGGCTAAAGAGAATGCCGACACGACCACGACCACCATCTCCTCGTTGCAGGCCCTGCTGGCGCACCTATGGTGAGCGGTGTGCCGTGCCCGGGGGCTGGCGCCGGACCGTAAGACGAGGCTTGTCCTCCCCGTCGGATGCAGGACACGGGTGAAGTGATGGGTATTCCCGGGGAACAAGTTGGACGGGTTAATCACAGTTTTCGATTACGGCGGAGGAGCAGGAGCTGATGAACCCCTCGATCTAACTAGGAGCGCAGAGATGGTGGTGATGGCGGCGGAAGTGTGCCTCCTGATGCCCTACTTTATTACGGTGCTTTCTTCCTTCAAATGTCGTGTCTGTGTGTTGTAGTAATAATCCTTGTTGGTTAGCTAGAATGAGATTGCTGCGAATCGATAATCATTGATAAATGCGCATGGTGCACATATATAGGTAAAGGGTGGACCGACCTCTACTTGTCTCCCAAGATGTTCAAATATAGGAGAGAGAGAGAGAGAGAGAGAGAGAGAGAGAGAGAGAGAGATACAGCGGTATAAATACAAACCCAAGTCCTATACATATGTAGTGGACAGCGTCGCTCAACCCCCCACCCCCCACCCCAGTCGAGCGTCGCGGAGACATAGAGACTGGACGAAACTCCTCAAAGACTAGGGTCGGTAGTCCCTTAGTCATGACTTGACAAAACTGCTGATTGGTAGGAGCGTGCAAAACACGAACCTTCTCGAGAGCCACCTGCTTTCATGAACCAAGTGAATGTCAAGCTCAATATGCTTCCTACAGTGATGGTGGGCCAGGGGTTGGCGGAGAGATAGACAGCGGAGACATTGTCACAGTAGACGATCGTGGCCTTCGGGTCCACACATAGCAACTCCTGGAGGAGCTGATGGAGCCAAGAGCACTCAGCTACGGCGTTAGCCACTGCCTGATACTCCGCCTCGGCACTCGAGTGAGAGACCGTGGGCTGCCGCTTGGACGACCACGGCGAGGGCCCGAGGTAGACACAATAGCCTGGCGTAGAACGAAGTGTGTCCGGGCAGCCTGCTCAGTCAGCGTCGGAGTAGGCGACCATGTGATGGAGGAGGATGCCGTCAGGGTGAGTCCCAGGCTCATAGTGACGCGTATGTACCGGAGAATACGCTTCACCAGTGTCCAATGGGAATCACACGGGAGTGCATGTGGAGGCACACCTGCTGGACTGCATACTGCAAGTCAGGCCGAGTGAGGGTGAGATACTGCAGGGCACCGACGATGGAGCAGTAGAACGCCGCATCCGGCGCAAGGGAACCCTCCAAAGCAGAAACCTTCGCTTTGGTGTAAATAGGCGTAGGAGCGGTCTTGCGATTAAGCATACCCGCGCACTCGAGAAGCTCATGAGCGTACTTGTGCTGATGCAGAAAGAACCCGTCGGCACGACGAACGACCTCAATGCCGAAGAAGCAGTGCAGCGCTCCCGGATCGCTGAGGGCAAACTCATCACGAGCGAACCGTGAGCTGCTGAAGGAGCCCAGGCGAGGATGCCGTCGAGGATAATGTCGTCCACATAGAGCAGCAGATGCGCGGTAGCAGTGTCCTGATGGTGAGCGAAAAGAGAGGCGTCGGAGCGGGTTGTGCGAAACCCAAGCTGCTGCAAGAACCCGGCCATACGCTGGTACCATGCTTGGGGGGCCTGCTTCAGTGCATAAAAGACTGAGAGAGCAAGCACACATGGTCGGGATGCTCGGCGTCGACGAAGCCATTCGGCTGCTCACAGAAGACCCGTTCCGTGAGGTGGCCGTGCAGAAATGCGTTGGAGACATCCAACTGATGCACAGGCCAGGCACGGAGACCGCCAGCTGATGCACTGTCGCGAATCGTGCCGGTTTAACAATCGGGCGTAGGGTGTTGGTGAAGTCACGCCCGGTAGCGCTGGCGAAAACCGCGCACCACCGCGAGCCTTATGGCGCTTGAGAGAACCATCAGGGTTGGTCTTGTGGCGAAACACCTATTTGTCGCTGATGACATTGGCGTGAGGGTCCCGGAACAAGATGCCACGTGCAGTTGCGCTGCAACACATCGAACTCCTCACGCATTGCGTGAGCAAATGTGAATCACGGAGGGTGGCGGCGTGCAGGCGAGGGGATGGGCGGCGGTGGAGAGGATGATGTCGACACCGCGCACGCATACTCATCAGTGGTGTAGTGCATGCTCGGCCGGTGGATACCGTCACGAGACCGCGATATCATGTCAGCGGGAGGCGGGTTGGCGGCGGCAGGAGTAGCAGACGTGGGTGGCGATGAGTCTGTCGCTCCCGGCGTCGCAGCTGGGCCAGCCGGGGCGATGGAACCGGCCGGGGCTGGGCAGGCCGCGGCACCCGTTAGGGTGGGACCAAAGAGCCACCCGAGGCCACGAGGGGCCATGCTGGGACCAAGCCAAAGGGGCCCGCAGCAGGGGCCGTGGCAGAGGGGCCCGCAGCGGGGGCCGAGGGGCCCGCCGTGGGAGGGCACGCCGAGGCCGCGCCAGGAGGGGCCGCAGGGAGCCATGCTGGGGCCACAGGGGGCTGCGCCTGGGGCTGCACCAGAGCCGCGTCCGAAACACCATCAAAGAGCGTCGAATCCTCTGTAGAAGGCGGTACCTGGTAAAAAGGAAATACCGGCTCATCAAAGTACATGTGTCCAGAGGTGTACACTATTGTTGATGTAGCCTCACCTTGCCTCTCACCGGAGCTCTCAGTCTCTCTCGCACGGACGGACGTAGAAGAAAGGAGGTGGAAGAACAAGAAGCACACATCAAGATTTTTGCCCCGGCGCACGTACGCCGCCGGCCGCATGTACGCCGCCGGCCGCACTGAACGGCCGCTGGTATTTCCTTCTTGAGCACGAACTCAGCACCACCACACTCACAAAAGCAGTACAGCGAAGGGCTTCTTATACCCAGGCTAGCACACAGGGCAGCCCAGCACTTCCAGCCGTTGCGTCCATTATCTGCATGGCTGGCCATGCATGCCTGACGCGCTCAAGGCGCACGACGCGGCCGCTCCATGCAGTTCGCCAACGACCTAGCTAGTCTACCGTGGCCGCCACGAGCCTGCCTCCTACACACATTTGCACACACGCACGCACACACACACGCACGGCCACGGACCCGGCGCGCCCTGACTCGCACCCGACGTGTCCTGCGGTGGCTTATGCCCAACATACACACGGTGGGAGATGGGGTCGTAGCACCAGTAACCTTTGGTGTTAGGGGAAGAGCTTAGGAAGATACATGCTACGGAGCGAGGGGCGAGTTTGTGAGGTGTAGTGGAGGCGGTGCTAGGGTAATACAGACAACCGAAGATACGGAGACCATTGTAGGATGGAGGGAAACCGAAGAGAAGTTGGCGTGGAGTGTAGTTCCAGCGGGGACGACATAGCCTAATGTTAACTAGGAGAGTGGCGGTGGCGAGAGCGTCGGGCCAAAACCGAGGGGGCACGTTGGAATGGAACAACAACGTGCAGACGCAATCGTTAAGAGTGTGGAGGATCCGCTCGGCGCGGCCGTTCTGCTGGGATGTGTGGGGGCACGTGAGAGGAAAAGTGGTGCCGTGAGACGCGAGAAGATGGTGAGTGGCAGCGTTTATCAAACTCTTTTCCTTTGTCAGTCTGGAGGGCGAGAATAGGGCGCCCAAACTGGATGGTGATGTAGGAGCTTTTCACAAGCACATGTAGCTACTTCTAAGTCACAATCACGTGAACTGATGATGAGAAACAACAATTTGAAGTTTGAACAGCTCAAGAAACATACCTCAAATGTACTTGTACGAGTGGATTTCCTTTTTGAGCAATCAAACAGGAAATTCTCAACTCTCCATCTACTTATTGCTGCAGTACAACAATCAAACGTCGGTTTTCTCGTTCTCGCCAACATGTCCAGCAAGGACGTGGACTACGGTGCCATCCGGTGCATGCATCTGCAGCAGCAGCGTCCTGCCTGAGGCACTTGGCAAGACAACCACCTGTAGGAGGAAACCATCGCCATGGCTTCCTGTCATGTCCGGTAGGTTTGACGGATGTATACTCCCTGAGGAATGCAATGTGGGTGAAAATAAAACAGCAAAAAATGATCAGTCGAGTGCGCAAGAAATATAGTGCACCAGATGAATTCAGAAAAGATTAGAGTAGAGTAGAGTAGCTCTTATTAAAGCAGGTTAGCTAGCATAACGGCGGTCTGCATTTTACTTAAGCTGTCCTCTCTCTATATGTAATGCACAAAGCACAAAGATCACTGCTGCCTTCATTCTGACCCAAGAACCACTCAGTCACTCACTACCTGGGCACAACAACACAGCTAGGGATGCCCAACAAATCCTCCCTCCTACATTGTTGGTGGTTAATCATCAACTATCTACAAAACTCGAGCTTCTAGGTTGAGACTCCAATCAACGCCCATGAAAAATAGCACAAAACCCATCTAAGTTGTGGACCAACATCACACATGACAAAGTAGACCAACGTCCAAATCCTTCATACTACTACTCCTACTACCGACGAATCAAAACAATTAAAAACTACGGACGGCCGACACTCCTGCTGGTCTCAAGTCGTGGCACCATTGAGTATACAAAACTACCAGGTATACAAAACTTCCAGGTATACAAAACTTCATACTGGGCGAACCACGGCTACTTTCTCGGTCCTTGAGTTGTTGATCTATAATGGAAAGCAACATCAGATTTGAGACTAGCTACCAGCACTACATGATGTTTGACTGAAATACATAATAGACTAGTTACCCAAGTTTCACATGTAAATAGTTGAGCAGCAAGTAAATCCTTGGCGTTGATCACCATCTTGATTCACTGTTCAATGATCAGAACAAATCGATTTACTTGTATTCGGTAGTGATGGGCACATAAAATAGAAATCACAAAACTGATGGAACGCTGAAAACTATGTGTCTATTATATTCACTATAGGAGACGATGGTGACTCTGCAAACTTTGAACAGTGACTGAAAACTTTGAACGACGGTGTGAAGTTTGAACAGATGAAAAAACATACCTGATTCAGGAGTCTAAGGCTAAAAACTTTGACCCCTTTCATGCCAAAATCAACGGTGGCATTGGCACTAGCATGCACAACACACCATGCAATGTTCGGCAGACAGCAAGATAAAACGCAAGCAGCAGCAAGCATGCATGGATCAGCCCAGGCAGTCTGATGGTGCATGCACGTGCTCTTATCATTGGTCCACGAAGTGCTTCATGAGATGTAGTAGAGTCCATGGGGATGACGTAGGGATGCTCCGCATCATCTGCACCCCCCACCCTTGGGAGAGATCCGTCCACGGTTGTGATCTTCATCACCTTGGTATTGGGACAAGTCCTTGACGTTGAAGATGTTGGTGTCGCACATCATATATGCCTTCACATGACCTCGTTGTCTCATGATGGTACTGCCTTGTGAATCCTTCAAAATGAAAGAACATGAAAAACACTTGGAAAAACAAATGAGATTGGTGCAAATGCAACACCTATCATTCGTGTGGTGAAATACCCAACAAGTGTTTTCATTATTCTTATCATCAGAAAGGACAAGGGAATGTGGCATGGTATGTAAGCGTATGATGCAATAACAACCAAATACAATAGGCTCAATCAAACAAGCATGCATCACAAGTTAGGTGTCCGAGTCTCCAAGATCAATAATCATAGCATGGTTGCACTTTCGGGGCATGTGAATATGATAGAGGCAACTAATGGAGGCGATGTGACAATGTTCAAGATAAATCATGTGAATGGCATGAACATATATGTCATCAACCCAAGAAAGCGAGTAAGAATGGAACATGGGTGATGCGACAAAGCAAGCAATCATGTCAAACAAGCTAGTAGTGCGAAGATGCAGCATACTAGAGGTAATCATGACAATTATGTCATAGGAGCAAATAGTGGGCATGAATAATGCACATGACATACCACAAACATGAAAGCAAGATATGAGCAAAATATCATCAATGTATTGATGAGAGGTCGTATGTAAATAGCAATGGGACATCATGACTCTCCCAACACAACAAGCTTCAATAGCATGAGCACAAAGAAACAATGGCAATAGCTACTAAGATATCCACCAAGCATGCAAATACACATAGTAGTAGTAGAATGGTTGATCATATGTAAGAGCAAGCAAGGGTGAAAATTGCATGGCAAAGGCATCGGAATAAGCATATCATGCAAAGTGAACATGACAATATGGGCAAACGATAAATAAAGGACAATAACCCATAACCATGTGAGGGCCATGTAGAAGGAATCGTGAAGTTTGGTGACACATCTCACGGATTCCCAAGGAATCGTTGCTCTCTAGAGCTCGTCTAAATCAACTCATGGTCTTGCGAGGTTGGCGAGTAAGTATCGATACCTACACAAAATAGACACAAGCCAAAGAAAGTGTGTGCGTGGTAAATGTACACATCATCCATCATGATGTGTATGTCACTAGTAGAAAAAGGGCCTATTGTCCCGGTTCATAATGGCCTTTAGTCGGTTCTTTAACCGGGACTAAAAATAGATTACTAAAACCTCCCCTTTAGTCGGTTCTTGGCCGTCCACGTGGCGCTACCTGGAGGTCCACCTTTAGTCGGTTGGTAACACCAACGGTACTAAGAAATTTTATGATTTTTTTGAAATTTTTCTTAAATTTTTTTGAATTTTTCTAGATTTTCAAATTTCTGAATTATTTTAACCTCTAATCTCTAATCACCCCTCATCACTGCTCAATTTAACCTCTAATCTCTAATCACCCCTCATCATTCCAAATCATCTCACTTCCTGGACAGTCACCCATAATCTCACTACTCCAGCCTAAGCACGCTTAACTTCCGGGTTCTATTAACCCTCATGAATTTAGCTTGAGCATGAAGTCACACATTTCACTGTTTGAGTTTGAAATTATTGTTCTAAAAACAATAATTATTTAGTAACACTAATATTTCTTGAATAAGTAGTTTGACCACAGTTTGACCATAGTTTGACCAGATTTGACCAAAATTCAAAAAAACTGAAATACTTATTTAGTAACATTAATATTTCTTGAATAAGTTTGACCATTGTTTGACCATAGTTTGACCACCGTTTTACCAGATTTGACAAAAATTCAAAAAAACCGAAATAATTATTTAGTAACACTAATATTCTTGAATAATTATTTAGTAACACTAATATTCTTGAATAATTATTTAGTAACACTAATACTTCTTGAATAAGTAGCTTGACCATAGTTTGACCAGATTTAACAAAAATTCAAAAAAAAACTAAAATTTGAGCATAACTCTTTTTTCCTTTTAGAATTTGAGGATTCAAAAAATTTGCAAACAGGCCGTTGTATAGCCGTTTGATATATTATACGTTTTTCGTGCAGAACATTTTGATAGATTATTCGTTTTTCTGACATAAATGCATAAAAGTTATAGCCGTTTTACATTTTCCCTACACTTTTGCAAAACATGTCCAAATTTAAGTTTCTAAATTTTCCTAACTAGTAGATGTAGTAACATAACTACATCTCGAAGGATTTAATTTTTGAAGTTTTATCATTTTCTTTTGCTTTTACAAAACTGAAAAGCGATCCACGGGGAGGGGTAGAGTTTGAAAATGGGACCTTTAGTACGGTTCGTGCCACGAACCGGTACTAATCTCAAACCCATTAGTACGGTTGGTGGCTCGAACGGGGCTAAAGGTCTAACCTTTAGTACCGGTTCGTGCCACGGGCCACTAATACCTCAAACCCATTAGTACCGGTTGGTGGCTTGAACCGGGACTAAAGGTCTAACCTTTAGTACTGGTTGGTGCCACGAACCCGGTACTAATGGGCATTACCTGCTGAGCGGGGACTAATGCTATGTCGGTGCCCTAGCCGCTCGAACCGAGACTAATGCTCACATTAGTCCTGGTTCGTAATGCAACCTGGATCAATGCTCTTTTCTGGCCAAACCAAAGCCCTGTTTTCTACTAGTGTGTGCACGTGTGAGTTAGCACAAGATAAGAAATGCTCAAAGAAATTTGTTGCATGGTATAAGAACATGTCATCCATCATGAATGAATAGTTGTTATGTATAACATGATGTGGATGCAAATTGAGCATACAATTATATGGCACATCAATAGCATTGCCATTCATGGGGAGCATACTGATTGCAAATAATTATGAAAATCATGCAATGGATTGGATGAATCCAAATCTCCTAAAATGTATGAGGAATTATGGGGGTCTCCTCATGAGTAATATCAGGAGCATAATATGGAGAAGTGGACCAACATCCAAAACAATGCATATCCGGAGCTAGGTGCTCATGGCATGGCATATGAGTTAAATGATGGAGAGGTAGCATGTCAATATCATCACAAGAAAAACAAATGCCAATAATCATGGACTTGTCATCTATGCCATAAGTGCAAATTGGGTTTATTTTAATGGCATACGCATAGTCACCACGATGAGATTGCAAATGTGACATATTGTTGATCTCATGCATAGCATATGACAAGTTAGGCGGATTGTCAAACATGATGTGACCAAGAAATTATCACAAGAAATCCTATGCAACATGGCATCA
The DNA here is from genome assembly GCA_021605145.1 of Aegilops bicornis. NCBI lineage: Eukaryota > Viridiplantae > Streptophyta > Magnoliopsida > Poales > Poaceae > Aegilops > Aegilops bicornis. The sequence goes on along the minus strand of CM038670.1, from coordinate 1,655,322 downwards.
CAACTAATAGACTCCACATGGCAATCATCAAACTCACCATAAATGGGTAAATCATCACATGAGGAATCGCACCAGCATGAAGCGTGTCAGTAGGAGGATCAACATCATGCAAATAATCAATGTCAACAATGTCCACTAGTGGGACTAGAGCATCACCATCACCTATGTTACCTTTGTCATTCCACTCATGTGGGGTATGTGAGGTGGGAAAGACCAAATGGCGGTCATCATCTTTATGTTGATGGAACCATGTGGGGGCTGCATCATATTACACCATGGCCATCGTCTTGTCCATAGGAAAGGCAGAGTAAATCATGGATCGGCGCTTCATCATATATGGGACCTAGCACCAAATGGGAAGGCACAATAGAGGTAGAGGTTAAGTTGTTAGAAATCAAAATGTCCTCACATGCACTATCAACTACCTCACTCTCTCTATGTGGTGGTGGCTCACTCACTCCCTCAAGGTAGGTGCACTCAATGTCACATATGGTGGAGTCACTCAAATCACTCAAGTGGTGGTGGTGGTGGCTCTCCTCACATGGGAAATGGGCAACTCATCATATGTGGGGCTAGTGGTGAACTCGCTCTCACTCTCAATATGGTGGCAAAAGTCACTCAAGTCATCATACGTCGCCGTAGTCGAAGGGAAAATCCATGCTCAACCATCTCGTCACCATAGTCGTGGATAAAGGCCTTCATGAGTTGGCACATCATCACTCTCGCATACAAAGATGGAAGCATCATCCTTGCTCGTCACCTTGTCGTTCACCTCCAAAGCTTTGTCCTCGAATGGCTCCATAGTCGTACTCATCGCCGCACCATCTTGAAAAAGAGTCCAAGTAGACTCGGCATCATCAATGTGACAAAGAGGGATGATGGTGAAGTCGAACATGGGAGCATCTTCTTGGAGCTCGTCGGGCTTGGACATCTTGGTCGTACTAGCCTCATGCTAGCCGTCTTGGAGCTTGGTCTTTGAGAAGTGTGCTTGGGGTGGAGAAGCCTTGGTCTTCCTGAGTTCTTGTTCCGCCTTGAGAGCACCAATTTTGTTGTCTTCGAGGGAGTTGTAGTTATTGCAGATGTTTATGTTGGAGTTGTCATTGTTCAATCCCATCATGAAGTGGAACTTCATCCAAATGGAAGTCGTTGTTAGGGAAAGTAGTAATTCAAACAAATTCCCTACGATCACGCAAGATCTATCTAGGAGATGCATAGCAGCGAGAGGGAGAGTATGTCCACGTACCCTCGTGAACCCGAAAGCGAGCGTTTATTAATCTGGTTGATGTGGTCGAGCGTCTTGGCGATCAACCGATCAAGTAATGAGCGTCACGGCACCTCCGCGTTCAGCACACTTTCAGCATGATGGCGTCCCTCGTGCTTTTGATCTAGTTGAGGGCGAGGAGAGTTCCGTCGATATCTTGGCGTGTAGCGGTGATGATGAAGTTACCGGCGCAGGGCTTCTCCTAAGCACTATGACGATATGACCGAGGTGTGTAACAGTGAAGGAGGGCACCACACACGGTTAAGAGAAAAATTGATGTGCTTTGGGGTGCCCCTTGCCCCCGTATATAATGGAGGAGAGGGGGAGGCCGGCCACCCCCTATTAGGCGCGCCAGGAAACGGGAATCCTACTAGGACTCCGAGTCCTAGTAGGATTCCACCCAGAGGAGAAGGGGGAAGGAAGGGAGAGGGGGGCCGCGCCCCCAACCCCTTGTCCATTTCGGACTGGGCTTGGGGGGGGGGGCACCTCCTGGCCGCTGCCTCCGCTTCTCCACTGAGGCCAACTATGCCCATTAACTCCCCGGGGGGTTCTGGTAACCTCCCGGTACTCCTAAAAATACCTGAATCACACCGGAACCATTTCGGTGTCCGAATATAACCTTCCAATATATCAACTTTATGTCTCGACCATTTCGAGATTCCTCGTCATGTCCGTGATCTCATCTGGGACTCTGAACAAACTTCGGTCATGAAAACACATAACTCATAATACAAATCGTCATCGAACGTTAAGCGTGCGGACCCTACGGGTTCGAGAACTATGTAGACATGACCGAGACATATCTGCGATCAATAAACAATAGCGGAACCTGGATGCTCATATTGGCTCCTACATATTCTACGAAGATCTTTATCGGTCAAACCACATAACAACATCGTTGTTCCCTTTGTTATCGGTATGTTACTTGCCCGAGATTCGATCGTCGGTATCCTCATACCTAGTTCAATCTTGTTACTGGCGAGTATCTTTACTCGTTCCATAATGCTTCATCACGCAACTAACTCATTAGTCACATTGCTTGCAAGGCTTATAGTGATGAGCATTACCGAAGGGCCAGAGATACCTCTCCGATACACGGAGTGACAAATCATAATCTCGATCTATGCCAACCAAACAAACACCTTCGGAGACACCTGTAGAGCATCTTTATATTCACCCAGTTACGTTGTGACGTTTAATAGCACACAAGGTGTTCCTCCGGTATTTGGGAGTTGCATAATCTCATAGTCAGAGGAACATGTATTAGTCATGAAGAAAGCAATAGCAATAAACTTAACAATCATTATGCTAAGCTAATTGATGGGTCTTGTCCATCGCATCATTCTCTAACGAATGTGACCCCGTTCATCAAATGACAAAACATGTCTATTATTAGGAAACATAACCATCTTTAATTAACGAGCTAGTCATGTAGAGGCATACTAGGGACTATATGTTTTGTCTATGTATTCACGCATGTACTAAGTGTCCGATTAATACAATTCTAGCATGAATAATAAACATTTATCATGATATAAGAAAATATAAATAACAACTTTATTATTGCCTCTAGGGCGTATTTCCTTCAGTTGTTCACGCCAGCACGTCGCAAAGCTTTCTTTGTCTCCTTGAAGTACTCGCTGATGGACTTGGATCCTTGGATGGTGTTCTCCAATTGGCGGTGAAGATGTTCCATGTAGGTGGAAGGCACAAACTCTCGCCGCATAGCTTTCTTCGTCTCGGGCCAACTCATGAAGGCCTTTATGTTTACTTTGGCTTTAGCAGGCCTTTCTGGTTTTAGCATAAAACCGAGTTTAAAAAAATGTGAACACTTTTTTTAGGGTTATGTGAACACTTACTTAGTTGCATGGAAAAATATTAAGAAAAAGTGTGTTGAATTTTTCATAAATAATGCTTGAAATTTTTAAAAGACATGCATACATTTTTGAAAATTATGTAAAATCTTCAAAAAATCAGAAAAAACTACTCCCTCCAATTCATATTACTTGTTGTTACTATAGCAAAGTCGTATAACTCCTATGTTTTTTTCATAAGCTGATTATTAGAAACATGAACATTTTTGAGAAAAAGTTATACATTTTTTAAAACAGTCGAAACTCCCCAAAAAGAAAAAGAGTATAAAAGGAAAAAAACTGGCAAAAAAACTGTGAAAACAACAGAAATAAAAACACCAACCAGACAAACCGCTATTGAAACCTATGGAATGAAATCATTCCGAAAGAAAATCGCTCGCCATCTACGGGGGCGGCGGGCGGCACACCGGGCGCTGCAACCATGGACCATCAACGGCGGGAATTTCATCCGGTCGACGAAATGTAACAACGAATCAATAGCGGATGTGCAACCTAAATCGAGGCGGGAGAGGTTCTTTGCGAGCACCGTCATTGGAGGCAGCCTTGCGGTCTGGCGGTCGCGATCGGCGCCATGAACAGCAGCTTTTGTTCCTGCAACAAGCTATGGCGGGGACGATTAAACCGGAAGGCACCGCCATTGACTAGTATGAAGGCGAGGAAGAAAGAAAAGCGGCGTGGGAGGCGAAATCAAACAACTGTCGTAATTCAATCGGGTGGCTGGGGCGAGACCGGCCCAATTATTAGGCCGCACGCGGCGCCCGATACTCGCCTTTTCAAAACCCATTATATTCAGGTATGCGATTATGTACCGTGGGCGAAACATGATGCGAAGCCTCAACTTTGTTCTGGATACTACTACTCTCACTGTTGCTATCCAGTGGGCCTGAAAAGAGCAACTGTGACAGCGTCCGTCCGTTTCTGATCAATCAAGACGTGATGTCCGTGTCAGGCCGTTAGGTGGCTGTCGCACTAGTGGAAAAACAGGCTTCCGTCCAGCCCCATAAGTCGCGAAGCTGTAGGAACCGCGACTAATGGGACCTTTAATCATGATTACGGAGGTGAACGCGACCAAAACTGAGCCCAGGCGCTCGGTGGCCAGCTGGTGCCGTGAGGGGCTTTAGTCGCGGTTGGCCAGGACAACCGCGACTAAAGGCCTTCGGCACCTTTAGTCCTGATTTGCCAGGCCAACCGCAACTAAAGCCCTCCCTATATATACCCATCCAGCAGCCAACACTTAGCCATTTGGAGCCATTCTCTTCACAAGTGGGTGTAGGTTTGCTTTTGGTTCCTCTTATGCACATAAGGTGTTTGATGAAATGCCCCAAGAGCATGAAACAAACATGACATGAATTGTTGGAGCCACACTCTTCGATCGCGGTTAGCAACTTGATGAACCTTTGATGTGTCAATATGCATGTGTGTAGTTCATTGTTTAATTTATATTGTTTGTAGCTAGTTAGTTTAACAAATGCATGATGGTTAATTATATATTTTATATTATAATATTGCTGTTGAATCGGCATTGGATGTAGGGTAACCGACTCTCCGGCGAGTTCACTACGGGTTTGAAAGATTTCCTCGTAGTGGCTAATGCGAACAAGCGGGGGGGTTTTGTTATCTGTCCATGTGTTATCTGTAAGAATGAGAAGGGTTACTCTTCCTCAAGAGTTGTTCACATGCATCTGCTTGAAGGGTTTCATGCCAAGCTATAATTGTTGGACCAAGCATGGAGAAAGAGGGGTTATAATGGAAGAAGATGAAGAAGGGATGATTTCATCGATGAAAGCTATCTTGCTCATTTCGGTGATACTTTCATGGAGGATGCTTTGAAGGTGAAGGGGAAGGTGAAGAAGAGGCGCGTGATGATCCCGTTGATGATCTTGGTGGGACCATTGCGATGCGGAGGCGCTTGGCGAAACTGAAAAGGAGAGGAGAATTTGGATCGCATGTTAGAGGATCACGAAAGGCGCTGTACCCGGATGCGATGATGGTCTGAAAAAGCTGGGCTGCTGCTGGATTTGCTGAAATGGAAGGCAGAGGCAGGTGTAGCTGACTTCGGCATTTGAAAACTTGCTGAAAATGTTGAAGAATATGTTTCCAAAGGATAACGAGTTGCCCTTGATGCGTCTGAAGCAAAGAAGGTTATACGCCCTCTAGGTTTAGAGGTTACGAAGATACATGCATGCATCAACTTGTTGCATCCTCTACCGCGGTGAATACGAGAATTTGAATGAATGCCGGTATACCTTTGCATTGCGTTATAAGATCGAGGCGATGACCACGGTAGCGATGTTGAGGGCGAAACCCGGAAGAGGGTTCCGCCAAGGTGATGTGGTATGCTCCTATAATACCACGGTTGAAAGCGTCTGTTCAGGAACAAAGAGCATGCCAAGTTGTTGCGATGGCACAAAGAGGACCGTAAGTCGGACGGGGAGTTGAGACACACCGCAGATGGAGCATAATGGAGAAAAGATCGACAGATGGTTCAAAGATTTTGCAGGTAGCGCAAGGAACATAAGATTTGCTCTAAATACGGATGGCATGAATCCTTTTGGCGGCGAGCTCCAGCCATAGCACACGCCCGTGACTCTATGCATCTACAACCTTCCTCCTTGGTTGTGCATGAAGCGGAAGTTCATTATGATGCCGGTGCTCATCCAAGGTCCGAAGCAACCCGGCAGCGACATCGATGTGTACCTAAGGCCATTAGTTGATGAACTTTTACAGCTGTGGAATTGGTGTCCGTGTGTGGGATGAGCACAAACAAGAGGAATTTGACCTCTGACGTTGCTTTTCGTAACCATCAACGATTGGCCTGCTCTTAGTAACCTTCGGGACTGTCAAATAAAGGGATACAATGCATGCACGCACTGCTTACATGAGACTGAAAGTGTACATTTGCCAAATTGTAAGAAGAGCGTGTACCTTGGGCATCGTCGATTTCTTCGAAAATTCATCCGATGAAAGAAAGGCAAGCATTACAGCGGCAAGGCAGATCACCGGCGAAGCACTGCGGAGCACTGCTTGGTGCTTTGAGGTATTTGATATGGTCAAGGATTTGAAAGTCATCTTTGGAAAGGGTCTGGCGGACAATCAGTTCGAAGGGAGCTGGCAGACGCAGCCATGTGGAAGAAGAAATCTATATTACGGGAGCTAGAATATTGGAAAGTCCTAGATGTCCGCTCTCTGCAATCGGCGTGATGCACGTTACGAAGAATATTTGCGTGAACCTCCTAAGCTTCTTGGGCGTGTATGGGAAGACAAATGATACAAAGGAAGCACGGCAGGACCAGCAACGTTTGAAAGACCACGATGACCGGCATCGGAATGGTTTCAAGGTCGTGCCGGCTACGCTCGACCAAAGAAGAGAAGGTCATCTTTTTGAATGCACGAGCAGTATGAAGGTTCCGTCTGGATTCTCGTCCAATATAAAGGGAATAATAAACATGGCGGAGAAAAAGTTCCAAAACCTGAAGTCTCCACGACTGCCACGTGATTATAGCGCAATTGCTTCCGATTGCTTTGAGGGGCTCCTGCGGAAAATGTTCGAGTAGCCATTGTGAAGCTATGTGCATTCCTCAATGCAATCTCTCGAGAAGGTAATCAATCCGGAAGTTCTACCACGGTTCTGAGCGATGTGATCAATGTCTTGTCGGTTTCGAGTTGGTGTTCCGCCATCCTTCTTCAATATTATGGCGCACCTCCTGGTTCACCTAGTCGAAGAGATTTTCGTTCTCGGTCCTGTATTTCTACACAATATGTTCCCCTTGAGAGGTTCATGGGAGTATTAAAGAAATATGTTAAGTAACCGTGCTAGGCCAGAAGGAAGCATCGCCAAGGGCTATGGAAATGAGGAGGTAATTGAGTTTTGTGTTGACTTTGTTCCTGACCTTAAGCCGATTGGTCTTCCTCGATCGCGGCACGAGGGAGACTAAGTGGAAAAACACGATCGGAATGAAATCAACGATATGTATGATGACCATTCTCATTGAAGCACACCACCTTTATCTTGACCAATTCCAGCTTGGTGGCTCCGTGCTTTGAGAAACACAAGAATATTTTACGTTACGACAACCCGGGGAAGCCTGAATCCTGGATTAGGAAGGCCCACATGGAGACTTTCGGCAGTTGGTTGAGAAAACATTTAATGAATGACAATGATGTTGTAGATCTGCTGTACATGTTGGCCAAGACACCATCTTCGACTATAACGACTTTCCAAAGTGCGAGATAAATGGGAATACATTTTACACGATCGCCCAAGATAAAAGAGCACCAACCAAAACAGTGGTGTCCGCTTTGATGCAGCAACCGAGAATGGGCAAGAGGTCACATATTATGGTTACATAGAGGAGATATGGGAACTTGACTATGGACCCTCCTTTAAGGTCCCTTTGTTCGGTGCAAATGGTTCAAGCTAACAGGAGGTGGGGTAAAGGTGGACCAGCAATACGGAATGACAATGGTGGATTTCAACAATCTTGGTTACCTTGACGAACCATTCGTCCTAGCGAAAGATGTCGCTCAGGTATTCTATGTGAAGGACATGAGTAGCAAACCGAGGACGCGGAAAGATAAGAAAAGCGATCAGTACATCATGCGATGATCCAAAGCGCCACATTGTTCTTTCGGGGAAAAGAAACATCGTGGGAGTGGAGGACAAGACAGACATGTCGGAAGATTATAATATGTTTGCTGAAATTCCGCCCTTCAAAGTGAACACCGACCCAAGCATTAAGTTAAATGATGAGGATGCTCCATGGATACGGCACAATCGTAAGTAAGCAAGCAGGGACACAAGGGAAGAAATGATGTAAGAAATGGCGGAAAACCCTAAACCTGCGGCGGCCTTTAGTCGCGGTTGGGCAGGCGACCCGTGACTAAAATAGCAACAATAAGTATTTTGTTGTAAGTAGAAACAAAATAAAATAAATAAAGCAACAAAGAAAACAAAAAAAGTGTTTTCAAATTTGAAAACTAATGGCACTAACAGAAAGTTTATAATTTTTCTAAAACTAAAAGCAAAAGAATTAAAAATAAAGCAAAAACAACAAAAATAAATAATAATGCAGAAAACAAAACAAAAAACTGGAAAAAAATAGTGCCGCCTCTTTGGACCCCCACGGCCTGAATACGACTAGAAACCCTACATGGGCGGATTCGGGCCCTTGGGGAGGCCAAGTAGGCCACAGGCACATAGCTAGTGATGATTAGGCCCGAAGCCTGCGGTTGAGAGGAGCTCGAGAGGGTGGGCGCGGCGCTTATAAACCACTCTCGAGCTCTCTCAACTAGCGAGTGGGACTAAACTTTTAGGCGTGAGGCAGCACAAGGCCTTTAGTCATGATTCGCCCGAGACCAGCCGCGCGACTAAAGGTGGAACCTTTAATCATGGTCGCCCGGACCAGCCGCGACTAAAAGGTGAATGAGCATAAAAACCCGCCCAAAAACCTTTAGTCAGCGGTTGGGCAGGCGACCCGCGACTAAAGGTACCTTTAATCGCGGGCCTCGTAGCCCACGCGACTAAAGGGGGCTATAAATACCACGCTCCGATCTATTCTCGTCTTCTCCGATCGGTTCGTCTCTGCGCGCCCTCGGCGCCGCCCGCCGTCGCCCTCGCCCCGTCGCGGGACTGCCCGTCCCGCCTCTCCTTCGTCGGTCCTCCCGCGCCGCCGCCCTCTCCTTAGTGAGCTCCCCGCCGGGCCCGTCCGGCCGTCTCCCGGCCCCCTCGAGCGTTCGCCCGCCCGTCCGTCGCCGCGCCCGACTCTGCATGGCGTGGCGTCGCGCTCCCGCTGCGTCCGGTTCTTGGCGCTTCGCCGGACCCGGCCACTTCCCCTCCGCCCTGCCGCCTGTTCGGCCGGCGCCATCGACCCTTGGCCGCGGAGCTGGTCCCGGCTCCCTCCCTCGCCCGGCGAGGCTACGGCCTCGGGCATGGGCACCACCCGCTGCCCGCTAAGCGCCAGGCGCCCGTTAAGGCCCCAGCCCAATGACAATTGGGGCCCACGCCCAAAGCTTGATTTAAAAAAGGAGAGAAGAGAATTTAGAAAATAAATAAATATATATATTAATTAATTAATCAGTTAATTAAATTAATTAACTTAATTAATTGTGTTTAGTAAACCTAATGAAATAACTAATATAACTAATCTGTTAATTAATCTAATTAACTTGGTTAATTAGTTAACAGACAATTTAATTATTACATTAATTCTAAAAATGATATAAAACTTTAAAAATTAATATAAAATAATCCGTAACTCGGATGAAAATACTTTGTACATGAAAGTTGCTCGAGCGATGAGGCGGATCCGGATCGCAGCCCGTTCGTCCGCCACACATCCCTAGCATAGCAAACACGTAACTTTCCCCTCGGTTCATCTGTAAAACGCGAATCACCGGGGATACTTTCCGGATGTTTCCCCCATGATCACGACCTACTGCCGCGTTAGGGCACACCTAGCACAGCGTATTGCCAGGAATTCACGCTTTGTGATGCTTTGATTGCTCTGTTATTTATTGTGTTCCCCTCCGTTACTTCTTTCCGGTGAACCCGAGACTGCGGCGACCCCAAGTTCGACTACGGGCACCCGTCTCGCGCTCTACCTCGACACCCTCTCCCACCTTCCTCGCCCCTCCTTTTGCCACCGCCCTTCGCCACCGCCACCGCCACCGCCCCCTTCTTCACTTAATTAATTTGTTTTTACTACATGTTTCGGGTGACATAATGGCGGACGATAGAGCTGACCCGATTATGGACAACTATGATCCGGACGGTGAAGCACATATGTTCGGCATCATAATGGCGATATTCAATATGTGCCGACCGGAGAAGAAAGAAGATGATATCTCTTCTTATCTGAACCTTAATGACGGTGAAGATGAAGGCGCCGTCGACAAGAAGATGCGAAGAAAGCGTCGATAAGCAGCGATCTTCAAATGGAAGTAACAACCACCTCCGGCGCCGAGGTATATATATACATTGAGCCTCTGGTGATACAAACTAACTGATTTGAATAAATATGTGTGTACTAGCAGCGACTCTCTTTCTTATTTTAGCCCTCGGCGGATCGTCGAAACAATCGATGCGTCGTCAAAGCGTGGCGCAACCAAGGCGATGAAACAAGGAGAAACATGCACCATCGAGGGTTGTCGACGATTACAACGGCGAGCGGCTGGAGCCCGCAAGAACGCCACCAAGTTTGTCAGCCAATGCGGAGCCATTGTTAGAGACAACGTCTCGATCACCGTCTAGGAGTGGAATGAGCCAAAGAAGGCACGAATTGATGGTTTCACTTTTGTCGATAAGAGAACAAAAAAGATTGCTTCAAGAAGCTTATGGAACATTTCGTTCTACCTCCGGAATACAACAAATTCGATGAGGAGGGTAACAAGATTGAGGAAAACAAGGAGAGGAGGAGGCTAGTCAAACAGTTACGCTCTTCATAAGATGGCCGGCGCATTCCGGAAATTCAAGCAAAATCTAGCCCGTGACTTTGTCAAGCAGAACAAGACTCCAGTTTCAAAGGACAATATGAGAAACTGAAACATGATTGGCCAGAATTTGTGAAGCAAAAGATATCGGAGCAGTTCATTGAAATATCGAAAAAATAAGGAAAATGCGGCTAAGAAGGAGTACAATCATGTTATGGGGCCAGGAGGGTATCGCATTTTGGTGCCTAGGTTGGAGAAGATGGAGAAGCGAGATGAGGCGCGAGAATCCGTCCAGTGCGGAGGATGGGACCCAAGGGCCAAAAGCTGGTGAATGCGGGCATGGGGAACGCTGAACCGGAGGCGAGGAGTGTGTTTACCGGGGCAAATTAATTAAACCCACCCAAGCCCTTATTGGCGCAATGAAGGATGCTCAACAGGGAAGATCAAGTTCAACGGAGAGAACAGCGGCCGACAAAAGCCCTCGGGAATCCTGAACACGGAGGGCGTGTACGAGGCATGGGGCACATTCCGTGGAAAATAGGGTTCCCCGAGCGATGACCCGTCTGATTCTGAAGCCGTAAGAGAAAGATGGATCGGGAATCAGATGTTGTGGCGCGGTTGGCATCGGAAATGGATGTGATGAAGAAAACCATGAGTGTACTAGTAGCGAAAGAGATGCAGCTCGGGTGCAGCATGAAGATCATCCGGCGGATCTCGGAAGCCAGCAGCGGAGAAGCAGCGTGGCTTCCACGGAGGCCCCACCGGCTGGTGCAGATGCACCGACGATCGAAATTACTGCACCGGAGCCTCCGGTGGTGAAATTACTGCACGGAGCCTCTGGTGGTCGAAATTACTGCACCGGAGCCTCCTCGCTACCCGTGGGCGATATAAAGGAGATGAAAGAATGTCATCTGTATTATCCTATCGGGAACATGTCCATGAAGGTAGCCATCGGCAGTGCTTTACCATGTTTACGGAGCACTCCACCACAACAACCCCATTCAAGATGGCTATGCTCGCGTCACGGTGGAGGACATAGTCCAAGGGTTTGAGGACACGGAGATTGACATTGCTACACGAAGGGAGAAAAAGACTTGGAGATGTCAAGCGCCATTTCATTCTATGGCAAAAGAAGTTTATCAAGTTTCGAGGCGAGGCGCCAAGGACAACAAGTCCACCCCTACGGTGGTGGTGGTGGCGGTGGCGGTGGTGGTGGTGGTGGTGGTGGTGGCGGTTCACCTACACCTCCGTCACGTCGGCCGGCCGCCGCCCCGATCCTAGCGTCCGTGGTGATCAGCCGCCGCCCCGATCCTCGTCCGGCGGGTGATCGGGCGCCGCCCCCAATCCACCTCCGACAAAAGCGAAGCAGTCTGGATTATTAACCCGGACCCTTATGTACCTAAGACCACAAAGGTACGGGCCATCACTGAAGCCTCTCCCCACAAGGCCTTGGGAGCGTAGTGCCGAGGAAGTCGGCTGACGCGGCTGCTCATTATGAGAAATGGAAGGCGGACTGCAAGAAGAAAAGAGAGCCCGAGCCCAAGCGGTATATTACGATGAGCAAAAGAAGTGGGCTAAGTCATTTTGAGCACACCGTCCCAAGCATGAAGAATCTGCCTAACGACTATGCACGTGAACTTGAGGCAGGCACTCATGTTCAACGAGAACAAAGAAGCGGGAGAAGGCCGAAAGTAAAATAAGCGGGAAACAAGTTGCCCAGCTCGGGGAACAAAGTAAACAATCGATTTCCCGCTTATAGTGGAAGCCCGGATGCCCCGAGATCATACAAGCTGCGACAGCACATGGATTGACTGTAACGAGTGCGGAAGAACAAGCGGCCAACTTAGGTATTACTCTTCGTGAACTGTTAGGCCTTGATGAGGCGCCCGATGAAGGAGGTAGTAATTACATATGTCAAGAATGGGCCTCTCGTCGAGCCTGCGCAGGAAAATGATCTACGACCAAATGAAAGGTCTGCTGAATTGGTACAAGGGTTACATAAAAATAAAAAGCCAAAGAATATATTTATGCGGAAGTTAGACATGAGCATCACTTCAAACATTACTATGTACAAATTGCACTGAGTGAATTGTTCCAGCTTTTCAATCTCTGTGAGCTCGACAAATCTATCATCGGTTGCTACGTTACGTAAGTGATTTATTAATTTCTACCCCATCTCGTTCATATTGCCTGCACTATATATATGTCCTAACTATATTGTTGTGTCCGCTATTATACATGCAGAATGAAAATTAAGGAATGCAGAGTAAGGAACATCCATGATGTTGGGTTCATTGACCCACACATCGTTAATGGACATGTGTTGGGCGTCACCCCTTGACGTGGAGGCAGACCTGTGGCGGTTTCTTACAAAGCAGGAACTCAAAAGTGATATTCTATTTCCTTACCATTTTGGGTGAGTGTTTCTGTCTTGAGCACATTCTCTTTTGTTTACTCCATGTGCATGGTATGTGGCGGCTAATCGATGAGTAATGCATGACGTACTTTGCATGTATCGTGTCCGCAGGTTCCACTGGATTCTGCTAGTAATTAAAGTTAACACCTCAGAATGTCTCGTCCACGACTCTCTGAATATGGATCCAAAGCTTTGGGCCGACATGAGAAGAATGCTGCAGAAGTAATTATTTTCATTCATTTGCGCTCTATATCGATCGGCCTATTTACGTTCATTTCCTAATATCAAGTAACTAATAACTCTCTTGTTCATTTAATTTTCTTTGCCTCGTAGGGTTTGGAGGCGGTTCGTAGATACAAAAGGTCGGTGAATTCAAAAAGAGCTAGAATTCAAAATGTTAAAGCCTAAGAATGCTGGGGATATTCAGCCACGGAGACCAATCTATGTGGATACTATGTCTGTGAGAGGATCCGGAGATATACCTCTGAGCGGGTTCCGAGTGATACCAATGCTCAGAGGAATAACCTCCGGATGATGCTTAGTCCAGAAGCTCGCTTCCGACCACATCAAGAGGAACTAGCTGGATGGTTCAGCAGGGAAGTTCTCCATCCTAAAGGAGAACACTATTACGAGGACGTAGAACTTTATATGGATTAAATCATGTATGGAAACTTGTTCAAAATTGTATATGGTCATCCGATGATATTGAATATATATTGTATATTCCTCTTGAATTCTTTTGGTTCTAATTTCAAATTTATTTGAGATTATACATTCATATGCATGTATGTAGTACCGTAGAATATATGAAACTCCTTCAAAATTAAAATAAAGCACAAAAGAAATAAAACAATACAAATTAAACAGAATACAGGTTTAGGGGGGTGTGGCTAAAACCCTAAACCTGTGGCGGCCTTTAGTCGCGGTTGGCCAGAAGAACCGCGACTAAAGGTCCTCCGCTTGACAACGCCTGGCGCCCACGTGGACGGGCCGTTAGTCATGATTCTTAAGCAGCAGCGACTAAAGGTGAGAGCTTTAGTCGCGCTTATTTGGTCGCAGTTGCGCAACCGCGACTAATGGCAGTGCGAACCGCGACCAAAGGCCTTTTTCCACGGTGTCGGGTTGTCACGCGGTGGAGATGGGTGCATGCGCATGCGGGATGGGGTGGGGTCCAACCTTTTCAACAAAGACCCCACGATGGTAGAAATCATAGCTACTAAGCTCACAATCGTACCAAATTTGCTTTTGATCTAGGCATATGTAGACATGTTTGTTTCGGTATTCGGCACAACCCAAGGCTTGTATCTATGAACATTGCTTTGAATCAATAAAGTGGCCACGTCCGCGGGGAGGATCGGGCTGCTAGTCGAATGTAATGCACGGTCGAGCACGGCCTCGCCCACCACAAACACGAAGAATCAGCACCGGATCGCAAGTCTGAGGAGAATGGGTCTGCACCCTCCTCCCATTTGAAACGAGGGAGACACCAGATCTGACAGCTCCGACCAACGGAGTGGACGTAGTCGCCGATCCGGTGTTGTACGACAGCAGATGTGTTGCCATGCATGGCCCGTTGCGACCTCACGTGCTTTTGCGTGTGACGGTCACTGACTGTCGACGACAATGACGACTACGAATGGGACGGCTCGGAGACGACAGTGGTGGAGACAGGGGGCTAGTAGCCCCCTCTCCTAACATCACTGGTTTGCTACTAATCTGAGGATGAACACTGAACATGCATTAGTGTAATTTGGCCCTTACAATCAAAATTTTGTGTCATTTTAGCCCTCCTAATCTTTAATTCCTGACTCTGCCACTGGTCGACACTTGTTAGTGTCCACCACCCCTCTCTTGCAGCTCCGTCCGGTAAGCTGGTTGTAGCTATATGGCAGATTGCGGTTGTAGCTCCACCACACTATTAGGGAAAACCCTAGTAGTAGCGCGGGTTTAATGCCCACTAGACACTAGTAGCGTGGGACACTCCCGCGCTACTGCTAATTAACTAGTAGCAGCGTGTTTATTATCCATCGCTACTAATATTCTTTTTTTAGTGTATTTATATGCCGTATATAAATTTTGGTACAATACCAATTATGAGGATTATATCATTATGTCCATAACAGTGTGCTAAATGAAGGTGGATTAGGTTCAAGTGGAGGCAACATATGGTGCATGTCAAAAGTATACTACTAATCCAAACTTGATCTAGTTTGGACTAGTAGTACTTTCGATGTGCACCACATGTTGCCTCCACTTAAATCTAATCCGCCAGCACTAAACTATTTAATCATCATCATAGTCATTACCATCAACAGTAGCTATTTAATCATCATAGTCATAGTGTAGCACATCATCATCTTCAAACTCATTCTAGCTAGCTAATCACCACCAACACTAGCTGCGGTAGTTATCTAATCACCACCAACACTAGCTAATAATAATCATCATAGTCATTACTACCAACACTAGCTATTTAATCATCATAGTCATAGTGTAGCACATCATCATCTTCAAACTCATTTATAGCTAGCTAATCACTCCTGCTGTTCTCTCTCAGGTAAAATAGCATAAAACATGTGTAGCACTCTTGCTTCATTATGTTGGAGCATGCAGATGAACCTGCCTACTAATCGTGGGATGCGCTTTTGATTGTTGCCCCCTAGTACTTCTCTGCGATCGTTCATAATTTTGCTCCAGTCTTTCACTATTAAGGATTCCTCGCTTTTAGAAATCCTGAATGCACTAAAGTGCATTGTAGAATGTCTTGGCCGTAAGCTATCCATTCTCATGCGACCTTTAGTCTCGATTGAATGAGGCACAACATTCATCAGGAGTCCTTGTTGAAGAACATCGTACAGTAACATACTTAGCAATGAAGTTAGCTTAAAAATAATGTATGCAAAAAGATGCACTGAGGACAAATAGTAAAAATCTTACCATCTTTCCTAAATAGATGTAATCGTAGTTCAATCTGAACACTATTGGTGCATAAGTTTTGAGTACTAAGATTTTCAAGTTCAGGAAAATAATTTGTCTTGACAGTATGAAGATCCTCAAGCCATGAAACATAATGACTTATCTCCTCGCAGTTTAATTCAGCCCCGGAACACATTAGTAGGTCCTATCTACCAAGCGCTGGACATGTTTTGTTTGAATGAAATAAGCTGTCAATAAAAATTAGTTGTCAACTATTTTTGAATAAACAATATCAAAGACATAAATATGGTTGAGAATGGTATAACTGAAGGCGTCTGCACATCGACCCAGATGTCGATATTACCTTCAATATCATCTTCGGACAAGCAAAAGAGATACTCACAGACAAGGCGGCGCCCGATAGCGTCTGTGGTTAGAGGATTTCAAAGAGCCCTCCTGCTGAAGCCTGAGCAGCGCGTCCAGGAAGTTCTCATCGATGTTGGTGCTGCTGCAAGCTTTCATCGCTTGTAACAGCTTCGCTCACGCGGCCTGCCGCTCCTCAATGATGCCTGAAATGATGCGCTTGATGCACGTGGAGCTCTTCTTTATGCTACGGCCACCATTGCTCAACCACCGCACCAACCGTGAGTCATGACGGCAGAAGAGGTCGACGAGACAGGAGCCGCTCCATTAGCTCTAACGCCCTGCCCGGCTCATGAATGTACTCGCGCTGCCGCACGAACTTGCCTCCGAAAACCGCCCGCATCACCACGTCGTTGCTCAGCGCCTCCAGCTCCTGACTGAAGTTAATAATGGCGGCGCCGCCGGCGGAGGCGGCGGTGAACGAGCGGACGAGGCTGCCCACCTCCTCCGCCCTGATGCCCTCCATGCGCTTCACCTGCCTGGAGCTGAGGAACTCCTGACGCACACCTTGCGCATCTGGTGCCAGTGCTTTCGCCGTGGGCGAAGAGCGATGTCCTCCATGCGCTCCACCTGCCTAGAGCTGAGGAACTCCACGCACACCTTGCGCATCTGGCGCCAGTGCTTTCGCCGTAGAAGGCGAAGGCGATGTCCTTGCCGCCACACCCGGTGATTGAATACCTTCATTCACCATAAAAGTGAAAATTATCCCAATTCAAGACAAGATTAGTTTGTTCACATCTCTACAAAACTTCGATCATGGTTGTAAGCAATCATCAAAATAAGTTCCGTACTGAAAAATTATCCATGAAAACCGCAACCATCTTTTGATAAAAGTCAGAGAATATAGCAGTCATACATATTTGAAAGGTAGCAGGAGCATTACGTAAACCAAAAGGCATACGTCTATAGGCATAAGTTCCAAAATGACAAGTAAAGGTGGTTTTCTCTTGATCAGGTTGTGATATAGGTATTTTGAGACAAACCAGAATATCCATCAAGGACACAAAAGTGTGTGTGCTTTGACAATCTTTCTAACATTTGATCAATAAAAGGCAAATGATAATAATCTTTTCTAGTGGCTTTGTTTAATTTTCTGAAATAAATTTCCATTCTATAGCCAGTCATAATTCTTTGTGGAATAAGTTCATTTTTATCACTAGGAACAACAGTTATACCTCCTTTCTTAGGGACACAATGAACAACACTTACCCATCTACTATCAGCTATGGGATAGATTATACCTTCTTCGAAGCTTTAGTATTTCATTTCATACCACTTCCTTCATCTTAGGACTTAATTGTTGTTGACGATCAACAACAGGTTTAGCATCTGGTTCGATATGAATTTTGTGCTAACAGAGAGTGGGACCGATTCCCTTAAGATCATCAAGAGTATATCCAATAGCAGCACGTTGCTTCCTCATAATTTTTAACAATTTATTTTCTTAATGCTCTGTAAGGTTAGCACTCAAAATAATAGGATATATCTTCTTCTCATCAAGATAAGCATGTTTCAAAGTATCAGGCAATTGCTTTAAATCAAACATAGGATCACCGGGGCCTCCTAGAGTATCAATAGGAAAATTATGTTTGAGGATAGTTTGTTGATCAAAGAACATATTATCTATTTCATTTCTTTCATGCAAGTGCATATCATTTTCATGGTCTAGCAAATATTGTTCTAACAGATCGGTAGGAGAATGCGACAATACAAGCAAGACCAAATATTTCATCCTTATTCGGCAATTCTTTATCACGAGGGTGTCTACAAAACTTAGAGAAATTAAACTCATGAGACGCATCACCAAAATTGACACTGACGGTTTCTTTGTTGCACTCTATCTTAGCATTAACAATATTCAAGAAAGGTCTACCAAATATTATGGCACAAAAATCATCTTGTGGAGAACCAAGAACTAGAAAATCAGTAGGGTATTTTATTTTCCCACAAGACTTCAACATCTCTAACAATCCCAAGTGGTATAATGGTGTCTCTATTTGCAAGTTTAATAGTAACATCAATATCTTCTATTTCAGCAGGTGCAATATCATACATAATTTCCTGATATAAAGTAAAAGGGATAACACTCGCACTAGCACACAAATCACATAAGCCGTGATAACAATGACCTCATATTTTAACTGAGACAACAGGCATGCAAACAACGGGTTTATTCTTATCTTTAGAATCTCGGTTGGCAATTCTAGCAGCTTCACCAATGAAATAAATAACATATGCGGTATGTCTCCAATGCATCTATAATTTTTGATTGTTCCATGCTATTATATTATCCATCTTGGATGTTTTATATGCACTTTGGTACTATTTTATATCATTTTTGGGACTAACCTTTTAACCTAGTGCCTAGTGCCTTGTGCCAGTTGCTATTTTTCCTTGTTTTTGACTTCTACAGAAAAGGAATATCAAATGGAGTCCTAATGGAATAAAACTTTAGATAAATTTTCTTGGACCAGAAGAAACCCAGAAGACTTGGAGAGGAGTCCAGAAGCACTACGAGGAGGCCACAAGCCGTAGGAGCGTGTCCCAGGAGGGGAGGGGGGCATGGCTTGTATGCTCCTCGTAGACCTCCTAACCCTAATTCCAACACGATATATTCTCAAATATTACCCATATACCATAGGCATCCATAAAAATACTTTTTCGGCGCCGCAAGCTTATGTTCTCGTGAGATCCCATCTTGGGGCCTTTTCTGGCACTCTGTCGGAGGGGGATTCGATCACGGAGGGCCTCTAAACCAACTTTGCTGCACTACCAATGATGTTTGAATAGTTTACCAAAGACCTACGGGTCCATAGCTAGTAGTTAGATGGCTTATTCTCTCTCTTTGATCTTCAATACAATGTTCTCCTTAATGTTCTTGGAGTTCTATCCGATGTAATCTTCTTTTGCGATGTGTTTGTTGAGATCCGATGAATTGTGGGTTTATGATAAGATTATCTATGAATATTATTTGAGTCTTCTCTAAAATCTTTTATGCATGATTTAAATAGCTTTGTGTTTCCTTCGATCTATTGATTTGGTTTGGCCAACTAAATTTATCTATCTTGCCATGGTAGAGGTGCTTTGTTATGGGTTCAATCTTGCGGTGTCCTCACCTAGTGACAGAAGGGGTAGCGAGGCACGTATTATATTGTTGCCATTAAGGATAAAAAGATGGTGTTTATATCATATTGCTTGAGTTTATCCCTCTACATCATGTCATCTTGCTCAATGCATTACTCTGTTCTCTTGAACTTAATATTCTAGATGCAGGCAGGAGTCGATCGATGTGTGGAGTAATAGTAGTAGATGCAGAATCGTTTCGGTCTACTTGTCACAGACGTGATGCCTATATTCATGATCATTGCCTTAGATATCGTCATAACTATGCGCTTTTATATCAATTGCTCAAAGTAATTTGTTCACCCATCGTATATTTTCTTTCAAGAGAGAAGCCTCTAGTGAAACCTATGCCCCCGGGTCTATTTTCTATATTATATTTTCAGATCTATAAAAGCAAAAACCTAAAAATACCTTGCTGCAATTTATTTACCTTTACTTTATGTTGCCTTTTATTTATCTCTTATATCTATCTCTATTAGATCTCTTGCTAGTGACCGTGAAGGGTTGACAACCCCTTTTTCCTGTTAATGTGCAAGTGTTTGTTAGTTTGTGCAGGTGCATCTATTGTAGACTTGTGTCTTCCTCCTACTGGATTGATACCTTGGTTCTTAACTGAGGGAAATACTTATCTCTACTTTGCTGCATCACCCTTTCCTCTTCAAGGGAAATAACAAGCATAAGCTCAATAAGTAGCAATGCCCACCAATATTATTGACCAAGAGATCTTTAACCATAGCAATACTAGGTTCTACTTGAATTTGGTCAGATGGTCTAGGTGCTCTAGTATAAGTTTCGTTAACCACAGTTGAGACTTTAGCATATTCCTTTATCCTAATAGGGAAAGGTGGTTTTCAATATAAGCAGTAGGCACAACATGGTCAACTTTATAAATAATAGTTTCATCTTTAATTATAACCGGCTTCTCAATCTTTTCTTTAATAGGGGGATGATATTTTAACCACTTATCCTTGGGGAGGTCAACATGAGTAGCAAATGATTCACAAAAAGAGGCTACTATCTCAGAGTCAAGTCCATATTTAGTGATAAACTTTTGAAAAGCATCGGTATCCATAAAAGATTTAACACAATCGAACTTAGGTGCTATACCCGACTCATTACCTTTCACAAGCTCCCAATCTACAGAGTTGCGTTTAATTATTTCAAGAAGGTCCCACCTGAATTCAATAGTTTTCTTCATAAAGGAGGCAGTCGAAGAAGAATTGAGCATGGTTTATTTATCATGACAAAACCTAGCATAAACTTTTTGTAACATAATTTCCTTTGAGAGATCATGATTGGAGCATGTATACATCATGTATTTAAGCCTCCCCCAAGATTGAGATATTCTTTCTCCTTCACGAGGACAAAAATTATATATATAATTCCGATCACGATGAACTAGATGCATAGGATAAAACTTTTGATGAAATTCCAATTACAATCGATTCCAGTCCCTAGCTCCAATATCATCACATAGCCTATACCAAGTCAATGCTTTTCCCCCCAAAGATAAAGGGAAAACCTTCTTCTTAACCTCATCTCCGGGTAAACCTACAAGCTTAAATAAACCACAAACTTCGTCATCCACATAGATTAGGTGCAGGATGTAGTGTTTCATCTCTTGCATAAGGATTAGCTAGCAGTTTCTCTATCATAGGAATCTCATAACCAATTTTTTCAGTAGGTGCAGTAGGTTGAGGAGAAACTCTTTGAGCTTCCGGTCGAGGTGAATATAGCCCTAACAAACCCCTCAAAGAATTGTTCTCCATAGTAACAAGTAACAGTAAATTTCAGCACATAATATAATTTTTTCCTTACCAAATTCCACTCACCAGAAGTGCTCCACTCCCGGCAACTGCACGGAAAAAGATTTTTGATGACCCACAGTATAAGCGGATCAATCGTAGTCCTTTAAATAAGTGAGAGTGTCGAACCCAATGGAGCATAAGGAAATGACAAGTGGTTTTCAGGAAGGTAATTTCTGCAGGCACTGAAATTGTTGGTAATGAAAATTTTATAACAAGATAATTTGTAACGAGAAAGTAATTATAATGAAAACAAAATTGCAGCAAGGTAGCCCAATCCTTTTTGTATAAGAGGACATGCCATAACGGTCGCTTATAATAAGTAAAACGTTCTTGAGGGCACACGAGAATTTCATCTAGTCACTTTCATCATGTTTGTTCGATTCACGTTCGCTACTTTTATAATTTGATATGTGGGTGGACCTGTGCTTGGGTGCTATTATTACTTGAACAAGCCTCCCACTTATGGTTAACCCCTCTCACAAGCATCCGCAACTATGAAAGGCAATTAAGATAACATATAACCATAGCATTAAACATATGGATCCAAATCAGCCCCTTACGGAATAGCGCAAAAACTATGGTTCAAGCTTCTATCACTCTAGCAACCCATCATCTAATAGCTACTCCACAATGCATTCCCTTAGGCCCATATATGGTCAAGTGTCATGTAGTCGACGTTCACATAACACCACTAAGGGAATCACAACATACACATCATCGAAATATCGAACGAATATCAAATTCAGATGATTACTTATGACAAGACTTCTCCCATGGCCTCAAGAACAAAAGAAACTACTCACAAATAATATCCATGCTCAAGAACAGAGGGATAATATATAGTATAATGGATCTGAACATATAATATTCCACCAAATAAACCAACTAGCATCAACTACTAGATATAATCAACACTACTAGTCACCCACGTGCACTGATATGAGGTTTTGATACAAAGATTAAACACAAGAGATGAACTAGGGTTTGAGATGAGATGGTGTTTTTGAAAACGTTGATAAAGATTGGCCCTCCCAAGATGAGAGTGTTGTTTGTGATGACGATGGATTTGATTTCCCCCTCCCGGCGGAATCACTCCGTTGGAGGAAAAAGTGCTCCTGCCCAAGTTCTGTCTCAAGACGGCAGCGCTCCATCCCGAAAGTCCTCTCTTTATTTTTTTCTAGGGCAAAGACCTTATATACCAGAAGATGGGCACCTTGGGAGGATGGGCAGGAGGCCCCGGTGCCTAGTGGGCACCTGGGTGTCCCTTTACTTCAATTTTTTTATATTCCTAAATAAATCTTAATAAAATTTTAGCTCATTTGGAGATGTGCAGAATAGGTATCTCTGACATAGCTTTTTCAGGTCCAAAATTCCAACTGCCGGTAATCTCCCTCTTTGTGTAAACCTTGCATATTATAGGAGAAAAGGCATTAGAATTACTCCGGAAGGTGTTATATTGGATGAAAACACTATAAACAACAGTAGGAAAACATGATATAAAATGGACGTATCACATACCAGCTTGCTCTCTAGCAGTCAAACATTTCACTAGAATAAAGCAAAGTATGCACAACAATAAATTGCAAGCTAGTAGCTCAGGATTTCGACACGCCCCTTTCCTCTCCAATAATTAAAGTGCGGAGGAAGCCCTCAAACTCCTCTGGTTTAGGATCTCTTAATTCCCTGTCAGAAGGGATCAAGCACATCTCATAAAATTCAGCAAGCGGTATCTCACGATGTTCAACATATAAATCAAAACACACCATGGGGGGTTCGAGCCTATTCACGAAATGGAAATTTTGCACAAAGGAATTTGTAAGGATGTGGTGCTGGTCACACTCAACTATGAAAGTCGACCAATCTAGCATTTGCAATGAATTGCGTAAACTCTTGGTAGAATCCGCATTCGTTCATGAAGGCATTATGCGGCTATTCGCACGGCCGAATCCTACAGCGGAATGTCGAGGTCACTGTCTGAGGAGTCCCCACTGACTCCCTTGGCATTCCGTTCTAAAGAGCTTCTCCGAAGAAGCTCATTTTTCCTATGAAAAATTTCTGAAATTTTTGGGACACAAAATGATATCAATAAAACTTAAGACTGATAACAAAGACCCATATGAATGTCTAGAGGCTATATCAAGCATTCAAACTACTTGGAACTCAAATAATTCAATATGCAAGCTCATTTTCAGTAGCACTAAGAGGAGCTAATTATGCAAAATATAACCCACTAAAGCAAAAACTAATTGCAGCAACGGAGGGTCACACACCAATGAGCAAACCCCAGAACAGTTTTGAAAATGGAGTTCCGAGCAAAGAGATGGAAAATCTCAGGTATGGGTGCAAGAACTCGAGGGAGACAACTACCAGGAATTTTTTCTAGTGGTAAGAGACGGAGTGAGTTAAAGGGATAAGCTAGGGGGTCCCTATGGGGCCCACAAGCCACCATGGCGTGCCCTGGTGCCTCGTGGGCACCTGGGGCATCCCCGTGGTCTGTGTTCAGTGCCAGAAATTCTTAAATATTCTAAAAAAATCATGTTAAAATTTTATGTCATTCTTAACATTTCTATTTTTGGGCCATTTTTTATTGCACAGATACAGAAAACAGGACAAACCTGGCATTTTGTTGTATTTAACTAACAATAACAGAAAATGAATAGTAGGTACAAAAATTGTGCTTACAAAATTCATTGACCACACGACCCTAGAAAAGAATCCATTAATAAGGTTGATCAAATCTTACTAACAAACCGTTTTCGAATGACATTAAACTGAAGAATCTTCGTATAACACTAAGTTCAATGGGGATATGCATCTCCCCTTATATAACAATATAATTTACTTAGTGAAGAAAGAAAGGGAAGGCTTAATAAAGTTAACTTACGTATTAACACTACTGAGATGGAACAACATAATAAACTAGTGTTAATTATGAATATGTTGTGATCATGCATCTTAGTGCCTTTTCCGACTGGTACTACTCCCTAGGATCTGAATTGGCTCCATGCGCACACTGCTATGGTTTGCAGGCTATTCTTGTGAAGACCCTATACACCATTACAATTCCTTAAACAACATGTATGACAAATGCAAGAATGCATGGTATCAGTAGAATGTAGACTGGGTCAAAGAACTGCAAACCTTATTAGTAGCAGAACACTCAAAACTCATTGGTTTCCATAATTATGCCATGATAATCTTTTCATCCTTAAAATTGAACTTTCCAGGCACACCATCAAGGGGCTAAGGTCTTGAGTTTAGGCCTCAGCTTTACATAATTTATTCAAAATTGCTGCTGCCCAACTTCCCACGTCATAAGCGAGAGGATCTTGAAGTGTATATGTGGTCCATGTGGATGACCTGGCCCTTTTCATCAATTCAACATTTGGTTGCGTTGGCTCGTGCATGAAGTTTGGGCGTCCTGCGCGTGGAGGAGAGGAGGGAGTGGTGGTCAAGAGAGGCAATTTCATGGCAGCGTGGTGTTTCATGGAGACAAGGGAGAGAAGGGCTGTCGAAAGAGAATGATTGGACAAGGGGATTCATCATGGGGATAAAGAAGCTATAAGGATAATGTTGGGGATGACCCTGCGCGCGTGCGTGGCCGCGACCGGAGGAGCAAGAATTTGGGTCACAATTTAACACATGCCACCATGGCGGCTACTATGGGCAACATGTACCTATCTGTCTATATAAACCCAGCAACATCTCAACCAATATCCAGGGGTGTAGGCAGGCACACATAGATACATACATACCATGGAATTCGTGCTAACTGTGTTGCTACTTTCCCTTGTGTTGTGCATCTAGTGCGGTTGCCGTCTTCCGGCGTCGTGCTTGGGCTTGGGCCGTCCACGACGGTCAACAACTGATCATCGAGATCCGCGACCCTACCATCGCCCGCCGAGCGCTCATGGACCACGCTGATGCCTTCTGCAACCGACCACTGAACCTATTCCCCGTGGCCCTGGTGAGCGGGCGTCGCCGCAGTCACAGCGACAACCTCATGTCCATGCCCTACGGCCCATGTTGGCGTGCTCTCCGGTGCACCCTCAACGCCGCGGTCCTCCACCCGTCACGTCTTGGACACACGGACCCGCTGCGCCTCGAGGCGATGGGTGCCCTCGTTTCTGACCTCCGCGTCCGGTGCGGCGGCGGCGGTGAGATTGTCGTCCGCGACATCCTCAATGCCGCCGTGTTTCCGCTGGTGGCTCGCATGTGCTTCGGTACCGGTGTGGACGAGGGTCACGTATGCGCCATGCGTGACTTGCTCCAGGCCTTTGTGCTGGCCGTTGATGGCAGCAAAGATTTTGCCGGCTCCAAGACGGCGAAGCTGCTGCACTGGTGGCGGTGGCGCCGGTTCCTCGCCTTCCGAGGCAAGCAGGCTGAGCTTTTCCTCCCTCTGGTCAACGCAAGACGGAACGCTAACCGTCATCTCAAGCTTCAGCGGTGGCCTGCCGGCATATCTGGACCACCTCCTCGGCGCCCGCGTCCCCGTCGGCAACGACACAGCCGACGGCAAGGCCCTGCGCCCTCTCACAGACGACGAGCTGGTGAGCCTTCTCTCGGAGTTCCTCGGTGCTGGGCCAGGGACCGTGGTATCCAGCATGGAGTGGACCCTCGCCCACCTCGTCCTCCAGCCGGAGGTCCAGAACAACATCCGACGCGAGGTCGACGCCGTGGAGGGCGCATTGTCTGAGGCACGCGTCCGGCAGATGAAGTACATGCACGCCGTCGTGCTAGAGAGCCTTCGGCTCCACCCGCCGATTCGGTGTTGCTGCGCGACGTGCCTGATCAGGCGGTCGCCGAAATCCTGGGATGCGCCCGCCGCGCCGTGCCGACGGAGGGATGCGGGCGCACTTCAACCTTGGAGAGATCGGCAGGGACAAGAATGCGTGGGCCGGACCCGGACGCGTTCCGTCCGGGCGCCGGGGGCGAGGGGGAGGGCGTGGGCCTGGTGCCGGGGCCCAAGCGCAAGGAGATCAAGATGATGCCGTTTGGCGCGGGGCAGAGGGCGTGCCCGGGGGGAGGGCTCGCCACCATGCATGTCAAAAGCTTCGTGGCGGCGCTGGTACGTGAGTTCGAGTGGGAGCCGCCGGCGAAGTCGTCGACCTCACGGAGCTGGATGGGTTCTTCAAGGTGATGAAGAGCCCGCTCCGGCGCGGGTGACGCCGCGGTAGCTTCCACGCCTGCACCATGCAGCACGTAGTACGAATAAGATCAAACGTACGTGCTCCCTCCTCCTTCCTGTGTTATAGTCACTCATATAGACTTGCTGCATGCGTACGTGCTCCCTATGTCTGTTGGATTGTACTCCCTCTGTTCATAAATATAAACATGTTTTGGAGAGTTTAATATAAACAAGAGTACATACAGATTAAAATAAGTGAACAAACACAACACCGCAGCACTACTGGAAAATTCATCGTTATCGCGTTCTTTACTCTTTGCCGAGTACAAGAACACGGGATCACAGTATGCCGAGAGCCCTGTGAAAGGCGCCCGATAAATAGGAGCCACGTGGCACGGCGGTTTTCCAACTGTAGTAGTACGCAGGCATTGTTCGGCAAAATGAAAATATGACAAGTTAATCTGGAGTGTAGGAACTCTGGCCAAATGCAATAGAGACTCTTTTTTGCAAAAGAATGGTTGGTCATCGTAGCAGAAAATCTAGTAGTAGTAATAATTGAACAAGTAAAAAGTGCTCAAAGCGATCTGATCTGACAGGCCCGGATGGGACGGACACCCACTTTGATGTTGTCTGGTAATAATTGGAAGAGCGGGAGAGATGAGATCTGGATCATATTAGGAGTATTTTTGCTTGATCGACTTGCCCTACCAAAGTCATACAGTAGCTTACTATAGATGAATAGGTTCTTCTTTTTTGGACACTATATTGAGATAATACTGGATGCGAGGACATCGTGGATGGAGCCCAAGCAAGTTTATCTAGATTATGCTAAACATCTGTGTAGCAGCAGAGAAATGAATCATTGAATGGTTATTTCACAACATTGCTCAAGCCACATCATTCAAAGCCAGCGATTTAATTTATAACCAGAACTACCTAGTATTATGTTTATCATCTTATGCTAAGCATCTTTAGTAGCTGCAGAAAGAGTAATCATTAAATGGTTATTTTACAAGGTTGGCCAAAGTGCAAAAGGTCATATTTCTATCAGTTCTGGTCTTCTGGGCCTTTTAGGTGAGAGAATAAAATGTAATTTCTCGATCTAGTATTAAGTCTGTGGAAGGCAGTGCCTTCAAGCATTATTAGTTTGAGTTGAGCTTTACAGGAGTACGTGCTGATATTTTGTGATTGTCTGTTCAGATTAATTAATGTGTTGTGGGACTTGCTTCATTTTCAACAATTTGCTTGCAAGAATTAATAGATAGATCCATGGATGGACATATAAAAAAACTGGTGCTCACATATATTTACATGTAGCAGCTGGTGCGTTTAGTACGAGCAAGAAGAATGTATTGAGCTCGCTCGCTCACTCGCAGTAGGTTTTTATCTCTGGGAGTGAGACATGGTGGGTGTGCTTTGGCCTATAGAGTATCTAGACTGCTGCGTGCTGTGCTCTAGATCGAGTGTGTGTAACACCAGTCGACTATACTAGTTCCTCTGGATGAACACAACCAGAGCAAAGCAAGCAAACTTATTAGAGGAAGAAGGTGTTTGTAATTCAGTGCGTAGGGTCCTCTTCAGGAGTGTCTGTCTGGATCTTCTCCAGAAAGGTGCGTTTATGCATTGATTGACTGTCGATCGATCGAGCCAACGAGGGGGGAAAGGCTGATCATGCCACTGAATTGAAGCAAGCCTCGTGTGTGGGCGTGGCTGCTCACTATACTGTACTGCGTGGGCGTGGGCGTGGATATGGGCATGGGCGTGGGCGTGGATATGGGCATGGGCGTGGGCGTGGATATGGGCATGGGCGTGGGCGTGGGCATGGGCGTTGTAATCATTGTTGTTGTAGGGTGGAACCCTAGATGATGATCTTTCATGAATTCGAGCTAGTATGTTTATTTGTAGGAGTACGTGTTGAGCTTTTGTGATTGTCTGTTCAAATTAATGTGTTGTGGGATTTGCTTCATTTTCAACAATTTGCTTGCAAAAATTAATAGATAGATCCATGGATGGACATATAAAAAAGTTGGTGCTCACATATATTTACATGTAGCAGCTGGTGCGTTTAGTACTAGCAAGAAGAGCGACTGAGCTCGCTTCGTCATAACAGGTTTTATCTCTGGGAGTGAGACATGGGGGTGAAGGAAATATGCCCTAGAGGCAATAATAAAGTTATTATTTATTTCCTTATATCATGATAAATGTTTATTATTCATGCTAGAATTGTATTAACCGGAAACATAATACATGTGTGAATACATAGACAAACAGAGTGTCACTAGTATGCCTCTACTTGACTAGCTCGTTAATCAAGATGGTTATGTTTCCTAACCATAGACATGAGTTGTCATTTGATTAACGGGATCACATCATTAGGAGAATGATCTGATTGACATGACCCATTCCGTTAGCCTAGCACTTGATCGCTTAGTATGTTGCTATTGCTTTCTTCATGACTTATACATGTTCCTGTAACTATGAGATTATGCAACTCCCGTTTACCGGAGGAACACTTTGGGTGCTACCAAACGGCACAACGTAACTGGGTGATTATAAAGGAGTACTACAGGTGTCTCCAAAGGTACATGTTGGGTTGGCGTATTTCAAGATTAGGTTTTGTCACTCCGATTGTCGGAGAGGTATCTCTGGGCCCTCTCGGTAATGCACATCACTATAAGCCTTGCAAGCAATGTAGCTAATGAGTTAGTTACGGAATGATGCATTACGGAACGAGTAAAGAGACTTGCCAGTAACGAGATTGAACTAGGTATTGGATACCGACGATCGAATCTCGGGCAAGTAACATACCGATGACAAAGGGAACAAAGGATGTTGTTATGCGGTTTGACCGATAAAGATCTTCATAGAATATGTAGGAGCCAATATGGGCATCCAGGTTCCGTTATTGGTTATTGACCAAGAATAGTTCTAGGTCATGTCTACATAGTTCTCGAACCCGTAGGGTCCGCACGCTTAAGGTTTCGATGACAGTTATATTATGAGTTTATGAGTTTTGATGTACCGAAGGAGTTCGGAGTCCCGGATGAGATCGGGGACATGACGAGGAGTCTCGAAATGGTCGAGACGTAAAGATCGATATATTGGACGACTATATTCGGAGTTCGGAAAGGTTCCGAGTGATTCGGGTATTTTTCGGGTACCGGAGAGTTACGGGAATTCGCCGGGAGTATATGGGCCTTATTGGGCCATACGGGAATAAAGGAGAGAGGCCAAAGGGAGGAGGCCTGCGCCCCTCAGGTCCGACTGGACAAGGCGCAGCCCCTTTCCTTCTCCTTCTCCCCTCTTTCCCCTCTCCTACTCCAACAAGGGAGGTGGAATCCTACTAGGACTAGGGAGTCCTAGTAGGACTCCACACCATGGCGCGCCCCTCCTAAGGGCCGGCCTCCTCCTCCCTCCCTCCTTTCTATACGGGGGCAGGGGGCACCCCATGGACACACAAGTTGATCTACGGATCGTTCCTTAGCCGTGTGCGGTGCCCCCCTCCACCATATTCCACTTCGGTCATATCGTCGCGGAGCTTAGGCGAAGCCCTGCGCCGGAGAAGTCATATCGTCGCGGAGCTTAGGCGAAGCCCTGCATCGGTGGAGCATCAACATCGTCACCACGCCGTCGTGCTGACAGAACTCATCCCCGACACTTTGCTGGATCGGAGTCCGGGGATCGTCATCGAGCTGAACGTGTGCAGAACTCGGAGGTGCCATACGTTCGGTGCTTGGATCGGTCGGATCGTGAAGACGCATTTATCACATCAACCGCGTTGTTATAACGCTTCCGCTTTCGGTCTCTGAGTGCGTGGACAGACACTCTCCTCTCGTTGCTATGCCATCACCATGATCTTGAGTGTGCGAGGAAATTTTTGAAATTACTACGTTCCCCAACAGTGGTATCAGAGCCAGGTTTTATGCGTTGATGTCATGTGCACGAGTAGAACACAAGTGAGTTGTGGGCGATATAAGTCATACTGCTTACCAGCATGTCATACTTTGGTTCGGCGGTATTGTGAGATGAAGCGCCCGGACCGACATTACGCCAGACGCTTACGCTGAGACTGGTTTCACCGCTCCGAGCACTCGTTGCTTAAAGGTGACCGGCGGGTGTCTCTCTCTCACTTTAGTTGAACCGAGTGTGGCTATGCCCGGTCCTTGCGAAGGTTAAAACAGCACCAACTTGACAAACTATCGCTGTGGTTTTGATGCGTAGGTAAGAACGGTTCTTGCTCAGCCCGTAGCAGCCACGTAAAACTTGCAACAACAAAGTAGAGGACGTCTAACTTGTTTTTGCAGGGCATGTTGTGATGTGATGTGGTCAATACGTGATGCTATATTTTATTGTATGAGATGATCATGTTTTGTAACCGAGTTATCGGCAACTGGCAGGAGCCATATGGTTGTCGCTTTATTGTATGAAATGCAAACGCCATGTAATTGCTTTACTTTATCACTAAGGAGTAGCGATAGTCGTAGAAGCAATAGATGGCGTAAACGACAACGATGCTACGATGGAGATCAAGGTGTCGCGCCGGTGACGATGGTGATCATGACGGTGCTTCGGCGATGGAGATCACAAGCACAAGATGATGATGACCATATCATATCACTTATATTGATTGCATGTGATGTTTATCCTTTATGCATCTTATCTTGCTTTGATTGACGGTAGCATTATAAGATGATCTCTCACTAAAATTATCAAGAAGTGTTCTCCTGAGTATGCACCGCTGCCAAAGTTCAGAGTGCCCGGACACCACGTGATGATCGGGTGTGATAAGTTCTACGTCCATCTACAACGGGTGCAAAACAGTTGCACACGCTGAATACTCAGGTTAAACTTGACGAGCCTAGCATATAACAGATATGGCCTCGGAACACGGAGACCGAAAGGTCGGCGTGAATCATATAGTAGATATGATCAACATAGTGATGTTCACCATTGAAACTACTCCATCTCACGTGATGATCGGACATGGTTTAGTTGATTTGGATCACGTAATCACTTAGATGACTAGAGAGATGTCTATCTAAGTGGGAGTTCTTAAGTAATATGATTAATTGAACTTTAATTTATCATGAACTTAGTCCTGGTTGTATTTTGCAAATTATGTTGTAGATCAATAGCTCGCGTTGTTGCTTCCCTATGCTTTTATATGTTTGTTTTTATGTGTTCCTAGAGAAAATTTGTATTGAAAAATGTTAGTAGCAATGATACGGATTGGATCCGTGATCTGAGGTTTATCCTCATTGCTGCACAGAAGAATTATGTCCTTAATGCACCGCTAGGTGACAGACCTATTGCAGGAGCAGATGCAGACGTTATGAACGTTTGGCTAGCTCAATATGAGCAGATACAGACGTTATGAATGTTTGGCTGGCTCAGTATGATGACTACTTGATAGTTTAGTGCACCATGCTTAACGGCTTAGAATCGGGACTTCAAAGATGTTTTGAACGTCATGGACCATATAAGATATTCCAGGAATTGAAGTTAATATTTCAAGCAAATACCCGAGTTGAGAGATATGAAGTCTCCAACAAGTTCTATAGCTAAAAGATGGAGGAGAATCGCTCAACTAGTGAGCATGTGCTCAGATTGTCTGAATACTTCAATCGCTTGAATCAAGTGGGAGTTAATCTTCCAGATAAGATAGTGATTGACAGAATTCTCTAGTCACCATCACTAAGTTAGTAAGAACTTTGTGATGAACTATAGTATGCAAGGGATGACGAAAAGGATTCTCAAGCTCTTCGCGATGCTAAAATCGGCGAAGGTAGAAATCAAGAAAAACATCAAGTGTTGATGATTGACAAGACCACTAGTCTCAAGGAAAAGGGCAAAGGGAAGAAGGGGAACTTCAAGAAGAACGGCAAGCAAGTTGCTGCTCGAGTGAAGAAGCCCAAGTCTGGACCTAAGCCTGAGACTAAGTGCTTTTGCTGCAATGGAACTGGTCACTAGAAGCGGAACTACCCCAAGTATTTGGCGGATAAGAAGGATGGCAAAGTGAACAAAGGTATATTTGATATACAGATTATTGATGTCTATTTTACTAGTGTTCGTAGCAACCCCT
The DNA here is from genome assembly GCA_021605145.1 of Aegilops bicornis. Taxonomy (NCBI): domain Eukaryota; kingdom Viridiplantae; phylum Streptophyta; class Magnoliopsida; order Poales; family Poaceae; genus Aegilops; species Aegilops bicornis. Next base: position 1,622,863 of record CM038670.1, on the reverse strand, counting down.
CGGTATTTGATACTGGTTCAGTTGCTAAGAGTAGTAACTTGAAACGGGAGTTGCAGAATGAACAGAAACTAGTTGAAGGGGAAGTGACGATGAGTGTTGGAAGTAGTTCCAAGATTGATATGATCATCATCGCACACTCCCTATACTTTCGGGATTAGTGTGGAACCTAAATAAGTGTTATTTGGTGTTGAGCATAAATATGATTTGATCATGTTTATTGCAATACGCTTATTCATTTAAGTAAGAGAATAAATTGTTGTTCTGTTTACATGAATAAAACCTTATATGGTTACACACCCAATGAAAATGGTTCATTGGATCTCGATCATAGTGATACACATATTCATAATATTGAAACCAAAAGATGCAAAGTTAATAATGATAGTGCAACTTATTTGTGGCACTGCCGCTTAGGTCATATTGGTGTAAAGCGCATAAATAAAACTCCATGCTGATGGACTTTTGGAATCACTTGATTATGAATCATTTGATGCTTGCGTAACCGTGCCTTTTGGGCAAGACGACTAAAACTCCGATCTCCGGAACAATGGAACAAGCTACTGACTTATTGGAAATAATACATACCGATGTATGCGATTCAATGAGTGTTGATGCTCGTGGCAAGTATCGTTATTTTCTAACCTTCACAAGATGATTTGAGCAGATATGGGTATGTCTACTTGATGAAACATAAGTCTGAAATAATTGAAAAGTTCAAAGAATTTCAGAGTGAAGTGGAAAATCATCGTAACAAGAAAATAAAGTTTCGGCGATCTGATCGTGGAGATAAATATTTGAGTTACGAGATTGGTCTTCATTTGAAACAATGTGAAATAGTTTCACAAATTCATGCCACCGAACACCACATCATAATGGTGTGTCCGAACGTCATAACCGTACTTTATTGGATATAGTACAATCTATGATGTTTCTTACCGATTTACCAATATCGCTTTTGGGATCATGCATTAGAGACAACTGCATTCACGTTAAATAGGGCACCATCTAAATCTGCTGAGACGACACTATATGAACTGTGGTTTAGCAAGAAACCAAAGTTGTCGTTTCTTAAAGTTTGGGGCTGCGAAGCTTATGTGAAAAAGTTTCATCCTGATAAGCTCAAACCCAAATCGGAGAAGTGCGTCTTCATAGAATACCCAAAGGAAATAGTTGGGTATACCTTCTATCACAGATCCGAAGGCAAAACATTCGTTGCTTATAAATGGATCCTTTCTAGAGAAGGAGTTTCTCTCGAAAGAAGTGAGTGGGAGGAAAGTGGAGCTTGATAAGGTAATTTGTACCTTCTCCCGAATTGGAAAGTATTTCATCACGGAAATCAGTTCCAGTGATTCTTACACCAATTAGTGAGGAAGCTAATGATGATGATCATGTAACTTCAGATCAAGTCACTACCGAATCTCGTAGGTAAACCAGAGTGAGATCCGCACTGAGTGGTACGGCAATCCTGTTCGGAAGTCATGCTACTAGATCATGACGAACCTACAAACTATGAAGAAGCGATGGTGAGCCCAGATTCCGCTTAAATGGCTAGAAGCCATGAAATCTGAGATGGGATCCATGTATGAAAACAAAGTGTGGATTTTGGTTGACTTGCCCGAGGGTCGGCAAGCAATAGAAAACAAGTGGATCTTCAAGAAGAAGACCGACGCCGACGGTAATATTATCGTTCATTAAAGCTCGACTTGTCGCAAAGGGTTTTCGACAAGTTCAAGGGATTGACTACGATGAGACATTCTCACCCGTAGCGATGCTTAAGTCTGTCCGAATCATGTTAGCAGTTGCCGCATTTTATGATTATGAAATTTGGCAAATGGATGTAAAGACTGCATTCCTGAATGGATTTGAAGAAGAGTTGTATATGATGCAACCAGAAGGTTTTATCGATCCAAAGGGAGCAAACAAAGTGTGCAAGCTCCAGCGATCCATTTATGGACTGGTGCAAGTATCTCGAGTTAGAATAAACGCTTTGATAGTGTGATCAAAGTATTTGGGTTTATATGCACTTTTGGAGAAGCCTCAGATTTACAAGAAAGTGAGTGGGAGCTCAGAGCATTTCTGATATTATATGTAGATGACATATAACTAATCGGAAATAATATAGAATTTCTGGATAGCATAAAGGGATACTTGAATAAGAGTTTTTTCAAAGAAAGACCTCGGTGAAGCTGCTTACATATTGAGCATCAAGATCTATAGAGATAGATCAAGACGCTTGATAAGTTTTTCAATGAATACATACCTTGACAAGATTTTGAAGTAGTTCAAAATGGAACAGTCAAAGAAAGAGTTCTTGCCTGTGTTACAAGGTGTGAGATTGAGTAAGACTCAAAACCCGACCACGGCAGAAGATAGAAAGAGAATGAAAGTCATTCCCTATGCATCAGCCATAGGTTCTATAAAGTATGTCATGTTGTACCAGATCTATTGCATACCCTACCACTAAGCTTGGCAAGGGAGTGCAATAGTGATCTAGGAGTAGCTCAATGGACAGCGGTCAAAATTATCCTTAGTAGAATAAGGATATGTTTCTCGATTATGGAAGTGAAAAAAGGTTCGTCGTAAAGGGTTACGCCGATGCAAGTTTTAACACTAATCTAGATGACTCTGAGTCCCAATCTGGATACATATTGAAAGTGGAAGCAATTAGCTAGAGTAGCTCCGTGCAGAGCATTGTAGACATAGAAATTTGCAAAATACTTACGGCTCTGAATGTGACAGACCTGCTGACTAAAATTATCTCACAAGCAAAACATGATCACACATTAGTACTCTTTGGGTGTTAATCACATAGCGATGTGAACTAGATTACTGACTCTAGTAAACCCTTTGGGTGTTGGTCACATGTCGATGTGAACTATGGGTGTTAACCACATATAGATGTGAACTATTGATGTTAAATCACATGGCGATGTGAACTAGATTATTGACTCTAGTGCAAGTGGGAGACTGAAGGAAATATGCCCTAGAGGCAATAATGAAGTTATTATTTATTTCCTTATATCATGATAAATGTTTATTATTCATGCTAGAATTGTATTAACCGGAAACATAATACATGTGTGAATACATAGACAAACAGAGTGTCACTAGTATGCCTCTACTTGACTAGCTCGTTAATCGAAGATGGTTATGTTTCCTAACCATAGACATGAGTTGTCATTTGATTAACGGGATCACATCATTAGGAGAATGATCTGATTGACATGACCCATTCCGTTAGCCTAGCACTTGATCGCTTAGTATGTTGCTATTGCTTTCTTCATGACTTATACATGTTCCTGTAACTATGAGATTATGCAACTCCTGCTTACCGGAGGAACACTTTGGTGCTACCAAACGTCACAACGTAACTGGGTGATTATAAAGGAGTACTACAGGTGTCTCCAAAGGTACATGTTGGGTTGGCGTATTTCGAGATTAGGTTTTGTCACTCCGATTGTCGGAGAGGTATCTCTGGGCCCTCTCGGTAATGCACATCACTATAAAGCCTTGCAAGCAATGTAGCTAATGAGTTAGTTACCGAATGATGCATTACGGAACGAGTAAAGAGACTTGCCAGTAACGAGATTGAACTAGGTATTGGATACCGACGATCGAATCTCGGGCAAGTAACATACCGATGACAAAGGGAACAAAGTATGTTGTTATGCGGTTTGACCGATAAAGATCTTCAGAGAATATGTAGGAGCCAATATGGGCATCCAGGTTCCGCTTATTGGTTATTGACCAAGAATAGTTCTAGGTCATGTCTACATAGTTCTCGAACCCGTAGGGTCCGCACGCTTAAGGTTTCGATGATGCTTATATTATGAGTTTATGAGTTTTGATGTACCGAAGGAGTTCGGAGTCCCGGATGAGATCGGGGACATGACGAGGAGTCTCGAAATGGTCGAGACGTAAAGATCGATATATTGGATGACTATATTCGGAGTTCGGAAAGGTTCCGAGTGATTCGGTATTTTTCGGGTACCGGAGAGTTACGGAATTCGCCGGGAGTATATGGGCCTTATTGGGCCATACGGGAATAGAGGAGAGAGGCCAAAGGGAGGAGGCCTGCGCCCCCTCAGGTCCGAATTGGACAAGGCGCAGCCCCTTTCCTTCTCCTTCTCCCCTTTCCCTCTCCTACTCCAACAAGGGAGGTGGAATCCTACTAGGACTAGGGAGTCCTAGTAGGACTCCACACCATGGCGCCGCCTCCTAAGGGCCGGCCTCCTCCTCCCTCCCTCCTTTATATACGGGGCAGGGGCACCCCATGGACACACAAGTTGATCTACGGATCGCCTTAGCCGTGTCCGTGCCCCTCCACCATATTCCACTTCGGTCATATCGTCATGGAGCTTAGGCGAAGCCCCGCGCCGGAGAAGTCATATCGTCATGGAGCTTAGGCGAAGCCCCGCGCCGGTGGAGCATCAACATCGCCACCACGCCGTCAGGTTGACGGAACTCATCCTCCGACACTTTGCTGGATCGGAGTCCGGGATCGCCATCGAGCTGAACGTGTGCAGAACTCGGAGGTGCCGTGACGCTCGGTGCTTGGATCGGTCGGATCGTGAAGACGCACGACCACATCAACCTCGTTGTTATAACGCCCGCCGGGTTCACGAGGGTACGTGGACAGACACTCTCCCCTCTCGTTGCTATGCCATCACCATGATCTTGAGTGTGCGTAGGAAATTTTTTGAAATTACTACGTTCCCCAACAGGGGGGGGGGGTGTGCTTTGGCCTGTAGAGTATCCAGACTGTTGTCTCGCTGTGCTCCGGTGGTGTGTGCAGCAGCAGTCGATTATACTATTTCCTCCGGATGAACACAACCAGAGCAAAGCAAGGAAACTTATTAGAGGAAGAAGGTCTTTGTAATTCAGTGTGTAGGGTCCTCTTCAGGAGTGTCTGTGTGGATCTTCTTTAGAAAGGTGCGTCTATGCATTGATTGACTGTCGATCGATCGAGCCAACGAGGGAGGGGAGGAGAGGCTGCTCATGCCACTGAATTGAAGCAAGCCTCGTGCGTGAGCGTGGCTGCTCACTGAACTATACTGCATGGGCGTGGGAGTGGGCGTGGGCATGGGCGTGGACATGGGCGTGGGCGTGGTAATCATTGTTATTGTAGGGTGGAACCATAGATGGAGATCTTTCACGAATTGGAGCTAGTGTGTTTATTTACAGGAGTACGTGTTGAGCTTTTATGATTGTCTGTTAAAATTAATGTGTTGTGGGACTTGCTTCATTTTCAAAATTTGCTTGCAAGAATTAATAGATAGATCCATGGACGGACACATAAAAAAGCTGGTGCTCACATATATTTACATATAGCAGGTGGTTCGCTTTAGTACTATCAAGAAGAACGTATTGAGCTCGCCGCCGCAGCAGGTTTTTATCTCCGGGAGTCGACATGGGGGTGTGCTTTGGGCTGTAGAGTATCTAGACTGTTGACTGTTATGCTCCAGAGTGTGTGTAACAACATTGACTATACTAGTTCCTCTGGATGAACGCAACCAGAGCAAAGCAAGCAAACTTATTAGAGGAAGAAGGTGTATGTAATTCAGTGCGACGGTCCTCTCCGTGAGTGTCTATCTGGATCTTCTTCAGAAAGGTGCGCTTATGCATTGATTGTCTGTCGATCGATCGAGCCAGCCAAAGGAGGGAGGAGAGACTGATCATGCCACTGAATTGAAGCAAGCCTCGTGCGTGGGCATGGCTGCTCGCTGTACCATACTGCGTGGGCATGGGCGTATGCATGGGCGTGGTAACCATTGTTGTTGTAGGGTGGAACCCTAGATGGAGATCTTTCACGAAATTGGAGGGGAAATCCCCAAGAACAAGAAGAACACAAAGGGGAAAAACAAGAGAAACACTCAAATTGACTTGATCCAATCACACATGTGTTAGATCCAATCACACAAAGAGAGATACAAAGGTCTAAATCCAACACAAGAAGATACAATAGGTAACTAGTTCATCTCAATCCTATGAGGAGAGAGGTCTTGATGATCCTATGATGGGGATCCTTCCCTAGATGGTGACTTGAATCCACTAGGAATCTTCTCCATAGGAGGTCTTGATCTCCATGTGAGAGGTCTCTTTCTCTCTCAAGAGGAGGTACAAGGAGCAAACCTCACTAAATCATGTCATATACTTCGCTAACCTCCCCAAAAAGCTAGGTGAGGAGTATATATAATCTATGGACGAATTGCGGGGTAAACCAAGGGTACATAGGTAAATTATCCCGAAATACGCGTAGCCACGGTGGAGGGTCCAGGAACCCGGGGGTCGCCTAGAGAAAGAGGGCCAGGCACCCGGGGGTGAAGTCCGGGCACCCGGTGCGTGCCGGGCACCCGGGGTGTGAGGCCTGTGCACCGCCTTGGTGGTCGGCGGGCCGGGCACCTGTGGGTGGATGGTGCGGGCCCCGGGTGTCCAGAAAGCTTCGAGTGCTTCGTGCTTTTCGTGAATTCTTCTTCCTTCTCTTCCTCCACGGGTGCTTGGGTCTCCTCCCAGCTTCTTCGTGGACATCTTGGTACCTAAGAATGCATAGAATTTCCATTTGAGGTCGAATCCAACTCTCATGCGAATCCGAACGAAACACGAAGAGGAAAGGGTTAACCTCATTTCGATGGTGCGTGCACGTGCTCTTGTCATTGGTCCACGAGGTGCTTGATGAGTTGTAGTGGAGTCCATGGGGATGACGTAGGGATGCTCCGCATCATCTCCCTCCCCTTGGGTGAGAGCCGCCCACGGATCGTGATCTTCATCACCATGGTATTGGGACAAGTCCTTGACGTTGAATTTGTTGGTGTCGCACATCGATATGCCTTCATATGACCTGGTTGTCTCGTGATCGCATCGCCTTGTGAATCTCTTCAAAATGAAAGAACATGACAAACACTTGGAAAAACAAATGAGATTAGTGCAAATGCAACACCTATCATTCGTGGTGGTGAAATACCCAACAAGTGTTTTCATTATTCTTATCATAACAAACGACAAGGGAATGTGGCATGGTATGTAAGTTTATGATGCGATAACAACCAAATACAATTGGACAAATCAAACAAGCATGCATCACAAATAAGGTGTCCGAGTCTCCAAGATCAGTAATCATAGCATGATTGCACTCGAGGCATGTGAATATGATAGAGGCAACTAATGGAGACAAGTGACAATGTTCAAGATAAGTCATGTGAATGACATGAACATATATGTCATCAACCCAAGAAAGCGAGTAAGAATGTAACATGGGTGATGCGACAAAGCAAGCAATCATAGCGATCATGTCAAACAAGTTAGTAGTGTGAAGATGCAATATACTAGAGGTAATCATGGCAATTATGTCACAGGAGCAAATAGTGGGCATGAATAATGCACATGACATATAACAAACATGAAAGCAATATATGAGCAAAATATCATCAATGTATTGGTGAGAGGTCGCATGTAAATAGAAATGGAACATCATGACTCTCCCAACACAACAAGCATCAATAGCATGGAGTACAAAGAAATCATGGCAATAGCTATTAAGATCTCCACCCATCATGCAAATACACATAGTAGTAGTAGAATGGTTGATCAGATGTAAGTGCAAGCAAGGGCCAAAATTGCATGGCAAAGGCATCAGAATAAGCATATCATGCAAAGTGAACATGGCAATATGGGCAAAGGATAAATAAAGGATAATAACCCATAACCATGTGAGGGCCATGTAGAAGGAATGCGCGAAGTCGTTGCGCGGAGGAAACGGTTGGTGACACATCTCACAGATTCCCAAGGAATTGTTGCTCTATAGAGCTTGTTTCGTCAACTCATGGTGTTGTGAGGTTGACGAGTAAGTATGGGTACCAACACAAAATAGACACAAGGCAAAGAAAGTGTGTGCGTGGTAAATGTACACATCATCCATCATGATGTGTATGTGCACGTGTGAGTTAGCACAAGATAATCAATGCTCAAAGAAATTTGTTGGATGGTATAAGAACATGTCATTCATCATGAATGAATAGTTGTTATGTATAACACGATGAGGATGCAAATTGAGCATACAATTATATGGCGCATCAATAACATTGTCATTGATGGGGAGCATACGGTCTCCTCATGAGGAAACTAAAGGGGTCTCCTCATGAGCAATTTCGGAGCATAATATGGAGAAGTGAAACAACATCCAAAACAATGCATATCCGAGCTAGGTGCTCATGGCATGGCATATGAGATAAATGATGGAAAGGTAGCATGTCAACATCATCACAAGAAAAAATGCCAATAACCATGGGCTTGTCATATATGCCATAAGTGCAAATTGGGTTTATTTTAATGGCATACGATAGTCACTACGATGAGATTGCAATGTGACATATTGTTGATCTCATGCATAGCATATGAAAAGTCAAGCGGATTGTCAAACATGTTGTGACCAAGAGAATTATCACAAGAAATCCTATGCAACATGGCATCACAACTAACAGACTCCACATGGCAATCATCAAACTCATCATAAATTGGTAAATCATCGCATGAGGAAGTAGCACTACCATGAAGTGTGTCAATAAGAGGATCAACATCATGCAAGCAATCAATGTCAAGAATGTCCACTGGTGGGACTAGAGCATTACCATCACCTATGTTACCTTTGTCATTCCACTCATGTATTGTAGGTCAGGTGGGAAAGACCAAATGGTGGTCATCATCTTCATCTTGATGGAACCATGTGGGGGGTGCATCATATATGTGGAGGGTGCATCTTCATCTTTGGTAAAGAGAGGGATCGACATAATGAGCCCATCAAGGATGACAACTTGGAGCGAGTGTTAATGGGAGTAGAGATGGAATTGGAATTAAGAATGTGAGTACGATCTAAATTTCAAGGGTGTATTGTTGTCGAGACATGAAAACGCCTAATGTTTGTTGCGGTGCACATTGATGCCAAGGAAGTGATGTATATTGTGAAGACCACTCATGCAAAACTCATGCTTAAGAGAGTTGATGATGAAGTTAAGAAAAGTTGCGGTCTTAGTAATGAGTATAATGTCGCCAATATAAATAGGTAAGCTACATGTGTATCAGGTGTAGGATAAACAAGGAGGAATCACACTTGGAGGCAACAAAACCAAGTATTTGGAGGAAAGCAAAGAAATGTTGAAACACGCATTTAACAATTTACTTAAGACCACATTGTGATTTGTGGAGATGACATATATGTATGGATTTAGTAGAATCGATAAAGCTGGAGAGTTGTTGGCAATATACCGCTTTCTTGAAGACGACTATGCAGGAATACATTTTGACGCCCATCCGCTGCATGGGCCAAGACCGAGAGGTGACTATGCACGACACATATATCGGGTGGGCTTGAGCACATTGCTGAATGTCTCACCATAGTCAACACCATCATGTTCAGCAAACTCGTGAAGAACCTAACACGCCTACAACGAGATAAGGAGCCATTCAGATTGAGTTTGTGGCGAAAACCTAGTTGGCGGGAGTCGGGGTCTAGGCAGCAGTAACATTTATGTTCACCACATTCATACCTGAAGGACAAGGAACCAAAGACCTAGTGTCATTCAGCATCATGGCCTTAAATTCATCTAACATTGCATTATGCCAATTATGGTCCTTAAGTACCGATTTATAAGAAGCCATAGGCGTGAGAGGAGGAAGAAATGGCTAGGGAATAATTTTTATTTTGTTGATTCAGCATAAGATAACCAGCTTTGGCTCGAAAAGCATTGTGTGTTTATTGTGAGGTGGTTGTACGGGAGCGGCTTTTGTCGGTAGTTCGGGAACACAAGGCAGAGCAGGAGAGGGAGGAGCAAAATGCGAGGAAGATCCAGGTTGGTCAACGCAGTAGGTGGGTTGGGAGGAGAGGAGGATGTCGCTGTGGTAAGGGTGGGAGGCGATGGACCTAACACGAGCCGTGAGTGTTGTTGGCGCAGGTGGGGGATGCGGGACTTGGTGGAGAGAGTGTAGGACCTGTAGGGCTGGTGGGTGACGCGTGAGGAGGTAAGTGGGGTGACATGGCAGGCTGGGAGTCGTGTATTTGTGCATGCGAAAGTGGTTGACAATGATGACGTGGCGGGCTGGGCGATGGGCACATGATCAGGAGCTGTTTTGTTTGGGCTGGACAAGGTAGGTGAGGGGCCGGGATCAATGACTGGCAAATTTAGTGGTAGGGTCAAGGGGTATCTGGTGCTAAGAGGTGTTGTGTGGGCGGGGCTGTGGGAAGGACATAGCTAAATTTGGTTTCATCGAAAAATACATGCCCGGAGATGAAAACATGGCGGAGTTGAAGTCTAGGAAGCGGTAACATTTATGTTCAAGGGAGTAACCAAGGAAAACATGGCAGATAAAGCAAGTAGCTAATTTATGAGGGACGTGGCATATGTGTTTGGGGACCATAAGCAGCCAAAGGCTGGAGATGGTAGTATGTGGGATGGACACCAAAGAGAAGATAGCTGGGCGAGGGAAAATTAATGGGACTGGATGGGAGGCGATTGAGGAGATAGGTGGTGGTATGGAGGGCTTCAACCCAAAATGGCAGTGGAAAGTTTGCTTGAATGAGGAGGCTATGAACATTGTCATTGGTGGAGCTAATGAGTCATTCGCCTTTGCCGCTTTGAGGGGAAGTGAAGGGGGAGCTAAAATTGATGCCATCTTTTGAGAAGAACGTATGGAGAGAGGAGTTGATGAATTACTGCCATTGTCACAATGGATACATTTTATTAGGGTATGAAATTTTGTGATAAGAGATTAGAATAAACTTCAGAGATTGGATGAGGTGTTGTCTTTAAAAGGAAAAGGATATGACCTTTAGTCATGAGTGAAATAATCTAAGAAAATATGTTAATAATAGAAACCCGAAATACTTGCAACGACGAGGTCCAAAGATCACAATGAAGTAATTGAAAAGGTGCAGTGGTACAACTTTTGGAGTTAGGAAAAGAAAGGCCTGCCTCCCAAGTGGACATGTAGAGCATACAGAGGGTTCTACATCATTTTCCACGGATTACAAAATTCGCTTATAAAGTGGAACTTGATTCTAATAATTTAGAGTTGGTTAGCAAACAAAATTTAAATCCTCAAAAATGATGAAGGGTTGAAGGAACTATCTAAACAAAGAATAATAAGTTGACGCCAAAGAAGAGGTAGACATTAAGTAGCATCAATAAATAGCCATGTTCAAGATTTCTTCCGATTAACCAGTTAACTTGTCGATTAATCCCTACCGTAGGGTCAGCGAGTAGCCTATAAACCGATAAATTGTCTGATTAATTGATTCAATTGCCGATTAACTTGCCGATTATCCGATTAATCCCCTACCACTAGCCAACCGAGCAGCTACCAGTTAACAATTTCCTCAACAATGCAAATAGAGGTGACAAAACCATGCATTTATTAAATGAAGGTGTATTTCTTTAGGTGACTTGATGAAATGATGGGAAAAGTACTAGGTTAAGGCATGGATGCTACTCAACATGATTAATGGACACATCATTTAGAAGATCTTTTGCCAATGCCTCACAACAAATGTTAAGACACTTTCAAGCAAGAAACCTGAAGAGAACACATGACACTATTAATTACAAAAAACCACATTACACAAATAGACTTGGCTCGATTTAACAGTCTGCCTATGCAATGCAGGAGCATATTTAAATATCCTGGAATTCCTAAGGGAACAATCATGATTCTGATAGAAATTATAGTCACTCCTCTATAGGACTGTGCAATACTTGAAAACATGCACAAAGTTGACATCCTAAATACACCAGGATTATACTAAATTTAAATGTTTATATAGACACCAAAAAGACATGATCACATATTATAGAAGAACCAACAGTAGTCAACTTAGATAATCAATTATTGCAGATAATTAAGGGCAAGAAATTAGCTTGGAGGAGTGTGTTTGTTTAGGTTCAACAAAATGTAATTCATTCATCCAATATTACTTGTTGCTGAAATGGATGTATCTAGACATATTTTAGTGCTAGATACATCCGTTCGAGCGACTAATATGGAACATATGTCGTATTATTTTGCGAGAAAGGAATGTGCTCTGGCTATTTCATTAAGAAGTGAAAATCGACAAACCGACAGAATATTTACAAAAAGAACCAAAATAACAGAGCCAAAAAACTACATTACGTTGAAGTTATATCGCTACCATAATTGCATACAAGGATTCAAGATGAGTTAACATGTTATACACTACATGGATCATAAATGTGTTAAATTGATCAATGCCCTAAAGATCGTGAGCTGAGTAGTAGATTTAGGGCGAGCCCACTATAATTTATGGGTATTCTGCTGAATAATTCGTAATTTTTGAAAAATAATAATATGTATTGTTCTGTATAACATACAATAGTATAATTTCGCCATTGAATATTAAAAAGGATGAAGTTGTAGAGTGGTAGGTTAAGACATTATTACATGTGTTCCTCATTTATTTTCTTTCACTTTACATTATATTTCGATCATTATTACATGTCTAGATTAAACAAATTCATGTGTTTCAAAGAGCATGAGATATTTTGACATTAGAAATGGCAAAGATATGCTAAAATTGTATCTTCGTGACCAAAATATAGTTTCAACATGGCCCAAGTTTGAATTGTTTTTTGTGCTACAACAATTGTATGTATGGTTTATCTATTGAATTTAAACATGGATTTGTTGATTTGGTTTGGACAAGTATAACATGTCATGGTGTCAAAACCCGTTCTTTGTTGATTTTTCCACTATAAACATTATATTTTATTCATGATTTTTATTACCCATTTGTAAAACTTGGGACCGCCCTTGAGCAGAGTTGCTGATATTTGCCGCTTGGTTGCCAAAGTGATGATTGATCTAGTACTGAATCTCGGTGAAACATTGTGCTAACGACTAAGGTCCATGGAGCCTTATGTACTAAAAACTCAACTAAGACCAAACCTTTTCTTCACGCAATATTGTGAAGCAGCTAACCTCCAGATTTTCTTTCGCATTTTGTTGAAAAAATATTGTGAAATTGATGTTGTCTCATGCATCAAAAACGGTGTACTTCTACAGTATTGTTACAAGAGATAACTAGCCAGCGTACACCTAAACATTAAACCGCAACACCATGGTTTGATAATGAATGCGGAGAGGTGCAAGAACCACCATGTTCGTACTCTTCTTTAGAAGCAATTGCAGTTAGCAAGTTCCATGCCAAATTTTGCCTGCTACAGAATACAATGTGCTTGGTGTTTACTTTACGAGTTTTTCATGTTTTACTTTTGAAGAAAAACAATAAAACTATTTTTTGTTTATCTCAACCTTGGAAATACTAATACTAATAGTATTCTTCTTGATCTTGTAGGATATGATAACTGGTGAGACAGCTAGGAGTTTGCCGAATTGCTCCCGTGCTTTTCACCAGCCTTGCATGGACATATGGCTCCTTACGCATGGTTCATGCCCTGTGTGTCGGCAACATGTGCAGCATATATAAGCATACATGCATTTTGTACAATTGAGTTCTCTGTCCTAGAAGTTATGTAAAATATATGCTCTCATACAATGTACAAAGGGAGAGGAGAGAGAGTATACACACACCGCGTACTCCAAGCAAGTGTCTATGTACTGCTATTTTATCTTGCATCCCATGAAAAATTTGGTGTGGAAAAGATAAATTGTCTGTCATAGAATGTATGCAAGACATTTTAGAATGTGAGTTATGCTGATATGGGATGTATCGTTGTTGCATTCTATATGTGTGATTGAAATGAGTTTGTATAAAAAGTTAAGACCAGAAAACTACTAAGCAATTTTATAGTTGACTAGCAAAACCTCAAAGGGCGGCACATTGCATGTCCGAGGGAGAATAAGATGCACCGATCTTTGAAAACAAATGAACACTTGAAGGAGGATGGCAGAAAACAAAAAATCAACCTACACGGCAGCCCAGACCACTATGAAGATGCATACAAGGTTATGATCTGATCGTTACCAACTCATAGCTTAGCGGAAGTACTGTTGGTGAAGATCGCCGATGCAGATCCTGTAGCTAGGATTTTACAACATGTGATAGGCTTTAATCACAATATCCAAGAATCAGTGATTAACATGTTTAATCATAATTCTCGGGAATTATACCTTTGACCAGCCTTCTGAAGGAAATATGCCCTAGAGGCAATAATAAAGTTGTTATTCATATTTCCTTATATCATGATGAATGTTTATTATTCAAGCTAGAATTGTATTAATCGGAAACACACCTTACAAATAATCAATGCATAAACACACCTTTCTCAAGAATATTTGTGTTAAATCACATGGTGATGTGAACTAGATTATTGACTCTAGTGCAAGTGGGAGACTGAAGGAAATATGCCCTAGAGGCAATAATAAAGTTGTTATTCATATTTCCTTATATCATGATGAATGTTTATTATTCATGCTAGAATTGTATTAACCAGAAACTTAGTACATGTATGAATATATAGACAAACAGAATGTCACTAGTATGCCTCTACTTGACTAGCTCGCTGAATCAAAGATGGTTAAGTTTCCTAGCTATAGACATGAGATGTCATTTGATTAACGGGATCACATCATTAGAGAATGATGTGATTGACTTGACCCATTCCGTTAGCTTAGCACTTGATCGTTTAGTATGTTGCTATTGCTTTCTTCATGACATATACATGTTCCTATGACTATGAGATTATCCAACTCCCGAATACCGGAGGAACACTTTGTGTGCTACCAAACGTCACAACGAATCGGGCTGATTATAAAGGTAGAGCATCAAGAATACCGGAGGAATACATTGAGCATCAAGATCTATAGAGATAGATCAAGACGCTTGATAAGATTTTTCAATGAGTACATACCTTGATAAGATTTTGAAGTAGTTCAAAATATAACAGTCAAAGAAGGAGTTCTTGCCTGTGTTGCAAGGTGTAAAGTTGAGTAAGACTATACCATGATCGAATCTCGGCAAGTAACATACCGATGACAAAGGCAACAACGTATGTTTTTATGCGGTTCGACCGATAAAGATCTTCGTAGAATATGTAGGAGCCAATATGGGCATCCAGGTTCCGCTATTGGTTATTGAAAAGAGAGGTGTCTCGGTCATGTCTACATAATTCTCGAACCCGTAGGGTCCGCACGCTTAACGTTCATTGACGATATAGTATTATATGAGTTATGTATGTTGGTGACCGAATGTTGTTCGGAGTCCTGGATATGATCACGTACATGACGAGGAACTCCGGAATGGTCCGGAGATAAAGAATGATATATGTGATACTAGTGTTTAGTCTCCGGAAGGGTTCCGAACTCACCGAAGAGGTTCCGGATGTTTCTCGATATGTTTGGGCACGAGAACACTTTATTTGGGCCAAAGGGGAAAGCCAACATGGTTTTTGGAAAGCGCAAAGGAAGTTTTATGGAGTCTGGGGGCCGACGCCAGTGGTCCTCGGTATTCTGCGGTCTGCACGCCGCAACCTTGGCGTTCGCCCCGAGTCCGAGAAGGACTCTTGCCTTTCGGGTGAAACCAACTTTGTGGAGGCTTTACTCCAAGTTTCACCCCAAGGCTCAACATATAAATAGAGAGGTAGGGCTAGCACCAAATACACATCAAGAAACACTAAGCCGTGTGCCGCTACCCCGCCCCTCTAGTTTATCCTCCGTCATAGTTTCAGTAGTGCTTAGGCGAAGCCCTGCAGAGATTGTTCTTCACCAACACCGCCACCATGCCGCCGTGCTGCCGGAACTCATCTACTACTTCGCCCGCCTTGCTGGATCAAGAAGGCGAGGATGTCATCGAGCTGAACAGTGCTGAACGCGGAGGTGCCGTACGTTCGGTACTTGATCGGGACGGATCGTGAAGGTGTACGACTACATCATACGCATTGATAAATGCTTCCGCTAACAATCATCAATGGTATGAAGATACACTCCGCCTCGCTGCTATGCATCACCATGATCTTGCGGTGCATAGGATTTTTTGAAATTACTACGTCCCCAACAATGGCATCCGAGCCAGGTTTATGCGTAGATGTTATATGCACGAGTAGAACACAAGTGAGTTGTGGGCGATACAAGTCATACTGCTTACCAGCATGTCATACTTTGATTCGGCGGTATTGTTGGATGAAGCTTCCCAAACCGACATTACGCGTATGCTTGCACGAGACTGGTTCTACCGACGTGCTTCGCACATAGGTGGCTGGCGGGTGTCAATTTCTCCAACTTTAGTTGAATCAAGTGCATACGCCCGTACTTGTTGAAGGTTAAAACAGCACTAACTTGACAAAATATCGCTGTGGATTTGATGCGAGGTAAGAACGGTTCTTGCTCAGCCCGTAGCAGCCACGTAAAACTTGCAACAACAAAGTAGAGGACGCCTAACTTGTTTTTGCAGGGCATGTTGTGATGTGATATGGTCAAGACATGATGCTAAATTTTATTGTATAAGATGATCATGTTTTGTAACCGAGTTATCGGCAATCGGCAGGAACCATATGGTTGTCGCCATCGTATGCAATGCAATCGCGCTGTAATTGTTTTTACTTTATCACTAAGCGGCAGCGATAGTCGTAGAAACAATAGTTGGCTAGACGACAACGATGCTACGATGGAGATCAAGGTGTCGCGCCGGTGACGATGGTGATCATGACGGTGCTTTGGAGATGGAGATCAAAGGCACAAGATGATGACGGCCATATCATATCACTTATATTGATTGCATGTGATTTTTATCCTTAACACATCTTATTTTGCTTAGTTCGACGGTAGCATTATAAGATGATCTCTCCTAAATTTCAAGGTATAAGTGTTCTCCCTGAGTATGCACTGTTGCAACAGTTCTTCGTGCTGAGACACCACGTGATGATCGGGTGTGATAAGCTCTACGCTCACATACAACGGTGCAAGCCAGTTTTGCACACGCAGAATACTCGGTTAAACTTGACGAGCCTAGCATATGCAGATATGGCCTCGAACACCGAGACTGAAAGGTCGAGTGTGAATCATATAGTAGATATGATCAAGATAGTGTTGTTCACCATTGAAAACTACTCCATCTCACGTGATGATCGGACATGGTTTAGTTGATTTGGATCACGTGATCACTTAGATGATTAGAGGGATGTCTATCTAAGTGGGAGTTCTTAAGTAATATGATTAATTGAACTTTAATTTATCATGAACTTAGTCCCGATAGTATTTTGCAAATAATGTTGTAGATCAATAGCTCGCGTTGTTGCTTCCCTATGTGTTTATATGTGTTCCTAGAGAATACTAAGTTGAAAGATGATAGTAGCAATGATGCGGAATGTGTCCGTGAGCTGAGTTTTATCCTCATTGCTGCACGTAAGAATTATATCTTTGATGCACCGCTAGGTGACAGACCTATTCAGGAGAAGATGCAGACGTTATGAACGTTTGGCTAGCTCAAAATGATGACTACTTGATAGTTTAGTGCACCATGCTTTACGGCTTAGAAATGGGACTTCAAAGACTTTTTGAACGTCATGGACCATAAGGAGATGTTCTAGGAATTGAAGTTCATATTTCAAGCAAATACCCGAGTTGAGAGATATGAAATCTCCAACAAGTTTTATAGCTAAAAGATGGAGGAGAATAGCTCAAGCAAAGGAGCATGTGCTCAGATTGTCTAGGTACTACAATTGCTTGAATCAAGTGGGAGTTAATCTTCCAGATAAGACAGTTGATTGAGAGAGTTCTCTAGTCACCATCACTAAGTTACTAGAACTTCGTGATGAACTATAGTATGCAAGGGATGAAGAAAATGATTCCCGGGCTCTTTGTGATGCTAAAATCGACGAAGGTAGAAATCAAGAAAAGAGCATCAAGTGTTGATGATTGATAAGACCACTAGTTTCAAGAAAAGGGGAAAGGGAAAGAAAGAGAACTTCAAGTAGAATGGCAAGCAAGTTGTCACTCCCGTGAACAAGCCCAAAGTTAGACCAAAGCCTGAAACTGAGTACTTCTACTTCAAAGGAAATGGTCACTGGAAGAGGAAATGCCCTGAATATTTGGTGGATAAGAAGGATGGCAAAGTGAACAAGGGTATATTCGATATACATGTTATTGATGTGCACTGACGGTGTCCTGGACTAGGGGGTACTCACCACGTCGTCCCCCAATCGGTTAGATTGGGCCAAGGACCCCTGTACGCATACTCATGGGCCAGTCCGGACAGGTGCCGATACAAGGAAGATTCCACAAGACTTGGTGATCAAGACAAGGACTCCTTCCCCAATGGCGATTCATCTAGGACTCTTGTTATCCTAGGCCTCCGGTGCATTATATAAACAAGGGTCAGGCTAGTTTACATATATACAATATACAACAATCATACCATAGGCTAGCTTCTAGGGTTTAGCCTCCTTGATCTCATGGTAGATCTACTCTTGTACTACCTATATCATCAATATTAATCAAGCAGGAGTAGGGTATTACCTCCATCGAGAGGGCCCAACCTGGGTAAAAACATCGTGTCCCTTGTCTCCTGTTACCATCCGCCTAGACGCACAGTTCGGGACCCCCTACCCGAGATCCGCCGGTTTTGACACCGACGTTGGTGCTTTCATTGAGAGTTCCGCTTTGTTCGGCAAAAGGTCGGTGCCTCGCCTGCAGATCAACTGCGACTTCGGAATCTTCGTCACCAGCTCGACTGGTCACCTTGGTTCGACCAAGGACTGCGCCCTATCTCCGATCGTCATGTTCGGATGAGGGCCTTCATCAACATCAACTCCGATCTCTATCAAGATCATGGAGGAATCATCCAGGAGCCCGGGGCTCAACGCCAACATTGCCTCGGGCATCAGATCGCTTTTTCCGGACAGCGGACTTGTATCCGCCAGAATCGCCTCCTCGAAAGCGCCGGTTTGACGATTGCTTCAGTGGAATCGTGAGGAATTGAGTCTACAACAACTCTGGAAAATTTCGTCGAGTTCCGATGGAGGAATCTCTGGCAATCTCCGATATACCGGAGCCGCATTGAATCTGGACGAGAATCCGGACGAGTTTAGGGCGTGGTGTCCAGCTTCTAAGTCGGACCTCCTTTGAAAGATCCAACCGTTGATCGGCTGCGGAATTCCTATATCTACCACCCTTCCAAATTTCAGCTCGATCCGACCGGCCCAAACTCCGGGAACCTTCCGATTATTGCATCACTTTTCAGATCTGTTTTCTGCGAAAACAAATCCGACCCGAGTTCGTCTTTTTTATGAACGGGATTTCGGACATCCTTTTTAAAGGAAGTTTTGTATGGTGTATTGTGTTTCGCTTCCAACACATCCCACTAGCTTTAAAATCTTTTGAACATGATCTTCACTATCATGCTGGTGTCAAACCAGTCCGGCATTATTGCTCCACGGCTGCCGACCTACGCTGCACGTCGTCCCTCTGTTGAGCCGAGATCAACTTCTTCGGATCATCATCTCGGCAAGCCGAACAAGAGTCCGCATCGCTGGCGATAAATCATCACCAACATCGCCGCCCCACGGATTACACGGAGCGGGCATACCGCATCGCCGCACGGTCGCTTTCATCAAGCCGCATCGACCACGCCACGACCTGCATCGGCAGGGCCGCACTATTGCTTCTTCAAGTTGGTGTCCATCACGCCGACCTACTTCGACATCTCGCTGGACCGGGGCTTCGCCATCCCTTCATCAACCTACTCCGGACACTTCAAGGCCACTAGCCGACCAGGCAATGGGTGCGTGGATCGAGTCCCAATTTTGGGAATCACCTTCCTTCGGATTGCTACAACAAATAAACCAGGTGCTATTAATCCTAGTATTTCTTTTTGCTTGTTTGGGTTAATTTTTCCCAAGGAATTATTACTCCGGTTTGTCCATCATATGTACACAGGTCTATCAAATGGTGGCCGCATTATCGACGGTCGCATGATGCTTTGGTTAGTTTCCGTACATAGTCCGATTTAACGCCAGATTCGAACTCGAACCGACCTGTGAATTCAGGCCTTGCCATGCCTTTACCAAGATCATGCCGCCGCCCTGCATCGACATTGACTTCTTAGCCAGGCCATATTTCTTTTATTACTCACTTTGCATAAATTATTTATTATGCAACGATTTTTTTTTTACTATTGCCATGCCCCGTTTTTTATAACCGCGAGGGTATTCGGACACACTCCGGACTATTGGGTCCAGAGGTTGAAGCGAAAAGGTCCGCTACGACAAACGATCTACAATCCGGCTAGAAGGCATTTTACATGTCACCTTACATTATATAGTCAACTTTACCCAAGTCACTTGGGGGCTCTTATGTTTATTTGAGCCGTTTTATACTAAGTGTTTTTCTTCTTAGTCGTTGCAAAGTTTTTTATTCATCACTCCTTTTTCCGACACGAGTGTGCGGTCACTAGCCGGGGAGCCTATTTCTCTCTCAAAACCGCTAGAGTTTAGTTTTCTAAACTGGCCTAGTGAGAAGTACTCCGCCTTCGGGATGCGAGACTGAAGCCGTAGGCTGACCCGCTTGAAGTCTTGAGATAGGATGTGTCATGTTAAAGCACGGCAGAAGCACTTTTTTTTCTAAAGTCCAATTTTCGGATTGGCATCGAACACTTGATCTTGTTCGGACGTCATGTTTTTACTGACGTTTTTTGGTTTTCCAAGCTTTTAGCACTTTTAAACTATTTGTGTGTTTTCAGCACAAGTCTCGCAGTGCAACGCCGACACCTTTAGAGATTCGCAAAAACATTCTCCGATATGGCTATATATGCATCAGTTTCAATTGTGTCTTCGGTCAATAGTTGGGTTGCCCGGCCCCAAGACTTGCCTCCTACGCTCCGCTTTGTTCGCTAGGTGTGCAAAGGGAGAACCATCGCGATTGGCGCTTTCCAGCTCGCATGGTCAAGCACCTCAAAGGAGAAAGCCGAAAACTGATCGTCGCAATAGGTGTAAACTGGTCAGCGGTCCGATGACTATATTAAACGACGGGCCATTCATAACATTGGTCAAGTGTTTGGCTTGACCTCGATCGCCGAACACTACCGGGGCTAGTAACTGGCCTCCCAAACTAAATCCTCAATATTTTGCTCTTACATTGAGCTGAGGTTTCATGATCATGCTTAGCATGACAACCCAAAGAAAGGACCCGATAGCGGGACTATTTTCTTTGGAAGACAGGTCTTCTGTTAAACAGTACTATAACATATCTCTCTGCGTACCTTTGTTTATAAAACCGTATGGCCAGATTGCCTTATTTGTCGTAAATCTTTTCCCTCATAAAGGCTTTATAAAGTAGGACAAACACTCCTCGGCTACTAGCCGAGGAGGTTGAAGCCGATGGTCGGTCAACAAAGTTTTGTACAATGCGGATACGAGCATTAATGACATAAAGTACTTGGATACATTGAGTCATTACACATAATTTGTGAATTTACTATGGATATCGATCCTTAATTCGGCCACCCGTACCCTCATTAAGGCTCGGGGGCTACTGGACTTCGGGCTTATTATTTACAAATATTAAAGGGCAAATCAATCCTCGATCCGGTGTTGCCACCCGACCAAAGGTCTCGGGGCTACTACATTGCCTGCTCTATGCAGAAAATTTTAAGTGCAATAGAGTTGCCGAGGAGATTTTGATCCTCAGTTGGTCGGCCGCACTCCAACCCGAGTCTCGAGGACTGAGCACGCCGCTTTTGTGTCCCAAGTATTCTCGCCGAAGTTAGATTCTGATCCTCGTGCTGATTTTGCAAATCAACCTCGAGTCTCGCCGTTATCGGGATCAGCGGTCTTATGTCATCCTTCAGTGCATCTCGGTTTTAGACCGATACACACCGTGAGGGCTACTGGCTATATATCTCGTCAGAGAATAAATTGCATCAATAAAAATATTGACCAAAAATCAGCCCACATTCGGGTGGTGCACCACCGAAGCAGTCCCAAGATAAAGCTCGGGTGCTAGTGGCTGGCTCCATAGAGGGCATTTCCGGCATTAAGCTCAACTAAACTCCGTCAAAATTCTTTGAACCAAGGTGATTTGCGACACCTCAGATACAGTCCGACGTTGGAGCTCGGATACATAGTCCGGCGTTGGAGCTCGGATACATAGTTCGGCGTTGGAGCTCGGACACATAGTCCGGTGTTGGAGCTCGGATACTGTCCGGCGTTGAAGCTCGGATACTTTCCGGCGTTAGAGCTGGGAAGCGGTCCGGCGTTGGTGCTCGGCTGCAAAAGATACCTCGAATGCAGTCCGGCTTTGGAGCTCGGATGCAAGAGGACGCTGCCGCCCGGGAACAACTTCAAACCCGAGGTGTGGCATAAAAATAACAAGGCATTGATAAAGGCCGGAAACTTAAAGGGCTCTCGGATACCCTACGATAAACTCGTCGAATGCATTTCGGCGATCCTCAAGATCGAAAATAAGAAGCTGTGTTGAACCAGTTTTCAAGACCGCAACCAAGATGAAGATCAGTTCGAAGAATCAAGGAGCGCCCCTAACTTGAAGACCGGTTCGGGGGCTATCGACGGTGTCCGGACTAGGGGTACTCACCACGCCGTCCCCCAATCGGTTACATTGGGCCGAGGAACCCTGTGGCCGCATACTCATGGGCCAGTCCCGGACAGGTGCCGATACAAGGAAGATTCGACAAGACTTGGTGATCAAGACAAGGACTCCTCCCCACCGGGCGATTCGGCTAGGACTCTTGTTATCCTAGGCCTCGTGCATTATATAAACCAGGGCCGTGCTAGTCGACATATATACAATATACAACAATCATACCATAGGCTAGCTTCTAGGGTTTAGCCTCCTTCATCTCGTGGTAGATCTACTCTTGTACTACCTATATCATCAATATTAATCAAGCAGGAGTAGGGTATTACCTCCATCGAGAGGGCCCGAACCTGGGTAAAAACATCGTGTCCCTTGTCTCCTGTTACCATCCGCCTAGTCGCACAGTTCGGGACCCCTACCCGAGATCCGCCGGTTTTGACACCGACATGCACCTTTACTAGTGTTTATAGTAGCCCCTGGGTATTTGATACTTGTTCGGTTGTTAATATTAGTAACTCGAAACAGGAGTTACAGAATAAACAGAGACTAGTTGAGGGTGTACTGACGATGTGTGTTTGAAGTGGTTCCAAGATTGATATAATCATCATCGCACACTCCCTATACTTTCAGGATTAGTGTTGAACCGAAATAAATGTTATTTGGCGTTTGCATTGAGCATGAATATGATTTGATCATGTTTATTGCAATACAGTTATTCATTTAAAGTCAGAGAATAATTATTGTTCTGTTTATATGAATAAAACCTTCGATGGTAATACACCCAATGAAAATAGTTTGTTGGATCTCGACCGTGGTAATACACATATTCATAATATTGATGCCAAAAGATACAAAGTTGATAATGATAGTGCAACTTATTTGTGGCACCGCCGCTTGGGTCATATCAGTGTAAAGCGATGAAGAAACTCCATAAAGATGGACTTTTGGAATCACTTGATTATGAATCATTTGATGTTTATAACCGTGCCTTATGGGCAAGATGACTAAAACTCCGTTCTCCGGAACAATGGAACGAGCTAGTAGGATCGGGTAGGGTGGAGGTAGCAAAGGGCGCAGTAGGTCACATTTTGGCTTGGGATCCCTATGGGTGTGTTTGGTAGCATTTCCTATCTTGCATGGTTGCTCTCCTGTGATACATCCTGTGTGTAGACATGTTGAGTACAGGCATTTGCTGTTGTTTGGTAGCGTGTATGTGCTGAGGCATGCTAAGCTAAGACTCTGTTTGGAAGGTTGCATCTGTTTAGCCATGTCGGTCGGTATTGTAGCAACCTATGTTTTCAAATAAGTTAACAAAACATTCAAAAAATGTGGACAATATTTTGAAACATCTATACCTATACTAATTCTAGACTCCCAAGAAATTCCTAATGCTAATTAGATTTTACGAGCCGCTCATCCAGGTGGGACCGAATTATTACGGTGTTGATTCAATCATGAAATCCTCAGCAAGAAAAGGTTATTCTTTTTTGTTTTAAAAACAAAAGAAAAAAAGAGTCTCTTAAAGAAAAAAAATGAGGATCTTAAGAAGTCCTCACACTTTATCCCACTTCGCACGTTCCTACGTGAGGACTTCTCCATAGGTTGCAAAAGAAAAAACTTTATCCCAATCTGCATGTACAAGAGTCATATCACGCATGCATTTTTATAAGTCAAGTAATAGAAGAAGTAAAAAAACTAGACAAAAAATCCAGTCTGCACGTACAATGGGCCCAACCATGAGAAAAACTATATATAGGGGTCTCCTGGCCTATTAAATATAGGGTAAAAAAACAGCCCTAGCGCATCATGCCTCATCCTATGTACGTCATGCACGGCTCATCCTTTGATTTTTTCTGTCAGTCAAGTAATAGAAGATGTGAAAAAAACTTAGAAAAAAATTCCAATCTGGACGCATACAGGACCAAAACCTCACGTAATTATAATCATGAGAAAAATTAGATAAAGCGATCTCCTGCCCTAGCAAATATGGCGAAAGAAAACAGCCCTAGCTTATCCTCGCCCATGCCGTCACTGCCGCCCACGCCAACAGACGCCTCGGTCATGCAACCGGACATGATGCCGCCACAGTACTTGATGTCATGCATGGCCTCTTTAGTCTCTGTCCCACTCACGACATGGATTGTTTCAAGCAAACTGCAGCCACCCTAAAATCCTAGGAGACCTGCCAATTACTCAGCAACCTGTTGCCCACAAGGCCATCCTGCTTGAGATATTTCGTGGTTAGTGATGAGTAGATTGATCCATCAAGCATAACTTCATGTCCGTCATGTACATACTCCAGATTGTGGCAGCGTGTGAGGTCTTGGACTACGAAAAAGTAATTACTTTTTATTACTACAGGATATACCTTCTAAGTTCATGACGGTTCTAATAAACATATGATGTTCGTTGGTTAGCCGAAAGTTAGGAATAGAGCTACTAAAAAGTACTTACTCAGAGGAGTGCTACAAACTTATACTCCTGCCTATATTTTTATCCTACATCTACTTCTCACATTATACAAATGCTGCACTATAAAAAGGTCTACATAATAGCATGATTGGGAGAAGCAGGCAATCTATCAGAAGATGAGACTGAATAAATAATATGTTATTTTAAAAAAAGAACTATATCTTAGATATTGATACAAATACATATTAATCGTTTGTACGGTCAGAGAAAGGGTCGCTTCAGTATTATGATTTTTTTTCACATAGCTTATTCCTACTCCGAGTCATATTATTTCTAAATTCTCAGTCTGAACCAATGGTCGGTAAAATCTTCTTATGACCAGCTTTTGCTGGATAGGAGCTAACAATTGTAGTTTCAGAAAAAAAATTTTAATTGTGCACTACTAATTTCTTTTGTACAATTATAGTTTCATACACAAAAAAAACTTCTCTCTTAGACCAATAAACAAAGAGCTGACTGCTACTTATTGACAATCTTATTGGCCCTGCCACCTTGCGAGAAAACACATTATGTTGGCTAAGGACATTAGAAAATTGCAATCGAGCAATTCGGGTTGGTCATGGAATAATAATATTACTACTACTAACATTATGTCCCGGTTGGTAAGGATTTTTTTATTTTTATTTTTGAAATAAAAGCAAAAACAGCCAGCCTACTGGGCCGGCATGGCCTGCATACGACTAGAAACCCAATCTCTAGTTGGGCTAGGATGCAGACCAGACGCCCAAAGAGGGCCCCACAGTGGCAGAAGATTTGCAATAGGCCCACAAAAGAAAGTAGAGAGGAGTCGACACGGTAGCGCGGGCGCCGCTTATAAACCAAAAGTAGCTCCTCTCAACTAGCGAGGTGGGACTAAACATTGTGCATCGCGGTGGTAGAAGATCATTTTAGTACCGTTGGTGGCTCCAACCGGTACTAAAGGGGGGTTTTAGTTGGTTGGAGCCACCAACCCGCATTAAAGGCGGGTTGGTGGCTCCACCCGGCGGGTTGGTGGCTCCAACCGGTACTAAAGACCCCCCCTTTAGTACCGGTTCGTGGCACGAACCGGTATTAAAGGTTCGCCACGAACCGGTACTAATGAGCGCCGCCCGTCTGGCCTTTGGAACCGGCACTAATGGTCAAATTAGTGCCGGTTCGATTGCAAACCGACTAATGAGTTTCACATTAGACCCTCTTTCTACTAGTGACCATGGAGTTTTTTCTTACTTACTATAAAATATACATGTTTTGAAAGTAATTTTTCACATGTATAACCCTATACTTAACTTTAATATAGTTCTATTCCTCCAAATTGAAGCAACATTTCACCGAATAACTAGTTCTGCAGCTGCACGGGTTGAGGACTAGAGGTATAAATAATTATTTTGAAAACTAAATCATTTTTAAAAATTTTGTTTTTTTAATTTAAGCAAAAATTGAATGTTTGATATTTTAAAATTTTAAACAAAATTTGAAATCTGAACTTTTTTGGATTGTTTTAAATCCGAACTTTTCTGAAATGTAAAAAGTATTGAAATTATAAATATTTTTTGAAAATTTTATCAAAATTTGATAATCTAGACATTTTTTAATTTGAAAATATAGATATTTTTTGAAAATCTGAAAAATAAATTGAAAATCTGTTGAAGTTTTGGTATTCTGAACACTTTCTAAAAATTAAATTATTTTTTAGAAGTTCTAAACACGCTCTGAACATATTGTCACTCGCCGCCATGCATGCTGACCTGCGAACGGCTGGTGTGGTGTTCTCTTCGCAGATGATAAGAGGGTATTTGGGCTGAGCTCGTGCATGCTGAGGAGGCCCCTGCAGGCTACCAAACACCAAAGTAGGTCGAGAAGGGAACACTTGAGCCCATGCACTCTACCAAACACACCCTATAATGACCCTTTGTGCGCCAAAGCGTCAGGAAACATAGGGGATCGCTTGACTGGCTAACCCATCAGCGCTTTGGTATGGTCGGTAGCGACTCAAATGAACTACTGATTTCTATATTTTTTCCGGTTTCTCTCGATTTTTGATTATCTTTCCCTAAAAATGTGAGAACAAATATTTAAAATAATGTGAACATTTTTTGAAAACATGAACAAAATTTATACATGTGTAGACATTCTCTCAGAAAAATGAACATTTATTTAGACTTTTGCTAACTTTTTGGAAAAATTATATTTCTTCTAAAGTTGTCAACAGAAAAAACTAAAACTTGCCATCCTAAAAGAAAAAATATACCTCAAAAAATTATAATTTGTCATCCGAAAAGAAAGTTGTCATGCTTGACAACCTCGCGTCACTGAACTAGCCATCAAATAACATTCGGACTTGTCATGTGTTCGTGCACACGTGGGACATTTATTAGGGTCCAATTTTTATACCTATGCATATCCTATGCGCTGTTGTTATCAGTTGTCATTGCTGGAAAAAATCGCTACGAACATCTACAGCCGCAGACAACAAATCTGGGCCCTCAAACGCCCGTGGACGCGCTTCTAGCGCTGTTCGAGGACAGTGACCAGTCACGCCTCAAGTAATTGATTTCACATCCGCTGCACCATATATCCGCACCCTATATCTACATATGGAAAATGCATATTGCAGATCGAAAATTCATTGTAGGCATGCGTTTAGTCTGGAAAATGGATATGTTCATACAGGTATTCTCTTTTTGAATAACGAGTACACAAAACATGGTTCATCGTATTCGTTTGTTCACGTGATGGACAGAATGATACTACTAGTGTTTATCTTGATTTTGGTAACTTACAGTATGAATCTAGTTTTTTTTCAGGGCCCGAATATTATAACTCGCAGCTTGAATCTTGTGTTTGTCAGAGGATCCACATCAGCTCATCTTGTGCAAGCTTTGGAAGACTACTTTGACAGTTCTTCTAGCGTTCAAGGAATGGGGAAAGATGGTACTAACTCCACTTAATCTGTACACATTGAAAATGTTGCTCACCCTATAAAATCACTTCCATTTTACTCTTTTACACAGCCTTGTAAGCTGATTCTTGGACCCACAACTTTGTTTGTTGTTCTAAGATGTGAACCGAAATTGTAATTGTAGATGGGATTCAAGCATTACATGTTTGTTTCCATGTTCTGCTTGAGGTTTGTCCCCAATTTCGAAAATCATTGATTTCGCTAACTCTGTCTTTTATGTTTTAAGATCCTGCCTTCATAGAATTTTTGTCCAGCCAGAGCAATATCAACTATATATATATATATATATATATATATATATACATATATATATATATATACATATATATATACATATATATATATATATATACATATATATATATATATATCAGATTTCTGGACAGTGGACAAGGAGAACCTGCTACGATTTTAGTTGTTAAAACAGGAGGAAGTTTCTGTCAAATCATTCAGTCTTTTAGTCCAGCTTACCAGAGATCAGGAGCAAATTGTCTGTTTGATTTGAAAAATCCTTACGCACTTGGACATGTACTATTCTGGCCCAAATTTACCAGAGATCGGCAACATGACAAATTTTGATCCGTAAAAAAGTTCACTGTTCATATACTATTCTGACCCAAATTTACCAGAGATCGGCAAAATGACAAAATTTGATCCGTAAAAATGTTCACTGTTCATGTACTATTCTGACTCAAAATTTTCTTTTTGGATGAGAGCTACTCGTATGTCCAAATTACCTGAAATTTGGAGCAAGATTCACGCAGCAAATTATCTACCACACTTAGAGAATTTGGATTTTTGTATTGTTTGTGAATTTTTGCTTGACTGGGTGCAGATGAGCCTGAGCTCAGAAATGAATATTCACTGAACTTGGCGATATACAGTGATGTGAGTAATGAGAAAAGTAAAACCGTGAGGACTGGGCAAAATAAGTAGCATTTGTGTCACAAAGCTAGGAGGAGAGCCTTGCAGCAAAGCTTTTGTGGTCTCCTTGGTAGTAAATGCGTGTGTGTTTTCTGTCCAGGTGTGTGTCTTTGTGTTCTTGAGAGAAGATAGAGGCAACCAAGAGGAAGAAGAAGAGCGACCCTGCAAGAGGCAATGCTGACAGCTATTAATGCAATTAATTAGCCAGACAATTGAATACGCATGCAATAAATTAAGTCCTATTAAGTAGGGATTTATTCATGCCAAATCAATTATGAAATGGAGCCAATGACTCAATTAATGATTTAGTTAGACACACTTAATTAGGGATATAGATAATTAATCGTAGGTAGTATTTCAACTGTATCTTAACTAATAAAAGGAGAGATGGAGATTGTATGCAGTATGTCCAACTCCCCATCCTTTGATCGTCCCTACGGAAAACCCATCCGCTCCCACCACCCCGCGTGCACAAGAAAATCCACCTCCCTTGCCTCACGCAAGAAGAAAAGAAAAGAAAATAGAAACCAAGCATCGAACCAATTTGAAAATCAAGGGAAATTAATTGTACAGACAAATAATTACGCTTGCAATTAATTAAGTCTGTTTAAGTATGAATTTTTGTCATAAAGCAATTATGAAATTGAGCCATCAATGCAATTAATTAGTAGGAAGTTTTTCTACCGTGGTCTCCTCTTAAGGGAGTTGAGACCGCATGTGGTACGCCCACCTCCACACCCCTTGATCCTCATACGAAAAGCATCCGTCCCCCACCTTCCCACACGCACTAGAAAACCCACCTCCCTTGCCTAACGCAATAAAAAACAAAATAAGACCGACCTCCTCCTGACTTCTAGCGGTGATCCGCTGCCTGCCGCACCACCTGGCTGGCATTATCTAAAACTACGGCATGCCTCGGGTTGATTCGTCACCGTCAGGCATCATCAGAGGAGGTGCCTGAGGAACGCGCCTCGTGGTTGATCCGACCGAGAGGCAGTTGTGGGAAGAGTCTTCACCCGATCGATGTCCCTTGTACCATCATCTTCCTAACCATGCATTATTTCAATCATGGGGCGAGTGTTGCATGGAAAGGTTGGACAAGCACAAATGGATCAACCCAGCAACCTCCACCCTGTGAGCACAAAAGCGATCTATACGGAATCTGCAGAGGTCAGTGTGAAACCAACGGATGAGATTTTGTGTCGACGCTTGGAAGGTCGCCGCCATTTGACGACTACTTCAACAACGCCCTCGGCAGGTACCATCACACACATCTTCTAGAAGATCACTAGCTACCTCCATCTTCCTAGCCCAATCAACATTCTAATGGATTGATGTGGTCTACAACATGTTCCACCAAAAGCTACTAATAACTTAAATATCAATATAAAATAGAACAATCGTCAGTTATGTATTAGAACTATTTATTGTGTAATAGTATGATCCATTTTCTATTGATCATGGTTGGAAGGAACACCATTTCTGAACAATGAGGTTGGTGATGTCCGAAGGTAAGGAAAATAGACATTACTGCATATTTTCCACTGATTTTTGCCTGGGTGTGTTGAGATGTTTACATATCACATGTAGCTTTATATAGATGTTCCAAAGTTACTTCACTTGGTATGTTGAGCTAGAAAAGTAATATATTTAGGTAGCTAAGCTGGGGCTGCACGTGTTTCTATCCCTGTATGATATATCATTTATTTCAACTTAGGATTTATGTTCATTTATCAAGTTTGAAAATGCACATATGAATGCAGCATAGACAGTACATAGGAGAGATGTGTTTTCATTGATAGAGGAAGGGCAAGATCACACCAATTGTACAGGGGAAAGAAAGAAAATGGAAATGAAAATGAAAACTCAAGAGAAACTATGTTCTCATGATAAGATGGCGGCCACCAGTCAGCACCCATAGGAGCCCTCCTATAATATGTCACACACAATTTTTATTAGTACTAGCATGCATGCTAATGAAGGTCACATGCTCTACCTAACCTGTAATGCTTGGTCCATCATTCTTTGCCTATGGTTCATGATTTCTTTTCAGTTATACAACTTAGAAAATAAGTATGTTATTGTCCAAGTATACCATATCAGTATAGGTTATGGAGGATGGTAAAGTGATTATTAGATAAAAGCATAAGTCAAGCTTGATATGTTTTAACCTGTAGTTACTTAACCTCTTGTACAAAGTACTAATGCATTTTGTTATTATCAAGCTTCAGTTGCATGATGTTTTCATTGACTAATTCCATCCTTTGTAGATTTGTCGTGAAACAAGGCTGCCACATAGTAGCTTAAAGATGATGTCCATTGTTTCCAACATGCGCCAACTATCAAGGTTGTAGGGCCTAACGGAGAAGATATTCACACGAGGAGAGTGGGCGTGTATTATTGATTTGCATTGGCAGATCATGCATTCTATCCAAAGGAAATCCACAGACCAGTTATGTCATCTCATTAGTAAATGACTTCCTATAGACCTTTTTTTCCTTTCACAATTACATGTTACCCGCATACATTCACGAATTGTACAAACTCTCGAATTTTGGTTAATATTAATATTGTTTCTTCTAGAAAATGGACATGTGTGTCAACACACAGTTCCACAAAGTATGAAAGCAATCATTCTTGATAACAAGGTCATGCACGTCTAATTAGTGAATTTTATTTTGTAGCTCAAATTTTTCTTCATGATATACCAAGAACAAAAAATAACAAAGAGTGTATTTTAAAAAGCAAAAGATGTAACATACTAGATTAAGAGTTCAAGCCAGAGAAGAGCCCTAAAGTATATGCATTGTAGCCCGTGAGCAATTCACGGGCATTCTACTTGTTAAAGCTGTTGTGCGCCAAGTCTAGTGCCGAGCTACCACATGCTATATGTGGGTAGAAACATTGAACAAAAATCTTACATGGATTACATAGATCATTTTTAATTTCCACAATTTTTCTAGAGAAACAAAATCAAATATCCAAAAAATATAATGCACATATGTTGAAAGTTTTCTTTCGGTTAAACTTACATATGTATGAAGTATAAAATACACCCAAAATATATAAGAAAATCTGTTATTCATCTATTGTGGCTAGCTAGCCGCATAAAACAGGCTTTACGAAGAGGCTCTTAATAGTATTGTGAAGATGCTTGTTGTCTGTGTACACATCGCTCCTGTTATCATAGAACAATGATGTGCTAAGGGCCAAGCCAATAATACGCTTCAGCGCGGGGAGAAAAGCATGGTTTTCAAAGCGAGCTTTGTTCAGAGTTCTCCATTCATCTTCAATTAGTTCATATATCCTTGCGATGGCAACCTCGCCTGTGACGCCATACTCATGGATGTAACACTCCACGGAGCTTGCCGCATCCCCCTTGCACTTTCGGTTCTATATATATATATAAAGAATGTTTAGAGTATGAATTCCAATTGGTAGTAGAAGAGCTATGTAAGTTCGTCTATACAGAATTACATGCCATCCACAACACATATTAAGTAAATTTGACTGATAATTGAACCGATAAAAATAACAGCATGGACACAAAAGTGTCATAACTAAAATACAATTTTGTACAACAATATGGTAACACCACTTTTTCTCTAATATTACTGCATTTTTTTGTTTAATGCCAGTGAAACTTTGATTTCGTGATAAATGTGTGTCTTAATTAGTTACATTTTCAAAAGTTGTATGTGATATGTGAGTGCATGAATGTTTATGAAAATACTATACATACCTCAAATGATGCAATGTCGCTCATGAAACGCACAATCTTTCCTGCTGCTATGACGACATTAGGGACACCGCCACCCACTCAACTGCTCTTTTGATTATGGTATCACCCATGCTAGCCATCATACTCAAGCAAACGGTTGGTGCACCTATAGTTAGGCTAGTCACATTCACCTGATTTTTAAAGCTTGGCTTATGCTTAGTGTGACACCATTCCGCTTCTTGGAGATAACCAGTCACATGATTTTGAATCTGCACCCAACAAGCAAAAAAAGTTATGTAGTGCCCCATCATCTCTAAATAGTTGCAGCACACTACCTGATTACCCCTCCATGCAGCCATCAGTAAGTCATGCATGTAATGATAATTATATGTTTGCATTAGTCTATCCATGCAATCATGCCACCTCATCAAGTCATGCAAGTTAGTCATAAGTTAATTTTGTTGCATCAACTTTTGTGTAGTCATGGATAGGATAGGCGTTGGATGCTTGGAGAAATTATATGTAGTTCATGCTTCACATTTTTGTTAAAAAATGGCATGCCGCTAACTTCAATCCAAATATTTTTCCTACTTTTATATATCGTTTTGTCACATGCTTCATATGTTTTTTTCTTTTTTTGATAAAGTTCATATGTTTTTTTCTAGCATCAGTTATATTTTTTAACAAGGTGTCACAACAAAGTGTGGGTTATCATCTAGTTTATTACGATGCCGATACAAAAGAGTAGCAACAAAAGAGATCAACCACATAAAAGTAATCAACCATGACATATAGTCTATTCCCCTATTGTGGAAGATACAAATAACATATGCCATCTGATAGTTATTTAGAAACTGGTTATGTGCCCGCATGCTGCAACGGATCCAAAGTAGAATAATACATGTCTACAAACTTGAAAGAAACCACTATTTTTTTGATATACATATATCACTAAAAATATATTATGTTTCACTCAAAATATATTCCTCAGGATGTTTTGATGAAGTGAGGGAGGGATCTGGTTGGTTTCAATATAATAAGGGGTTTTCTCTGAATTGGAGTAGAGAAGTGGGATATTGTTGCAAAAAGGCCACAACTTACCTCACGGTCGTTAGATGCTTATCTAATGGTCAGAAATGACGGATGGCAGACACACCATCATTACCAACCGGGTCTGTTATAGAAGTAGAGATATAAGGCACAAAACATATACGTAGTTACCGCTTTCTTGAGGTAGGTTGTATCATAATTGACATTGACTGGCATTTCAACTTCAATATTTTTGAAGGTCCTCAACAACTCGATATATAGCTTCTTTAGGTACTGGGTAGAAGAGAAACGGCTGTCTTATCCCATCTATACGGTCATTCCACAAGAAAGGTTAGAAATGTCACATTAGCTGTTCCACTAGTTGTATATTAATTTCACTCAGAACAAGAAGTGAATAATGGCACGCATCTGTAAGTTTATACAGTAACGATTTGAGCATTGTGGAAATTGTAGGAAGTGCGAGCGACAATGATTGTGGGAAACCAACAACTACATGTTATGGTACCACAATGACTTTGACAGTATTCTTACAACATGACGATGTCCGCTGGTGGCTAATACTTATCTTTTCTTTAAGCTCAATTGAGGTAAAATGTTTTTGGATGCATATCTAGTAGTGTTTTTTTATAAGAAAAAAAGAAGGAGATGCTTTGGAACTCTACAATGGTTCATTGATCGATGGAAGTTTAAAAGGAAAAGTTATTCAAACCTTTGTATGGCTTCATGTAGCTTTCGACATTCCTCTATGGTGGCACGGATATCATACGTGTCATCTAAAGTGGTAATTAGTACAATCATCTTGGTGGTGATACTTCGCTGGAGCTCAAAGCCTTTCTCATAGTACAACACATAGGCCCAAGTGTAGCTTTCCACCAAACGGTCGCGAATAAAGCTTAGGTCGATGAATCCCGAAAAATGTTTCCACCACCTGTGAATTGTATTTAGTGGAGTATTTTGAAAAATTACATGGATACCCCATGTTATTAAACAGAAAAAGGTAGTTGTATTGAATAATCCATGAGACATATGGAGAAAATTATGTTCAGATGCATTTGCATGATACAACATTACATCCTATGTTATATTATATGTGTGCTCATCCCAGCCTGTCCACAACGGCAAGAAACACTAAATTAGTCTAACAAAAGAGCTAATGATAGATGATTGTGTGCATACTAACACCAAAAACTCTTTTTAGTAATATACATAGGGGTAGATGTAAAAAAACATAAAACTATAAACTACACATTTGATTTCCTGAATGGACACATATATTGAAATGGATAATTAGGAAGCTAGGGAGGTGTAAACTTTTCATCTTATTTTCTAAGTGGATATAAATAGAGAGAAAATAACCTACTCTGTAATATCTTTGAGCTCCTTCAAGTGGACATGTTGTAGAAGGTTAAAATCTAGTTTTGCTAGCTCCAACAAGATTTGGTTATGCCCTTCCTCTTCTTCATACTCTGAGATATATTGTAGCGCTTCCACCCTCTTACACGCCTTGGAAGTGCTTCTATGAATGGCGCTGCTTGACTTGCTTAGCTAGGGGGATTGCAGACTACCATTAACTGATACAAGATGTTGCCTTGCAAAAGTCATGGCTTCTTCAAGTTTTGGCTCACCTTGAATGAGAAGATGAGCTGCATTGTATAAACATAGTATTCCTTTTGGATCATTAGTTATATCCTTTCTAAAGCTCCCATCTTCACCCTTGTATTTGTCTAAAACATCTGCAATATCAGTAAATTAACATTTATTAATTAGTACAACCTAGAGCACATGCTGTCAACTTTTTTCAGTGGTATAGCCAGTCGACTTAATCTGTAGCATTGTTTCAGGAACGCACAATCCAGTCCACAGAAACTTGACCGTCAGGATAGAGCTTTGTTGAACTTTCAAAAACATAAAACACCAGTATTTGTTAAATATTTAATTGAATGCGTGAAAATAATAAGTGCAAATTCATGTTTGATAATATAACAACTCTATTGTTTTTCCAGTATCTTTTTGTAGAAAGTTAATGGTTAAATTTGGAAGTCTATGAGTGACCAAAATGTCACGTCCTTCAATATGAAAAGAGCATTAGTCCAAGTTTGATAACTCAACGAACTAGCCACTAAATAATTAGGCATCCTCTATCATTTGCGGGCATTATTTATTTATTTTTGACATTTTCTAGATTTGGCGAAAGATGGAGCAGGTAGTTAGATACCTGGAGATACCCAATGCCCATTCTCCCTAAGTAAACGGAATCAAGAGCGACCTCATGGAGGCTGGATGAGCTACTAAAGTCACTTCCAGGAGTTCATTTAACGAGTCATGGATCTGCTCCTCAAAGTGGTGATCTATTCCAAGATGTTGGAGTGTATCCACCAAGAACATTCGTGCTGCCGCGTTGCCAGTAAGTGTTAAATAACAGGCTGACGCCTCTTCAGTTTTTTCGCTCGCGCCATCATCCATTCCTCCGACCTCTGCCATTCATATATATGTGTATATATGTAAGCATCCATTGACTAATGAATGGAAAAGAATTGTGTTTAAGAAAGAAGATTGCATGCGTAGTGCGTGCTTATGAGAAGTTCTAAACCCAACTACATATATTTTTATATTACCTTGGGTGGGGTGGCCTGTATGCGATGAAAAAGTCACCCCATGACGAGGGCTCAAAGCCTAGCTGCTCCTTCGTCTCCGGGGTGGCAGCAGCATGAGAGGAAGACATCATGAGAGGTAGCTAGCTAGAGAGCTTAATTTTACTTTTGGAAGCTCCTGAATGCATGTGTGGCCTATAAATAGAAGTCGAACGAATTGTTTGGTCGTGGGTCTGTGAAAAATTGCCTATCATGAATATTAAATTAAAAGGTCTAGCGTATTTTTGACTACACGGACATCGTGGAACACGTGAGAGAGCGAAAGCCTGCTGGGTGTCAATTGTCTGCCTCCCAAGATTTCGTGGGACGCGTGAGAGAGCGAAAGCCTGCTGGGTGTCGGTCGTCTTCGTCCCTAGTTTCCACTTGTGGAATGCGTGAGAGACCGAAAGTCCTGCTGGGTGACAGCCCTTCTGTACGTCTCTTACCCGTTCACTGCTCCATCTTGTCCTCACGTACGAGCTGCATGCCCCTGGCTCCTTTGGGAGGAATCTACAGCCACAGCACATTACTTAATCCGGCACCTCAAATGTATGTGGATGTGTCGGTCAGAGTTACCTATTACTCCCTCAGTTCCCAAATATTTTTCTTTCTACAGATTTCAACAAATGACTACATAAAAAGAAAAATGAGTGAAACCACATTCTAAAAATATGTATTCATACATGTTATAGTCCATTTGAAATGTCTAGAAAGACAAATATTTGGGAATACAGGGAGTATATAACTACCTATTCTGCATCCATCACACCACAGGACTATACCGCTTCAGCGCCGCCGCTGCTCTCCTTTCGCAGTCAGCCGGAGACGACGCTAGGGCAAAGCCCCATCGGCTCGGCGGGGGTGGCCTTCTCCTTGCACACTAGAGGATCAAGATCGATGCAGCGGATCCCATCTTTGTCTCCTCCGCAATGATGGCTGATAACGACGGCTAGGGTGTGGCAGCGGCCTCCATGCTACAACCGCCAACCTCCGGTTCGCTTCAGATCGTGGTGATGCTCCTACTCTTGTTCTGCATCACGCTGGCGCTTAGGGCGGCGTAATTCTGGGCTTGGCGGTGGTGGTCATCTCCGCATCAGAGGTGGTTGGCCTAAGGCTGAGTGGTCGGATCTCGAGATCCGCCATCTAGTCCCGGCTGCGTAGTCGGGAGACATAGTTACCGTGAAAATCAAGCCGACGCTGGGTGATGGCGGCGCTTGCACCGTGACCTTGATGATAGGATCTGGTCTTCCAAATCGGACGATGGCGGCACCACGGTGTTGTTTCTCTCTTGGGAGCATTGTTTGTGGAGCAGCGCTGGCAGACAGAGGTAGGAGGTGGAGCGGCTACATCTTGCACGGAGTTTCAGTGGAGATGTCAAGTCTTGCCTGCCCGATAGGTGCTACGTTGTTTCATGTCTGTTCGGTAGGCGCACAACATATCTTACAGAGACTTCAAGCTGTGTCGGTGGGTGGCACTTCGCGGCATGGTGGTGCGGTGTACCGGCGGCGACCGCAGCATGCTCATCAGTTTATGCGCAGGGAGGTGGTGTTGTTGGGCGCCGTGATGGCGTCGATTTATTTCCGCATCGGGAAGGATGATGCTGATCTCTTTCATTAAGATTGGTCAGCGGTTCGATGATGATGGCGGCTTCTAAAACGTATGCATGCGGTGTACACTTTAGGTTTGCTCCATCGGCTGTAGGTTTCGGTACGTCATATGAATGGATCGGCGACCACACCGGTTTTAGATATGGAGAGTGAGAGCACTCAACATTGTCGAAGTTTGTAGGTGTGAGTACTAGCTTTGTAGCTCGACGATCTCCTCTCGCTGCGGGATGAAAGTGTCGAAGTTCATCCATGCCATGGCGCCTGGGTCCACGATCCGACATCTCCGACCCGCCTGGGTCATCCCGCTGCGGATCTCCTCTTTATTCCTTCTCAACGGGATGCTCGCACGGACGCAGCCCTTGACCCCAGCCGCCGCTGCCTGCCGTGCAGGTCACTGAGCTCGCCGACGGCGCCTTCCTCGCCATGTCGACCGCTCAGCCACGCAGCCGCGGATGGCACCACATTGCGGGACCTCTTCAACACATTGTCGGAGATGAGCCGAAGCGATGACGACAACATATTCACAACGGCGCCATTGCCTCCATTCGACAAGTGATTCCACAAAGGCTGCCCGGTGCTGATCCCTCTGCCCTTTGCAAGGGTGCAGGACATGGCGAGGCGTTTTCAGTGCCCGCCGGTGCAGGAATGCTCGATCCATTTCTCACCGGAGAGCATAAAGAAGCTCAAGGCTAAAGAGAATGCCGACACGACCACGACCACCATCTCCTCGTTGCAGGCCCTGCTGGCGCACCTATGGTGAGCGGTGTGCCGTGCCCGGGGGCTGGCGCCGGACCGTAAGACGAGGCTTGTCCTCCCTGGCCGGATGCAGGACACGGGTGAAGTGATGGGTATTCCCGGGAACAAGTTGGACGGGTTAATCACAGTTTTCGACACGGGCGGAGGAGCAGGAGCTGATGAACCCTCGATCTAACTAGGAGCGCAGAGATGGTGGTGATGGCGGCGGAAGTGTGCCTCCTGATGCCCTCGCCTGTTACGGTGCTTTCTTCCTTCAAATGTCGTGTCTGTGTGTTGTAGTAATAATCCTTGTTGGTTAGCTAGAATGAGATTGCACGAATCGATAATCATTGATCGTGCGCATGGTGCACATATATAGGTAAAGGGTGGACCGACCTCTACTTGTCTCCCAAGATGTTCAAATATAGGAGAGAGAGAGAGAGAGAGAGAGAGAGAGAGAGAGAGAGAGAGAGATACAACGGTATAAATACAAACCCAAGTCCTATACATATGTAGTGGACAACGTACGCTCAACCCCCCCCCCCCACCCCCCCACCCCAGTCGAAGCGTCGCCGGAGACATAGAGACTGGACCGAAACTCCTCAAAGACTAGGGTCGGTAGTCCCTTAGTCATGACTTCGGCAAAACTGCTGATTGGTAGGAACGTGCAAAACACGAACCTTCTCGAGAGCCACCTGCTCGCGAACCAAGTGAATGTCAAGCTCAATATGCTTCCTACAGTGATGGTGGACGGGGTTGGCGGAGAGATAGACAGCGGAGACATTGTCACAGTAGACGATCGTGGCCTTCGGGTCCACACATAGCAACTCCTGGAGGAGCTGATGGAGCCAAGAGCACTCAGCTACGGCGTTAGCCACTGCCTGATACTCCGCCGGCACTCGAAAGTGAGAGACCGTGGGCTGCCGCTGACGCACCACGGGCGAGGGCCCGAGGTAGACACAATAGCCTGGCGAGAACAAAGTGTGTCCGGGCAGCCTGCTCGGCCAGCGCCGGAGTAGGCGCACCATGTGATGGAGGAGGATGCCGCTGTGGTGAGTCCCAGGCTCATAGTGACGCGTATGTACCGGAGAATACGCTTCACCAGTGTCCAATGGGAATCACACGGGAGTGCATGTGGAGGCACACCTGCTGGACTGCATACTGCAAGTCAGGCCGAGTGAGGGTGAGATACTGCAGGGCACCGACGATGGAGCAGTAGAACGCCGCATCCGCGCAGGAACCCTCCAAAGCAGAAACCTTCGCTGGTGTAAATAGGCGAGGAGCGGTCTTGCGATTACATACCCGCTGCACTCGAGAAGCTCATGAGCGCATTTGTGCTGATGCAGAAAGAACCTGCCGGCACGCATTTAACGCACCTCAATGCCGAAGAAGCAGTGCAGCGCTCCCGGATCCTTGAGGGCAAACTCATCACGAAGACGAACCGTGAGCTGCTGAAGGAGCCCAGGCGAGGATGCCGTCAGGATAATGTCGTCCACATAGAGCAGCAGGTACGCAGTAGCAGTGTCCTGATGGTAGACGAAAAGAGAGGCGTCGGAGCGGGTTGTGCGAAACCCAAGCTGCTGCAAGAACCCGGCCATACGCTGGTACCATGCTTGGGGGGCCTGCTTCAGTCCATAAAAGACCGAGAGAGCAAGCACACATGGTCGGGATGCTCGGCGTCGACGAAGCCATTCGGCTGCTCACAGAAGACCCGTTCCGTGAGGTGGCCGTGCAGAAATGCGTTGGAGACATCCAACTGATGCACAGGCCAGGCACGGGAGACCGCCAGCTGATGCACTGTGCGAATCGTGCCCGGTTTAACAATCGGGGCGTAGGTGTTGGTGAAGTCCACGCCGGCGCGCTGGCGAAAGCCGCGCACCACCCAACGAGCCTTGTAGCGCTTGAGAGAACCATCAGGGTTGGTCTTGTGACGAAACACCTATTTGTCGCTGATGACATTGGCGTGAGGGGGTCCCGGAACAAGATGCCACGTGCAGTTGCGCTGCAACACATCGAACTCCTCACGCATTGCGGCGAGCAAATGTGAATCACGGAGGGTGGCGCGTGCAGACGAGGGGATGGGCGACGGTGGAGAGGATGATGTCGACACCGCGCACGCATACTCATCAGTGGTGTAGTGCATGCTCGGCCGGTGGATACCGTCACGAGACCGCGATATCATGTCAGCGGGAGGCGGGTTGGCGGCGGCAGGAGTAGCAGACGTGGGTGGCGGCGAGTCTGTCGCTCCCGGCGTCGCAGCTGGGCCAGCCGGGGCGATGGAACCGGCCGGGGCTGGGCAGGCCGCGGCACCCGTTAGGGTGGGACCAAAGAGC
The DNA here is from genome assembly GCA_021605145.1 of Aegilops bicornis. Lineage (NCBI taxonomy): Eukaryota > Viridiplantae > Streptophyta > Magnoliopsida > Poales > Poaceae > Aegilops > Aegilops bicornis. The sequence goes on along the minus strand of CM038670.1, from coordinate 1,581,905 downwards.
CACCCGAGGCCACGAGGGGCCATGCTGGGACCAAGCCAAAGGGGCCCGCAGCAGGGGCCGTGGCAGAGGGGCCCGCAGCGGGGGCCGAGGGGCCCGCCGTGGGAGGGCACGCCGAGGCCGCGCCAGGAGGGGCCGCAGGGAGCCATGCTGGGGCCACAGGGGGCTGCGCCTGGGCTGCACCAGAGCCACGTCCAAACACCATCAAAGAGCGTCGAATCCTCTGTAGAAGGCGGTACCTGGTAAAAAGGAAATACCGGCTCATCAAAGTACATGTGTCCAGAGGTGTACACTATTGTTGATGTAGCCTCACCTTGCCTCTCACCGGAGCTCTCACTCTCTCTCGCACGGACGGACGTAGAAGAAAGGAGGTGGAAGAACAAGAAGCACACATCAAGATTTTTGCCCCGGCGCACGTACGCCGCCGGCCGCATGTACGCCGCCGGCCGCACGAACGGCCGCTGGTATTTCCTTCTTGAGCACGAACTCAGCACCACCACACTCACAAAAGCAGTACAGCGAAGGGCTTCTTATACCCAGGCTAGCACACAGGGCAGCCCAGCACTTCCCGGCCGTTGCGTCCATTATCTGCATGGCTGGCCATGCATGCCTACGACGCGCTCAAGGCGCACGACGCGGCCGCTCCATGCAGTTCGCCAACGACCTAGCTAGTCTACCGTGGCCGCCACGAGCCTGCCTCCTACACACATTTGCACACACGCACGCACACACACACGCACGGCCACGGACCCGGCGCGCCCTGACTCAAGACTCGACGAAACCTGCGGTGGCTTATGCCCAACATACACACGGTGGGAGATGGGGTCGTAGCACCAGTAACCTTTGGTGTTAGGGGAAGAGCTTAGGAAGATACATGCTACGGAGCGAGGGGCGAGTTTGTGAGGTGTAGTGGAGGCGGTGCTAGGGTAATACAGACAACCGAAGATACGGAGACCATTGTAGGATGGAGGGAAACCGAAGAGAAGTTGGCGTGGAGTGTAGTTCCAGCGGGGACGACATAGCCTAATGTTAACTAGGAGAGTGGCGGTGGCGAGAGCGTCGGGCCAAAACCGAGGGGGCACGTTGGAATGGAACAACAACGTGCAGACGCAATCGTTAAGAGTGTGGAGGATCTGCCGGCGCGGCCGCTCTGCTGGGATGTGGGGGCACGTGAGAGGAAAAGTGGTGCCGTGAGACGCGAGAAGATGGTGAGTGGCAGCGTTTATCAAACTCTTTTCCTTTGTCAGTCTGGAGGGCGAGAATAGGGCGCCCAAACTGGATGGTGATGTAGGAGCTTTTTCACAAGCACATGTAGCTACTTCTAAGTCACAATCACGTGAACTGATGATGAGGAAACAACAATTTGAAGTTTGAACAGCTCAAGAAACATACCTCAAATGTACTTGTACGAGTGGATTTCCTTTTTGAGCAATCAAACAGGAAATTCTCAACTCTCCATCTACTTATTGCTGCAGTACAACAATCAAACGTCGGTTTTCTCGTTCTCGCCAACATGTCCAGCAAGGACGTGGACTACGGTGCCATCCGGTGCATGCATCTGCAGCAGCAGCGTCCTGCCTGAGGCACTTGGCAAGACAACCACCTGTAGGAGAAACCATCGCCATGGCTTCCTGTCATGTCCGGTAGGTTTGACGGATGTATACTCCCTGAGGAATGCAATGTGGGTGAAAATAAAACAGCAAAAAATGATCAGTCGAGTGCGCAAGAAATATAGTGCACCAGATGAATTCAGAAAAGATTAGAGTAGAGTAGAGTAGCTCTTATTAAAGCAGGTTAGCTAGCATAACGGCGGTCTGCATTTTACTTAAGCTGTCCTCTCTCTATATGTAATGCACAAAGCACAAAGATCACTGCTGCCTTCATTCTGACCCAAGAACCACTCAGTCACTCACTACCTGGGCACAACAACACAGCTAGGGATGCCCAACAAATCCTCCCTCCTACATTGTTGGTGGTTAATCATCAACTATCTACAAAACTCGAGCTTCTAGGTTGAGACTCCAATCAACGCCCATGAAAAATAGCACAAAACCCATCTAAGTTGTGGACCAACATCACACATGACAAAGTAGACCAACGTCCAAATCCTTCATACTACTACTCCTACTACCGACGAATCAAAACAATTAAAAACTACGGACGGCCGACACTCCTGCTGGTCTCAAGTCGTGGCACCATTGAGTATACAAAACTACCAGGTATACAAAACTTCCAGGTATACAAAACTTCATACTGGGCGAACCACGGCTACTTTCTCGGTCCTTGAGTTGTTGATCTATAATGGAAAGCAACATCAGATTTGAGACTAGCTACCAGCACTACATGATGTTTGACTGAAATACATAATAGACTAGTTACCCAAGTTTCACATGTAAATAGTTGAGCAGCAAGTAAATCCTTGGCGTTGATCACCATCTTGATTCACTGTTCAATGATCAGAACAAATCGATTTACTTGTATTCGGTAGTGATGGGCACATAAAAATAGAAATCACAAAACTGATGGAACGCTGAAAACTATGTGTCTATTATATTCACTATAGGAGACGATGGTGACTCTGCAAACTTTGAACAGTGACTGAAAACTTTGAACGACGGTGTGAAGTTTGAACAGATGAAAAACATACCTGATTCAGGAGTCTAAGGCTAAAAACTTTGACCCCTTTCATGCCAAAATCAACGGTGGCATTGGCACTAGCATGCACAACACACCATGCAATGTTCGGCAGACAGCAAGATAAAACGCAGCAGCAGCAAGCATGCATGGATCAGCCCAGGCAGTCTGATGGTGCATGCACGTGCTCTTATCATTGGTCCACGAAGTGCTTCATGAGATGTAGTAGAGTCCATGGGATGACGAGGGAAGCTCCGCATCATCTGCACCCCCCACCCTTGGGAGAGATCCGTCCACGGATTGTGATCTTCATCACCTTGGTATTGGGACAAGTCCTTGACGTTGAAGATGTTGGTGTCGCACATCATATATGCCTTCACATGACCTCGTTGTCTCATGATGGTACTGCCTTGTGAATCCTTCAAAATGAAAGAACATGAAAACACTTGGAAAAACAAATGAGATTGGTGCAAATGCAACACCTATCATTCGTGGTGGTGAAATACCCAACAAGTGTTTTCATTATTCTTATCATCAGAAAGGACAAGGGAATGTGGCATGGTATGTGTTTATGATGCAATAACAACCAAATACAATAGGCTCAATCAAACAAGCATGCATCACAAGTTAGGTGTCCGAGTCTCCAAGATCAATAATCATAGCATGGTTGCACTCGGGGCATGTGAATATGATAGAGGCAACTAATGGAGACGTGTGACAATGTTCAATATAAATCATGTGAATGGCATGAACATATATGTCATCAACCCAAGAAAGCGAGTAAGAATGGAACATGGGTGATGCGACAAAGCAAGCAATCATGTCAAACAAGCTAGTAGTGTAAGATGCAGCATACTAGAGGTAATCATGACAATTATGTCATAGGAGCAAATAGTGGGCATGAATAATGCACATGACATACCACAAACATGAAAGCAAGATATGAGCAAAATATCATCAATGTATTGATGAGAGGTCGTATGTAAATAGCAATGGGACATCATGACTGTCCCAACACAACAAGCTTCAATAGCATGAGCACAAAGAAACAATGGCAATAGCTACTAAGATATCCACCAAACATGCAAATACACATAGTAGTAGTAGAATGGTTGATCATATGTAAGGGCAAGCAAGGGTGAAAATTGCATGGCAAAGGCATCGGAATAAGCATATCATGCAAAGTGAACATGACAATATGGGCAAACGATAAATAAAGGACAATAACCCATAACCATGTGAGGGCCATGTAGAAGGAATGCGTGAAGTTTGGTGACACATCTCACGGATTCCCAAGGAATCGCTGTTTCTAGAGCTCGCCTCACAACTCATGGTCTTGGCGAGGTTGACGAGTAAGTATCGGTACCTACACAAAATAGACACAAGCCAAAGAAAGTGTGTGAGTGGTAAATGTACACATCATCCATCATGATGTGTATGTCACTAGTAGAAAAAGGGCCTATTGTCCCGGTTCATAATGGCCTTTAGTCCCGGTTCTTTAACCGGGACTAAAAGGTCGTTACTAAAGCCTCCCCCTTTAGTCCCGGTTCTTGGCCGTCCACGTGGCCGCTACCTGGAGGTCCACCTTTAGTCCCGGTTGGTAACACCAACCGGTACTAAAGGAAATTTTATGATTTTTTTTTGAAATTTTTCTTAAATTTTTTTTGAATTTTTTTCTAGATTTTCAAATTTCTGAATTATTTTAACCTCTAATCTCTAATCACCCCTCATCACTGCTCAATTTAACCTCTAATTTCTAATCACCCCTCATCATTCCAAATCATCTCACTTCCTGGACAGTCACCCATAATCTCACCACTCCAAATTTCCTAAGCATCGCTTTTAACTTCCGGGTTCTATTAACCTCATGAATTTAGCTTGAGCATGAAGTCACACATTTCACTGTTTGAGTTTGAAATTATTGTTCTAAAACAATAATTATTTAGTAACACTAATATTTCTTGAATAAGTAGTTTGACCACAGTTTGACCATAGTTTGACCAGATTTGACCAAAATTCAAAAAAACTGAAATACTTATTTAGTAACATTAATATTTCTTGAATAAGTAGTTTGACCATTGTTTGACCATAGTTTGACCACCGTTTTACCAGATTTGACAAAAATTCAAAAAAACCGAAATAATTATTTAGTAACACTAATATTCTTGAATAATTATTTAGTAACACTAATATTCTTGAATAATTATTTAGTAACACTAATACTTCTTGAATAAGTAGCTTGACCATAGTTTGACCAGATTTAACAAAAATTCAAAAAAAAAACTAAAATTTGAGCATAACTCTTTTTTCCTTTTAGAATTTGAGGATTCAAAAAATTTGCAAACAGGCCGTTGTATAGCCGTTTGATATATTATACGTTTTTCGTGCAGAACATTTTGATATATTATACGTTTTTTCTGACATCGTACGCAAAAGTTATAGCCGTTTTACATTTTCCCTACACTTTTTGCAAAACATGTCCAAATTTAAGTTTCTAAATTTTCCTAACTAGTAGATGTAGTAACATAACTACATCTCAAGGATTTTAATTTTGAAGTTTTATCATTTTCTTTTGCTTTTACAAAACTGAAAAGGCGATCCATGTGGGGAGGGGTAGAGTTTGAAAATGGGATTTAGTATCGTTCAGGCTACCACGAACCGTACTAATGCCTCAAACCCCATTAGTACCGGTTGGTGGCTCAACCGGGCTAAAGGTCTAACTTTAGTACCGTTCGTGCTAATTAACCGGCATTAATGTTCAAACCCCATTAGTACCGGTTGGTGGCTTGAACCGGGACTAAAGGTCTAACCTTTAGTACTGGTTGGTGCCACGAACCGGTACTAATGGGCATTGCACCCTTTGAACGGGGACTAATGCCTGTACGGTGCCCTAGCCGCTCGAACCGAGACTAATGCTCACATTAGTCCTGGTTCGTAATGCAACCTGGATCAATGCTCTTTTCTGGCCAAACCAAAGCCCTGTTTTCTACTAGTGTGTGCACGTGTGAGTTAGCACAAGATAAGAAATGCTCAAAGAAATTTGTTGCATGGTATAAGAACATGTCATCCATCATGAATGAATAGTTGTTATGTATAACATGATGTGGATGCAAATTGAGCATACAATTATATGGCACATCAATAGCATTGCCATTCATGGGGAGCATACGTGCAAATAATTATGAAAATCATGCAATGGATTGATGAATCCAAATCTCCTAAAATGTATGAGGAATTATGGGGTCTCCTCATGAGTAATATCAGGAGCATAATATGGAGAAGTGGACCAACATCCAAAACAATGCATATCCGAGCTAGGTGCTCATGGCATGGCATATGAGTTAAAATGATGGAGAGGTAGCATGTCAATATCATCACAAGAAAAACAAATGCCAATAATCATGGACTTGTCATCTATGCCATAAGTGCAAATTGGGTTTATTTTAATGGCATACGATAGTCACCACGATGAGATTGCAAATGTGACATATTGTTGATCTCATGCATAGCATATGACAAGTTAGGCGGATTGTCAAACATGATGTGACCAAGAAATTATCACAAGAAATCCTATGCAACATGGCATCACAACTAATAGACTCCACATGGCAATCATCAAACTCACCATAAATGGGTAAATCATCACATGAGGAAGTCGCACCAGCATGAAGCGTGTCAGTAGGAGGATCAACATCATGCAAATAATCAATGTCAACAATGTCCACTAGTGGGACTAGAGCATCACCATCACCTATGTTACCTTTGTCATTCCACTCATGTGGGGTATGTGAGGTGGGAAAGACCAAATGGCGGTCATCATCTTTATGTTGATGGAACCATGTGGGGGCTGCATCATATTACACCATGGCCATCGTCTTGTCCATAGGAAAGACGAAGTCGTCGCGGATCGGCGCTTCATCATATATGGGACCTAGCACCAAATGGGAAGGCACAATAGAGGTAGAGGTTAAGTTGTTAGAAATCAAAATGTCCTCACATGCACTATCAACTACCTCACTCTCTCTATGTGGTGGTGGCTCACTCACTCCCTCAAGGTAGGTGCACTCAATGTCACATATGGTGGAGTCACCAAATCACTCAAGTGGTGGTGGTGGTGGCTCTCCTCACATGGGAAATGGGCAACTCATCATATGTGGGGCTAGTGGTGAACCCGCCTCACTCTCAATATGGTGGCAAAAGTCACTCAAGTCATCATACGTCGCCCGTAGTCGAAGGGAAAATCCCATGCTCAACCATCTCGTCACCATAGTCGTGGATAAAGGCCTTCATGAGTTGGCACATCATCACTCTCGCATACAAAGATGGAAGCATCATCCTTGCTCGTCACCTTGTCGTTCACCTCCAAAGCTTTGTCCTCGAATGGCTCCATAGTCGCACTCATCGCCAAGACATTCATCTTGAAAAAGAGTCCAAGTAGACTCGGCATCATCAATGTGACAAAGAGGGATGATGGTGAAGTTTAACATGGGAGCATCTTTCTTGGAGCTCGTCGGGCTTGGACATCTTGGTCGTGACTAGCCTCATGCTAGCCGCCTTGGAGCTTGGTCTTTGAGAAGTGTGCTTGGGGTGGAGAAGCCTTGGTCTTCCTGAGTTCTTGTTCCGCCTTGAGAGCACCAATGTAGTTGTCATCGAGGGACTTGTAGTTCTTGCAGAAGATAATGTTGGAGATGTCATTGTTCACTCCCATCATGAAGTGGAACTTCATCCAAATGGGGTCGTTGTTAGGGAAAGTAGTAATTCAAACAAATTCCTACGATCACGCAAGATCTATCTAGGAGATGCATAGCAACGAGAGGGGAGAGTATGTCCACGTACCCTCGTAGACCGAAAGCGGAAGCGTTTATTAATGCGGTTGATGTGGTCGAACGTCTTCGCGATCCAACCGATCCAAGTAATGAACGTACGGCACCTCCGCGTTCAGCACACTTTCAGCATGATGACGTCCCTCGTGCTTTTGATCTAGTTGAGGACGAGGGAGAGTTCCGTCAGTATAACGGCGTGGCAACGGTGATGATGAAGTTACCGGCGCAGGGCTTCTCCTAAGCACTATGACGATATGACCGAGGTGTGTAACAGTGAAGGAGGGCACCACACACGGTTAAGAGAAAAATTGATGTGCTTTGGGGTGCCCCTTGCCCCCGTATATAATGGAGGAGAGGGGGAGGCCGGCCACCCCCTATTAGGGCGCTGCCAGAACGGAATCCTACTAGGACCCGAGTCCTAGTAGGATTCCACCCAGGAGAAGGGGAAGGAAGGAGAGGGTTGCGCCCCCAACCCCTTGTCCATTTCGGACTGGGCTTGGGGGGGGGGGCACCTCCTGGCCGCTGCCTCCGCTTCTCCACTGAGGCCAACTATGCCCATTAACTCCCCGGGGGGTTCTGGTAACCTCCCGGTACTCCTAAAAATACCTGAATCACACCGGAACCATTTCGGTGTCCGAATATAACCTTCCAATATATCAACTTTATGTCTCGACCATTTCGAGATTCCTCGTCATGTCCGTGATCTCATCTGGGACTCTGAACAAACTTCGTCATGAAAACACATACCTCATAATACAAATCGTCATCGAACGTTAAGCGTGCGGACCCTACGGGTTCGAGAACTATGTAGACATGACCGAGACATATCTGCGATCAATAAACAATAGCGGAACCTGGATGCTCATATTGGCTCCTACATATTCTACGAAGATCTTTATCGGTCAAACCACATAACAACATACGTTGTTCCCTTTGTTATCGGTATGTTACTTGCCCGAGATTCGATCGTCGGTATCCTCATACCTAGTTCAATCTTGTTACTGGCGAGTATCTTTACTCGTTCCATAATGCTTCATCACGCAACTAACTCATTAGTCACATTGCTTGCAAGGCTTATAGTGATGAGCATTACCGAGAGGGCCAGAGATACCTCTCCGATACACGGAGTGACAAATCATAATCTCGATCTATGCCAACCAAACAAACACCTTCGGAGACACCTGTAGAGCATCTTTATATTCACCCAGTTACGCCAGGACGCTTAATAGCACACAAGGTGTTCCTCCGGTATTTGGGAGTTGCATAATCTCATAGTCGAGGAACATGTATTAGTCATGAAGAAAGCAATAGCAATAAACTTAACAATCATTATGCTAAGCTAATTGATGGGTCTTGTCCATCGTGATCATTCTCTAACGAATGTGACCCTGCTCATCAAATGACAAAACATGTCTATTATTAGGAAACATAACCATCTTTAATTAACGAGCTAGTCATGTAGAGGCATACTAGGGACTATATGTTTTGTCTATGTATTCACGCATGTACTAAGTGTCCGATTAATACAATTCTAGCATGAATAATAAACATTTATCATGATATAAGAAAATATAAATAACAACTTTATTATTGCCTCTAGGGCGTATTTCCTTCAGTTGTTCACGCCAGCACGTCGCAAAGCTTTCTTTGTCTCCTTGAAGTACTCGCTGATGGACTTGGATCCTTGGATGGTGTTCTCCAATTGGCGGTGAAGATGTTCCATGTAGGTGGAAGGCACAAACTCTCGCCAAGATAGCTTTCTTCGCCTCGGCCAACTCATGAAGGCCTTTATGTTTACTTTGGCTTTAGCAGGCCTTTCTGGTTTTAGCATAAAACCGAAGTTTAAAAAAATGTGAACACTTTTTTAGGGTTATGTGAACACTTACTTAGTTGCATGGAAAAATATTAAGAAAAAGTGTGTTGAATTTTTCATAAATAATGCTTGAAATTTTTAAAAGACATGCATACATTTTTGAAAATTATGTAAAATCTTCAAAAAATCAGAAAAAACTACTCCCTCCAATTCATATTACTTGTTGTTACTATAGCAAAGTCGTATAACTCCTATGTTTTTTTCATAAGCTGATTATTAGAAACATGAACATTTTTGAGAAAAAGTTATACATTTTTTAAAACAGTCGAAACTCCCCAAAAAGAAAAAGAGTATAAAAGGAAAAAAACTGGCAAAAAAACTGTGAAAACAACAGAAATAAAAACACCAACCAGACAAACCGCTATTGAAACCTATGGAATGAAATCATTCCGAAAGAAAATCGCTCGCCATCTACGGGGGCGGCGGGCGGCACACCGGAGCGCTGCAACCATGGACCATCAACGACGGGAATTTCATCCGGTCGACGGGGAAGTAGCAACCGAATCAATGACGGATGTGCAACCTAAATCGAGAGCGGGGAGAGGTTCTTTGCCGAGCACCGTCATTGGAGACGACGCGCGGTCTGGCGGTCGCGATCGAGCGCGCCATGAACAGCAGCTTTTGTTCCTGCAACAAGCTATGGCGGGGACGATTCGCTTCGGAAGGCACCGCCATTGACTAGTATGAAGGCGAGGGAAGAAAGAAAACGACGTGGGAGACGAAATCAAACAACTGTACGTAATTCAATCGGGTGGCTGGGGCGAGACCGGCCCAATTATTAGGCCGGCACGCCGGCGCCCAGTACTCGCCTTTTCAAAACCCATTATATTCAGGTATGCGATTATGTACCGTGGGCCCGAAACATGGTATGTAAGCCTCAACTTTGTTCTGGATACTACTACTCTCACTGTTGCTATCCAAAGGCCTGAAAAGAGCAACCGTGACAGCGTCCGTCTGCTTCTCGATCAATCAAGACGTGATGTCCGTGTCAGGCCGTTAGGTGGCTGTCGACTAGTGGAAAAACAGGCTTCCGCCCAGCCCCATAAGTCGCGAAGTTGTAGGAACTGGCGATTAATGGGACCTTTAGTCGCTGTTACGAGGTGAACCGCGACCAAAGGCCTGGGCCCAGGCGCCGGTGGCCAGCTGGTGCATCGTGAGGGGCTTTAGTCGCGTTGGCCAGGACAACCGCGACTAAAGGTTTTCGGCACCTTTTAGTCACGGTTTGCCAGGCCAACCGCAACTAAAGCCCCTCCCCTATATATACCCATCCAGCAGCCAACACTTAGCCATTTGGAGCCATTCTCTTCACAAGTGGGTGTAGGTTTGCTTTTGGTTCCTCTTATGCACATAAAGTGTTTGATGAAATGCCCCAAGAGCATGAAACAAACATGACATGAATTGTTGGAGCCACACTCTTCGATCGCGGTTAGCAACTTGATGAACCTTTGATGTGTCAATATGCATGTGTGTAGTTCATTGTTTAATTTATATTGTTTGTAGCTAGTTAGTTTGACAAATGCATGATGGTTAATTATATATTTTATATTATAATAATGCAGATGAATCGGCAATGGATGTACGGTAACCGACTCTCCGGCGAAGTTCACTACGGGTTTGAAAGATTTCGTAGTGGCTAATGCGTAACAAGCCGGGGTTTTGTTATCTGTCCATGTGTTATCCGTAAGAATGAGAAGGGTTACTCTTCCTCAAGAGTTGTTCACATGCATCTGCTTCAAGGGTTTCATGCCAAGCTATAATTGTTGGACCAAGCATGGAGAAAGAGGGGTTATAATGGAAGAAGATGAAGAAGGGATGATTTCATCGATGAAAGCTATCTTGCTCATTTCGGTGATACTTTCATGGAGGATGTCAAGGTGAAGGGAAGGTGAAGAAGAGGCACGTGATGATCCCGCTGATGATCTTGGTCGGACCATTGCTGATGCACGGAGACGCCAAGTAAACTGAAAAGGAGAGGGAGAATTTGGATCGCATGTTAGAGGATCACAGAAAGGCGCTGTACCCGGATGCGATGATGGTCTGAAAAAGCTGGGCTGCACAATCGGATTTGCTGAAATGGAAGGCAGAGGCAGGTGTAGCTGACTCGGCATTTGAAAACTTGCTGAAAATGTTGAAGAATATGTTTCCAAAGGATAACGAGTTGCCCGCCAAGACGCATTTAAGCAAAGAAGGTTGTCTGCCCTCTAGGTTTAGAGGTTCAAGATACATGCATGCATCAACGATCGCATCCTCTACCGCGGTGAATACGAGAATTTGAATGAATGCCCGTATGCAATCGCATTGCGTTATAAGATCAGAGGCGATGACCCCGGTGACGATGTTGAGGGCCGTAAACCCGTGAAGAGGGTTCCCGCCAAGGTGATGTGGTATGCTCCTATAATACCACGGTTGAAACGTCTGCTCAGGAACAAAGAGCATGCCAAGTTGTTGCGATGGCACAAAGAGGACCGTAAGTCGGACGGGAGTTGAGACACACCGCAGATGGAACGCAATGGAGAAAGATCGGCGATGGTTCAAAGATTTTGCAGCCGACGCAAGGAACATAAGATTTGCTCTAAGCACGGATGGCATGAATCCTTTTGGCGTAGCGTAGCTCCAGCCATAGCACCTGGCCCGTGACTCTATGCATCTACAACCTTCCTCCTTGGTTGTGCATGAAGCGGAAGTTCATTATGATGCCAGTGCTCATCCAAGGTCCGAAGCAACCCGGCAACGACATCGATGTGTACCTAAGGCCATTAGTTGATGAACTTTACAGCTGTGGGGTGGTGTCCGTGTGTGGGATGAGCACAAACAAGAGGAATTTGACCTACGACGTTGCTTTTCGTGAACCATCAACGATTGGCCTGCTCTTAGTAACCTTTCGGGACTGTCAAATAAGGGATACAATGCATGCACGCACTGCTTACATGAGACTGAAAGTGTACATTTGCCAAATTGTAAGAAGAACGTGTACCTTGGGCATCGCCGATTTCTTCCGAAAATTCATCCAAAGAAGAAAGAAAGGCAAGCATTACAACGGCAAGGCAGATCACCGTCAAGCTCGCGGAACGACCGGTGCCGAGGTATTTGATATGGTCAAGGATTTGAAAGTCATCTTTGGAAAGGGTCCCGGCGGACAATCAGTTCAAGGGAGCCGACGGGCACGCAGCCATGTGGAAGAAGAAATCTATATTCGGGAGCTAGAATATTGGAAAGTCCTAGATGTCCGCTTCCGCAATCGACGTGATGCACGTTACGAAGAATATTTGCGTGAACCTCCTAAGCTTCTTGGGCGGTATGGGAAGACAAATGATACAAAGGAAGCACGGCAGGACCAAAGCAACGCTTGAAAGACCCTCGATGACCGCATCCGGAATGGTTTCAAGGTCGTGCCAGCTACGCCCGACCAAAGAAGAGAAGGTCATCTTTTGAATGCCCGAGCAGTATGAAGGTTCCGTCTGGATTCTCGCCCAATATAAAGGGAATAATAAACATGGCGGAGAAAAGTTCCAAAACCTGAAGTCTCACGATCGCCACGTGATTATGACGCAATTGCTTCCGATTGCTTTGAGGGGCTCCTGCCGGAAAATGTTCGAGTAGCCATTGTGAAGCTATGTGCATTCCTCAATGCAATCTCTCGTAAGGTAATCAATCCTAAGTTCTACCACGGTTACGTAACGATGTGATCCAATGTCTTGTCAGTTTCGAGTTGGTGTTCCCGCCATCCTTCTTCAATATTATGACGCACCTCCTGGTTCACCTAGTCGAAGAGATTTTCGTTCTCGGTCCTGTATTTCTACACAATATGTTCCCTTCGAGAGGTTCATGGGAGTATTAAAGAAATATGTTCAGAATCGCATAGGCCAGAAGGAAGCATCGCCAAGGGCTATGGAAATGAGGAGGTAATTGAGTTTTGTGTTGACTTTGTTCCTGACCTTAAGCCGATTGGTCTTCCTCGATCGCTGCACGAGGGGAGACTAAGTGGAAAAGGCACGATCGGAATGAAATCAACGATATGTATGGACGGCCATTCTCGATCAAGCACACCACACTGTAATCGACCAATTCCAGCTTGGTGGCTCCGCACTTTGAGAAACACAAGAATATTTTACGCTCGACAACCCGGGAAGCCTGAATCCTCGGATTAGAAGGCCCACATGGAGACTTTCGGCAGTTGGTTGAGAAAACATTTAATGAATGACAATGATGTTGTAGATCAGCTGTACATGTTGGCCAAGACACCATCTTCGACTATAACGACTTTCCAAGGGTACGAGATAAATGGGAATACATTTTACACGATCGCCTAAGATAAAAAGAGCACCAACCAAAACAGTGGTGTCCGCTTTGGATGCAGCAACCGAGAATGGGCAAGAGGTCACATATTATGGTTACATAGAGGAGATATGGGAACTTGACTATGGACCCTCCTTTAAGGTCCCTTTGTTCCGTGCAAATGGTTCAAGCTAACAGGAGGTGGGGTAAAGGTGGACCAGCAATACGGAATGACAATGGTGGATTTCAACAATCTTGGTTACCTTGACGAACCATTCGCCCTAGCGAAAGATGTCGCCAGGTATTCTATGTGAAGGACATGAGTAGCAAACCGAGGAAACGGAAAGATAAGAAAACGATCAGTACATCATGCGATGATTCAAAGCGCCACATTGTTCTTTCAGGAAAAGAAACATCGTGGGAGTGGAGGACAAGACAGACATGTCAAGATTATAATATGTTTGCTGAAATTCCGCCCTTCAAAGTGAACACCGACCCAAGCATTAAGTTAAATGATGAGGATGCTCCATGGATACGGCACAATCGTAAGCAAGCAGGGACACAAGGGAAGAAATGATGTAAGAAATGGCGGGAAAACCCTAAACCTGCGGCGGCCTTTAGTCGCGGTTGGGCAGGCGACCCGCGACTAAAATAGCAACAATAAGTATTTTGTTGTAAGTAGAAACAAAATAAAATAAATAAAGCAACAAAGAAAACAAAAAAGTGTTTTCAAATTTGAAAACTAATGGCACTAACAGAAAGTTTATAATTTTTCTAAAACTAAAAGCAAAAAGAATTAAAAAATAAAGCAAAAACAACAAAAAATAAATAATAATGCAGAAAACAAAACAAAAACTGGAAAAAAATAGTGCCGCCATCGGACCCCACGGCCTGAATACGACTAGAAACCCTACATGGGCCAGGATTCAGGCCCGCAGGAGGCCAAGTAGGCCCACAGCACATAGCTAGTGACAGATTAGGCTTCGAAAGCTCTGCAGCTGAGAGGAGCTCGAGAGGGTGGGCGCAGCAGCGCTTATAAACCACTCTCGAGCTCTCTCAACTAGCGAGGTGGGACTAAACTTTGGGCTGGGCAGCACAAGGCCTTTAGTCGCGGTTCGCTGCACCAGCCGCGATTAAAGGTGGGGCCTTTAGTCGCTGGTCGCTGCATCAGCCGCGACTAAAGGTGGGCTGAACGCAAAAACCCGCTTAAACCTTTAGTCGCGGTTGGGCAGGCGACCCGCGATTAAAGGTACCTTTAGTCGCGGCCTCAGACCACCGCGACTAAAGGGGGGGGCTATAAATACCACGCCCGATCTATTCTCGCCTTCTCCGATCGGTTCGTCTCTGCCGACGCCCTCGACGCCGCCTCGCCGCCGCTTCGCTTCGCCGCCACGGACTGCCCGCCCCCGCCTCTCCTTCGCCGGGTCCTCCTCACAGACGCCGCCTCTCCTTGGTGAGCTCCCATCGGGCCCCGTCCGCCGCCTCCCTGCCCTCCGAACGCTGCGCCCGCCTGGCCTGCCGCTGCCGCCGATCAGATGGCGGCGCTGTCATGCTCCTCAAGACGTCCCTTTGCGCCGGACCGCCACTTCCTCCGCCGCCGCCTGTTCGGCCCGGGCGCCATCGCCCTTGGTCAGCCGGAGCTGGTGCTCCCTCCCTCGCCTCGGCAGGTTACGGCCTCGGGCATGGGCACCACACCCGCTGCCCGCTAAGCCGGGCGCCTGCTAAGGCCCCCGCCCACGACAATTGGGGCCCACGCCTGCAAAACGATTTAAAAAAGGAGAGAAGAGAATTTAGAAAATAAATAAATATATATATTAATTAATTAATCAGTTAATTAAATTAATTAACTTAATTAATTGTGTTTAGTAAACCTAATTAAATAACTAATATAACTAATCTGTTAATTAATCTAATTAACTTGGTTAATTAGTTAACAGACAATTTAATTATTCTGTTAATTCTAAAAATGATATAAAACTTTAAAAATTAATATAAAATAATCCGTAACTCGGATGAAAATACTTTGTACATGAAAGTTGCTATGAACGATGAGTCGTATACGGATACGCAGCCCGTTCGTCCTCCACACATACCTAGCATAGCAAACTCGTAACTTTCCCTCCGTTCATCTCGTCAAAACGCTAATCACCGGGATACTTTCCGGATGTTTCCTTTCGCCGCATTTACGACCATCGCCGTTAGGGCACAATTTAGCACCGCCAGTATTGCCAGGTTACGCTTTGTGATGCTTTGATTGCTCTGTTATTTATTGTGTTCCTCCGTTATTTCTTTCCAGAGACCCGAGACTGCCGGGCGACCCCAAGTTCGACTACGGAGCACCTGCCTCAAGGCCTACCTCGACACCCTCTCCCACCCCTTCCTCGCCTCCTTTTGCCACCGCCTTTCGCCACCGCCACCGCCACCGCCCCTTCTTCACTTAATTAATTTGTTTTTACTACATGTTTTCAGGGTGACATAATGGCGGACGATAGAGCTGACCCGATTATGGACAACTATGATCCGGACGGTGAAGCACATATGTTCGCATCATAAACGGCGATATTCAATATGTGCCGACCGGAGAAGAAGAAGATGATATCTCTTCTTATCTGAACCTTGACGGTGAAGATGAAGGGCGCCACAAGAAGAAGATGTCAAGAAACGCCGATAAACGCATTTATCTTCAAATGGAAGTAGCAACCACCTCCGGCGCCGAGGTATATATATACATTGAGCCTCCGGTGATACAAACTAACTGATTTGAATAAATATGTGTGTACTAACGCCGCGACTCTCTTTCTTATTTTAGCCTCGCCGGATCGTCAAACAATCGAGTACGCCGTCAAAGCGTGGCGCAACCAAGACGATGAAACAAGGAGAAACATGCACCATCGAGGTTGTCGACAGCAACCGCAGGCCGCTGGAGCCCCGCAAGAACGCCACCAAGTTTGTCAGCCAATGCGGAGCCATTGTTAGAGACAACGCCTCGATCACCGCCTAGGAGTGGAATGAGCCAAAGAAGGCACGAATTGATGGTTTCACTTTTGTCGATAAGAGAACAAAAAAGATTGCTTCAAGAAGCTTATGGAACATTTCGCTCTACCTCCGAATACAACAAATTCGATGAGGAGGGTAACAAGATTGAGGAAAACAAGGAGAGGAGGAGGCTAGTCAAACAGTTCGCTTCTTCATAAGATGGCCGACGCATTCCGGAAATTCAAGCAAAATCTAGCCCGTGACTTTGTCAAGCAGAACAAGACTCCGGATTTCAAAGGACAATATGAGAAACTGAAACATGATTGGCCAGAATTTGTGAAGCAAAAGATATCGGAGCAGTTCATTGAAATATCGAAAAAAATAAGGAAAATGCGGCTAAGAAGGAGTACAATCATGTTATGGGGCCAGGAGGGTATCGCATTTTGGTGCCTAGGTTGGAGAAGATGGAGAACGAGATGAGGGCGCGAGGAATCCGCCCAGTGCGGAGGGATGGGACCCAAGGGCCAAAAGCTGGTGGTACGGGCATGGGGGAACGCTGAACCCGGAGACAGGGGAGTGTGTTTACCGGGCAAATTAATTAAACCCACCCAAGCCCTTATTGACGCAATGAAGGATGCTCAACAGGGAAGATCAAGTTCAACAGAGAGAACGACGCTACCGACAAAAGCCCTCGAATCCTGAACACGGAGGACGGTACGAGGCATGGGGCACATTCCGTGGAAAATAGGGTTCCCCGTAACGATGACCCGCATTTGCTGTAAGCCGTAAGAGAAAGATGGATCGGGAATCAGATGTTGTGGCGCGGTTGGCATCGGAAATGGATGTGATGAAGAAAACCATGAGTGTACTAGTAGCCGAAGAGATGCAGCTCGGGTGCAGCATGAAGATCATCCAGCGGATCTCGGAAGCCAGCAGCGGAGAAGCAGCGTGGCTTCCACGGAGGTTCCCACCGGCTGGTGCAGATGCACCGACGATCGAAATTACTGCACCGGAGCCTCCGGTGGTCGAAATTACTGCACCGGAGCCTCCGGTGGTCGAAATTACTGCACCGGAGCCTCCTCGCTACCCCGTGGGACGATATAAAGGAGATGAAAGAATGTCATCTGTATTATACTATCGGGAACATGTCCATGAAGGTAGCCATCGTCAGAGCTATTCCATGTTTACCTGGAGCACTCCACCACAACAACCCCATACAAGATGGCTATGCTCACACACGGTGGAGGACATAGTCCAAGGGTTTGAGGACCTGGAGATTGACATTGCTACACCTGAAGGGGAGAAAAGACTTGAGATGTCAAGCGCCATTTCATTCTATGGCAAAAGAAGTTTATCAAGTTTCTGTGCGAGGCGCCAAGGACAACAAGTCCACCCCTCACGGTGGTGGTGGTGGCGGTGGCGGTGGTGGTGGTGGTGGTGGTGGTGGCGGTTCACCCACACCTCCGCCACGCCACCGACGCCGCCTCAGTCCACAACGTCCGGGCGGGTGATCAGCCGCCGCCCCTCCTCGTCCGGGCGGGTGATCGACGCCGCCCCAATCCACCTCCGACAAAGAAGCGTAAGCAGTCCTGGATTATTAACCCGGACCCTTATGTACCTAAGACCACAAAGGTACCGGAGCCATCATCAAGCCTCTCCCCACAAGGCCTTGGGAACGAGGTGCCGAGGAAGTCGACGCTGCCGCTGCTGCTCATTATGAGAAATGGAAGGCGGACTGCAAGAAGAAAAGAGAGCCCGAGCCCAAGCCAGTATATTCGATGAGCAAAAGAAGTGGGCTAAGTCATTTTTGAGCACACCGCCCCAAGCCGCCAAGAATCTGCCTAACGACTATGCACGTGAACTGCAGGCAGGCACTCATGTTCAACGAGAACAAAGACCGCGAGAAGGCCGAAAGTAAAATAAGCGGGAAACAAGTTGCCCAGCTCGGGGAACAAAGTAAACAATCGATTGCCCCGCTTATAGTGGAAGCCCCGGATGCCCCCGAGATCATACAAGCTGCGACAGCACATGGATTGACTGTAACGAGTGCCAGAGAACAAGCGGCCAACTTAGGTATTACTCTTCGTGGAACTGTTAGGCCTTGATGAGGCGCCAAAGTGAAGGAGGTAGTAATTACATATGTCAAGAATGGGCCTCTCGTCGAGCCTGCGCAGGAAAATGATCTACCCGACCAAATGAAAGGTCTGCTGAATTGGTACAAGGGTTACATAAAAATAAAAACGCCAAAGAATATATTTATGCGGAAGTTAGACATGAGCATCACTTCAAACATTACTATGTACAAATTGCAATCGAGTGAATTGTTCCAGCTTTTCAATCTACGCGAGCTCGACAAATCTATCATCAGTTGCTACGCTCGTAAGTGATTTATTAATTTCTACCCCATCTCGCTCATATTGCCTGCACTATATATATGTCCTAACTATATTGTTGTGTCCGCTTATTATACATGCAGAATGAAGATTAAGGAATGCAGAGTAAGGAACATCCATGATGTTGGGTTCATTGACCCACACATCGTTAATGGACATGTGTTGGAGCCGCCACCCCGCCGACGTGGAGGCAGACCTGTGGCGGTTTCTTACAAAGCAGGAACTCAAAAGTGATATTCTATTTCCTTACCATTTTGGGTGAGTGTTTCTGTCTTGAGCACATTCTCTTTTGTTTACTCCATGTGCATGGTATGTGGGGCTAATCGATGAGTTATGCATGACGACTGTGCATGTATCGTGTCCGCAGGTTCCACTGGATTCTGCTAGTAATTAAAGTTAACACCTCGTAATGTCTCGCCCACGACTCTCTGAATATGGATCCAAAGCTTTGGGCCGACATGAGAAGAATGCTGCAGAAGTAATTATTTTCATTCATTTGCGCCTATATCGATCGGCCTATTTCGCTTCATTTCCTAATATCAAGTAACTAATAACTCTCTTGTTCATTTAATTTTCTTTGCCTCGTAGGCTTTGGAGACGGTTCAGAGATACAAAGGTCGGTGAATTCAAAAAGAGCTAGAATTCAAAATGTTAAAGCCTAAGAATGCTGGGGATATTCAGCCACCGGAGACCAATCTATGTGGATACTATGTTCAGGAGAGGATCCGGAGATATACCTCTGAGCGGGTTCCGAGTGATACCAATGCTCAGAGGAATAACCTCCGGATGATGCTTAGTCCAGAAGCTCGCTTCCGACCACTTCAAGAGGAACTAGCTGGATGGTTCAGCAGGGAAGTTCTCCATCCTAAAGGAGAACACTATTACGAGGACGAGAACTTTATATGGATTAAATCATGTATGGAAACTTGTTCAAAATTGTATATGGTCATCCGATGATATTGAATATATATTGTATATTCCTCTTGAATTCTTTTTGGTTCTAATTTCAAATTTATTTGAGATTGTACATTCATATGCATGTATGTAGTACCGTAGAATATATGAAACTCCTTCAAAATTAAAATAAAGCACAAAAAAAAATAAAACAATACAAATTAAACAGAAAACAGGTTTAGGGGGTGGCTAAAACCCTAAACCTGTGGCGGCCTTTAGTCGCTGGTTGGTTGAAGAACCGCAACTAAAGGTCCTCCGCCCCGACGTTCGCCTGGCGCCCACGTGGACGGGCCGTTAGTCGCGGTTCTTAAGCAGCCGCGACTAAAGGTGGGGGGCTTTAGTCGCGCTTATTTGGTCGCGGTTGCGCAACCGCGACTAATGGCAGTTGCGAACCGCGACCAAAGGCCTTTTTTCCACCGGTGTCGGGTTGTCACGCGGTGGAGATGGGTGCATGCGCATGCGGGATGGGGGTGGGGGTCCAACCTTTTTCAACAAAGACCCCACGATGGTAGAAATCATAGCTACTAAGCTCACAATCGTACCAAATTTGCTTTTGATCTAGGCATATGTAGACATGTTTGTTTCGGTATTCGGCACAACCCAAGGCTTGTATCTATGAACATTGCTTTGAATCAATAAAGTGGCCACGTCCGCGGGGAGGATCGGGCTGCTAGTCGAATGTAATGCACGGTCGAGCACGGCCTCGCCCACCACAAACACGAAGAATCAGCACCGGATCGCAAGTCTGAGGAGAATGGGTCTGCACCCTCCTCCCATTTGAAACGAGGGAGACACCAGATCTGACAGCTCCGACCAACGGAGTGGACGTAGTCGCCGATCCGGTGTTGTACGACAGCAGATGTGTTGCCATGCATGGCCCGTTGCGACCTCACGTGCTTTTATGCGTGTGACGGTCACTGACTGTCGACGACAATGACGACTACGAATGGGACGGCTCGGAGACGACAGTGGTGGAGACAGGGGCTAGTAGCCCCTCTCCCTAACATCACTGGTTTGCTACTAATCTGAGGATGAACACTGAACATGCATTAGTGTAATTTGGCCCTTACAATCAAAATTTTGTGTCATTTTAGCCTCCTAATCTTTAATTCCTGACTCTGCCACTGGTCGACACTTGTTAGTGTCCACCACCCTCTCTTGCAGCTCCGTCCGTAAGCTGGTTGTAGCTATATGGCAGATTGCGGTTGTAGCTCCACCACACTATTAGGGAAAACCCTAGTAGTAGCGCGGGTTTAATGCCCACTAGACACTAGTAGCGTGGGACACTCCCGCGCTACTGCTAATTTAGCTAGTAGCAGCGTGTTTATTATCCATCGCTACTAATATTCTTTTTTTAGTGTATTTATATGCCGTATATAAATTTTGGTACAATACCAATTATGAGGATTATATCATTATGTCCATAACAGTGTGCTAAATGAAGGTGGATTAGGTTCAAGTGGAGGCAACATATGGTGCATGTCAAAAGTATACTACTAATCCAAACTTGATCTAGTTTGGACTAGTAGTACTTTCGATGTGCACCACATGTTGCCTCCACTTAAATCTAATCCGCCAGCACAAGCTATTTAATCATCATCATAGTCATTACCATCAACAGTAGCTATTTAATCATCATAGTCATAGTGTAGCACATCATCATCTTCAAACTCATTCTAGCTAGCTAATCACCACCAACACTAGCTGCGTGTAGTTATCTAATCACCACCAACACTAGCTAATAATAATCATCATAGTCATTACTACCAACACTAGCTATTTAATCATCATAGTCATAGTGTAGCACATCATCATCTTCAAACTCATTTATAGCTAGCTAATCACTCCTGCTGTTCTCTCTCAGGTAAAATAGCATAAAACATGTGTAGCACTCTTGCTTCATTATGTTGGAGCATGCAGATGAACCTGCCTACTAATCGTGGGATGCGCTTTTGATTGTTGCCCTCAGTACTTCTCTGCGATCGCTCATAATTTTGCTCCAGTCTTTCACTATTAAGGATTCCTCGCTTAGAAATCCTGAATGCACTAAAGTGCATTGTAGAATGTCTTGGCCGTAAGCTATCCATTCTCATGCGACCTTTAGTCTCGATTGAATGAGGCACAACATTCATCAGGAGTCCTTGTTGAAGAACATCGTACAGTAACATACTTAGCAATGAAGTTAGCTTAAAAAATAATGTATGCAAAAGATGCACTGAGGACAAATAGTAAAAATCTTACCATCTTTCCTAAATAGATGTAATCGTAGTTCAGTACGAACACTATTGGTCGCAAGTTTTGAGTACTAAGATTTTCAAGTTCAGGAAAATAATTTGTCTTGACAGTATGAAGATCCTCAAGCCATGAAACATAATGACTTATCTCCTCGCAGTTTAATTCAGCCCCGGAACACATTAGTAGGTCCTATCTACCAAGCGCTGGACATGTTTTGTTTGAATGAAATAAGCTGTCAATAAAAATTAGTTGTCAACTATTTTTGAATAAACAATATCAAAGACATAAATATGGTTGAGAATGGTATAACTGAAGGCGTCTGCACATCGACCCAGATGTCGATATTACCTTCAATATCATCTTCCGGACAAGCAAAAGAGATACTCACAGACAAGACGGCGCCGATAGCGTCTGTGGTTAGAGGGATTTCCAAAGAGCCCTCCTGCTGAAGCCTGAGCAGCGCGTCCAGGAAGTTCTCATCGATGTTGGTGCTGCTGCAAGCACCATCGCTTGTAGCAGCTCGCTCACGCGGCCTGCCGCTCCTCAATGATGCCTGAAATGATGCGCTTGATGCACGTGGAGCTCTTCTTTATGCTACGGCCACCATTGCTCAACCACCGCACCAACCGTGAGTCCGCGACGACGAGAAGAGGTCGACGAGACAGGAGCCGCTCCATTAGCTCTAACGCCCTGCCCGGCTCATGAATGTACTCGCGCTGCCGCACGAACTTGCCTCCGAAAACCGCCCGCATCACCACGTCGTTGCTCAGCGCCTCCAGCTCCTGACTGAAGTTAATAATGGCGGCGCCGCCGGCGGAGGC
This sequence comes from Aegilops bicornis, assembly GCA_021605145.1. Taxonomy (NCBI): domain Eukaryota; kingdom Viridiplantae; phylum Streptophyta; class Magnoliopsida; order Poales; family Poaceae; genus Aegilops; species Aegilops bicornis. Next base: position 1,558,924 of record CM038670.1, on the reverse strand, counting down.
GGCGGTGAACGAGCGGACGAGGCTGCCCACCTCCTCCGCCCTGATGCCCTCCATGCGCTTCACCTGCCTGGAGCTGAGGAACTCCACGACGCACACCTTGCGCATCTGGTGCCAGTGCTCGCCGTAGGGCGCGAAGACGATGTCCTCCATGCGCTCCACCTGCCTAGAGCTGAGGAACTCCACGACGCACACCTTGCGCATCTGGCGCCAGTGCTCGCCGTAGGGCGCGAAGACGATGTCCTTGCCGCCACACCCGGTGATTGAATACCTTCATTCACCATAAAAAGTGAAAATTATCCCAATTCAAGACAAGATTAGTTTGTTCACATCTCTACAAAACTCGATCATGGTTGCTTAAGCAATCATCAAAATAAGTTCCGTACTGAAAAATTATCCATGAAAACCGCAACCATCTTTTGATAAAAGTCAGAGAATATAGCAGTCATACATATTTGAAAGGTAGCAGGAGCATTACGTAAACCAAAAGGCATACGTCTATAGGCATAAGTTCCAAAATGACAAGTAAAGGTGGTTTTTGTCTTGATCAGGTTGTGATACAGGTATTTTGAGACAAACCAGAATATCCATCAAGGACACAAAAGTGTGTGTGCTTTGACAATCTTTCTAACATTTGATCAATAAAAGGCAAATGATAATAATCTTTTCTAGTGGCTTTGTTTAATTTTCTGAAATAAATTTCCATTCTATAGCCAGTCATAATTCTTTGTGGAATAAGTTCATTTTTATCACTAGGAACAACAGTTATACCTCCTTTCTTAGGGACACAATGAACAACACTTACCCATCTACTATCAGCTATGGGATAGATTATACCTTCTTCCAGAAGCTTTAGTATTTCATTTCATACCACTTCCTTCATCTTAGGACTTAATTGTTGTTGACGATCAACAACAGGTTTAGCATCTGGTTCGATATGAATTTTGTGCTAACAGAGAGTGGGACCGATTCCCTTAAGATCATCAAGAGTATATCCAATAGCAGCACGTTGCTTCCTCATAATTTTTAACAATTTATTTTCTTAATGCTCTGTAAGGTTAGCACTCAAAATAATAGGATATATCTTCTTCTCATCAAGATAAGCATGTTTCAAAGTATCAGGCAATTGCTTTAAATCAAACATAGGATCACCAGGGCCTCCTAGAGTATCAATAGGAAAATTATGTTTGAGGATAGTTTGTTGATCAAAGAACATATTATCTATTTCATTTCTTTCATGCAAGTGCATATCATTTTCATGGTCTAGCAAATATTGTTCTAACAGATCGGTAGGAGGTACGACAATACAAGCAAGACCAAATATTTCATCCTTATTCGGCAATTCTTTATCACGAGGGTATCTACAAAACTTAGAGAAATTAAACTCATGAGACGCATCACCAAAATTGACACTGACGGTTTCTTTGTTGCACTCTATCTTAGCATTAACAATATTCAAGAAAGGTCTACCAAATATTATGGCACAAAAATCATCTTGTGGAGAACCAAGAACTAGAAAATCAGTAGGGTATTTTATTTTCCCACACAAGACTTCAACATCTCTAACAATCCCAAGTGGTATAATGGTGTCTCTATTTGCAAGTTTAATAGTAACATCAATATCTTCTATTTCAGCAGGTGCAATATCATACATAATTTCCTGATATAAAGTAAAAGGGATAACACTCAGACTAGCACACAAATCACATAAGCCGTGATAACAATGACCTCATATTTTAACTGAGACAACAGGCATGCAAACAACGGGTTTATTCTTATCTTTAGAATCTCGGTTGGCAATTCTAGCAGCTTCACCAATGAAATAAATAACATGTCTGGTATGTCTCCAATGCATCTATAATTTTTGATTGTTCCATGCTATTATATTATCCATCTTGGATGTTTTATATGCACTTTGGTACTATTTTATATCATTTTTTGGGACTAACCTTTTAACCTAGTGCCTAGTGCCTTGTGCCAGTTGCTATTTTTCCTTGTTTTTGACTTCTACAGAAAAGGAATATCAAATGGAGTCCTAATGGAATAAAACTTTAGATAAATTTTCTTGGACCAGAAGAAACCCAGAAGACTTGGAGAGGAGTCCAGAAGCACTACGAGGAGGCCACAAGCCGTAGGAGCGTGTCCCAGGAGGGGAGGGGGGCATGGCTTGTATGCTCCTCGTAGACCTCCTAACCCTAATTCCAACACGATATATTCTCAAATATTACCCATATACCATAGGCATCCATAAAAATACTTTTTCGGCGCCGCAAGCTTATGTTCTCGTGAGATCCCATCTTGGGGCCTTTTCTGGCACTCTGTCGGAGGGGGATTCGATCACGGAGGGCCTCTAAACCAACTTTGCTGCACTACCAATGATGTTTGAATAGTTTACCAAAGACCCACGGGTCCATAGCTAGTAGTTAGATGGCTTATTCTCTCTTTGATCTTCAATACAATGTTCTCCTTAATGTTCTTGGAGTTCTATCCGATGTAATCTTCTTTTGCGATGTGTTTGTTGAGATCCGATGAATTGTGGGTTTATGATAAGATTATCTATGAATATTATTTGAGTCTTCTCTAAAATCTTTTATGCATGATTTAAATAGCTTTGTGTTTCCTTCGATCTATTGATTTGGTTTGGCCAACTAAATTTATCTATCTTGCCATGGTAGAGGTGCTTTGTTATGGGTTCAATCTTGCGGTGTCCTCACCTAGTGATGTAAGGGTAGCGAGGCACGATTATATTGTTGCCATTAAGGATAAAAAGATGGTGTTTATATCATATTGCTTGAGTTTATCCTCTACATCATGTCATCTTGCTCAATGCATTACTCTGTTCTCTTGAACTTAATATTCTAGATGCAGGCAGGAGTCGATCGATGTGTGGAGTAATAGTAGTAGATGCAGAATCGCTTTGGTCTACTTGTCACAGACGTGATGCCTATATTCATGATCATTGCCTTAGATATCGCCATAACTATGCGCTTTTATATCAATTGCTCAAAGTAATTTGTTCACCCATCGATATTTTCTTTCAAGAGAGAAGCCTCTAGTGAAACCTATGCCCCCGGGTCTATTTTCTATATTATATTTTCAGATCTATAAAAGCAAAAACCTAAAAATACCTTGCTGCAATTTATTTACCTTTACTTTATGTTGCCTTTTATTTATCTCTTATATCTATCTCTATTAGATCTCTTGCTAGTGACCGTGAAGGGGTTGACAACCCCTTTTTCCTGTTGTGTGCAAGTGTTTGTTAGTTTGTGCAGGTGCATCTATTGGGGACTTGCTTGTTCCTCCTACTGGATTGATACCTTGGTTCTTAACTGAGGGAAATACTTATCTCTACTTTGTTGCATCACCCTTTCCTCTTCAAGGGAAATAACAACGCAAGCTCAATAAGTAGCAATGCCCACCAATATTATTGACCAAGAGATCTTTAACCATAGCAATACTAGGTTCTACTTGAATTTGGTCAGATGGTCTAGGTGCTCTAGTATAAGTTTCGTTAACCACAGTTGAGACTTTAGCATATTCCTTTATCCTAATAGGGAAAGGTGGTTTTTCAATATAAGCAGTAGGCACAACATGGTCAACTTTATAAATAATAGTTTCATCTTTAATTATAACCGGCTTCTCAATCTTTTCTTTAATAGGGGGATGATATTTTAACCACTTATCCTTGGGGAGGTCAACATGAGTAGCAAATGATTCACAAAAGAGGCTACTATCTCAGAGTCAAGTCCATATTTAGTGATAAACTTTTGAAAAGCATCGGTATCCATAAAAGATTTAACACAATCGAACTTAGGTGCTATACCCGACTCATTACCTTTCACAAGCTCCCAATCTACAGAGTTGCGTTTAATTATTTCAAGAAGGTCCCACCTGAATTCAATAGTTTTCTTCATAAAGGAGGCAGTCGAAGAAGAATTGAGCATGGTTTATTTATCATGACAAAACCTAGCATAAACTTTTTGTAACATAATTTCCTTTGAGAGATCATGATTGGAGCATGTATACATCATGTATTTAAGCCTCCCCCAAGATTGAGATATTCTTTCTCCTTCACGAGGACAAAAATTATATATATAATTCCGATCACGATGAACTAGATGCATAGGATAAAACTTTTGATGAAATTCCAATTACAATCGATTCCAGTCCCTAGCTCCAATATCATCACATAGCCTATACCAAGTCAATGCTTTTCCCCCCAAAGATAAAGGGAAAACCTTCTTCTTAACCTCATCTCCGGTAAACCTACAAGCTTAAATAAACCACAAACTTCGTCATCCACATAGATTAGGTGCAGGATGTAGTGTTTCATCTCTTGCATAAGGATTAGCTAGCAGTTTCTCTATCATAGGAATCTCATAACCAATTTTTTCAGTAGGTGCAGTAGGTTGAGGAGAAACTCTTTGAGCTTCCGGTCGAGGTGAATATAGCCCTAACAAACCCCTCAAAGAATTGTTCTCCATAGTAACAAGTAACAGTAAATTTCAGCACATAATATAATTTTTTCCTTACCAAATTCCACTCACCAGAAGTGCTCCACTCCCCGGCAACTGCACCAGAAAAGATTTTTGATGACCCACGAGTATAGCGGATCAATCGTAGTCCTTTAAATAAGTGAGAGTGTCGAACCCAATGGAGCATAAGGAAATGACAAGTGGTTTTCAGGAAGGTAATTTCTGCAGGCACTGAAATTGTTGGTAATGAAAATTTTATAACAAGATAATTTGTAACGAGAAAGTAATTATAATGAAAACAAAATTGCAGCAAGGTAGCCCAATCCTTTTGTATAAGAGGACATGCCATAACGGTCGCTTATAATAAGTAAAACGCTCTTGAGGGCACACGAGAATTTCATCTAGTCACTTTCATCATGTTTGTTCGATTCACGTTCGCTACTTTTATAATTTGATATGTGGGTGGACCTGTGCTTGGGTGCTATTATTACTTGAACAAGCCTCCCACTTATGGTTAACCCCTCTCACAAGCATCCGCAACTATGAAAGACGAATTAAGATAACATATAACCATAGCATTAAACATATGGATCCAAATCAGCCCCTTACGGAATAGCGCAAAAACTATGGTTCAAGCTTCTATCACTCTAGCAACCCATCATCTAATAGCTACTCCACAATGCATTCCCTTAGGCCCATATATGGTCAAGTGTCATGTAGTCGACGCTCACATAACACCACTAAGGGAATCACAACATACACATCATCGAAATATCGAATCTAATATCAAATTCAGATGATTACTTATGACAAGACTTCTCCCATGGCCTCAAGAACAAAAGAAACTACTCACAAATAATATCCATGCTCAAGAACAGAGGGATAATATATAGTATAATGGATCTGAACATATAATATTCCACCAAATAAACCAACTAGCATCAACTACTAGATATAATCAACACTACTAGTCACCCACGCACTGATATGAGGTTTTGATACAAAGATTAAACACAAGAGATGAACTAGGGTTTGAGATGAGATGGTGTTTTTGAAAACGTTGATAAAGATTGGCCCTCCCAAGATGAGAGTGTTGTTTGTGATGACGATGGATTTGATTTCCCCTCCGTGGAATCACTCCGTTGGAGGAAAAAGTGCTCCTGCCCAAGTTCTGTCTCAAGACGGCAGCGCTCCATCCCGAAAGTCCTCTCTTTATTTTTTTCTAGGGCAAAGACCTTATATACCAGAAGATGGGCACCGGAGGATGGGCAGGAGGCCCCGGTGCCTAGTGGGCACCTGGGTGTCCCTTTACTTCAATTTTTTTATATTCCTAAATAAATCTTAATAAAATTTTAGCTCATTTGGAGATGTGCAGAATAGGTATCTCTGACATAGCTTTTTCAGGTCCAAAATTCCAACTGCCGGTAATCTCCCTCTTTGTGTAAACCTTGCATATTATAGGAGAAAAGGCATTAGAATTACTCCGGAAGGTGTTATATTGGATGAAAACACTATAAACAACAGTAGGAAAACATGATATAAAATGGACGATCACATACCAGCTTGCTCTCTAGCAGTCAAACATTTCACTAGAATAAAGCAAAGTATGCACAACAATAAATTGCAAGCTAGTAGCTCAGGATTTCGACACGCCTTTCCTCTCCAATAATTAAAGTGCGGAGGAAGCCCTCAAACTCCTCTGGTTTAGGATCTCTTAATTCCTGTCAAGGGATCAAGCACATCTCATAAAATTCAGCAAGCGGTATCTCACGATGTTCAACATATAAATCAAAACACACCATGGGGGGTTCGAGCCTATTCACGAAATGGAAATTTTGCACAAAGGAATTTGTAAGGATGTGGTGCTGGTCACACTCAACTATGAAAGTCGACCAATCTAGCATTTGCAATGAATTGCGTAAACTCTTGGTAGAATCCGCATTCGTTCATGAAGGCATTATGCGGCTATTCGCACGGCCGAATCCTACGCGGAATGTCGAGGTCACTGTCTGAGGAGTCCCCACTGACTCCCTTGGCATTCCGTTCTAAAGAGCTTCTCCGAAAGAAGCTCATTTTTCCTATGAAAAATTTCTGAAATTTTTGGGACACAAAATGATATCAATAAAACTTAAGACTGATAACAAAGACCCATATGAATGTCTAGAGGCTATATCAAGCATTCAAACTACTTGGAACTCAAATAATTCAATATGCAAGCTCATTTTCAGTAGCACTAAGAGGAGCTAATTATGCAAAATATAACCCACTAAAGCAAAAACTAATTGCAGCAACGGAGGGGTCACACACCAATGAGCAAACCCCCAGAACAGTTTTGAAAATGGAGTTCCGAGCAAAGAGATGGAAAATCTCAGGTATGGGTGCAAGAACTCGAGGGAGACAACTACCAGGAATTTTTTCTAGTGGTAAGAGACGGAGTGAGTTAAAGGGATAAGCTAGGGGGTCCCTATGGGGCCCATTAAGCCACCATGGCGTGCCCTGGTGCCTCGTGGGCACCTGGGGCATCCCCGTGGTCTGTGTTCAGTGCCAGAAATTCTTAAATATTCTAAAAAAAATCATGTTAAAATTTTATGTCATTCTTAACATTTCTATTTTTGGGCCATTTTTTATTGCACAGATACAGAAAACAGGACAAACCTGGCATTTTGTTGTATTTAACTAACAATAACAGAAAATGAATAGTAGGTACAAAAATTGTGCTTACAAAATTCATTGACCACACGACCCTAGAAAAGAATCCATTAATAAGGTTGATCAAATCTTACTAACAAACCGTTTTCGAATGACATTAAACTGAAGAATCTTCGTATAACACTAAGTTCAATGGGGATATGCATCTCCCCTTATATAACAATATAATTTACTTAGTGAAGAAAGAAAGGGAAGGCTTAATAAAGTTAACTTACGTATTAACACTACTGAGATGGAACAACATAATAAACTAGTGTTAATTATGAATATGTTGTGATCATGCATCTTAGTGCCTTTTCCGACTGGTACTACTCCCTAGGATCTGAATTGGCTCCATGCAAGACACTGCTATGGTTTGCAGGCTATTCTTGTGAAGACCCTATACACCATTACAATTCCTTAAACAACATGTATGACAAATGCAAGAATGCATGGTATCAGTAGAATGTAGACTGGGTCAAAGAACTGCAAACCTTATTAGTAGCAGAACACTCAAAACTCATTGGTTTCCATAATTATGCCATGATAATCTTTTCATCCTTAAAATTGAACTTTCCAGGCACACCATCAAGGGGCTAAGGTCTTGAGTTTAGGCCTCAGCTTTCGCAATTTATTCAAAAATTGCTGCTGCCCAACTTCCCACGTCATAAACGAGAGAGGATCTTGAAGTGTATATGTGGTCCATGTGGATGACCTGGCCCTTTTCATCAATTCGAACATTTGGTTGCGTTGGCTCGTGCATGAAGTTTGGACGTCCTGCGCGTGGAGGAGAGGAGGGAGTGGTGGTCAAGAGAGGCAATTTCATGGCAGCGTGGTGTTTCATGGAGACAAGGGAGAGAAGGGCTGTCGAAAGAGAATGATTGGACAAGGATTCATCATGGGGATAAAGAAGCTATAAGGATAATGTTGGGGATGACCCTGCGCGCGTGCGTGGCCGCGACCGGAGGAGCAAGAATTTGGGTCACAATTTAACACATGCCACCATGGCGGCTACTATGGGCAACATGTACCTATCTGTCTATATAAACCCAGCAACATCTCAACCAATATCCAGGGGTGTAGGCAGGCACACATAGATACATACATACCATGGAATTCGTGCTAACTGTGTTGCTACTTTCCCTTGTGTTGTGCATCTAGTGCGGTTGCCGTCTTCCGGCGTCGTGCTTGGGCTTGGGCCGTCCACGACGGGTCAACAACTGATCATCGAGATCCGCGACCCTACCATCGCCCGCCGAGCGCTCATGGACCACGCTGATGCCTTCTGCAACCGACCACTGAACCTATTCCCCGTGGCCCTGGTGAGCGGGCGTCGCCGCAGTCACAGCGACAACCTCATGTCCATGCCCTACGGCCCATGTTGGCGTGCTCTCCGGTGCACCCTCAACGCCGCGGTCCTCCACCCGTCCACGTCTTGGACACACGGACCCGCTGCGCGCCGAGGCGATGGGTGCCCTCGTTTCTGACCTCCGCGTCCGTGCGGGCGGCGGCGGTGAGATTGTCGTCCGCGACATCCTCAATGCCGCCTGTTTCCGCTGGTGGCTCGTGATGTGCTTCGGTACCGGTGTGGACGAGGGTCACGATGCGCGGCGCGTGACTTGCTCCAGGCCTTTGTGCTGGCTGCTGATGGCAGCAAAGATTTTGCCGGCTCCAAGACGGCGGTTGCTGCACTGGTGGCGGTGGCGCCGGTTCCTCGCCTTCCGAGGCAAGCAGGCTGAGCTTTTCCTCCCTCTGGTCAACGCAAGACGGAACGCTAACCGTCATCTCAAGCTTCAGCGGTGGCCTGCCGCATATCTGGACCACCTCCTCGACGCCCGCGTCCCGTCGGCAACGACGACACAGCCGACGGCAAGGCCCTGCGCCCTCTCACAGACGACGAGCTGGTGAGCCTTCTCTCGAGTTCCTCGGTGCTGGGCCAGGGACCGTGGTATCCAGCATGGAGTGGACCTCGCCCACCTCGCCCTCCAGCCGGAGGTCCAGAACAACATCCGACGCGAGGTCGACGCCGTGGAGGGCGATTGTCTGAGGCACGCGTCCGGCAGATGAAGTACATGCACGCCGTCGTGCTAGAGAGCCTTCGCTCCACCCGCCGATTCCGTGTTGCTGCGCGACGTGCCTGATCAGGCGGTCGCCGAATCCTGGGATGCGCCGCCGCCGTGCGCCGACGGAGGGGATGCGGGCGCACTTCAACCTGGGAGAGATCGGCAGGGACAAGAATGCGTGGACGGACCCGGACGCTGCCCGTCCGAGCGCCGCCGGGGCGAGGGGAGGGCGTGGGCCTGGTGCCGGGGCCCAAGCGCAAGGAGATCAAGATGATGCTGCTCGGCGCGGGCAGAGGGCGTGCCCGGGGGGAGGGCTCGCCACCATGCATGTCAAAAGCTTCGTGGCGGCGCTGGTACGTGAGTTCGAGTGGGAGCCGCCGGCGGGGGGAGTCGTCGACCTCACGGAGCTGGATGGGTTCTTCAAGGTGATGAAGAGCCCGCCCGGGCGCGGGTGACGCCGCGGTAGCTTCCACGCCTGCACCATGCAGCACGTAGTACGAATAAGATCAAACGTACGTGCTCCCTCCTCCTTCCTGTGTTATAGTCACTCATATAGACTTGCTGCATGCGTACGTGCTCCCTATGTCTGTTGGATTGTACTCCCTCTGTTCATAAATATAAACATGTTTTGGAGAGTTTAATATAAACAAGAGTACATACAGATTAAAATAAGTGAACAAACACAACACCGCAGCACTACTGGAAAATTCATCGTTATCGCGTTCTTTACTCTTTGCCGAGTACAAGAACACGGGATCACAGTATGCCGAGAGCCCTGTGAAAGGCGCCCGATAAATAGGAGCCACGTGGCACGGCGGTTTTCCAACTGTAGTAGTACGCAGGCATTGTTCGCAAAATGAAAATATGACAAGTTAATCTGGAGTGTAGGAACTCTGGCCAAATGCAATAGAGACTCTTTTTGCAAAAGAATGGTTGGTCATCGTAGCAGAAAATCTAGTAGTAGTAATAATTGAACAAGTAAAAAGTGCTCAAAGCGATCTGATCTGACAGGCCCGGATGGGACGGACACCCACTTTGATGTTGTCTGGTAATAATTGGAAGAGCGGGAGAGATGAGATCTGGATCATATTAGGAGTATTTTTGCTTGATCGACTTGCCCTACCAAAGTCATACAGTAGCTTACTATAGATGAATAGGTTCTTCTTTTTTGGACACTATATTGAGATAATACTGGATGCGAGGACATCGTGGATGGAGCCCAAGCAAGTTTATCTAGATTATGCTAAACATCTGTGTAGCAGCAGAGAAATGAATCATTGAATGGTTATTTCACAACATTGCTCAAGCCACATCATTCAAAGCCAGCGACGAATTTATAACCAGAACTACCTAGTATTATGTTTATCATCTTATGCTAAGCATCTTTAGTAGCTGCAGAAAGAGTAATCATTAAATGGTTATTTTACAAGGTTGGCCAAAGTGCAAAAGGTCATATTTCTATCAGTTCTGGTCTTCTGGGCCTTTTAGGTGAGAGAATAAAATGTAATTTCTCGATCTAGTATTAAGTCTGTGGAAGGCAGTGCCTTCAAGCATTATTAGTTTGAGTTGAGCTTTACAGGAGTACGTGTTGATATTTTGTGATTGTCTGTTCAGATTAATTAATGTGTTGTGGGACTTGCTTCATTTTCAACAATTTGCTTGCAAGAATTAATAGATAGATCCATGGATGGACATATAAAAACTGGTGCTCACATATATTTACATGTAGCAGCTGGTGCGTTTAGTATGCGAGCAAGAAGAATGTATTGAGCTCGCTCGCTCACTCGCAGTAGGTTTTTATCTCTGGGAGTGAGACATGGTGGGTGTGCTTTGGCCTATAGAGTATCTAGACTGCTGCGTGCTGTGCTCTAGATCGAGTGTGTGTAACGTGCTGTGCTCTAGATCGAGTGTGTGTAACACCAGTCGACTATACTAGTTCCTCTGGATGAACACAACCAGAGCAAAGCAAGCAAACTTATTAGAGGAAGAAGGTGTTTGTAATTCAGTGCGTAGGGTCCTCTTCAGGAGTGTCTGTCTGGATCTTCTCCAGAAAGGTGCGTTTACGCATTGATTGACTGTCGATCGATCGAGCCAACGAGGGGGGAAAGGCTGATCATGCCACTGAATTGAAGCAAGCCTCGTGTGTGGCGTGGCTGCTCACTGTCTTGTACTGCGTGGGCGTGGGCGTGGATATGGGCATGGGCGTGGGCGTGGATATGGGCATGGGCGTGGGCGTGGGCATGGTTGTAATCATTGTTGTTGTAGGGTGGAACCCTAGATGATGATCTTTCATGAATTCGAGCTAGTATGTTTGTTTGTAGGAGTACGTGTTGAGCTTTTGTGATTGTCTGTTCAAATTAATGTGTTGTGGGATTTGCTTCATTTTCAACAATTTGCTTGCAAAAATTAATAGATAGATCCATGCATGGACATATAAAAAAGTTGGTGCTCACATATATTTACATGTAGCAGCTGGTGCGTTTAGTACTAGCAAGAAGAACGTATTGAGCTCGCTCGCTCGCAACAGGTTTTTATCTCTGGGAGTGAGACATGGGGGTGCTTTGGCCTGTAGAGTATCCAGACTGTTGTCTGCTGTGCTCCAGGGTGTGCAGCAGCAGTCGATTATACTATTTCCTCTGGATGAACACAACCAGAGCAAAGCAAGGAAACTTATTAGAGGAAGAAGGTCTTTGTAATTCAGTGTGTAGGGTCCTCTTCAGGAGTGTCTGTGTGGATCTTCTTTAGAAAGGTGCGTCTATGCATTGATTGACTGTCGATCGATCGAGCCAACGAGGGAGGGGAGGAGAGGCTGATCATGCCACTGAATTGAAGCAAGCCTCGTGCGTGAGCGTGGCTGCTCACTGAACTATACTGCATGGGCGTGGGAGTGGGCGTGGGCATGGGCGTGGACGTGGGCGTGGGCGTGGTAATCATTGTTATTGTAGGGTGGAACCATAGATGGAGATCTTTCACGAATTGGAGCTAGTGTGTTTATTTACAGGAGTACGTGTTGAGCTTTTATGATTGTCTGTTAAAATTAATGTGTTGTGGGACTTGCTTCATTTTCAAAATTTGCTTGCAAGAATTAATAGATAGATCCATGGACGGACACATAAAAAAGCTGGTGCTCACATATATTTACATATAGCAGGTGGTTCGTTTAGTACTATCAAGAAGAACGTATTGAGCTCGCTCGCTCGCAGCAGGTTTTTATCTCTGGGAGTCAGACATGGGGGGTGTGCTTTGGGCTGTAGAGTATCTAGACTGTTGACTGTTATGCTCCAGAGTGTGTGTAACAACATTGACTATACTAGTTCCTCTGGATGAACGCAACCAGAGCAAAGCAAGCAAACTTATTAGAGGAAGAAGGTGTATGTAATTCAGTGCGTACGGTCCTCTCCAGGAGTGTCTATCTGGATCTTCTTCGTAAAGGTGCGCTTATGCATTGATTGTCTGTCGATCGATCGAGCCAGCCAGTGAGGGGAGGAGAGACTGATCATGCCACTGAATTGAAGCAAGCCTGCGTGGCATGCGTGGCTGCTCGCTGTACCATACTGCGTGGGCATGGGCGTGGGCGTGGGCGTGGTAACCATTGTTGTTGTAGGGTGGAACCCTAGATGGAGATCTTTCACGAAATTGGAGGGGAAATCCCCAAGAACAAGAAGAACACAAAGGGGAAAAACAAGAGAAACACTCAAATTGACTTGATCCAATCACACATGTGTTAGATCCAATCACACAAAGAGAGATACAAAGGTCTAAATCCAACACAAGAAGATACAATAGGTAACTAGTTCATCTCAATCCTATGAGGAGAGAGGTCTTGATGATCCTATGATGGGGATCCTTCCCTAGATGGTGACTTGAATCCACTAGGAATCTTCTCCATAGGAGGTCTTGATCTCCATGTGAGAGGTCTCTTTCTCTCTCAAGAGGAGGTACAAGGAGCAAAGCTCACTAAATCATGTCATATACTTCGCTAACCTCCCCAAAAAGCTAGGTGAGGAGTATATATAATCTATGGACGAATTATGGGTAAACCAAGGGTACATAGGTAAATTATCCCAAATACGCCAGAGCCACGGTGGAGGGTCCAGGAACCCGGGGTCGCCTAGAGAAAGAGGGCCAGGCACCGGGTGAAGTCCGGCACCCGGTGCGTCTGGCACTGGGGTGTGAGGCCCAGTGCACCGCCCTTGGTGGCTGGCGGGGCCGGGCACCCAGGGGTGGATGGTGCGGGCCCCCGGGGTGTCCAGAAAGCTTCGAGTGCTTCGTGCTTTTCGTGAATTCTTCTTCCTTCTCTTCCTCCACGGGTGCTTGGGTCTCCCTCCGAGCTTCTTCATGGACATCTTGGTACCTAAGAATGCATAGAATTTCCATTTGAGGTCGAATCCAACTCTCATGCGAATCCGAACGAAACACGAAGAGGAAAGGGTTAACCTCATTTCGATGGTATGCGTAACGCGTTCTTGTCATTGGTCCACGAGGTGCTTGATGAGTTGTAGTGGAGTCCATGGGGATGACGAGGGATGCTCCGCATCATCTCCCTCCCCTTGGGTGAGAGCCGCCCACGGATCGTGATCTTCATCACCATGGTATTGGGACAAGTCCTTGACGTTGAATTTGTTGGTGTCGCACATCGTATATGCCTTCATATGACCTGGTTGTCTCGTGATGGTACCGCCTTTGTGAATCCTTCAAAATGAAAGAACATGACAAACACTTGGAAAAACAAATGAGATTAGTGCAAATGCAACACCTATCATTCGTGTGGTGAAATACCCAACAAGTGTTTTCATTATTCTTATCATAAGAAACGACAAGGGAATGTGGCATGGTATGTGTTTATGATGCGATAACAACCAAATACAATAGGACAAATCAAACAAGCATGCATCACAAATAAGGTGTCCGAGTCTCCAAGATCAGTAATCATAGCATGATTGCACTCGAGGCATGTGAATATGATAGAGGCAACTAATGGAGACAAGTGACAATGTTCAAGATAAGTCATGTGAATGACATGAACATATATGTCATCAACCCAAGAAAGCGAGTAAGAATGTAACATGGGTGATGCGACAAAGCAAGCAATCATAGCGATCATGTCAAACAAGTTAGTAGTGTGAAGATGCAATATACTAGAGGTAATCATGGCAATTATGTCACAGGAGCAAATAGTGGGCATGAATAATGCACATGACATATAACAAACATGAAAGCAATATATGAGCAAAATATCATCAATGTATTGGTGAGAGGTCGCATGTAAATAGAAATGGAACATCATGACTCTCCCAACACAACAAGCATCAATAGCATGGAGTACAAAGAAATCATGGCAATAGCTATTAAGATCTCCACCAATCATGCAAATACACATAGTAGTAGTAGAATGGTTGATCAGATGTAAGTGCAAGCAAGGGCCAAAATTGCATGGCAAAGGCATCAGAATAAGCATATCATGCAAAGTGAACATGGCAATATGGGCAAAGGATAAATAAAGGATAATAACCCATAACCATGTGAGGGCCATGTAGAAGGAATGCGCGAAGTCGTTGCGCGGAGGAAACGGTTGGTGACACATCTCACAGATTCCCAAGGAATTGTTGCCCTATAGAGCTTGTTTCGTCAACTCGTGGTGTTGTGAGGTTGACGAGTAAGTATGGGTACCTACACAAAATAGACACAAGCCAAAGAAAGTGTGTGCGTGGTAAATGTACACATCATCCATCATGATGTGTATGTGCACGTGTGAGTTAGCACAAGATAATCAATGCTCAAAGAAATTTGTTGGATGGTATAAGAACATGTCATTCATCATGAATGAATAGTTGTTATGTATAACACGATGAGGATGCAAATTGAGCATACAATTATATGGCGCATCAATAACATTGTCATTGATGGGGAGCATACGGTCTCCTCATGAGGAAACTAAAGGGGTCTCCTCATGAGCAATTTCGGGAGCATAATATGGAGAAGTGAAACAACATCCAAAACAATGCATATCCGGAGCTAGGTGCTCATGGCATGGCATATGAGATAAATGATGGAAAGGTAGCATGTCAACATCATCACAAGAAAAAAAATGCCAATAACCATGGGCTTGTCATATATGCCATAAGTGCAAATTGGGTTTATTTTAATGGCATACGCATAGTCACTACGATGAGATTGCAATGTGACATATTGTTGATCTCATGCATAGCATATGAAGAGTCAAGCGGATTGTCAAACATGTTGTGACCAAGAGAATTATCACAAGAAATCCTATGCAACATGGCATCACAACTAACAGACTCCACATGGCAATCATCAAACTCATCATAAATTGGTAAATCATCGCATGAGGAAGTAGCACTACCATGAAGTGTGTCAATAAGAGGATCAACATCATGCAAGCAATCAATGTCAAGAATGTCCACTGGTGGGACTAGAGCATTACCATCACCTATGTTACCTTTGTCATTCCACTCATGTATTGTAGGTCAGGTGGGAAAGACCAAATGGTGGTCATCATCTTCATCTTGATGGAACCATGTGGGGGGTGCATCATATATGTGGAGGGTGCATCTTCATCTTTGGTAAAGAGAGGGATCGACATAATGAGCCCATCAGTGGATGACAACTTGGAGCGAGTGTTAATGGGAGTAGAGATGGAATTGGAATTAAGAATGTGAGTACGATCTAAATTTCAAGGGTGTATTGTTGTCGAGACATGAAAACGCCAATGTTTGTTGCGGTGCACATTGATGCCAAGGAAGTGATGTATATTGTGAAGACCACTCATGCAAAACTCATGCTTAAGAGAGTTGATGATGAAGTTAAGAAAAGTTGCGGTCTTAGTAATGAGTATAATGTCGTCAATATAAATAAGTAAGCTACATGTGTATCAGGGTGTAGGATAAACAAGGAGGAATCACACTTGGAGGCAACAAAACCAAGTATTTGGAGGAAAGCAGTGAAATGTTGAAACACGCATTTAACAATTTACTTAAGACCACATTGTGATTTGTGGAGATGACATATATGTATGGATTTAGTAGAATCGATAAAGCTGGAGAGTTGTTGGCAATATACCGTTTCTTGAAGACGACTATGCAGGAATACATTTTGACGTCCATCTGCTGCATGGGCCAAGACTGAGAGGTGACTATGCACGACACATATACTGGTGGGCTTGAGCACATTGCTGAATGTCTCACCATAGTCAACACCATCATGTTCAGCAAACTCGTGAAGAACCTAACACGCCTACAACGAGATAAGGAGCCATTCAGATTGAGTTTGTGGCGAAAACCTAGTTGGCGGGAGTCGGGGTCTAGGCAGCAGTAACATTTATGTTCACCACATTCATACCTGAAGGACAAGGAACCAAAGACCTAGTGTCATTCAGCATCATGGCCTTAAATTCATCTAACATTGCATTATGCCAATTATGGTCCTTAAGTACCGATTTATAAGAAGCCATAGGCGTGAGAGGAGGAAGAAATGGCTAGGGAATAATTTTTATTTTGTTGATTCAGCATAAGATAACCAGCTTTGGCTCGAGTGCGCATTGTGTGTTTATTGTGAGGTGGTTGTACGGGAGCGGCTTTTGTCGGTAGTTCGGGAACACAAGGCAGAGCAGGAGAGGGAGGAGCAAAATGCGAGGAAGATCCGGGTTGGTCAACGCAGTAGGTGGGTTGGGAGGAGAGGAGGATGTCGCTGTGGTAAGGGTGGGAGGCGATGGACCTAACACGAGCCGTGAGTGTTGTTGGCGCAGGTGGGGGATGCGGGACTTGATGGAGAGAGTGTAGGACCTGTAGGGCTGGTGGGTGACGCGTGAGGAGGTAAGTGGGGTGACATGGCAGGCAGGGAGTCGTGTATTTGTGCATGCGAAAGTGGTTGACAATGATGACGTGGCGGGCTGGGCGATGGGCACATGATCAGGAGCTGTTTTGTTTGGGCTGGACAAGGTAGGTGAGGGGTCGGGATCAATGACTGGCAAATTTAGTGGTAGGGTCAGTGGGGTATCTGGTGCGAAGAGGTGTTGTGTGGGCGGGGCTGTGGGAAGGACATAGCGAAATTTGGTTTCATCGAAAAATACATGCCTGGAGATGAAAACATGGCGGGAGTTGAAGTCTAGGAAGCGGTAACATTTATGTTCAAGGGAGTAACCAAGGAAAACATGGCAGATAAAGCAAGCAGCTAATTTCTGAGGGACGTGGCATATGTGTTTGGGGACCATAAGCAGCCAAAGGCGCGGAGATGGTAGTATGTGGGATGGACACCAAAGAGAAGATAGCTGGGCGTAGGAAAATTAATGGGACTGGATGGGAGGCGATTGAGGAGATAGGTGGTGGTATGGAGGGCTTCAACCCAAAATGGCAGTGGAAAGTTTGCTTGAATGAGGAGGCTATGAACATTGTCATTGGTTGAGCTAATGAGTCATTCGTCTTTGCCGTTTTGAGGGGAAGTGAAGGGGGGGGGAGCTAAAAATTGATGCCATCTTTTGAGAAGAACGTGCGGAGAGAGGAGTTGATGAATTACTGCCATTGTCACAATGGATACATTTTATTAGGGTATGAAATTTTGTGATAAGAGATTAGAAGAAACTTCGTAGAATGGAGGAGGTGTTGGCTTTACAATGCAAAGGAAATGACCATGAGTAATGAGAGAAATCATCTAAGAAAATAAGGTAATAATAGAAACCAGAAATACTTGCAATGACGAGGTCCAAAGATCACAATGAAGTAATTGAAAAGGTGTAGTGGTACAACTTTTGGAGTTAGGAAAAGAAAGGCCTGCCTCCCAAGTGGACATGTAGAGCATACAGAGGGTTCTACATCATTTTCCACGGATTACAAAATTCGTTTATAAAGTGGAACTTGATTCTAATAATTTAGAGTTGGTTAGCAAACAAAATTTAAATCCTCAAAAATCATGAAGGGTTGAAGGAACTATCTAAACAAAGAATAATAAGTTGACGCCAAAGAAGAGGTAGACATTAAGTAGCATCAATAAATAGCCATGTTCAAGATTTCTTCCGATTAACCAGTTAACTTGCCGATTAATCCCTACTCGTAGGGTCAGCGAGTAGCCTATAAACCGATAAATTGTCTGATTAATTGATTCAATTGCCGATTAACTTGCCGATTAGCCGATTAATCCCCTACTCACTAGCCAACCGAGCAGCTACCAGTTAACAATTTCCTCAACAATGCAAATAGAGGTGACAAAACCGTGCATTTATTAAATGAAGGTGTATTTCTTTAGGTGACTTGATGAAATGATGGGAAAAGTACTAGGTTAAGGCATGGATGCTACTCAACATGATTAATGGACACATCATTTAGAAGATCTTTTGCCAATGCCTCACAACAAATGTTAAGACACTTTCAAGCAAGAAACCTGAAGAGAACACATGACACTATTAATTACAAAAAACCACATTACACAAATAGACTTGGCTCTGGATTTAACAGTCTGCCTATGCAATGCAGGAGCATATTTAAATATCCTGGAATTCCTAAGGGAACAATCATGATTCTGATAGAAATTATAGTCACTCCTCTATAGGACTGTGCAATACTTGAAAACATGCACAAAGTTGACATCCTAAATACACCAGGATGATACTAAATTTAAATGTTTATATAGACACCAAAAAGACATGATCACATATTATAGAAGAACCAACAGTAGTCAACTTAGATAATCAATTATTGCAGATAATTAAGGGCAAGAAATTAGCTTGGAGGAGTGTGTTTGTTTAGGTTCAACAAAAATGTACTCCGTCCATCCAATATTACTTGTTGCTGAAATGGATGTATCTAGACATATTTTAGTGCTAGATACATCCGTTCGAGCGACTAATATGGAACATATGTCGTATTATTTTGCGAGAAAGGAATGTGCTCTGGCTATTTCATTAAGAAGTGAAAATCGACAAACCGACAGAACATTTACAAAAAGAACCAAAAATAACAGAGCCAAAAAAAACTACATTACGTTGAAGTTATATCGCTACCATAATTGCATACAAGGATTCAAGATGAGTTAACATGTTATACACTACATGGATCATAAATGTGTTAAACTGATCAATGCCCTAAAGATCAGAGCTGAGTAGTAGATTTAGGGGCGAGCCCACCATAATTTATGGGTATTCTGCTGAATACCCGTTAATTTTTGAAAAATAATAATATGTATTGTTCTGTCTAACATACAATAGTATAATTTCGCCATTGAATATTAAAAAGGATGAAGTTGTAGAGTGGTAGGTTAAGACATTATTACATGTGTTCCTCATTTATTTTCTTTCACTTTAGATTATATTTCGATCATTATTACATGTCTAGATTAAACAAATTCATGTGTTTCAAAGAGCATGAGATATTTTGACATTAGAAATGGCAAAGATATGCTAAAATTGTATCTTCGTGACCAAAATATAGTTTCAACATGGCCCAAGTTTGAATTTTTTTTGTGCTACAACAATTGTATGTATGGTTTATCTATTGAATTTAAACATGGATTTGTTGATTTGGTTTGGACAAGTATAACATGTCATGGTGTCAAAACCCGTTCTTTGTTGATTTTTCCACTATAAACATTATATTTTATTCATGATTTTTTATTACCCATTTGTAAAACTTGGGACCGTCCTTGAGCAGAGTTGCTGATATTTGCCGTTGGTTGCCAAAGTGATGATTGATCTAGTACTGAATCTCGGGTGAAACATTGTGCTAACGACTAAGGTCCATGGAGCCTTATGTACTAAAACTCAACTAAGACCAAACCTTTTCTTCACGCAATATTGTGAAGAAGCTAACCTCCAAATTTTCTTTCGCATTTTGTTGAAAAAATATTGTGAAATTGATGTTGTCTCATGCATCAAAAACGGTGTACTTCTACAGTTTTGTTACAAGAGATAACTAGCCAGCGTACACCTAAACATTAAACCGCAACACCATGGTTTGATAATGAATGCGGAGAGGTGCAAGAACCACCATGTTCGTACCTTCTTTAGAAGCAATTGCAGTTAGCAAGTTCCATGCCAAATTTTGCCTGCTACAGAATACAATGTGCTTGGTGTTTACTTTACGAGTTTTTCATGTTTTTCTTTTGAAGAAAAACAATAAAACTATTTTTTGTTTATCTCAACCTTGGAAATACTAATACTAATAGTATTCTTCTTGATCTTGTAGGATATGATAACTGGTGAGACAGCTAGGAGTTTGCCGAATTGCTCCCATGCTTTTCACCAGCCTTGCATGGACATATGGCTCCTTACGCATGGTTCATGCCCTGTGTGTCGGCAACATGTGCAGCATATATAAGCATACATGCATTTTGTACAATTGAGTTCTCTGTCCTAGAAGTTATGTAAAATATATGCTCTCATACAATGTACAAAGGGAGAGGAGAGAGAGTATACACACACCGCGTACTCCAAGCAAGTGTCTATGTACTGCTATTTTATCTTGCATCCCGTGAAAAATTTGGTGTGGAAAAGATAAATTGTCTGTCATAGAATGTATACAAGACATTTTAGAATGTGAGTTATGCTGATATGGGATGTATCAGTGTTGCATTCTATATGTGTGATTGAAATGAGTTTGTATAAAAAAGTTAAGACCAGAAAACTACTAAGCAATTTTATAGTTGACTAGCAAAACCTCAGCGGCGGCACATTGCATGTCCGAGGAGAATAAGATGCACCGATCTTTGAAAACAAATGAACACTTGAAGGGAGGATGGCAGAAAACAAAAAATCAACCTACACAAAGCAGCCCAGGACCACTATGAAGATGCATACAAGGTTATGATCTGATCGTTACCAACTCATAGCTTAGCGGAAGTACTGTTGGTGAAGATCGTCGATGCAGATCCTGTAGCTAGGATTTTACAACATGTGATAGGCTTTTAATCACAATATCCAAGAATCAGTGATTAACATGTTTAATCATAATTCTCGGGAATTATACCTTTGACCAGCCTTCTGAAGGAAATATGCCCTAGAGGCAATAATAAAGTTGTTATTCATATTTCCTTATATCATGATGAATGTTTATTATTCAAGCTAGAATTGTATTAATCGGAAACACACCTTACAGTCAATCAATGCATAAACACACCTTTCTGAAGAATATTTGTGTTAAATCACATGGTGATGTGAACTAGATTATTGACTCTAGTGCAAGTGGGAGACTGAAGGAAATATGCCCTAGAGGCAATAATAAAGTTGTTATTCATATTTCCTTATATCATGATGAATGTTTATTATTCATGCTAGAATTGTATTAACCAGAAACTTAGTACATGTATGAATATATAGACAAACAGAATGTCACTAGTATGCCTCTACTTGACTAGCTCGCTGAATCAAAGATGGTTAAGTTTCCTAGCTATAGACATGAGATGTCATTTGATTAACGGGATCACACCATTAGAGAATGATGTGATTGACTTGACCCATTCCGTTAGCTTAGCACTTGATCGTTTAGTATGTTGCTATTGCTTTCTTCATGACATATACATGTTCCTATGACTATGAGATTATCCAACTCCCGAATACCGGAGGAACACTTTGTGTGCTACCAAACGTCACAACGTAACTGGCTGATTATAAAGGTAGAGCATCAAGAATACCGGAGGAACACATTGAGCATCAAGATCTATAGAGATAGATCAAGACGCTTGATAAGATTTTTCAATGAGTACATACCTTGATAAGATTTTGAAGTAGTTCAAAATATAACAGTCAAAGAAGGAGTTCTTGCCTGTGTTGCAAGGTGTAAAGTTGAGTAAGACTATACCATGATCGAATCTCGGGCAAGTAACATACCGATGACAAAGGCAACAACGTATGTTTTTATGCGGTTCGACCGATAAAGATCTTCGTAGAATATGTAGGAGCCAATATGGGCATCCAGGTTCCGCTATTGGTTATTGAAAAGAGAGGTGTCTCGGTCATGTCTATATAATTCTCGAACCCGTAGGGTCCGCACGCTTAACGTTCGTTGACGATATAGTATTATATGAGTTATGTATGTTGGTGACCGAATGTTGTTCGGAGTCCTGGATATGATCACGTACATGACGAGGAACTCCGGAATGGTCCGGAGATAAAGATTGATATATGTGATAATAGTGTTTAGTCTCCGGAAGGGTTCCGGAACTCACCGGAAGAGGTTCCGGATGTTTCTCGATATGTTTGGGTACGAGAACACTTTATTTGGGCCAAAGGGGAAAGCCAACATGGTTTTTGGAAAGCGCAAAAGGAAGTTTTGCGGAGTCCAGGGGCCAGACGCCAGGGTCCCTGGCATCTGTGTCCAGACGCCGGCAACCTTGGCGTCTGGCCCTGGAGTCCGAGAAGGACTCTTGCCTTTCGGGTGAAACCAACTTTGTGGAGGCTTTTACTCCAAGTTTCGACCCCAAGGCTCAACATATAAATAGAGAGGTAGGGCTAGCACCAAATACACATCAAGAAACACCAAGCCGTGTGCCGGCTACCCCGTCCCCTCTAGTTTATCCTCCGTCATAGTTTCTGTAGTGCTTAGGCGAAGCCCTGCAGAGATTGTTCTTCACCAACACCGTCACCATGCCGTCGTGCTGCCGGAACTCATCTACTACTTCGCCCGTCTTGCTGGATCAAGAAGGCGAGGATGTCATCGAGCTGAACGTGTGCTGAACGCGGAGGTGCCGTATGTTCGGTACTTGATCGGGGCGGATCGTGAAGGTGTACGACTACATCATACGCATTGATAAATGCTTCCGCTTAACAATCATCAATGGTATGAAGATACACTCCGCCTCTCGTTGCTATGCATCACCATGATCTTGCGTGTGCGTAGGATTTTTTTTGAAATTACTACGTTCCGCAACAATGGCATCCGAGCCAGGTTTATGCGTAGATGTTATATGCACGAGTAGAACACAAGTGAGTTGTGGGCGATACAAGTCATACTGCTTACCAGCATGTCATACTTTGATTCGGCGGTATTGTTGGATGAAGCTTCCCAAACCGACATTACGCGTATGCTTGCACGAGACTGGTTCTACCGACGTGCTTCGCACATAGGTGGCTGGCGGGTGTCAATTTCTCCAACTTTAGTTGAATCAAGTGTGGCTACGCCCGGTACTTGTTGAAGGTTAAAACAGCACTAACTTGACAAAATATCGCTGTGGATTTGATGCGTAGGTAAGAACGGTTCTTGCTCAGCCCGTAGCAGCCACGTAAAACTTGCAACAACAAAGTAGAGGACGTCTAACTTGTTTTCGCAGGGCATGTTGTGATGTGATATGGTCAAGACATGATGCTAAATTTTATTGTATAAGATGATCATGTTTTGTAACCGAGTTATCGGCAACTGGCAGGAACCATATGGTTGTCGCTTTACTGTATGCAATGCAATCGCCCTGTAATTGTTTTTACTTTATCACTAAGCGGCAGCGATAGTCGTAGAAACAATAGTTGGCTAGACGACAACGATGCTACGATGGAGATCAAGGTGTCGCGCCGGTGACGATGGTGATCATGACGGTGCTTTGGAGATGGAGATCAAAGGCACAAGATGATGACGGCCATATCATATCACTTATATTGATTGCATGTGATTTTTATCCTTAACACATCTTATTTTGCTTAGTTCGACGGTAGCATTATAAGATGATCTCTCCTAAATTTCAAGGTATAAGTGTTCTCCCTGAGTATGCACTGTTGCAACAGTTCTTCGTGCTGAGACACCACGTGATGATCGGGTGTGATAAGCTCTACGTTCACATACAACGGGTGCAAGCCAGTTTTGCACACGCAGAATACTCGGGTTAAACTTGACGAGCCTAGCATATGCAGATATGGCCTCGGAACACTGAGACTGAAAGGTCGAGCGTGAATCATATAGTAGATATGATCAACATAGTGATGTTCACCATTGAAAACTACTCCATCTCACGTGATGATCGGACATGGTTTAGTTGATTTGGATCACGTGATCACTTAGATGATTAGAGGGATGTCTATCTAAGTGGGAGTTCTTAAGTAATATGATTAATTGAACTTTAATTTATCATGAACTTAGTCCTGATAGTATTTTGCAAATAATGTTGTAGATCAATAGCCCGCGTTGTTGCTTCCCTATGTGTTTATATGTGTTCCTAGAGAATACTAAGTTGAAAGATGATAGTAGCAATGATGCGGAATGTGTCCGTGAGCTGAGTTTTATCCTCATTGCTGCACAGAAGAATTATATATTTGATGCACCGCTAGGTGACAGACCTATTCAGGAGAAGATGCAGACGTTATGAACGTTTGGCTAGCTCAAAATGATGACTACTTGATAGTTTAGTGCACCATGCTTTACGGCTTAGAAATGGGACTTCAAAGACTTTTTGAATGTCATGGACCATATGAGATGTTCTAGGAATTGAAGTTAATATTTCAAGCAAATACCCGAGTTGAGAGATATGAAATCTCCAACAAGTTTTATAGCTAAAAGATGGAGGAGAATAGCTCAAGCAGTGAGCATGTGCTCAGATTGTCTGGGTACTACAATTGCTTGAATCAAGTGGGAGTTAATCTTCCAGATAAGACAGTGATTGAGAGATTTCTCTAGTCACCATCACTAAGTTACTAGAACTTCGTGATGAACTATAGTATGCAAGGGATGAAGAAAATGATTCCCGGGCTCTTTGTGATGCTAAAATCGACGAAGGTAGAAATCAAGAAAAGAGCATCAAGTGTTGATGATTGATAAGACCACTAGTTTCAAGAAAAGGGGAAAGGGAAAGAAAGGGAACTTCAAGTAGAATGGCAAGCAAGTTGTCACTCCCGTGAAGAAGCCCAAAGTTAGACCAAAGCCTGAAACTGAGTACTTCTACTTCAAAGGAAATGGTCACTGGAAGAGGAAATGCCCTGAATATTTGGTGGATAAGAAGGATGGCAAAGTGAACAAGGGTATATTTGATATACATGTTATTGATGTGCACTGACGGTGTCCTGGACTAGGGGGTACTCACCACGTCGTCCCCCAATCGGTTAGATTGGGCCGAGGACCCCCAGGGCCGCATACTCATGGGCCAGTCCGGACAGGTGCCGCATACAAGGAAGATTCCACAAGACTTGGTGATCAAGACAAGGACTCCTCCCCCAATGGCATATTCATCTAGGACTCTTGTTATCCTAGGCCTCTGGTGCATTATATAAACAAGGGTCAGGCTAGTCGACATATATACAATATACAACAATCATACCATAGGCTAGCTTCTAGGGTTTAGCCTCCTTGATCTCATGGTAGATCTACTCTTGTACTACCTATATCATCAATACTAATCAAGCAGGAGTAGGGTATTACCTCCATCGAGAGGGCCCGAACCTGGGTAAAAACATCGTGTCCCTTGTCTCCTGTTACCATCCGCCTAGTCGCACAGTTCGGGACCCCCTACCCGAGATCCGCCGGTTTTGACACCGACATGCACCTTACTAGTGTTTATAGTAGCCCCTGGGTATTTGATACTTGTTCGGTTGCTAATATTAGTAACTCGAAACAGGAGTTACAGAATAAACAGAGACTAGTTGAGGGTGTACTGACGATGTGTGTTTGAAGTGGTTCCAAGATTGATATAATCATCATCGCACACTCCCTATACTTTCAGGATTAGTGTTGAACCGAAATAAATGTTATTTGGCGTTTGCATTGAGCATGAATATGATTTGATCATGTTTATTGCAATACAGTTATTCATTTAAAGTCAGAGAATAATTATTGTTCTGTTTATATGAATAAAACCTTCGATGGTAATACACCCCATGAAAATAGTTTGTTGGATCTCGATCGTGGTAATACACATATTCATAAAATTGATGCCAAAAGATGCAAAGTTGATAATGATAGTGCAACTTATTTGTGGCACTGCCGTTTGGGTCATATCAGTGTAAAGCGCATGAAGAAACTCCATAAATATGGACTTTTGGAATCACTTGATTATGAATCATTTGATGTTTGCGAACCGTGCCTTATGGGCAAGATGACTAAAACTCCGTTCTCCGGAACAATGGAACGAGCTAGTAGGATCGGGTAGGGTGGAGGTAGCAAAGGGCGCAGTAGGTCACATTTTGGCTTGGGATCCCTATGGGTGTGTTTGGTAGCATTTCCTATCTTGCATGGTTGCTCTCCTGTGATACATCCTGTGTGTAGACATGTTGAGTACAGGCATTTGCTGTTGTTTGGTAGCGGTGTATGTGCTGAGGCATGCTAAGCTAAGACTCTGTTTGGAAGGTTGCATCTGTTTAGCCATGTCGGTCGGTATTGTAGCAACCTATGTTTTCAAATAAGTTAACAAAACATTCAAAAAATGTGGACAATATTTTGAAACATCTATACCTATACTAATTCTAGACTCCCAAGAAATTCCCACGTTAATTAGATTTTACGAGCCGTTCATCCAGGTGGGACCGAATTATTACGGTGTTGATTCAATCATGAAATCCTCAGCAAGAAAAGGTTATTCTTTTTTGTTTTAAAAACAAAAGAAAAAAAGAGTCTCTTAAAGAAAAAAAATGAGGATCTTAAGAAGTCCTCACACTTTATCCCACTTCGCACGTTCCTACGTGAGGACTTCTCCATAGGTTGCAAAAGAAAAAAAAACTTTATCCCAATCTGCATGTACAAGAGTCATATCACGCATGCATTTTTATAAGTCAAGTAATAGAAGAAGTAAAAAAACTAGACAAAAAATCCAGTCTGCACGTACAATGGGCCCAACCATGAGAAAAACTATATATAGGGGTCTCCTGGCCTAGCAAATATAGGGTAAAAAAACAGCCCTAGCGCATCATGCCTCATCCTATGTACGTCATGCACGGCTCATCCTTTGATTTTTTCTGTCAGTCAAGTAATAGAAGATGTGAAAAAAACTTAGAAAAAAATTCCAATCTGGACGTACACAGGACCAAAACCTCACGTAATTATAATCATGAGAAAAATTAGATAAAGCGATCTCCTGCCCTAGCAAATATGGCGTAAAGAAAACAGCCCTAGCTTATCCTCGCCCATGCCGTCACCGTCGCCCACGCCGCCGTATCGCCTCCGGTCATGCAACCGGACATGATGCCGCCACAGTACTTGATGTCATGCATGGCCTCTTTAGTCTCTGTCCCACTCACGACATGGATTGTTTCAAGCAAACTGCAGCCACCCTAAAATCCTAGGAGACCTGCCAATTACTCAGCAACCCGTTGCCCACAAGGCCATCCTGCTTGAGATATTTCGTGGTTAGTGATGAGTAGATTGATCCATCAAGCATAACTTCATGTCCGTCATGTACATACTCCAGATTGTGGCAGCGTGTGAGGTCTTGGACTACGAAAAAAGTAATTACTTTTTATTACTACAGGATATACCTTCTAAGTTCATGACGGTTCTAATAAACATATGATGTTCGTTGGTTAGCCGAGTTAGGAATAGAGCTACTAAAAAGTACTTACTCAGAGGAGTGCTACAAATCCTTATACTCCTGCCTATATTTTTATCCTACATCTACTTCTCACATTATACAAATGCTGCACTATAAAAAGGTCTACATAATAGCATGATTGGGAGAAGCAGGCAATCTATCAGAAAATGAGACTGAATAAATAATATGTTATTTTAAAAAAAGAACTATATCTTAGATATTGATACAAATACATATTAATCGTTTGTACGGTCAGAGAAAGGGTCGCTTCAGTATTATGATTTTTTTTCACATAGCTTATTCCTACTCCGAGTCATATTATTTCTAAATTCTCAGTCTGAACCAAGGGTCGGTAAAATCTTCTTATGACCAGCTTTTGCTGGATAGGAGCTAACAATTGTAGTTTCGTAAAAAAAATTTTAATTGTGCACTACTAATTTCTTTTGTACAATTATAGTTTCATACACAAAAAAAAAACTTCTCTCTTAGACCAATAAACAAAGAGCTGACTGCTACTTATTGACAATCTTATTGGCCCTGCCACCTTGCGTAGAAAACACATTATGTTGGCCAAGGACATTAGAAAATTGCACTGAGCAATTCGGGTTGGTCATGGAATAATAATATTACTACTACTAACATTATGTCCCGGTTGGTAAGGATTTTTTTATTTTTATTTTTGAAATAAAAGCAAAAACAGCCCGCCTACTGGGCCGGCATGGCCTGCATACGACTAGAAACCCAATCTCTAGTTGGGCTAGGATGCAGACCCGTACGGCCCAGTAGGCCCCACAGGGCAGAAGATTTGCAATAGGCCCACAAAGGCCTGCTTAGAGAGGAGCTCGACACGGTAGCCGCGGCGGGGCTTATAAACCGGTGCGAGCTCCTCTCAACTAGCGAGGTGGGACTAAACATTGTGCCCTGCGGGTGGCAGCGCACCACCTTTAGTACCGGTTGGTGGCTCCAACCGGTACTAAAGGGGGGGGGGGTCTTTAGTACCGGTTGGAGCCACCAACCCGTACTAAAGGCGGGTTGGTGGCTCCAACCGGCGGGTTGGTGGCTCCAACCGGTACTAAAGACCCCCCCTTTAGTACCGGTTCGTGGCACGAACCGGTATTAAAGGTTCGCCACGAACCGGTACTAATGAGCGCCGCCCGTCTGGCCGTTGGAACCGGCACTAATGGTCAAATTAGTGCCGGTTCGATTGCAAACCGGGACTAATGAGTTTCACATTAGACCCTCTTTCTACTAGTGACCATGGAGTTTTTTCTTACTTACTATAAAATATACATGTTTTGAAAGTAATTTTTCACAAACCCTATACTTAACTTTAATATAGTTCTATTCCTCCAAATTGAAGCAACATTTCACCGAAATAACTAGCCCGTGCAGCTGCACGGGTTGAGGACTAGAGGTATAAATAATTATTTTGAAAACTAAATCATTTTTAAAAATTTTGTTTTTTTAATTTAAGCAAAAATTGAATGTTTGATATTTTAAAATTTTAAACAAAATTTGAAATCTGAACTTTTTTGGATTGTTTTAAATCCGAACTTTTCTGAAATGTAAAAAGTATTGAAATTATAAATATTTTTTGAAAATTTTAACAAAATTTGATAATCTAGACATTTTTTAATTTGAAAATATAGATATTTTTTGAAAATATGAAAAATAAATTGAAAATCTGTTGAAGTTTTGGTATTCTGAACACTTTCTAAAAATTAAATTATTTTTTAGAAGTTCTAAACACGTTCTGAAACATATTGTCACTCGCTTCGCTCATGCATGCTGACCTGCGAACGGCTGGTGTGGTGTTCTCTCTTCGTGCATGATAAGAGGGTATTTGGGCTGAGCTCGTGCATGCTGAGGAGGCCCCGTGCAGGCTACCAAACACCCGAAAGTAGGTCGAGAAGGGAACACTTGAGCCCATGCACTCTACCAAACACACCCTATACGACCCTTTGTGCGCCAAAGCGTCAGGAAACATAGGGGATCGCTTGACTGGCTAACCCATCAGCGCTTTGGTATGGTCGGTAGCGACTCAAATGAACTACTGATTTCTATATTTTTTCCGGTTTCTCTCGATTTTTGATTATCTTTCCCTAAAAACGTGAGAAAAAATATTTAAAATAATGTGAACATTTTTTGAAAACATGAACAAAATTTATACATGTGTAGACATTCTCTCAGAAAAATGAACATTTTATTTAGACTTTTGCGAACTTTTTGGAAAAATTATATTTCTTCTAAAGTTGTCAACAGAAAAAAAACTAAAACTTGCCATCCTAAAAGAAAAAATATACCTCAAAAAATTATAATTTGTCATCCGAAAAGAAAGTTGTCATGCTTGACAACCCTCGCGTCACTGAACTAGCCATCAAATAACATTCGGACTTGTCATGTGTTCGTGCCACACGTGGGACATTTATTAGGTTCAAATTTTAATACCTATGCATATCCTAAGCGCTGTTGTTATCAGTTGTCATTGCTGGAAAAAATCTCTACGAACATCTACAGCCGAAGACAACAAATCTGGGCCCTCAAACGCCCGTGGACGCGCCCTAGCGCGTCCGAGGACAGTGACCAGTCACGCCTCAAGTAATTGATTTCACATCCGCGTACCATATATCCGGCACCCTATATCTACATATGGAAAATGCATATTGCAGATCGAAAATTCATTGTAGGCATGCGTTTAGTCTGGAAAATGGATATGTTCATACAGGTATTCTCTTTTTTGAATAACGAGTACACAAAACATGGTTCATCGTATTCGTTTGTTCACGTGATGGACAGAATGATACTACTAGTGTTTATCTTGATTTTGGTAACTTACAGTATGAATCTAGTTTTTTTTCAGGGCCCGAATATTATAACTCGCAGCTTGAATCTTGTGTTTGTCAGAGGATCCACATCAGCTCATCTTGTGCAAGCTTTGGAAGACTACTTTGACAGTTCTTCTAGCGTTCAAGGAATGGGGAAAGATGGTACTAACTCCACTTAATCTGTACACATTGAAAATGTTGATCACCCTATAAAATCACTTCCATTTTACTCTTTTACACAGCCTTGTAAGCTGATTCTTGGACCCACAACTTTGTTTGTTGTTCTAAGATGTGAACCGAAATTGTAATTGTGTATGGGATTCAAGCATTACATGTTTGTTTCATGTTCTGCTTGAGGTTTGTCCCCAATTTCGAAAATCATTGATTTCGTCAACTCTGTCTTTTATGTTTTAAGATCCTGCCTTCATAGAATTTTGTCCAGCCAGAGCAATATCAACTATATATATATATATATATATATACATATATATATATATATATATACATATATATATATATATATCAGATTTCTGGACAGTGGACAAGGAGAACCTGCTACGATTTTAGTTGTTAAAACAGGAGGAAGTTTCTGTCAAATCATTCAGTCTTTTAGTCCAGTTACCAGAGATCAGGAGCAAATTGTCTGTTTGATTTGAAAAATCCTTACGCACTTGGACATGTACTATTCTGGCCCAAATTTACCAGAGATCGGCAACATGACAAATTTTGATCCGTAAAAAAGTTCACTGTTCATATACTATTCTGACCCAAATTTACCAGAGATCGGCAAAAATGACAAAATTTGATCCGTAAAAATGTTCACTGTTCATGTACTATTCTGACTCAAAATTTTCTTTTTTGGATGAGAGCTACTCGTATGTCCAAATTACCTGAAATTTGGAGCGCATCTCACGCAGCAAATTATCTACCACACTTAGAGAATTTGGATTTTTTGTATTGTTTGTGAATTTTTGCTTGACCGGGTGCAGATGAGCCTGAGCTCAGAAATGAATATTCACTGAACTTGGCGTATATACAGTGATGTGAGTAATGAGAAAAGTAAAACCGTGAGGACTGGGCAAAATAAGTAGCATTTGTGTCACAAAGCTAGGAGGAGAGCCTTGCAGCAAAGCTTTTGTGGTCTCCCTTGGTAGTAAATGCGTGTGTGTTTTCTGTCCAGGTGTGTGTCTTTGTGTTCTTGAGAGAAGATAGAGGCAACCAAGAGGAAGAAGAAGAGCGACCCTGCAAGAGGCAATGCTGACAGCTATTAATGAAATTAATTAGCCAGACAATTGAATACGCATGCAATAAATTAAGTCCTATTAAGTAGGGATTTATTCATGCCAAATCAATTATGAAATGGAGCCAATGACTCAATTAATGATTTAGTCAGACACACTTAATTAGGGATACAGATAATTAATCATAGGTAGTATTTCAACTGTATCTTAACTAATAAAAGGAGAGATGGAGATTGTATGCAGTATGTCCAACTCCCCATCCTTTGATCGTCCCTACGGAAAACCCATCCGCTCCCACCACCCCGCGTGCACAAGAAAATCCACCTCCCTTGCCTCACGCAAGAAGAAAAGAAAAGAAAATAGAAACCAAGCATCGAACCAATTTGAAAATCAAGGGAAATTAATTGTACAGACAAATAATTACGCTTGCAATTAATTAAGTCTGTTTAAGTATGAATTTTTTGTCATAAAGCAATTATGAAATTGAGCCATCAATGCAATTAATTAGTAGGAAGTTTTTTCTACCGTGTCTCCTCTTAAGGGGAGTTGGAGACCGCATGTGGTACGTCCACCTCCACACCCCTTGATCCCTCATACGAAAGCATCCGTCCCCACCTTCCCACACGCACTAGAAAACCCACCTCCCTTGCCTAACGCAATAAAAAACAAAATAAGACCGACCTCCTCCTGACCCCCCCCCCCCTAGCGGTGATCCGTTGCCTGCCGCACCACCTGGCTGGCATTATCTAAAACTACGGCATGCCTCGGGGTTGATTCGGTCACCGTCGTGCATCATCAGAGGAGGTGCCTGAGGAACGCGCCTCATGGTTGATCCGACCGAGAGGCAGTTGTGGGAAGAGTCTTCACCCGATCGATGTCCCTTGTACCATCATCTTCCTAACCATGCATTATTTCAATCATGGGGCGAGTGTTGCATGGAAAGGTTGGACAAGCACAAATGGATCAACCCAGCAACCTCCACCCTGTGAGCACAAAAGCGATCTATACGGAATCTGCAGAGGTCAGTGTGAAACCAACGGATGAGATTTTGTGTCGACGCTTGGAAGGTCGCCGCCACGGACGACTACTTCAACAACGTCCCTCGGCAGGTACCATCACACACATCTTCTAGAAGATCACTAGCTACCTCCATCTTCCTAGCCCAATCAACATTCTAATGGATTGATGTGGTCTGCAACATGTTCCACCAAAAGCTACTAATAACTTAAATATCAATATAAAACAGAACAATCGCTCAGTTATGTATTAGAACTATTTATTGTGTAATAGTATGATCCATTTTCTATTGATCATGGTTGGAAGGAACACCATTTCTGAACAATGAGGTTGGTGATGTCCGAAGGTAAGGAAAAATAGATATTACTGCATATTTTCCACTGATTTTTTGCACAGGTGTGTTGAGATGTTTACATATCACATGTAGCTTTATATAGATGTTCCAAAGTTACTTCACTTGGTATGTTGAGCTAGAAAAGTAATATATTTAGGTAGCTAAGCTGGGGCTGCACGTGTTTCTATCCCTGTATGATATATCATTTATTTCAACTTAGGATTTATGTTCATTTATCAAGTTTGAAAAATGCACATATGAATGCAGCATAGACAGTACATAGGAGAGATGTGTTTTCATTGATAGAGGAAGGGCAAGATCACACCAATTGTACAGGGGAAAGAAAGAAAATGGAAATGAAAATGAAAAACTCAAGAGAAACTATGTTCTCATGATAAGATGGCGGCCACCAGTCAGCACCCATAGGAGCCCTCCTATAATATGTCCTAAGTCACACACAATTTTTTATTAGTAGTAGCATGCATGCTAATGAAGGTCACATGCTCTACATAACCTGTAATGCTTGGTCCATCATTCTTTTGCCTATGGTTCATGATTTCTTTTCAGTTATACAACTTAGAAAATAAGTATGTTATTGTCCAAGTATACCATATCAGTATAGGTTATGGAGGATGGTAAAGTGATTATTAGATAAAAAGCATAAGTCAAGCTTGATATGTTTTAACCTGTAGTTACTTAACCTCTTGTACAAAGTACTAATGCATTTTGTTATTATCAAGCTTCAGTTGCATGATGTTTTCATTGACTAATTCCATCCTTTGTAGATTTGTCGTAAGCAAGGCTGCCACATAGTAGCGAAAGATGATGTCCATTGTTTCCAACATGCGCCAACTATCAAGGTTGTAGGGCCTAACGGAGAAGATATTCACACGAGGAGAGTGGGCGTGTATTATTGATTTGCATTGGCAGATCATGCATTCTATCCAAAGGAAATCCACAGACCAGTTATGTCATCTCATTAGTAAATGACTTCCTATAGACCTTTTTTTCCTTTCACAATTACATGTTACCCGCATACATTCACGAATTGTACAAACTCTCGAATTTTGGTTAATATTAATATTGTTTCTCTAGAAAAATGGACATGTGTGTCAACACACAGTTCCACAAAGTATGAAAGCAATCATTCTTGATAACAAGGTCATGCACGTCTAATTAGTGAATTTTATTTTGTAGCTCAAATTTTTCTTCATGATATACCAAGAACAAAAAATAACAAAGAGTGTATTTTAAAAAAGCAAAAGATGTAACATACTAGATTAAGAGTTCAAGCCAGAGAAGAGCCCTAAAGTATATGCATTGTAGCCCGTAGCAATTCACGGGCATTCTACTTGTTAAAGCTGTTGTGCGCCAAGTCTAGTGCCGAGCTACCACATGCTATATGTGGGTACAAACATTGAACAAAAATCTTACATGGATTACATAGATCATTTTTAATTTCCACAATTTTTCTAGAGAAACAAAATCAAATATCCAAAAAATATAATGCACATATGTTGAAAGTTTTCTTTCGGTTAAACTTACATATGTATGAAGTATAAAATACACCCAAAATATATAAGAAAATCTGTTATTCATCTATTGTGGCTAGCTAGCCAGACAAAACAGGCTTTACGAAGAGGCTCTTAATAGTATTGTGAAGATGCTTGCTGTCTGTGTACACATCGTTCCTGTTATCATAGAACAATGATGTGCTAAGGGCCAAGCCGATAATACGCTTCAGCGCGGGGAGAAAAGCATGGTTTTCAAAGCGAGCTTTGTTCAGAGTTCTCCATTCATCTTCAATTAGTTCATATATCCTTGCGATGGCAACCTACTTTGTGACGCCATACTCATGGATGTAACACTCCGCAGAGCTTGCCGCATCCCCCTTGCACTTTCGGTTCTATATATATAAAAAGAATGTTTAGAGTATGAATTCCAATTGGTAGTAGAAGAGCTATGTAAGTTCGTCTATACAGAATTACATGCCATCCACAACACATATTAAGTAAATTTGACTGATAATTGAACCGATAAAAATAACAGCATGGACACAAAAGTGTCATAACTAAAATACAATTTTGTACAACAATATGGTAACACCACTTTTTCTCTAATATTACTGCATTTTTTTGTTTAATGCCAGTGAAACTTTGATTTCGTGATAAATGTGTGTCTTAATTAGTTACATTTTCAAAAGTTGTATGTGATATGTGAGTGCATGAATGTTTATGAAAATACTATACATACCTCAAATGATGCAATGTCGTTCATGAAACGCACAATCTTTCCTGCTGCTATGACGACATTAGGGACACCGGCTACCCACTCAACTGCTCTTTTGATTATGGTATCACCCATGCTAGCCATCATACTCAAGCAAACGGTTGGTGCACCTATAGTTAGGCTAGTCACATTCACCTGATTTTTAAAGCTTGGCTTATGCTTAGTGTGACACCATTCCGCTTCTTGGAGATAACCAGTCACATGATTTTGAATCTGCACCCAACAAGCAAAAAAAGTTATGTAGTGCCCCATCATCTCTAAATAGTTGCAGCACACTACCTGATTACCCCCTCCATGCAGCCATCAGTAAGTCATGCATGTAATGATAATTATATGTTTGCATTAGTCTATCCATGCAATCATGCCACCTCATCAAGTCATGCAAGTTAGTCATAAGTTAATTTTGTTGCATCAACTTTTGTGTAGTCATGGATAGGATAGGCGTTGGATGCTTGGAGAAATTATATGTAGTTCATGCTTCACATTTTTGTTAAAAAAATGGCATGCCGCTAACTTCAATCCAAATATTTTTCCTACTTTTATATATCGTTTTGTCACATGCTTCATATGTTTTTTCTTTTTTGATAAAGTTCATATGTTTTTTTCTAGCATCAGTTATATTTTTTAACAAGGTGTCACAACAAAGTGTGGGTTATCATCTAGTTTATTACGATGCCGATACAAAAGAGTAGCAACAAAAGAGATCAACCACATAAAAGTAATCAACCATGACATATAGTCTATTCCCCTATTGTGGAAGATACAAATAACATATGCCATCTGATAGTTATTTAGAAACTGGCCATGTGCCCGTGCGTTGCAACGGATCCAAAGTAGAATAATACATGTCTACAAACTTGAAAGAAACCACTATTTTTTTGATATACATATATCACTAAAAATATATTATGTTTCACTCAAAATATATTCCTCAGGATGTTTTGATGAAGTGAGGGAGGGATCTGGTTGGTTTCAAGATAATAAGGGGTTTTCTCTGAATTGGAGTAGAGAAGTGGGATATTGTTGCAAAAAGGCCACAACTTACCTCACGGTCGTTAGATGCTTATCTAATGGTCAGAAATGACGGATGGCAGACACACCATCATCACCAACCGAGTCTTTTATAGAAGTAGAGATATAAGGCACAAAACATATACGTAGTTACCGCTTTCTTGAGGTAGGTTGTATCATAATTGACATTGACTGGCATTTCAACTTCAATATTTTTGAAGGTCCTCAACAACTCGATATATAGCTTCTTTAGGTACTCGGGTAGAAGAGAAACGGCTGTCTTATCCCATCTATACGGTCATTCCACAAGAAAGGTTAGAAATGTCACATTAGCTGTTCCACTAGTTGTATATTAATTCTCACTCAAAACAAGAAGTGAATAATGGCACGCATCTGTAAGTTTATACAGTAACGATTTGAGCATTGTGGAAATTGTAGGAAGTGCGAGCGACAATGATTGTGGGAAACCAACAACTACATGTTATGGTACCACAATGACTTTGACAGTATTCTTACAACATGACGATGTCCGCTGGTGGCTAATACTTATCTTTTCTTTAAGCTCAATTGAGGTAAAAATGTTTTGGATGCATATCTAGTAGTGTTTTTTTATAAGAAAAAAAGAAGGAGATGCTTTGGAACTCTACAATGGTTCATTGATCGATGGAAGTTTAAAAGGAAAAGTTATTCAAACCTTTGTATGGCTTCATGTAGCTTTCGACATTCCTCTATGGTGGCACGGATATCATACGTGTCATCTAAAGTGGTAATTAGTACAATCATCTTGGTGGTGATACTTCGCTGGAGCTCAAAGCCTTTCTCATAGTACAACACATAGGCCCAAGTGTAGCTTTCCACCAAACGGTCATGAATAAAGCTTAGGTCGATGAATCCCGAAAATGTTTCCACCACCTGTGAATTGTATTTAGTGGAGTATTTTGAAAAATTACATGGATACCCCATGTTATTAAACAGAAAAAGGTAGTTGTATTGAATAATCCATGAGACATATGGAGAAAATTATGTTCAGATGCATTTGCATGATACAACATTACATCCTATGTTATATTATATGTGTGCTCATCCCAGCCTGTCCACAACGGCAAGAAACACTAAATTAGTCTAACAAAAGAGCTAATGATAGATGATTGTGTGCATACTAACACCAAAACTCTTTTTAGTAATATACATAGGGGTAGATGTAAAAAAACATAAAACTATAAACTACACATTTGATTTCCTGAATGGACACATATATTGAAATGGATAATTAGGAAGCTAGGGAGGTGTAAACTTTTCATCTTATTTTCTAAGTGGATATAAATAGAGAGAAATTAACCTACTCTGTAATATCTTTGAGCTCCTTCAAGTGGACATGTTGTAGAAGGTTAAAATCTAGTTTTGCTAGCTCCAACAAGATTTGGTTATGCCCTTCCTCTTCTTCATACTCTGAGATATATTGTAGCGCTTCCACCCTCTTACACGCCTTGGAAGTGCTCTATGAATGGCGCGTTTGACTTGCTTAGCTAGGGGGGATTGCAGACTACCATTAACTGATACAAGATGTTGCCTTGCAAAAGTCATGGCTTCTTCAAGTTTTGGCTCACCTTGAATGAGAAGATGAGCTGCATTGTATAAACATAGTATTCCTTTTGGATCATTAGTTATATCCTTTCTAAAGCTCCCATCTTCACCCTTGTATTTGTCGAAAACATCTGCAATATCAGTAAATTAACATTTATTAATTAGTACAACCTAGAGCACATGCTGTCAACTTTTTCAGTGGTATAGCCAGTCGACTTAATCTGTAGCATTGTTTCAGGAACGCACAATCCAGTCCACAGAAACTTGACCGTCAGGATAGAGCTTTGTTGAACTTTCAATAACATAAAACACCAGTATTTGTTAAATATTTAATTGAATGCGTGAAAATAATAAGTGCAAATTCATGTTTGATAATATAACAACTCTATTGTTTTTCCAGTATCTTTTTGTAGAAAGTTAATGGTTAAATTTGGAAGTCTATGAGTGACCAAAATGTCACGTCCTTCAATATGAAAAGAGCATTAGTCCAAGTTTGATAACTCAACGAACTAGCCACTAAATAATTAGGCATCCTCTATCATTTGCGGGCATTATTTATTTATTTTTGACATTTTCTAGATTTGCGAAAGATGGAGCAGGTAGTTAGATACCTGGAGATACCCAATGCCCATTCTCCCTAAGTAAACGGAATCGAAGAGCGACCTCATGGAGGCTGGATGAGCTACTAAAGTCACTCTCCAGGAGTTCATTTAACGAGTCATGGATCTGCTCCTCAAAGTGGTGATCTATTCCAAGATGTTGGAGTGTATCCACCAAGAACATTCGTGCCGTCGTGCCGTTGCAAGTGTTAAATAACAGGCTGACGCCCCCCTTCAGTTTTTCGGCTCGCGCCATCATCCATTCCTCCGACCTCTGCCATTCATATATATGTGTATATATGTAAGCATCCATTGACTAATGAATGGAAAAGAATTGTAAGCGAAGAAAGAAGATTGCATGCGTAGTGCGTGCTTATGAGAAGTTCTAAACCCAACTACATATATTTTTATATTACCTTGGGTGGGGGTGGCTCGTATGCGATGAAAAAGTCACCCCATGACGAGGGCTCAAAGCCTAGCTGCTCCTTCGTCTCCGGGGTGGCAGCAGCATGAGAGGAAGACGCCATGAGAGGTAGCTAGCTAGAGAGCTTAATTTTACTTTTGGAAGCTCCTGAATGCATGTGTGGCCTATAAATAGAAGTCGAACGAATTGTGTGGTCGTGGGTCGGTGAAAAATTAAGCCTATCATGAATATTAAATTAAAAGGTCTAGCGTATTTTTGACTACACGGACATCGTGGAACACGTGAGAGAGCGAAAGCCTGCTGGGTGTCAATTGTCTGCCTCCCAAGATTTCCCTCGTGGGACGCGTGAGAGAGCGAAAGCCTGCTGGGTGTCAGTCGTCTTCGTCCCTAGTTTCCACTTGTGGAATGCGTGAGAGACCGAAAGTCCTGCTGGGTGACAGCCCTTCTGTACGTCTCTTACCCGTTCACTGCTCCATCTTGTCCTCACGTACGAGCTGCATGCCCCTGGCTCCTTTGGGAGGAATCTACAGCCACAGCACATTACTTAATCCGGCACCTCAAATGTATGTGGATGTGTCGGTCAGAGTTACCTATTACTCCCTCAGTTGTCAAATATTTTTCTTTCTACAGATTTCGACAAATGACTACATAGAAAGAAAAATGAGTGAAACCACATTCTAAAAATATGTATTCATACATGTTATAGTCCATTTGAAATGTCTAGAAAGACAAATATTTAGGAATAGAGGGAGTATATAACTACCTATTCTGCATCCATCACACCACAGGACTATACCGCTCCTGTGCACCGCCGCCGCTCTCCTCTTCGCAGCCGCCGGAGACGACGCTAGGGCAAAGCCCCATCGACTCGGCGGGGTTGGCCTTCTCCTTGCACACCAGAGGATCAAGATCGATGCAGCGGATCCCATCTTTGTCTCCTCCGCAATGATGGCTGATAACGACGGCTAGGGTGTGGCA
Source organism: Aegilops bicornis (assembly GCA_021605145.1). NCBI lineage: Eukaryota > Viridiplantae > Streptophyta > Magnoliopsida > Poales > Poaceae > Aegilops > Aegilops bicornis. The sequence goes on along the minus strand of CM038670.1, from coordinate 1,518,958 downwards.
GCGGCCTCCATGCTACAACCGCTCAACCTCCGGTTCGGCTTCAGATCGTGGTGATGCTCCTACTCTTGTTCTGCATCACGCGGGCGCCTAGGGCGGCGACCCTGGGCTTGGCGGTGGTGGTCATCTCCCGCGTCAGAGGTGGTTGGCCTAAGGCTGAGTGGTCGGATCTCGAGATCCGTCATCTAGTCCCGGCTGTGAGTCGGGGAGACAGTTACCGGTGAAAATCAAGCCGACGTTGGGTGATGGCGGCGCTTTGCACCGTGACCTTGATGATAGGATCTGGTCTTCCAAATCGGACGATGGCGGCACTACGGTGTTGTTTCTCTCTTGGGAGCATTGTTTGTGGAGCAGCGCTGGCAGACAGAGGTAGGAGGTGGAGCGGCTACATCTTGCACGGAGTTTCAGTGGAGATGTCAAGTCTTGCCTGCCCGATAGGTGCTACGTTGTTTCATGTCTGTTCGGTAGGCGCACAACATATCTTACAGAGACTTCAAGCTGTGTCGGTGGGTGGCACTTCGCGGCATGGTGCTGCGGTGTACCGGCGGCGACTGCAACATGCTTAGCAGTTTATGCGCAGGGAGGTGGTGCCGCTGGGCGTCGTGGTGGCGTCGACGGATTTCCGTACTGGGAAGGATGATACTGATCTCTTTCATTAAGATTGGTCAGCGGTTCGATGATGATGGCGGCTTCTAAAACGTATGCATGTGGTGTACGCTTTAGGTTTGCTGCATCGGCTGTAGGTTTCGGTACGTTATATGAATGGATCAGCGACCACACCAGTTTTAGATATGGAGAGTGAGAGCACTCGACATTGTCGAGTTTGTAGGTGTGAGTACTAGCTTTGTAGCTCTGACGATCTCCCTCCGCTGCGGGGATGAAAGTGTCGAGTTCATCCATGCCATGGCGCCCGGGGTCCACGTATCCGACATTTCCGACCCGCTCTGGGTCATCCCGCGCATGATCTCCTCTTTATTCCTTCTCAACGGGATCCTCAGCACGGACGCGGCCCTTGACCCCAACCGGCCGCTCCCGGCCGTGCAGGTCACTGAGCTCGCCGACGGCGCCTTCCTCGCCATGTCGACCGCTCAGCCACACAGCCGCGGACGGCACCACATTGTGTGACCTCTTCCACACATGGTCGGAGATGAGCCGAAGCGATGACGGCAACATATTCACAGCGGCGCCATTGCCTCCATTCGACATGTGGTTCCATGAAGGCTGCCCGGTGCTGATCCCTCTGCCCTTTGCAAGGGTGCAGGACATGGCGAGGCGGTTCAGTGCCCGACGGTGCAGGAATGCTCAATCCATTTCTCCCCGGAGAGCATAAAGAAGCTCAAGGTTAAAGCAATGCCGACACGACCATGACCACCATCTCCTCATTGCAGGCCCTGCTGGCGCACCTATGGCGAGCGGTGTGCCATGCCCGGGGGCTGGCGCCGGACCGGAAGATGAGACTTGTCCTCCCCGTCGGATGCAGGACACGGGTGAAGTGAAGGGTATTCCCGGGGAACAAGTTGGACGGGTTAATCACGGTTTTACAGGACGGTGGAGGAGCAGGAGCTTATGAACCCCTCGATCTAACTAGGAGCGCAGAGATGGTGATGATGGCGGCGGAAGTGTGCCTCCTGATGCCCTCGCCTGTTACGGTGCTTTCTTCCTTCAAATGTCGTGTCTGTGTGTTGTAGTTATAATCGTTGTTAGTTAGGAAGAATGAGATTGCACGAATCGATAATCATTGATCGTGTGCATGGTGCAGATATATAGGTACAGGGTGGACCGACCTCTACTTGTCTCCCAAGACGTACAAATATACGGGGGACAGCGAGAGAGAGATACAACGGTATAAATATAGACCCAAGTCCTATACATATGCAGTGGACAACGTACGCTCAACACCCCGCTGCAGTCGAAGCGTCGCAGGAGACACAGAGACTGGACCGAAACTCCTCAAAGACTAGGGTCGGTAGTCCCTTAGTCATGACATCGGCAAACTGCTGAGTGGTAGGAATGTGCAAAACACGAACCTTCCCGAGAGCCACCTGCTCGTGAACGAAGTGAATGTCAAGCTCAATATGCTTCGTACAACGATGGTGGACGCGGTTGGCGGAGAGATAGACAGCGGAGACATTGTCACAGTAGACGATCGTGGCCTTGGGGACCACACATAGCAACTCTTGGAGGAGCTGACGGAGCCAAGAGCACTCAGCAACGGTGTTAACCACCGCCCGATACTCCACCTCGGCACTCAAGCGAGAGACCATGGGCTGCCGCTTGGACGACCACGAAATCCGCGAGGGCCCGAGGTAGACACAATAGCCTGACGTAGAGCGACGTGTGTCCGGGCAGACTGCCCAGTCAGCGTCAGAGTAGGCGAGCATGTAGATTGAGGAGGATGCCGTCAGGGTGAGTCCCAGGCTCATAGTGACGCGTATGTACCGAAGAATACGCTTCACCAGAGTCCAGAGGGAATCACGCGGGGAGTGCATGTGGAGGCACACCTTCTGGACTGCATACTGCAAGTCAGGCCGAGTGAGGGTGAGATACTGCAGGGCAGCGATGATGGAGTGGTAGAACACCGCATCCGGCGCAAGGGAACCCTCCAAAGTAGAAACCTTCGCTTTGGTGTTAACAGGCGTAGGAGCGCTCTTGCGATTAAGCATACCCGCGCACTCGAAAAGCTCATGAGCGTACTTCTGCTAATGCAGAAAGAACCCGTCGGCCCGACGAATGACCTCAATGCCGAGGAAGCAGTGCAGCGCTCCCAGATCCTTGAGGGCAAACTCATCACGAAGACAAGCTGTGAGCTGCTGAAGGAGCCTAGGCGAGGATGCCGTCAGGATAATGTCGTCCACATAGAGCACCAGGTATGCAGTAGCAGTGCCCTGATGGTAGACAAAAAGAGAGGCGTCGGAGCGGGTTGTGCGAAACCCAAGCCGCTACAAGAACCCGGCCATACATTGGTACCACGCTCGGGGGGCCTGCTTCAGTCCATAAAAAGACCGAGAGAGCAAGCACACATGGTCGGGATGCTCGGCGTAGACGAAGCCATTCGGCTGCTCACAGAAGACCCGTTCCGTGAGGTGGCCATGCAGAAATGCGTTGGAGACATCCAATTGATGCACAGGCCAGGCACAGGAGACCGCCAGCAGAAGCACCGTGCGAATCGTGCCCGGTTTAACAACTGGGGCAAAGGTGTCGGTGAAGTCCATGCCCGCGCGCTGGTGGAAGCCGTGCACCACCCAACAAGCCTTGTAGCGCTCGAGAGAACCGTCATGGTTGGTCTTGTGATGAAACACCCATTTGCCACTGATGACATTGGCGTGAGGGGGTCGCGGAACAAGATGCCACGTGCAGTTGCGCTGCAACACATCGAACTCCTCGCGCATCGCGGCGAGCAAATATGGATCACGGAGGGCGGCGCATGCAGACGAGGGGATGGGCGACGGTGGAGAGGACGATGTCGACACCGCGCACGCATACTCATCAGCGGTGTAGCGCATGCTCGGCCGGTGGATACCGGCACGAGACTGCATCATCATGCCGGCGGGAGGCGGGTTGGCGGCGGCAGGAGCAGAGGACGAGGGTGGCGATGAGTCCGTCGCTCCCGGCGTCGCAGCTGGGCTAGCCGGGGCGGTGGAACCGGCCGGGGCTGGGCAGGCCGCGGCACCCGTCGGGGTGGGAGCCGAAGAGCCACCCGAGGCCACGGGGGGCCACGCTGGGACCAAGCCCAAGGGGCCCGCAGCAGGGGCCGCGGCAGAGGGGCCCGTAGCATGGGCTGAGGGGCCCGGTGCCACGGCAGAGGGGCCCGCCGCAGGAGGGCACGCCGAGGCCATGCCGGGAGGGGCCGCAGGGAGCCACGCCGGGGCTGCACCAGAGCTGCGTTCGAAGCACCATCAAAGGGCGCCGAAATCCTCTGCGGAAGGCGGTACCTGGTAAAAAGGAAATACCCGCTCATCAATGTACATGTGTAGGGAGGTGTACACATGGTGGTAGACAGGGTCGTAGCACCAGTAACTTTTGGTGTTAGGGGGAGAGCCTAGGAAGATACACACTACGGAGCGAGGGGCGAGTTTGTGAGGTGTAGTGGAGGCGGTGCTAGGGTAACACAGACAACCGAAGATACCGAGACCATTGTAGGATGGAGGGGAACCGAAGAGAAGTTGGTGCGGAGTGTAGTTCCAGCGGGGACGACATGGCCTAATCTTGACTAGGAGAGTGGCGGTGGCGAGAGCGTCGGGCCAAAATCGAGGGGGCACATTGGAGTGGAACAACAACATGCAGACACAATCGTTAAGAGTGTGGAGGATCCGCTCGGCGCGGCCGTTCTGCTGGGATGTGTAGGGGCACGTGAGACGAAAACTGGTGCCGTGAGACGCGAGAAGGTGGCGAGTGGCAGCGTTGTCAAACTCTTTTCCGTTGTCAGTCTAGAGGGCGAGAATAGGGCGCCCAAACCAGGTGGTGATGTAGGAGTAAAAGGCCGTGAGTGTGGCGAGGACATCGGATTTGCGACGGAGTGGAAATGTCCACGTAAAATGAGAGAAATCATCAAGTAAAACAAGATAACTGAAACGGAAAAGTAGAAATAGTGTTTGAATCGCTAAAGGGTCGATGAACATGTTTACCGAGACGGCAAGCATGACAAGTGTGCTCGTCGAATTTATTACATGAAAACGAAAAACTCTTGAGAAACTGATGAAGGACGATGGAGTTGGGGTGATCCAAGCGTGCATCCCAAAGGTCGACACCGGCGGAGCGGGCGACCGGAGAGGTGGTGGCGGTGGCGGTGGAGGTGGAGTGCACCTGGTACAAGTCATCTTGGTTGTCACATCAGTGGAGTACCATCCATGTACGGGCGTCCTTCACAAAGAAACCAAGACCATCAAATTCAACGGTGAGAGGATTGTCACGTGCAAGACGATGAACAGAGACAAGATTTTTAACTAGGTTGGGTGAGACAAGCACATTAGACATGCTAATAGGCATAGAATTAGACGGAAAGAAACTATGACCGACATGAGTAATGGGTACGGAAGAACCATCACCGAAGGTGATGCGGTTCGAGGTGGTGACCAGAAAGGAGGAAGTAAGGTTACCGGGGTGCGACGTCATATGGGCGGTAGCCCCCATGTCCATGTACCAATCACCGCCACCTCCGTAGGTGGAGGGAGACGGCGCCGAGTGTAGCGTGACGAGAAGTCCAGGATCCCACAGGGCCGGTGGGAGGGAGTAACCTCCGGCTGGGTCGGCGCGGGGGGCAGCACGTAGCCGCCCAGCTGCGGGTAGCCGCCTGGTAGAGGCGCGAGCGCCGGCGGATAGCCGCCTCCACTCGCCGGGTAGCCGCCTCCGTTTGCCTGGTACGGGGTAGCGGCGAAGTGGGCCTGTGGGCCGGTGAGGTGCGGACCAAGGATGCCCGGGGCCCGCGGCACCGGCATGTGGTACGCATGGACCACGCCGGTCCATGGGTTGGCGCCGACGGACTAGGGCAGGGAGGGCTGATGATGACATGGACACCCCCCTGTACCCTGGCTGTTGCTGCTGGTGTGGTGCTTCGGAGCGGCCGCCTCCACAGCGCCGTTTGCGGCGGCCGCCGTCCTGCTACTGTGGCTGCTGTGAGGGGGCGGGTGGCGCGGGCGGGGCCGGCGGGAGGGGGAAGTACCCCATTGGCGCGGGCTGGCACAGGTGAGGCGGAGCCGGCGGAGGCACCCCGCGAGAGGTCCCAGCGGCGAAGGCGGTGTGGTGGACGTGAGCCTTGACCTTCTTCATCCGTCGGGTTCGGCAGCAGGTTGAGGTTTGAAGCCGCTGTCAAATCCTCATTGAGGCCGGCGGTGAGGGTGCTCAGCATGAGGTTGTCGGACACCTTGGTGCCAATATCGTGGAGCTCGTCAGCCGAGCCGCAAAGGCGCATGCAGTAGTCGTCGATGGAGGAGTCATCTTGATGGCACCCAAAAAATTCCTGCTGCAAAAACACAAGATGTTGGAGTTTATTGTCGGTGAAGAGGGCGTTGATCTTGGTCCACATGGCACACGCGCCGTCGTTCTCCGAGACGACCGTGTGGAAGATGTCCGGCGAGACGGTGAGGTAGAACCACCGGATGAGAGCGGCCTCAATGGCCGCCCAGTCCGGATCGCCCGCCATGATGTCGCCATCAATAGACCCTGTCGATGTGTTCGAGGAGGTGGTACTCGCAGAAGACAAGGTTGAAGTAGGTCTTCCAGAGTTGGATTGGTCGATCTTGATGGGGACGCGGGTGTGGATGTCGAGATCGCGAACGGCAGTGACGTCGGGCTCCGGTCCGGCGAACGGATTGGAGTTGCTGGAGGAGGGAGAGGCCATGGAGCTGCGGCCGCAGAGGGAATGCGGCGGCGGCTCGGGTGGGGTTGCTAGTGGCGGCTGGGTAGGGTTAGGGTTCCTGGCGGCGGCTAGGAGGGGAAGGGAAGGCAGCGGCGGCAGGCGAGGGCGGCGGCTGCGGGAAGGAGTGGGTCGCGGCGGCGGCAAACAGCGGTGGCGGTAGTGCAAGAGGAGCAGCGGCGGCGGCTGTAGGGCGGCGGCGGCGGGCTAGGGCGGAAGCGAGGAAAGGGATCGGCGTGCTAAACTGATACCATGTTAGTTAGGAAGAATGAGATTGCATGAATCGATAATCATTGATCGTGTGCATGGTGCACATATATAGGTACAGGATGGACCGGCCTCTACTTGTCTCCCAATATGTACAAATATACAGGGGAAACAGAGATACAACAGTATAAATACAGACCCAAGTCTTATACATATGCAGTGGACAAGGTACACTCAACAATCCTGAATGCCCAGCATCAGGTTGCACTTTTTTTTTTCTTTGATTGCAATTTTTTGTTGCTAGCTTGTCAGGTTGCACTTTTGAGTCTGTTACGTCCGCATATTAAAATTAGCCCAGCGTCTTAGTGTATCACCTAGTATACAAATTTCCTTGCCTAATCCACAGTACTAACGAACCAAACGACGACATATTTTGTTCTCAAATTTCCACACATAGTTTTTGATAGATATACCAATCAAGTGGCTTATCATTTGAATACTTTCAAAATAAAAATCATACTTTTTTCCCAGATTTAGTCTCATCTGTGCCCTCTATTTCTCTAAGAAAATATAAAGTAATTTAAAATTTACAGCTCTCTGCTCTAAAAGTCCCAACCCCTTCAGGTCAAGGCCCACACCCATGGCAAATAGCCGGCGACAAGGCCTGGCATCCCTCACCCACCAGGGGCGGAGCCAGGATTTTGGTATGTGGGGGACAAGTCAAGTTCATAACTTTTTTCTATAGACCGAAAAAGAACTATTATCATACTGTAATTGACGCCACACGCTACAAAACATGGTTACTGTTGTTTGAGTTTATATTTAACGCTACAATTGCCAATAGGATTAAAAATTAATAACTTCATCGGAAAAGAACTTACCTTCTAAATTTTCTTCAACATATATGATCATGCAATACCGAGAACTTGGGCAAATTTCAGTAGCTCGAACTTGAGACAATTTCAGTAGCTCGAAGTTGAAACAACCGGCTTAAAAATGAACTAATCTTATCAGACTCTCAATTAGCTATATTGGATTAGTTCGACACATGAAAAATTTCAATCACAAATAGGAACTCATCCAAAATAATTTCCATCACGATCACAATATTTTTAAGGACAAGTACAAGATAGTAAATTATTCATCGAATCATAGCATCACAAATCACACAACCAATACAATTAAACAGCAAAACTCTGATGTATAAGTTAAACAATCATACAAGATAAGAATTGAGATTAATAGATGGCGTGATGTAGCGAAGCGTTGAACCTTGGATTCTTGGCTAGTTCTTGTTGGCTAGATCCGGAGGATCCAGAAGATTGACAACTGAAGAAGCCCGTGTCGCGCCATCGCCGTCGCAGTATAATTTGGATCGGGAGCAGCGAGGCGTGGATTGTAGAGGCATCCAGGCGGGTGAGGGCACACAACGGTGGCGTACAGGTTATTCAGATTGGAACGCAACGCCTAAACCAGGAGAATAGCCAGTGGCCAACCTGGCCGCTAGTGGGCTTCACTTGGGTCTTTTTCCTTTTCTCTAAAAATTAGCTTTGAGATAGGGGCGAGTATGTATATATGTGTTGAATACGTGCGCTTGTATCACTAATTCTATGGCATCGCGCGATCGTTAGGGGGGGGGGGGGGGGGGCAGGCCACCTGTTAAATTATGGTTTATAAACAAAAAAAAAACCAACTTGCCCCACCAAAAGCTAGCTAACCTAATGCACCAAGGCGCTGGCTTAATATCATTAGCAATTTGAGAAGACAAAAATGTCAATGTTGCAGCTAGCAACAAGCAAGCAACGACTTCATATTTATATGGACCAACAATTTGTAGAGGTAGCTGCGAAAAACAGGAATGGTACTGTATCATACCAAGTCTTGGTACCCTTTCCTAATTTATCTTTTGTTGTTGTCTTCTGTTGTATATGATACCAACTTGATTAAGAGTGAAACCATATGTTAAATATTTATTTTATTATTTTTTAGAAAAATTGTATTAGTTAGGTGACTGCAATTCAAATGATGGCCGGCAGCAATATGAGCTAAATTTAGTCCATTAGCCCACAAATTTGCCCCCACCTAGGTAGGTAGCTACAGACAACTTAAATTAGTTCCCTCATAATAAAATAGATGAATATAAAGCCTCCACTATGTTATTGTTGTGGCAGCTAACAACTTTCTCTTATTAACATGAACCAACCAATGCATAGAGGAGACCACAAATCATATGAATCTAAATAAATCCATTCCAAACGAATCACATAGTAGTTAAATAAAAATAGTAGATGTGTTAAACCAAAGTTCATAAAATATAGAGAACTAATACAACCATGTTCTACATGATACAGTACAATGATAAGGATAGTAACACAACACAACAATATTCTTGTTGATACAATAACATAATGTTTGCAATGAGCTCATCTTATTCTATTGCATAAAGGTACAAGCATACACTGCAATAGTGACACCATTGACATGTGCTAAAAAGTGCAGGTAATAGGCGAACATGCAAGCTTCGTACATCACTTCAATGGCGTAGCTTTGGACAACACACGTGTAGTAGCTCTGAGTTTCAGGTCATTCCTTCTATGTAGTGTAAGCCCAAATTTCTCGGACATGTCAAATGAAGTGAGGCTAGCCCCATCAAGAAGCTTCCAGTCAAGTGATACAGAATGTTTGTTAACACCATCTCCATGAGCGATGTGCCAAACTGAGTCCCGGGCATTGCCGCCGCCCAGCCCAAGGGAATGAATTCAAGTATGTTCCATTGTAATTCACTGTGTTGTTCTCAAACCTCTCTGGCTTAAACTCTGCAGGACTGCTCCAGTATTCAGGATCTTGACAAATTGCGAGGACATTAATGTAAACATTGGTGCCTTTTAGGTATGTCATAACCCATTACTGTACAATCCTCTCTAGCCGCTGCGTGGAATCAGAGGAGCGGGCGGATGCAACCTAAGGGCCTCCTTGATGACCATCTCTGTGTAGCGGAGTTTATTGAGATCACTGTTAGTAATGACAGCTCTGTCTACACCTAGAACCTCCCGTACTTCTTGTTGTGCCTTAGCCATAATTTCTGGATGTCGCACAAGCTCCGACAGGGCCCACGCCAAGACGCTTCCTGTTGTTTCCGTGCCACCTGCAAATATGTCCTGCAAACGACGGTCGTGAAAAGCACGATCATACATCAAACTATGTACGAAGGATCTATACGCATATTAATGATTAAAAGATGCAACTAAATAAATGTATATAGGAGTTAATCATGTTGATTTTCTTTTGTGAAGAACAACATGTGTACTGCGATATGTCCTAATTCATTCATGGTTCCACAAATACAAATAGCTACTGACTGACTTTATCAGTTGGACGATAAAAAGTTCAGTAGTTACTTGAAATCATGAGAAATAGTACTCACCAACAAGACGGTACTTATACACTCTGTGGTTAGAGGGAATTCCAGCGAGCCGTCTTTCTGCAGCCTGAGCAGCACGTCCAGCAGGTCCTCGTCGTCGCCGTCGTCGGGCACGACGGCAGCTCGCGTGGTCTTGCGCTCCTTTATGGTGTCACAGATGATGTGGTGCATGCGGCCACAGCTATTCTTCATGTCACGCTCACCATTGCTCAACCACCGCACCAACCGCGACGAAGGGAAAAGGTCGACGAGATAGAAGCCGCCCATCATGACAAACACCTTGGCCATCTCCCGGAGGTACTCCTCCTGCTGAGAGAACTTGCCACCGAAAACCGCCCGCGTGACGACGTGGTTGCTGAGCGCCGTCATCTTCTCGCTTAGGTTGATGGTGGCACCACTCGAGGCGGCGGCGGCGATGGAAGGGAGGAGGTTGCCCACCTCCTCGGCCCTGATGCCCTCGAGGCGCTTCACCTGCCTAGAACTGAGAAGCTCCACGATGGAGACCTTGAGCATCTGGCGCCAGTGGTCACCATAGGGTGCTAAGGCGATCCCCTTGCCGCCGCAGCTGAAGATGTCCAACGTCGTGCTCTGCGGTCGGCCCGCAAACGTGAGGGCGTTGGTCTTCATAACAAGTGCGGCGGCCTCGGCGGTGGAGACGATCACGGTGGGGACCTCGCCTAGCCTGAGAAGCATCAGCGGCCCGTGTCGGCGAGATAGCTCCATCATCGTGCGGTGGGGGAGGACGCTGGCGACGTGGTGGAGGCTGCCGATGATGGGGAGGGTCCATGGCCCAGGAGGCAATTGTTTCTTGGCAGCCGGTCTGCACTTTCCACCAATGATCAGGTTGAGGAGCAAAATCGCTAGTAGGGTAAATAGGGCTACCAAGCACAAGCGTAGCCACCCTTCCATGGCAGGCAGCATGGCAAGCCTAGAGGTGATAATATCATCTTCTATTCTTCCTCCCCCTCCATCGACATATGTATGCTGTTAGCCATTGACGGTCTTGAGGTTTAGGCAATCATATTCATATGTAGTCTATAATATTATCTTCATCTACTCCACCTACTAGCAGTATATTCTACTCCCTCCGTCCCATAATATAAGAGCCTTTTTAAACCCACCTTTTTAAACGTCGGGTTTAAAAAGGGCTCTTATATTATGAACGAAGGGAAGATATTGTAGTGAAATCTTTAAAAAAAAAGGGCGCTATAACAAAATTAACACCGGCCTTAGAATATACTTTTAGCGCGCCCCGTGTCATATGCATTGGCCTGCCCCGGGTCACTGGTTGTGTTGTCTGTATGTCATTATGTGGCCGAGACTGACATCAGGGAGGAGGTTATAAAAAGCTGGCTTGATTGGGACGACGAGGACTTTGTGGTTGCTTTATTTATAAGCACAATTATTGGCGATAAATAGCACACATCAAACAACTGCAGAACGATAAGATCGAGCCTCTTTTCATATGCTAAGTACTACTGCAGTCCAAAACATATAATTGATGTTAAGGTTGAAGGAAGCGTGGATTAATTGGTTGCCCTACGAGAGCAACTGCTGGAAAACGAAGAACAAAGAAAGGTGAAAAGTGAAACACATAGCTGTAGAAAATACTATTAATAGCCTATAATATATGGAAATACCATTTTTTAGCTATAATAATTTCTGAGTATAAATTATAGATAACATCGATACAGTAGCAAGGCTAATGATATTGATCCTGTCTAGACCTGTCCAGGACACAAGTAAAGTTTCTTAGTTTTGTGAAGGACTTATCATTGTTTTCCGTCCCGTGATTTACAGATTGATTATCTTAGCTTCTTCAACCGATGGAAAATTTACTGCTTGCAACCAACCCCTTGTGCATCAGGGACAAACTATATACCTTGTTAACATCAATAGTACACAAAATGAAAATACCAAATGATGAAAAAATTAAATTAAAGTTTGAACAGAATTTGCATTGTCTATATTATTTGATGATGAAATAGTATGGCATTGTTTGTAGGGATGGTTGTTCAACATGAAAATAATGACCCATTTTACAAACTTGAGTTCAAAATTAAATAAAAATCCAAAAGAAGTATGGAAATTAATATATGTTGGCATGGATCATATTATGGGTATATATAATGTTGACATTAATCTCATATAATTCCTCGAAGGTGAAAAAAATTACTTGTTTAGAAATTGATCCATTTGGCCTATCTACGTATTCATTTTCTATATTTAAGTATTTAACCAAAAAAATATATTAAAGTTCCAGTAATTTTATATAACTGAGTGAACAAAGTAGGAATTTTTCAACTTATTTGGCCAAACAATTTTGATATTTTGGTAGGTTTTTGTTTGGACAAACTATGAGCAAAAAAAAAACCTTGTAAATTATTTGGTTGTAGCATTATCCATATTTAAATTGTGGAGGCTTCCTTCAAATTTTCGAGAAGTTGCAGGCTATCCAACCGTTGTGGCGCAACTGACCTTTCAACTTGTTCATCCCTAGTCCCCATCTTTTTTTCCTTCTGCATAATGGTGATGCCGCCCATACCAGTCCCTAGCATAGAAACACACCGTACTATCCATTAATGGCGTTGATCGTGTGTCATGCCCTCCCACCTCGTCTTGCCTTCTTGATTTCCCATCAGATGGCCGCCTGCCATTCTTGTGGAGCCGCCTCTCCCACAACCATCTTTCCATTCCTACATCACAGACCCTGTCGGGATATACCCCGTGGTGTAACCCGCCGGATGTATCACCCGGTTAGAGCTTGGCGACTCACCGGCGACCTGCCCGGACTTGGCGGTTTACGGGAAACCCGCCAGAACATTGCAACTCACTGGTGACCCAGTGGGCGGATGAGAAGGCCCAAGGCCCAGAAGGCCGGCTCATGCTTTGGTGGGCCGGTTTACGAAGAAAGACATAAGGAGTTTTCCCTTAAGAGGGCCGACTAGGATTGCACTTGTTATAGAATAGTCCAAATCCTATTAGGATTCCACCTCGACACTACTAGGGAAAACCCTAGTAGTAGCGTGGGTTTAAAGCCCACTAGTAGGGCGTGATGCCGCGCTATTAATAAGGCGCTACAACTATTACTTAGCAGTAGCGCGTGTGACACGTGCTACTGCTAAGACACATAGCGCCAGCGCTTATTCTATCCCGCGCTGCTGCTAATCTAGCTAATTGCAGCGTGTTTACTATTCATCACTACTAGTATTCTTTTTTTATTTTTTTATTTTTAGTGTATTTATACGTCGTTATACAAATTTTGGTACATTACCAATTATGAGGTTTATATCATTATGTCCATAACAGTGTGTCAAATGAAGGTGGATTAGGTTCAAGTGAAAGCAATATGTGGTGCATGTCAAAAGTATACTACTAATCCAAACTTGATCTAGTTTGGACTAGTAGTATTTTTGATGTGCACCACATGTTGCCTTCACTTGAATCTAATCCGGCAGCACAAGCTATTTAATCATCATCTTAGTCATTACCACTAACAGTATTTATTAAACACTATTAGGAAAAGGCCTACTAGTGGCGCACCTGTTTTGCCTACTAATGCCGCATTACAGGTGCGCCACTAGCATCACGCCATTAGAATCCTTTACTAATGACGCACCACTGGTGTGCCATTAGTATATCAGTGCGCCATTAGTACGCCTAGAGGTGCGCCATTACTATCTGACTTGGTAAAATCTCGGGTCAGTGTGGCTTAATCTCATGTCAAATCGCACTCCATGGTCAAACTTCCCGAAAGGTCACCCATCCACACACTACTCCAGCCCAAGCACGCTTAACTTTAGAGTTAAATCCAACCCCAGCACCAGCTCACTTAAACGGCACTTGTTGATATATATAGCATATCAATCCTATTAAACCTTGTTGATTTTTAGGACTTTGTTCATGTTCATGAGTATGATGAAATTTTGAAAAAAATATTTCAAACTTCCATTCATATTATGTATCATATTTAAAAAAAATTTGAAACTAATTATTTTTTTCTGTTACTAGTGGCGCTCCTAGCAAACGGTGCGCCACTAGTAAGTTTGAAATTGTTTGAATTTATTTGCCTCCAGATCTTAAAAGCCCCGTATCTTTTTGTCTGTTAGGTTTTTGAGGGTTTTGAAAATGTTTAATGGGGTTTCCATTACTAGTTAAAACTAGTAATGGGGCACCACACCCACGGTGCGCCATTACTAACTTCGAAAAAAAAATATATATGTTAGTAGTGGCGCATTGAGTGTGTGGTGCGCCATTACTAGTTAAACTAGTAATGGCGCACTATCCCCTGGTGCGCTATTACTAGTTTTGAAAAAAAATTGTTACTAGTGGCGCACCGTGTATGTTGTGCGCTATTAATATTTGGATTTTAATGGCGTACCTATATATGGTGCGCCATTAGTATATAGCAGTGGCACACCATACATGTGGTGCGCCATTAGTGTCCATTTCATCTATAGCCGTTTTCCTAGTAGTGTAATCACCATAGTCATAGTGTAGCACATAATACTCTTCAAACTCATTTCAGCTAGCTAATCACCACCAACACTAGATGTGGTAGCTATCTAATCACCACTAACACTAGCTAATAATAATCATCATAGTCATTACCACCAACACTAGCTATTTAATCATCATAGTCATAGTGTAGCACATCATCATCTTCAAACTCATTTCTAGCTAGCTAATCACTCCTGCTGCTCTCTCTCAGGTGAAATAACATAAAACATGTGTAGCTCTCCCCCTTCATCAAGTTGGAGCATGCAGATGAACCTGTCTCCTAATCGTGGGATGCGCTTCTGATTGCTGCCCCTAGTACTTCTCTGCGCTCCTTCATCACACATTTGGTCTTGTCTTTCACTATTAAGAATTCGTCACTAATCCTGGTCGTAAGCTAACAATACTCATGGTACCTTTAGTCTCGATCCCATGAGGCACAACATTCATCAGGAGTCCCTGTTGAAGAACATCGTATGGTAACATACTTAGCAAAGTTTAGCTTAAAAATAATGTATGGAAAAGATGCACTGAGGATAAATAGTAAAAATATTACCATACTTCCAAAATATATGTGACCGCAGTTCATTACGGACACTATTGGTCGCACGTTTTCGGTACTAACATTTCTAAGTGCAGGAAGAAAATTTGTCTTGACAGTATCAAGATCTGCAAGCCATGAAACATAATGACTTAGCTCCTCACAGTTTAGTTCAGCCCCGGGACAGTAGTAGGTCCTGTGTACTAAGCGCTGGACATGTTTGCTTGAACAGAAATAAGCTGACAATAGAAATTAGTTGTCAACTATTTTTGAATAAACAATATCAAATACATAAATATGGTTGAGGAACTCACATAATTGTATAACTGGAGGCGTCTGCACATCGACCCAGATGTCGGTATTACCTTCAATATCATCTTCTGGACGAATATCAAAGGTGATAACCATATCAGGCTCAAATGCATAAGTCCTGCATAGTGCTCGCCATGTTTTGCATCCAAAATAGGGTTAGTCGTCTGTGTTGTATAATTTTGTGTGGAAAATATAACCATGCTCGGTCTTCAAGTAAACTTTCTTTACCTCCATAGTACGACTGAAACCTATCTTATCCAATACAAAAACTCTTGCATGGCAGGGGATACGCTAGTAGAATAGTAAAAAAAATTATAAGTTGAAGGAAATGAAGCAGATGTCATGCTTAATTACGAAAAAATACTTGTCGTTGTGACTTACTGTATCCACTTCGAAGATCTCGTCCAACTTGATGTTGAAGCGCCTGTCATCATCTAGGAAGATTCCGTCACACAGGCCGCGCTCGACTTCGCAGTATTTGCAAATACCGAAATCCTTTTCATCGTCAGACATTTCCTATGTTCATAGTTGAAACATTAATTGAAAATCGATCGAAGACAACTACCAGAATACTCAACACACAAATCCGGGGCACTCGATATTTCCTACATATTCTGGCACAAGTCATACAAAATTCACGGGAAAATCCGGCATGACCTTTTTTAAAATAGGACATATCGAGCGCCTGAAATTTGCCAGAACGGAAATGAATCAACACTCCGGCAAAACATAGGCCACTCGGAGGTGTAACCTGCAAACATGACCAGCCACTTGGGCAAGCACATCTCCTATTTGAGCAACACAAGATTTACATTTCAAAATATCTTATAGGACTCAAATTAGCATGCATTCAATAAGCAAAAGTAAATCATCTCATGCGTCCACCCTTACATGAACCCTAACTAATTTGAAATAAGTGGTCAAATTTTACTCGTTTTATGATTCATATTAGAAATTTGATTCGTTTCCACCCTTACATGAACCCTAAATAATTTGAGCCGCATCCGCATCCGATTAGTTTCCACCCTTACATGAACCCTTACTAATTTGATGCAACTAAAATATGAAGAAACCCTAGGCAGAGGTAGGGAAGAGGGAGGAGCAGGCGTGCTCACTTTGGGTGCCTATGACGAGGGAGGGGCGGGCGGCGTCGAGGTCGGGGTCACGGTTCGGGCGCGGCGCGGAGGGCGGCATTGAGGCAGGGGTCGGGGGCGGCGGGAGGGGGAAATACCCCGGTGGCGCGGGCTGGCACAGGTGAGGCGGAGCCGGCGGAGGCACCCCGTGAGAGGTCCCGGCGGCGAAGGAGGTGTGGTGGACGCGAGCCTTGACCTTCTTCATCCGTCGGGTTCGGCAGCAGGTTGAGGTTTGAAGCCGCGTTGCCGAAATCCTCATTGAGGCCGGCGGTGAGGGTGCTCAGCATGAGGTTGTCGGACACCTTGGTGCCAATATCATGGAGCTCGTCAGCGAGCTGCTTAAGGCGCATGCAGTAGTCGTCGATGGAGGAGTCATCTTGATGGCACCCAAAAAATTCCTGCTGCAAAAACACAAGATGTTGGAGTTTATTGTCGGTGAAGAGGGTGTTGATCTTGGTCCACACGGCACACGCGCCGTCGTTCTCCGAGACGACCGTGTGGAAGATGTCCGGCGAGACGGTGAGGTAGAACCACCGGATGAGAGCGGCCTCAATGGCCGCCCAGTCCGGATCGCCCGCCATGATGTCGCCATCAATAGACCCGTCGATGTGCTCGAGGAGGTGGTACTCGCAGAAGACAAGGTTGAAGTAGGTCTTCCAGGCATAGTACGAGGAGTTGGATTGGTCGAGCTTGATGGCGACGCGGGTGTGGATGTCGAGAACGCGAACGGCAGTGGCGTCGGGCTCCGGTCCGGCGAACGGATTGGAGTTGCTGGAGGAGGGAGAGGCCATGGAGCTGCGGCGGCAGAGGGAATGCGGCGGCGGCTCGGGTGGGGTTGCTAGTGGCGGCGCGGGGTAGGGTTAGGGTTCCCTGGCGCGGCGGCTAGGAGGCGAAGGGAAGGCAGCGGCGGCAGGCGAGGGCGGCGGCTGCGGGAAGGAGTGGGTCGCGGCGGCGGCGTACAGCGGTGGCGGTAGTACAAGAGGAGCGGCGGCGGCGGCTGTACGGCGGCGGCGGCGTGCTAGGGCGGAAGCGAGGAAAGGGATCGGCGTGCTAAACTGATACCATGTTAGTTAGGAAGAATGAGATTGCACGAACCGATAATCATTGATCGTGTGCATGGTGCACATATATAGGTATAGGATGGATCGGCCTCTACTTGTCTCCTAAGATGTACAAATATACAGGGGAGAGAGAGATACAACGGCATAAATACATACCCAAGTCCTATACATATGCAGTGGACAACGTACACTCAACAATCCTGAATGCCCAGCATCAGGTTGCACTTTTTTTTTCTTTGATTGCAACTTTTAGTTGCTAGCTTGTCAGGTTGCACTTTTGAGTCTGTTACGTCCGCATATTAAAATTAGCCCAGCGTCTTAGTGTATCACCTAGTATACAAATTTCTTTGCTTAATCCACAGTACTGACGAATCAAACGACGACATATTTTGTTCTCAAATTTCCACACATAGTTTTTGATAGATATACCAATCAAGTGGCTTATCATTTGAATACTTTCAAAATAAAAATCATACTTTTTTCCCAGATTTAATCTCATCTGTGCCCTCTATTTCTCTAAGAAAATATAAAGTAATTTAAAATTTACAGCTCTCTGCTCTAAAAGTCCCAACCCCTTCAGGTCAAGGCCCACACCCATGGCAAATAGCCGGCGACAAGGCCTGGCATCCCTCCCCCACTAGGGGTGGAGCCAGGATTTTGGTATGTGGGGGCCAAGTCAAGTTCATAACTTTTTTCTGTAGACCGAAAAAAGAACTATTATCATACTGTAATTGACGCCACACGCTACAAAACATGGTTGCTGTTGTTTGAGTTTATATTTACCTCTACAATTGCCAATAGGATGAAAAATTAATAACTTCATCGGAAAAGAACTTACCTTCTAAATATTCTTCAACATATATGATCATGCAATACCGAGAACTTGGGAAAATTTCAGTAGCTCGAACTTGAGACAATTTCAGTAGCTCGAACTTGAAACAACCGGCTTAAAAATGAACTAATCTTAACAGACTCTCAATTAGCTATATTGGATTAGTTCGACACATGAAAAATTTCAATCACAAATAGGAACTCATCCAAAATAATTTCCATCACGATCACAATATTTTTAAGGACAAGTACAAGATAGTAAATTATTCATCGAATCATAGCATCACAAATCACACAACCAATACAATTAAACAGCAAAACTCTGATGTATAAGTTAAACAATCATACAAGATAAGAATTGAGATTAATAGATGGCGTGATGTAGCGAAGCATTGAACCTTGGATTCTTGGCTAGTTCTTGTTGGCTGGATCCGGAGGATCCAGAAGATTGACAACTGAAGAAGCCTGTGTCGCGCCATCGCCGTCGCAGTATAATTTGTATCGGGAGCAGCGAGGCGTGGATTGTGGAGGCGTCCAGGCGGGTGAGGGCACGCAACGGAGGCGTACAGGTTATTCAGATTGGAACACAACGCCTAAACCAGGAGAATAGCCAGTGGCCAACCTGGCCGCTAGTGGGCTTCACTTGGGCCTTTTTCCTTTTCTCTAAATATTAGCGTTGAGATAGGGGGGGCCGAGTATGTATATATGTGTTGAATACGTGCGCTTGTATCACTAATTCTATGGCATCGCGCGATCGTTCGGGGGGGCCAGGCCCCTGCTCACCCCCCCCCCCCCCCGCCCCCCGCCCCTCTGCCACTGCCCACAACAGCAAGTGCCGAGAGGGCGGGCGGCCGCCGCCGCCACCGACTTCTGCGGTTCCGTCGTCCTCTTCACCAGTGTCGGTACCTTTCCTCTACCACCACTCCCCTTCATGTACCATTTCCACGGAAGTTAGGGTGGCAAGCATAGTTAATATCTGTGCATTTCAATGGAGCGTGAAGAAAATTAGCTTCCTATGCATATTTAGCTATCTTGACTTAAAAAAATTCTATTGATAGGAACATGCCACCTGTTCAATTCTGGTTTATATACAAAAAACAATCCAACTTGCCCCAGCAATAGCTAGCTAACCTAATGCACCAAGGCGCTGGCTTAATATCAGTAGCAATTTGAGAAGACAAAAATGTCAATGTTGCAGCTAGCAACAAGCAAGCAACGACTTCATATTTATATTGACCAACAATTTGTAGAGGTAGCTGTGAAAAACAGGAATGCTACTGTATCATACCAAGTCTTGGTACCCTTTCCTAATTTATCTTTTGTTGTTGTCTTCTGTTGTATATGATACCAACTTGATTAAGAGTGAAACCATATGTTAAATATTTATTTTATTATTTTTTAGAAAAAATGTATTAGTTAGGTGACTGCAATTCAAATGATGGCGGCAGCAATATGAGCTAAATTTAGTCCATTAGCCCACAAATTTGCCCCCACCTAGGTAGGTAGCTACAGACAACTTAAATTAGTTCCCTCATAATAAAATAGATGAATATAAAGCCTCCACTATGTTATTGTTGTGGCAGCTAACAACTTTCTCTTATTAACATGAACCAACCAATGCATAGAGGAGACCACAAATCATATGAATCTAAATAAATCCATTCCAAACGAATCACATAGTAGTTAAATAAAAATAGTAGATGTGTTAAACCAAAGTTCATAAAATATAGCGAACTAATACAACCATGTTCTACATGATACAGTACAATGATAAGGATAGTAACACAACACAACAATGTTCTTGTTGATACAATAACATAATGTTTGCAATGAGCTCTTCTTATTCTATTGCATAAAGATACAAGCATACGCTGCAATAGTGACACCATTGACATGTGCTAAAAGTGCAGGTAATAGGCGAACATGCAAGCTTCGTACATCACTTCAATGGCGTAGCTTTGGACAACACACGTGTAGTAGCTCTGAGTTTCAGGTCATTCCTTCTATGTAGTGTAAGCCCAAATTTCTCGGACATGTCAAATGAAGTGAGGCTAGCCCCATCAAGAAGCTTCCAGTCGAAGTGATACAGAATGTTTGTTAACACCATCTCCACGAGCGATGTGCCAAACTGAGTCCCGGGGCATTGCCGTCGCCCAGCCCCGAAGGGAATGAATTCGAAGTATGTTCCATTGTAATTCACTGTGCTGTTCTCAAACCTCTCTGGCTTAAACTCTGCAGGACTGCTCCAGTATTCAGGATCTTGACAAATTGCAAGGACATTAATGTAAACATTGGTGCCCTTAGGTATGTCATAACCCATTACTGTACAATCCTCTCTAGCCGCGCGTGGAATCAGAGGAGCGGGCGGATGCAACCTAAGGGCCTCCTTGATGACCATCTCTGTGTAGCGGAGTTTATTGAGATCACTGTTAGTAATGACAGCTCTGTCTACACCTAGAACCTCCCGTACTTCTTGTTGTGCCTTAGCCATAATTTCTGGATGTCGCACAAGCTCCGACATGGCCCACGCCAAGACGCTTCCTGTTGTTTCCGTGCCACCTGCAAATATGTCCTGCAAACGACGGTCGTGAAAAGCACGATCATACATCAAACTATGTACGAAGGATCCACACGCATATTAATGATTAAAAGATGCAACTAAATAAATGTATATATGAGTTAATCATGTTGATTTTCTTTTGTGAAGAACAACATGTGTACTGCGATATGTCCTAATTCATTCATGTTTCCACAAATACAAATAGCTACTGACTGACTTTATCAGTTGGACGATAAAAAGTTCAATAGTTACTTGAAATCATGAGAAATAGTACTCACCAACAAGACGGTACTTATACACTCTGTGGTTAGAGGGAATTCCAGCGAGCCGTCTTTCTGCAGCCTGAGCAGCACGTCCAGCAGGTCCTCGTCGTCGCCGTCGTCGGGGCCGACGCCGGCAGCTCGCGTGGTCTTGCGCTCCTTTATGATGTCACAGATGATGTGGTGCATGCGGCCACAGCTATTCTTCATGTCACGCTCACCATTGCTCAACCACCGCACCAACCGCGACGAAGGGAAAAGGTCGACGAGATAGAAGCCGCCCATCATGACAAACACCTTGGCCATCTCCCGGAGGTACTCCTCCTGCTGAGAGAACTTGCCACCGAAAACCGCCCGCGTGATGACGTGGTTGCTGAGCGCCGTCATCTTCTCGCTTAGGTTGATGGTGGCACCACTCGAGGCGGCGGCGGCGATGGAACGGAGGAGGTTGCCCACCTCCTCGGCCCTGATGCCCTCGAGGCGCTTCACCTGCCTAGAACTGAGAAGCTCCACGATGGAGACCTTGAGCATCTGGCGCCAGTGGTCACCATAGGGTGCTAAGGCGATCCCCTTGCCGCCGCAGCTGAAGATGTCCAACGCCGTGCTCTGCGGTCGGCCCGCAAACGCGACGGCGTTGGTCTTCATAACAAGTGCGGCGGCCTCGGCGGTGGAGACGATCACGGTGGGGACCTCGCCTAGCCTGAGAAGCATCTGCGGCCCGTGTCTGCGAGATAGCTCCATCATCGTGCGGTGGGGGAGGACGCTGGCGACGTGGTGGAGGCTGCCGATGATGGTGAGGGTCCATGGCCCAGGAGGCAATTGTTTCTTGGCAGCCGGTCTGCACTTTCCACCAGTGATCAGGTTGAGGAGCAAAATCGCTAGTAGGGTAAATAGGCTACCAAGCACAAGCGTAGCAACCCTTCCATGGCAGGCAGCATGGCAAGCCTAGAGGTGATAATACCATCTTCTATTCTTCCTCCCCCTCCATCGACATATGTATGCTGTTAGCCACTGACGGTCTTGAGGTTTAGGCAATCATATTCATATGTAGTCTATAATATTATCTTCATCTACTCCACCTACTAGCAGTATATTCTAACGAACACCTATCATTGGTTGTATTTGATGTTTGCTTTGTAATACAAAGTGGGGGTAGCAGTATATTCTACTCCCTTCGTCCCATAATATAAGAGCCTTTTTGAACCCGCCTTTTGGACGGCGGGTTCAAAAAGGCTCTTATATTATGAACGAAGGGAAGATATTGTAGTGGAATCTTCTTTAAAAAAAGGGCGCTATAACAAAATTAACACCGGCCATAGAATATACTTTTAGCGCGCTATATCACGCTATAACTTGCTATTAGTGAGAAATTATGCACTGATTTATTGATTGAGAAAAATTCTCAGCACGCTATACCTGTACTATTTTTTTCGGTGGGTACACCCCCTAGCTATCATATGCAATGGCCTGCCCCGGGTCACTGGTAGTGTTGTCTGTATGTCATTATGTGGCTGAGACTGACATCAGGGAGGAGGTTATAATAAGCTGGCTTGACTGGGACGACGAGGACTTTGTGGTTGCTTTATTTATAAGCACAATTATTGGCGATAAATAGCACACATCAAACAACTGCAGAACGATAAGATTGAGCCTCTTTTCATATGCTAAGTACTACTGCAGTCCAAAACATATAATTGATGTTAAGGTTGAAGGAAGCGTGGATTAATTGGTTGCCCTACGAGAGCAACTGCTGGAAAACGAAGAACAAAGAAAGGTGAAAAGTGAAACACATAGCTGTAGAAAATACTATTAATAGCCTATAATATATGGAAATACCATTTTTTTAGCTATAATAATTTCTGAGTATAAATTATAGATAACATCCATACAGTAGCAAGGCTAATGATATTGATCCTGTCTAGACCTGTCCAGGACACAAGTAAAGTTTCTTAGTTTTGTGAAGGACTTATCATTGTTTTCTGTCCCGTGATTTACAGATTGATTATCTTAGCTTCTTCAACCGATGGAAAACTTACTGCTTGCAACCAACCCCTTGTGCATCAGGGACAAACTATATACCTTGTTAACATCAATAGTACACAAAATGAAAATACCAAATGATGAAAAAATTAAATTAAAGTTTGAACAGAATTTGCATTGTCTATATTATATGGATTCCTGTATATCTTAAGTGTCCTTCTATTTGATGATGAAATAGTATGGCATTATTTGTAGAAGTATGGAAATTAATATATGTTGGCATGGATCATATTATGGGTATATATAATGTTGACATTAATCTCATATAATTCCTCGAAGGTGAAAAAAATTACTTGTTTAGAAATTGATCCATTTGGCCTATCTACGTATTCATTTTCTATATTTAAGTATTTAACCAAAAAAATATATTAAAGTTCTAGTAATTTTAGATAATTGAGTGAACAAAGTAGGAATTTTTCAACTTATTTGGCCAAACAATGTTGATATTTTGGTAGGTTTTTGTTTGGACAAACTATGAGCAAAATAAAACCTTGTAAATTATTTGGTTGTAGCATTATCCATATTTAAATTGTGGAGGCTTCCTTCAAATTTTCGAGAAGTTGCAGGCTATCCAACCGTTGTGGCGCAACTGAACTTTCAACTTGTTCATCCCTAGTCCCCATCTTTTTTTCCTTCTGCATAATGGTGATACCGCCCATACCAGTCCCTAGGCATAGAAACCCACCGTACTATCCATTAATGGCGTTGATCGTGTGTCATGCCGTCCCACCTCGTCTTGCCTTCTTGATTTCCCATCAGATGGCCGCCTGCCATTCTTGTGGAGCCGCCTCTCCCACAACCATCTTTCCATTCCTACATCACGGACCCTGTCGGGGATATACCCCGCGGTGTAACCCGCCGGATGTAACACCCGGTTAGAGCTTGGCGAGTCACTGGCGACCCGCCCGGGCTTGGCGGTTTACGGGAAACCCACCAGAACATTGCGACTCACTGGTGACCCAGTGGGCGGATGAGAAGGCCTAAGGCCCAGAAGGCCGGCTCATGCTATGGTGGGCCGGTTTACGAAGAAAGACATAAGGAGTTTTCTCGTAAGAGGGCCGACTAGGATTGCACTTGTTATAGAATAGTCCTAATCCTACTAGGATTCCACCTGGACACTACTAGGGAAAACCCTAGTAGTAGCGCGGGTTTAAAGCCCACTAGTAGCGCGTGCTGCCGCGCTACTAATAA
Organism: Aegilops bicornis; assembly: GCA_021605145.1. Taxonomy (NCBI): domain Eukaryota; kingdom Viridiplantae; phylum Streptophyta; class Magnoliopsida; order Poales; family Poaceae; genus Aegilops; species Aegilops bicornis. The sequence goes on along the minus strand of CM038670.1, from coordinate 1,494,555 downwards.
GGCGCTACAGCTATTACTTAGCAGTAGCGCGTGTGACACGCGCTACTGCTAAGACACATAGCGGCAGCGCTTCTTCTATCCCGCGCTGCTGCTAATCTAGCTAATTGCAGCGTGTTTACTATTCATCACTACTAGTATTCTTTTTTTATTTTTTTATTTTTAGTGTATTTATACGCCGTTATACAAATTTTGGTACAATACCAATTATGAGGTTTATATCATTATGTCCATAACAGTGTGTCAAATGAAGGTGGATTAGGTTCAAGTGGAAGCAATATGTGGTGCATGTCAAAAGTATACTACTAATCCAAACTTGATCTAGTTTGGACTAGTAGTATTGTCGATGTGCACCACATGTTGCCTTCACTTGAATCTAATCCGGCAGCACAAGCTATTTAATCATCATCTTAGTCATTACAACTAACAGTATTTATTTAACACTACTAGGAAAAGGCCTGCTAGTGGCGCACCTGTTTTGCCTACTAATGACGCACTACAGGTGCGCCACTAACATCACGCCATTAGAATCTTTTACTAATGGCGCATCACTGGTGCGCCATTAGTATACCAGATACTAATGGCGCACCTGTAGTGCGCCATTAGTACGCCTAGAGGTGCGCCATTACTATCTGACTTGGTAAAATCTCGGGTCATTATAGCTTAATCTCAAGTCAAATCGCACTCCATGGTCAAACTTCCCGAAAGGTCACCCATCCTCACACTACTCCGGCTCAAGCACGCTTAAATTTAGAGTTAATTCCAACCCCAGCACCAGCTCACTTAAACGGCACTTGTTGATATATATAGCATATCAATCCTATTAAACCTTGTTGATTTTTAGGACTTTGTTCATGTTCATGAGTACGATGAAATTTTGGAAAAAAATATTTCAAACTTCCGTTCATATTACGTATCATATTTTGAAGAAAAAAATCCCAAAAAAATTCGAAACTAATTTTTTTTTTCTGTTACTAGTGGCGCACCTATCAAACGATGCACCACTAGTAAGTTTGAAATTGTTTGAATTTATTTGCCTCCAGATCTTAAAAGCCCTGTATCTTTTTGTCTGTTAGGTTTTTAAGGGTTTTGAAAATGTTTAACGGGGTTTCCATTACTAGTTAAAACTAGTAATGGCGCACCACACCCACGGTGCGCCATTACTAACGTTGAAAAAAATATATATATGTTAGTAGTGGCGCACTGAGTGTGTGGGGTGCCATTACTAGTTAAACTAGTAATGGCGCACTATCCCCTGGTGCGCTATTACTAGTTTTGAAAAAAAAATTGTTACTAGTGGCGCACTGTGTATGTTGTGCGCCATTAGTATTTGGATTTTAATGGCGTACCTATATATGGTGCGCCATTAGTATATAGCAGTTGCGCACCACACATGTGGTGCGTCATTAGTGTCCATTTCATCTATAGCCGTTTTCCTAGTAGTGTAATCATCATAGTCATAGTGTAGCACATAATACTCTTCAAACTCATTTTAGCTGGCTAATCACCACCAACACTAGATGCGGTAGCTATCTAATCACCACTAACACTAGCTAATAATAATCATCATAGTCATTACCACCAACACTAGCTATATCATAGTCATAGTGTAGCACATCATCATCTTCAAACTCATTTCTAGCTATCTAATACTCCTGCTGCTCTCTCTCAGGTGAAATAACATAAAACATGTGTAGCTCTCCTCCTTCATCAAGTTGGAGCATGCAGATGAACCTTTCTCCTAATCGTGGGATGCGCTTCTGATTGCTGCCCCCTAGTACTTCTCTGCGCTCCTTCATCACACATTTGGTCCAGTCTTTCACTATTAAGAATCCGTCACTAATCCTGAATGCACTAAAGTGCATTGTAGGATATCTTGGTCGTAAGCTAACAATACTCATGGTACCTTTAGTCTCGATCCCATGAGGCACAACATTCATCGGGAGTTCCTATTGAAGAACATCGTATGGTAACATACTTAGCAAAGTTTAGCATAAAAATAATGTATGGAAAAGATGCACTGAGGATAAATAGTAAAAATCTTACCATATTTCCAAAATATATGTGATAGTAGTTCATTACGAACACTATTGGTCGCACGTTTTCGGTACTAACATTTGTAAGTGCAGGAAGAAAATTTGTCTTGACTGTATCAAGATCTGCAAGCCATGAAACATAATGACTTAGCTCCTCGCAGTTTAGTTCAGCCCCGGGACAGTAGTAGGTCATGTCTACCAAGCGCTGGACATGTTTGCTTGAACAGAAATAAGCTGACAATAGAAATTAGTTGTCAACTATTTTTGAATAAACAATATCAAATACATAAATATGGTTGAGAAACTCACATAATGGTATAACTCGAGGCGTCTGCACATCGACCCAGATGTCGGTATTACCTTCAATATCATCTTCTGGACGAATATCAAAGGTGATAACCATATCAGGCTCAAATGCATAAGTCTTGCAGAGTGCTCGCCATGTTTTGCATCCAAAATAGGATTAGTAAATGCATGTTGTATAATTTTATGTGGAAAATATAACCATGCTCGGTCTTCAAGTAAACTTTCTTTACCTCCATAGTACAACTGAAACCTATCTTATCCAATACAAAAACTCTTGCATGGCAGGGGATACGCTAGTAGAATAGTAAAAAAAAATAAGTTGAAGCAAATGAAGCAGATGTCATGCTTAATTACGAAAAAAGACTTGTCGTTGTGACTTACTGTATCCACTTCGAAGATCTCGTCCAACTTGATGTTGAAGCGCCTATCATCATCTAGGAAGATTCCGTCACACAGGCCGCGCTCGACTTCGCAGTATTTGCAACTACCGAAATCCTTTTCATCGTCAGACATTTCCTATGTTCATAGTTGAAACATTAATTGAAAATCGATCGAAGACAACTACCAGAATACTCAACACACAAATCCGGGGCACTCGATATTTCCTACATACTCTGGCACAAGTCATACCAAAATTCACGGAAAAATCCGGCATGACCTTTTTTAAAATAGGACATATCGAGCGACTGAAATTTGCCAGAACGGAAATGAATCAACATTCCGGCAAAACATAGGCCACTCGGAGGTGTAACCTGCAAACATGACCAGCCACTTGGGCAAGCACATCTCCTATTTGAGCAACACAAGATTTATATTTCAAAATATCTTATAGGACTCAAATTAGCATGCATTCAATAAGCAAAAGTAAATCATCTCATGCGTCCACCCTTACATGAACCCTAACTAATTTGAAATAAGTGGTCAAATTTTACTCGTTTTATGATTCATATTAGAAATTTGATTTGTTTCCACCCTTACATGAACCCTAACTAATTTGAGCCGCATCCGCATCCGATTAGTTACCACCCTTACATGAACCCTTACTAATTTGATGCAACTAAAATATGAAGAAACCCTAGGCAGAGGTAGAGAAGAGGGAGGAGTAGGCGTGCTCACCTTGGGTGCCTGTGACGAGGGAGGGGCAGGCGGCGTCGAGGTCAGGGTCACGGCTCGGGCGCGCGGCGGAGGGCGGCGTCGAGGTCGGGGTCGGGGGCGGCGTGCGGGGCAGCGTTGAGGTCGGGGGCGGGGGCGGTGTCGGTGTCAAAATCGGCGGATCTCGGGTAGGGGGTCCCGAACTGTGCGTCTAGGCGGATGGTAACAGGAGGCAAGGGACACGATGTTTTTACCTAGGTTCGGGCCCTCTCGATGGAGGTAATACCCTACTCCTACTTGATTAATATTGATGATATGGGTAGTACAAGAGTAGATCTACCACGAGATCAAGGAGGCTAAACCCTAGAAGCTAGCCTATGGTATGATTGTTGTTCGTCCTACGGACTAAAACCCTCCGGTTTATATAGACACAAGATAGGGTTAGGGTTACACAGAGTCGGTTACAATGGTAGGAGATCTACATATCCGTATCACCAAGCTTGCCTTCCATGCCAAGGAAAGTCTCATCCGGACACGGGACGAAGTCTTCAATCTTGTATCTTCATGGTCCAGGAGTCCGGCCAACGGTGATAGTTCGGCTATCCGGACACCCCCTAATCCAGGACGCCCTCAGTAGCCCCTGAACCAGGCTTCAATGACGACGAGTCCGACGCGCATATTGTCTTCGACATTGCAAGGCGGGTTCCTCCTCCGAATACTTCATAGAAGATTTTGAACACCAGGATAGTGTCCGGCTCTGCAAAACAAGTTCCACATACTACCGTAGAGAGAATAACTTTTGCACAGATCTGCTGACGTATTCCGCGGCGTGACATCACACCACGGCCAGGCCTTTATATGAATTGTTTTTACCGTTTCCACCTTAGCGCATTTAGCGAGGCGGTTTCCTTGGCACGTCTTATCAAAGCATAGATCGTGCCCCCTTATTCCGGGATTCTCATCAATACGGACGTGGGTAACCCATCCGCGCCCTTGATTACGGTGCTTGGGAGATAAGCGAGTTTTACCAGGCTGGCGGGGGACGCATAGCTTCGTCCATATAAGGGGATAAGGATCCACCTTTTCACCTACGCCTTCTTCCTCCTTTGCTCATCCATTTCACAAGACTTTTCGAGCTCCAATGCCCAAGTCCGCACATCCCACCTCAACCTTCTCCAACTATGTCCGGAGCGGGAGGCAGGTGGATGGCCTCCTCCGTCACGGAGGGGCACATCGAAAAGCTGCGGGAGGCCAGATACTTGTCTAGCAACATCGCGCACCGGCTACCCGATGAGGGGCAGCTCATTCCAACCCCCAGGGCCCATGAGAGGGTGGTGTTTCTCCCCCACTTCCTCCGCGGACTAGGTTTTCCACTTCACCCATTTGTCCGGGGGCTCATGCTCTACTAAGGCCTGGACTTAAACGATCTGGCCCCGAATTTCATCCTCAACATCTCGGCGTTCATCGTCGTGTGCGAGGCCTTCCTCTGCATCCAGCCCCACTTCGGCTTATGGCTTAAGATCTTCAATGTCAAGCCGAAGGTAGTGGGCGGCCGCCAAGCAGAGTGCGGAGGCGCCATGGTTGGCAAGATGGCCAAAGTCCTATGGCTCGAGGGCTCCTTTGTGGAGACCATAAAGTGGAGGCAATCGGGGTGGTTCTATATCACCGAGCCGCGCGACTCTCAATGGGCAGCGGCCCCCGAATTCCGATCTGGCTTCTCCACACGACTGTCATCATGGAAAGAGACGGGCCTGACGTGGGGGAATTCAGACGAGCTATCCGGACTCCAAACCTGCGTCCTGGTGGACAAGAATCTCAGCCTTGTCAACGTAATCCAGGTGATGCTCATCCGCCGGATTCTCCCATGCCAACAAAGGGCCTTCAAGTTGTGGGAGTTCGATCCGGCACAGCACCCAACTCTGAAAAGGCTCTTCGACACTACGTACGAAGATGCCTGGAAGGTGTTGTTCAAGGGCGCCGAGGCTCCCACATCCGCTACCAAAGATCGCGGATTCAGCGCGCAGCGTCAAGCCAGCTAGGTAAGTTATTTTACCCTTTATGGGACTCTTTTCTCATAGTTTGAATCTATGCGGGATCTAAAACTCCCTAACCTTTAACAGGACTGGCTGAAAACGTCCGGACAGATTAACTGTCCGGCTCCTTTGCCAGAAGACCCAGCGGACGCCCGATTGACGGGGCTGCTGGCTCCGGTACCTCATGTGGTGCCGGAGAAGAAGGCCAAGAAGGAGGCCACGGGAAACTCAAAGGAGCTTCCGACGCCAGGGGCAGTCGGACTCATCGCCCGACAACTCTGAAGCAGAATCCTCCTCTGAGGAAGAGGAGGAGGAAAAAGAAGCCTCTCTCCCAGCGGGGGGAGAGAAGAAAAGGAAGGCCGCCCCAACTGGGGAGGCCGGAGGGTCCAAGAATGGAAGGACCCTTCATCCGGACTTCTCCACCAACGCTGACAACGACGAGGAGGAGTGGCCAACAAGGGCCAAGCCCCTGGCGAGATCGTAAGTGTCCGGATACCCATGGTTTTTTTTCGTTGCATAGTGTTCTCTAATGCTGAACAGTCATGCAGCCCGCCCAAGGACGAGTTCGCCGCTTCGTCGAGCGGGTCCCTGAGTTCGTCAGAAATGGAGAGTACTTCACTTCCGGCCGCCTCCTCACCTCACGCTGCGGACGATGCCGAGGTGGGGCCCCAAGGGGGGCCTGGTCAAGAGGAGGTGGCGTGGAGGCACCGCAAGGCAACCTCCAGACTCCGGCGCTGGAGGTGAGACCCCAGGGGTTCTAAGCCCGACCCTCGTCCGGACTCCATACCGGAACCTTCAGCGGTTCCGAAGTCCGGCGGGCGGTCCCTTCGTAGGAAGGGTAAGACGCCAGTGTCCTCCGTCCAACCGGAGGCACCGGATAACTTACTGGAGGCGCTTAACGGCGCCTCCATCGACGAGGAGCACCGCACTGTTATGAGTGTGGTGATTCAGAAAGTTCAGTCCGCCAAGAGCGGGCTGACTGAAGCCTGTACCAGCCTTCTAACAGGCTTTGAGGTAAGTTTAGAATATATAAAAATATTACCACATAGACAGTAGCCCCTGATGCTTAGTTCGGTGTTCGGAAAGAAAAGCCGGACTAAGGATCTAAAAAGATATACGCAGGAGTCTAACATAAGTATGTCAATACGGGAATGCAGGCTACACTGCTGACCTCTGCCGCACTGACTGCGGAGGTCAATGCATTGAAGCAGCGGTCCGAGAACGAGCTCGGCCTTGCCAAGAAGCAGCTCGAGGACAAGGAAGGTAAGTAATACCTTATTAAAGAAATACCTTATAGAAAGTATTTAGTTGCAAAAGATAACAGGAATAACGTGGGTATTGTAGGGGCCATGAACGAGGTGGCGACCCTGAAGGAAGCGGTGTCCGTGGCCGAAAGCAAAGCGGTCACGGAGCGCACTGAGCGAGAGAAGGGTGAGGCGCAGCTGGCGTAGGTACGGCAAGAGCTCTAGGCTCTTGTGGAAAAACACGAGGGTTTGGAGCGTGACTCGAAGACTCGAGAGTCCGAGCTTGCCTCGGCTCTTGAGAGTGCCAAAGCTACTAAGGCCGAGGCCCAAAAAGCCCTCCAGGAGATTGAGGCAATAAAGAAGATCGCGGCGGGTAAGGCATTCTTTATGCAGAGCAAGAATGTAAAAGTCAATTATCTAGTACTTACCCGAATCTGGAGCTCTCCAGGAGCGTTCACAGATCTGCCCCGCAGTGTATCTGATGCTGCCGCGTTCTACCGTGCCAAGGAGGGGAGCTCGACGGAGAAGGTGTTCTGGTCTCAGTATGCTGAGGCCGAACGTCCGGTGCCCCTAAGCGACCAGCTGAAGCAGCTGGTCGAGCTCCACAAGGTCGCCGAGCAGGCCATGAAGGGCCTTATAGTTCGGCTGTGGCCATTGGAAGCCATGCACAGGAGCTACTTCGGGCTAGTGCGGCGGCTGGTGGACGCCTGTCCATGGATTGAAGTCATCAAGCGCTCCGTCTGCATTGAAGGTGCCCGTCGGGCCCTTGCCTGTGCTAAAGTGCACTGGGGCAAGCTGGATGCGGAGAAGCTTGTGACGGACGGGCCACCGAAGGGCAAGGAGCATCGCAAGCCCGAAATGTACTATGAGGGCGTCCTGAAGGGTGCCCGCCGTATAGCGGATGAGTGCTCCAAAGATGTAATTTTGAATAGACTCGCATTTCTTATCACAGACGCTGAAAACTTGTTCATATGCACTAAGCAACGCTTGTTAATTTAAAATATTACCTTCTGTGCGGCCGTTTATCAAATTTGAGAGATGGCAAGTCGTTGGCTTCAGCCCCCATGCCACGAGTGCTGGGGTGTTCGGGATAAACTTGAGCGCTCTTGTTCCCATTCTTGGGTCCGTCGAGGTAGGCGCTCAGCATAGCGAACAAGGCAACCGGACTTATAGTGCTTGAACACTCTCACTTAGCCATAGAATTCTATAATTTTAAATTTCGGCGAAGCCCCTAGTATTCAGAAGACCGAGTTCGGGGCGCTATCCACGCCTTGGCCGGACAATGCCGGTTCCTCGCTCTAAGCGGCATAAGTCTTTAGGGACTCGAAGAAACCTCTCGAACAGCAACCGGCTCTAGCCCTATCATGACGGTCAGTTTTAGCTTTCTCCACTGAGGTGCTCAACCCAGCTCAACCGGGGCACAATCGCAGTGGTTCTCCCAGTGCTACCCTAGCCGATATAATGGAACGTAAGGTACCAAAACATGGGAGCCGGGCAAACCCAACTATTGACCCAAGACATGATTCGGAGCCGATGCATATAATGCTATAATTTCGGGGTGCTGCACTTGTGAAAGTGTTCGGACTTATCACACCATAATTTTGGGGTACTTAAGCCGCTGGTGTATTGGCCGTACCAAATTGTACGGTTGCGCAATGTCATAAATGAACATATATAACGGGAAAGAATGCAATAATAGGAAAGAGCTATATATTGGTTATTAAAAAGAAACTGCAATAGAAACAGAACGATACAAATAGTGCGATAAGCAAGGGATGAGACTATTTAACATGTCCCCCTCCAGGGGTAAGCTGCGGGATGGTATGTAAAACAGGTATAATGCTCGTAATAGAGACCACCTGGACACTCGATGCAGTTTTCTGCTTCCCTGGCTGTTGCATCGTGTATTCGGCGCGAATGCCGGACAGGGCTTCTGGAGAACAGAGTCCTGAAAGTAAGAAAAAAGAAAAAAAAGAAAAAGAATGACACAATCGGGAGCCCACAGTGCGGTTGAGCCGCGTGCAGGCGTTCGTGGTCGTGTCCCTCCCCTTATGCCCATGGTATCTCCAGAGCATAGTTATGTACGCGTAGTGCTGGCTTCGCAATTTCGCGAGGGCTAGTGTTGGGGCCGGATTGCTACGCATGCTTGAATCGTGCCAGGCGGTCTTGTTGTAGGTTACTCCGGGCGTGATTGACAGTGTCCGGACGTTTAGTGGCCGGACTCGAAAATTGTTGTGAGAGGCTTCTTTGCACCTCCGCCGCGAGGGCCGCCGTGTGCTCCTCCGTTCGGAGAGAGCGTTCGGTGTTTCCATTGACTGTGATTACTCCTCGAGGGCCTGGCATCTTGAGCTTGAGGTATGAGTAGTGCGGCACTGCATTGAACTTTGCAAATGCGGTTCGTCCAAGCAGTGCGTGATAGCCACTGCGGAACGGGACTATGTCGAAGATTAACTCTTCGCTTCGGAATTTATCCGGGGCTCCGTAGACCACTTCGAGTGTAACTGAGCCTGTACAATTGGCCTCTACACCTGGTATGACAACTTTAAAGGTCGTCTTTGTGGGTTTAATTCTTGAGGGGTCTATGCCCATTTTGCGCACTGTATTCTGATAAAGCAGGTTCAGGCTGCTGCCGCCGTCCATCAGGACTCTAGTGAGGTGAAATCCGTCAATAATTGGGTCAAGAACCAATGCGGCGAATCCGCCGTGGCGGATGCTAGTGGGGTGGTCCCTTCGATCAAAAGTGATCGGGCAGGAAGACAATGGGTTGAACTTTGGGGCGACTGGCTCCATCGCGTATACGTCCCTTAGTGCACGCTTCCGCTCCCTTTTGGGTATGTGGGTTGCGTATATCAAGTTCACCGTCCGCACTTGTGGGGGAAAGCCCTTCTGTCCTCTATTGTTCGGGCGGCGGGCTCTTCCTCGTCGTCGCTATGCAGCCCCTTGTCGTTGTTTTGGCGCTTAACTTGCCTGCTTGCTTGAACACCCAACAATCCCTGTTGGTGTGATCGGTTGGTTTTTCAGGGGTGCCATGTATCTGGCACAAGCGATCGAGTATTCGGTCCAAGTTGGACGGGCCCTGGGTATTTCTTTTGAATGGCTTCTTCCGCTGACCGGGTTTAGAGCCTCTGACTCCGGCACTGACTGTCGTGTCTTCATCGTTATCGCCGTTAATGCGGGGCTTGTTCTTGTTGCGACGCGACCTGCCATTGCTGTCCTTGGTATCCGAACTACCAGGGTTTTTGGTCAAGTTGTTACTACGAGCTAGCCAGCTGTCCTCTCCCGTGCAAAATCGGGTCATGAGTGTGGTGAGGGCTGCCATGGATTTCGGCTTTTCCTGTCCTAGGTGTCGGGCTAGCCACTCGTCGCGGATGTTATGTTTGAAGGCTGCAAGGGCCTCTGCGTCCGGACAGTCGACGATTTGATTTTTCTTGGTTAGGAACCGTGTCCGTAATTGTCGGCGATTCTTCTGGCTGCTGAATTATGTGGCTGAGGTCATCGGCGTCTGGTGGTCGCACATATGTGCCCTGGAAGTTATCAAGGAATGCGGCTTCCAGGTCCTACCAACAACCAATTGATTCTGCTGGCAAGCTATTGAGCCAATGCCGACCTGGTCCTTTAAGCTTGAGTGGGAGATATTTGATGGCATGTAGATCATCACCACGGGCCATGTGGATATGGAAGAGATAGTCCTCGATCCAGACCGCAGGATCTGTGGTACCATTGTATGATTCGATGTTTACGGGTTTGAAGCCCTCAGGGATTTGATGATCCATTACTTCATCTGTGAAGCATAGTGGGTGTGCGGCGCCTTTGTATTGGGCTATATCACGACTAGCTCATATGAGCTTTGTCTACTGTGTTTGGCCCGGCCGGAGTTGTTGTATCCGGCATGACAGTTATCATCACGTGTCCTGGGGCGCCCACGCGATCCGTAGATTGATCTTGTTTGCCTTGCCTTGTCCTCCGATATGTCTCGCAGGTCTTGCGCGTTTCCCCGTGCCTTGGTACTTTTCGAGCGACGCCGAAGTACGGCTTGAATGGAGGGTCTAGAGGCCTCTCTGTCGCGACCACGGGGTGGCCGGTCGGCCGCATCATGCGATGGTGATGTAGGTTTGGGTGATGCTTCCTCTAATTGGGGTAGCACCCTGCGTTTGGGGTATCTCTTGGAGGGGCGTTCGAGTTCATACTCTTCGGCTGCAAGGACTTTAGTACATCTGTCAGCTAGCAAGTCTTGGTCAGCTCTAAGCTACTGCTGCTTTTTCTTGAGGCTGCTTGCCGTGGCCATAAGCCTGTGTTTGAAACGCTCCTGTTCGGCGTGATCCTCGGGCACGGAAAATTCGTCGTCGTCGAGGCTTGCCTCATCTTCAGAGGGAGGCACGTAATTATCGTCCTCTACCTCTCTTTCTGCCGCACTGTCGTGCTGACTTGCTTCTCCCTCCTCCTGTGCTGAATCCTGCGGGAGGGGGTTGTCTTCCGCACTGTCTGGGGTGTTATTATCTCCCGTGACGGAATCACCGTTTTTGCTGTGGCGGGATTTAGAGCGCCGCCGCTGACGCCGGCGCTTCGGCTGCTTCTTGGAGGGGTCATCCTCCGTTGTTCCATCGATGTTCCCATCTTTTGGAATGTCCACCATGTATATGTCGTATGACGAGGTGGCCTTCCAGTGCCCTGTAGGCGCTGGGTCTTGGTCGTCTCCGGCATCGTCGTCTATATCGACGATGTCTTCGGAGTCGAGGTCTAGCAAGTCGGTTAAATCATCGACAGTGGCTACAAAGTGGGTCGTGGGTGGGCGTTTAATTTCTTCGTCGTCCGCAACCCAACCTTCCTGACCGTAGTCCGGCCAGGGCTCTCCTGATAAAGAGAGAGACTTTAGTGAATTCAAGATGTCGCCAAAGGGCGAGTGCTGAAAGATGTCCGCGGCAGTGAACTCCATGACCGGCGCCCAATCGGATTCGATTGGCAGGGGCGCGGAGGGTTCGGAGTCCGGAGAGGAGTCCGGAGAGGAGTTCGCAAAGGACAGGGATGGAGTTCGGCTCAATCGCAGTTGAGATTGTAGCCCCCGAGGCGGTGTCCAACCAACCGTCCTCGATCGGCGAAACCGGCTCCGGATTAAGGGTCGGAGCGGGCACAGGTGCGGCCTCCAGGGCACTGTTCGGCGGTAGAGCTAGATCGTACCCATCGAGATAGTGCGGCGCGCTTGGCTGTGGCTCGAATCCGTCCAAGATCAAGTCTCCGCGGACATCGGTCGTATAGTTCAAGCTTCCCAATCTGACCTGATGGCCAGGGGCGTAGCTTTCGATCTGCTCTAGATGGCCAAGCGAATTGGCCCGCAGTGCAAAGCCGCCGAATACGAAGATCTGTCCGGCGAGAAAAGTCTCACCCTGGACTGCGTCGTTGTTGATGATCGAAGAAGCCATCGGGCCTATAGGTGACGACACAGAGGAACTCTCAATGAAAGCACCAATGTCGGTGTCAAAACAGGCGGATCTCGGGTAGGGGTCCCGAACTGTGCGTCTAGGCGGATGGTAACAGGAGACAAGGGACACGATGTTTTTACCCAGGTTCGGGCCCTCTCGATGGAGGTAATACCCTACTCCTGCTTGATTAATATTGATGATATGTGTAGTACAAGAGTAGATCTACCATAAGATCAAGGAGGCTAAACCCTAGAAGCTAGCCTATGGTATGATTGTTGTTCGTCCTACGGACTAAAACCCTCCGGTTTATATAGACACCGGATAGGGTTAGGGTTACACAGAGTCAGCTACAATGGTAGGAGATCTACATATCCGTATCGCCAAGCTGGCCTTCCATGCCAAGGAAAGTCCCATCCGGACACGGGACGAAGTCTTCAATCTTGTATCTTCATGGTCCAGGAGTCCAGCCAACGGTGATAGTTCGGCTATCCGGACACCCCCTAATCCAGGACTCCCTCAGGCGGCGTTGAATCCGGGGTCGGGGGCGGTGTAGAGGGTGTGAGGAGAGCGCGCGGCGGCAGACGGGCGACGGCGGCGGCGAGAGCGGAGGAGTTGGATTTGCGGGAAGTGGCCGTGAGGAAGGACGAACCCCGTGGTTAAGTCAAAAGTAGCAGTAGCGTGTTCCTTTCTCTTTTTTCCCTTTTATCATTTATTTTTCTTCACATTTTATTTTTTCCTTTCACCTTCTTCTATTTATTTCATTTTCAATTACATTTCTATTTGCTTTCCATTTAATTTTATATTCTTTAGCAGTAGCGAGTTTAGAATAAAATGCGCTGCTACAAAGAAAGTAGCGGTAGCGCGGTTCGATATAGATAGCTACTACTATGTGTAGCCTATCGGTTAAGAGTTGGGAATTTTAGTAGTAACGTGTTTAGAATAAGGCGCGCTACTGCTAGAACTTTATCTGTAGCGCGGTTTGCACAGGCGCGGTACTGCTACTTAGCACCAACGTGCTTTTTTGACCCACGCTACTGCTAAAGTTCTGTGTATAAGGTTTTCCCTAGTAGTGGTAACCCGCCCCTCCAACTTATATAAGGAGGGGCAGGGCACCCCATGAGGAGCCGGCTTATGCGGCAACTCCCTCATGAGCATAATGAGACCTAGCCACAAACAACATGTAGGGCTATTACCGGATGATGTTTCCCAGGGCCTGAACTTGTCTAAATCCTTGTCTTATGTGTTGCGTCTCTCGTCCCGATCAACCCCTCTCAAGATACCACAAAGATGCATTGGCCTCACGACTAAGTCCTCATACTAGGACATCTGCCATGAGGTTTTCACGACAGACCCTCTCCAGCACCGCCCTAGCCTCAACCTACTAATGGCTTGCAAATGCACATGGCGATGTAACAATTTCATAGTATGCAAGCTTTGTTGATCCCACATGGAGCAAAAAGGAAGGCACTGCGATCCTGAAGCCACATCGTCACATACTCAACTACGCTCACATCCAAACCGGTGTTTCTAAATAGCTCACTAAAGTCGGTTGATAGGGAAAATGACTAAAAGAAGGAATTAAACACAGTACAATAACGAATGGAAAATAAGTACTAAACTAAGCGGAGGAATAAACAACGGAGAACGAATGTGATGTCTTACATGAGTATGTTGGCATCTAGGTACGGCCTCCTTCGTCTTCGACACCAATTGGGGTTAAATTTGTTGACTATTAGCACATTGGGGCAAGTTTGTGCCTTAGATAGGATAGACAGTTGATCGATGGTGGACGGTCCCTCACCAACATATTCATCGTACTTCCCATTCTATAGCAATGTGGGTACGGAAAGACATTAAGGTCGTGAAAAACTGGACTGAAGGCAATAAGTTCTATGGACAACCGTGTTCCCTGCATATAATTTTGTTCCCAAAAAGATATTAATGCGTGTCACCCAAAGATCTTTTAGTTTGCACAAATATCTATTCACTTCATGTGTAGCGTTGGGAGATGTCTCCAACTACATCGATGGATCAAACGTCTCCAATCAGTAAATTACCGCAAAGCAAAACAATCAACACAAAGGGAGACATGCAAAAAATAGACGAAGTATATCAAATAACCACTTAATAGCGGAGCGACCCATGGAAAATAATTTATCAAATTATATCACATATAAACGAGGGTTTAAGAGTTGTTACAACCCATCATGGAGATGGGGAAGTAAGAAAAAGTGGTGGTGATGGCCCGACGGTGGCAACGGAGGCCCATGCATGGCCTCTCCGCGGTGAGGACGACTCCTTGGGTGGCTTCCTTCATGGCCTTCCTTCAAGGTTGGAACAATGGAGATGGAGCTTAGCATAGCTCCCAAACGCTTCTTGATGTGGATGGCAGCTGGACGTGGAGAGGCGAATTGTGGATGGTTTGGTACGAGGATGATGGCGGGCACTAGTAGAAAAACACCTATTAGTCCCGGTTCATAAGGGCCTTTAGTCCCGGTTCATGAACCGGGACTAATGGGTCGTTACTAATACCTCCCCCTTTAGTCTCGTTTCTAATACGAACCGGGACAGATGGTCCTCCACGTGGCCGGTGCGCCGAGCCCAGGCAGGGGGGCCTTTGGTCCCGGTTGGTGGCACCAACCGGGACCAAAAGGCATCCACGCGTCAGCATTCCAGTGGCTGGGGTTTTTGTTTTTTTGAAAGGGGGGGGGGTTGGGGGTTTTGGGGGTTAATTTAGGTGTTTCATATATTGTGTTAGCTAGCTAATTAATAGAGAGAAGTGTCCTCTCTTATCTCCGTGCTTGGTCGACGCTACGTACTATATACATATTGCCCTCGACACGCTATCTAGTAAGAAAATGAAGGGAACCATCGAGTACAGAAGTTCGTCATGCATACCGAGAGAAATGATCGATCGACCTCTCCTTCTCCGAGAGATTGGTCGAACAATTTAAAACAAGTTTTCCTATCATGTACGTCCGACGCTACTGGCTACATACATGTACAATATATAAGATCTCTCAATTACAGTCCCCTAGCATTTGAAATCAACTTCCACATGGTATTCTCCGGGTTTATTGATGACGTGGTCAAGAAAGAATCCAGCCAATTCCTTTTGAATTGCTTTAATGCGATCTGGTTCTAGGAGTTCATTCCGCATCTGCCACGTCTAATTTGAAGAAGGGGGTTAATTAATACATATATATGAATGAAACTCAACAGAAATGATGGTGTAATAAAATGAAATTGTGAATATTATTAATTGCTTACGCACTTCATATTGTCTTGGAGAGTAGCCCGCTTGTTTTTCAAAGTCGCGTTGTAGATGAACTACTTTTACGTAGTATCCACAGAAATCATTCCCTTGTTCCTGCCACAAGCACTTTACGAGAACTAGAGGTCAATCAAACTGATAATGAAGCATTATAAATGGCATTGATGAAAGTATAGCTATAGAATCAACGGGAGATGAGCACAACTAGCTAGCCAGTAGTACTTACTTTCGGATATATATATCCCAGCTCCTTCGGCAGTCCCGGAGCTTTTGCGGTGAACTGTTTCCAAACCCTGCAAGACAAAGAAAATAGTTATTATTACTTGAGATATCAGGAAATGAACAAAAAGTTTCTGCTATGGTGCGATAATGATCGGTTAATTGAACTTACTTGCTAGCATTTCAGTCATGTCTGCATAGGTGTTGGGATCTTTTCGTCTCGAGTCTAAGCCGGTTACTAGTCCACGCTCAAGCTTAATCTCCAGAAGAATATAGTGGAACCTGCGCACGCATGCATAACTCATCAATTACATTACTATAACCTCGCTCGAGTAATAAGGGAAACCGAATATGCAACCGATCAGTAACACTCACTTGCCGTTATAAGGAAAGAGTATGGTATCTTTGTTTTGATTTTTCATCAACGATTGTAGCAAGTTGTCCTCGGCCTCTTTGACGTGCTTTTCAACCAGAAATACATCTATGATATTTGTGTGAATGAACCCAATATCATAGATTTCATTTTTTTGCACTCGATGATCTTCAATCTGCATAATATATTGAGGATAATTAATTATAAATACATGCAATGAAAGAGCTGAGCTATATATAGAGACTTAATGACAGAAATAGTACTTACAGGCAGTAGCAAAAGACCGTTAATTTATCGATGGCCTTTTGATTGAAGAACGCGAAGAACTCCTCAAATGGAACACACAACAGATCAGTTCCAACGAGGTCGTGCTCCTCTTTAATGTTCAGATACAAACAATTCGTCCCCCCAGACTCTCTGCATGTTTTCATGTACCAAGTATGGAATCTTCGCATCATCGTTGTTAGAGATTTTTCATCTTTGACGAGAGGCTTCCCGTACTCGTATCTGTGTTCGTCCACCTTCATGTATTCAGGAAGTGCATCGACAGGCAGGTAATCTTGTAGATTGCCATAACCGGCCACCATCCCCGGAACATTAGTGATGGTGTTGCCGCTAGACACATTGAGCGGGGGGCACGATTGGTTTGCTTGTTCGCCGAGCTGGTCAATTTTTTTCTTAGCTGCTCGTTCTTTTGCTCTTTGATGTCTGACAGTACTTCCCGACCGCTCCGCTTGGAGATATATCTGTTCAGTAATGCGCTCATAGTTAGTTCTCGGCGGAGACTTTGCCGGTTTCCTCAGGGCAGCCAGAGTGCGCTTCTCTTTCACCGGATCTACCTTCTCCTCCGGAGGTGGACGTCTCTTTGCTTTCAACCCTGCAAACCAGTCATCCACTTCGGTCTGCGCGATCTTCGCGTTTTCCTCATCGGTCCTCTCGTCACGGTAACTTCTCCGAGTCTTGAGAGAAGGACCGTATCTGTATTTCCTCCCGCCTTTGGTTGTACTGCTAGACGCCGGCAGAGCAGACGGAGCAGATGTCTTCTTTTTTGCTTGCTTACGAGGCGGAGGAGAAGGGTCTCTTCCGCCCTTGCTGACGAGGCGGAAAAGGAGGAGGCTGGCTGCTCGGGCGCGCCGGCGCAAGCGGAGAAAGAGGCGGAGTGCCGCCACGCGCCGGAGAAGGAGGCGGAGTGCCGCCACGCGTGCCCCGATCGTAACTCGCCGGAGGAGGAGGCAGTGGAGGAGGCAGAGTGCCTGACTTCGCGGAGGAGGAGGAGGAGGCGGGCGTCGATTACGAAGGTTGATGAGCTCCTTCCGCCATAGGCATGGATTCTTGAGCAGAACCCAGCCTAGTCTCCCCTTCACCGGTAGGGTGGTCAAGCGGGAGGTCCTCAAATCCCTCCGTTATTTCATCCACCATCACCTTAGCATATCCTACGGAATCGGTGGCGGTGATAAGTTGTGCGGGTCCACTAGGATAAACTTGGCCAACAACCGCCTTTACCTTCAAAGTCATCTATCGCGCCATAATGTGGCAACTTTGAGACTCCGTGATACCATCCACGGGATAGCCGGCAGAGCCGTCAAGACATGCTCCGGCTGAAGCAGCTCGGTGGAAGCCACGCTGCTTCTCCGCTGAGATGGCGGGGTAGCTTCGGGGGAAGCTTCGGCAGGTCGTTTGCTGCGATCTGCTGCTTCTCATTCCTCTTCTCGTTCCTCTAGCCCCATTACCCTTTCGTGCAGCGCCTGCAGTTGGTCCTGCTCCAGTTTCTTCCTCCTCTTGTGGGTTCTGTAACCCCCTGCGTCCGGAAAACCAACCTTCCATGAAAGGGAGCCTGGCGTGCCTCGTGTCCGTCCAGGGTGCTCAGGATTCCCAAGGGCCATTGTGAGCTCGTCCTTCTCCCTGTTTGGAAGGAACGTCCCTCGCTGCGCTGCATCGATATAGTGTCGAAGCTTCCTGACTGGTATTTGCAGTTGCTCGCCCGTCCACTGGCACTTCCCTGTTACAGGGTCCAAGGTTCCGCCAGCCCCAAAGAACCAAGTCCGGCAACGGTGATGCAGCGATACATTGTCTCTGGTTCCATCCCTTTTTCAAGCAGATCATGCTCAGCCTTGGACCACTTAGGCCGGGCTTTGAGGTAGCCACCTGACCCCATGCGATGGTGAAGCTTCTTCTTCACAGCATTTTGCTTGTTTGTCGCCAACATCTTCTTACTCTTTTCCGATGTCTTGTGGGCCAGAAATGCGGGCCAGTGATCTTTGATCTTCTCATATTTGCCGATGAATTCTGGTGTCTTATCTTTCTCGACAAACTGGTTCAGCTCTTTCCTCCACCTCCTCATTAGGGTTGCCATCTTCTTAAGAGCACAAGACTTGATTAGTTGCTCTTTAACTGGCTTCTCCGGATCCTCCTCTGGCGGTAGGGTGAAATTTTCCTTCAGCTCAGTCCAAAGATCTTCTTTCTGCATATCATAGACATAAGACACCTCAGGGTCTTCCTCCTTAGGCTTATACCATTGATGGATGCTGATCGGGATCTTGTCCCTAACAAGAACCCCGCACTGAGCAGAAAATGACTTCCTTGTCCGCATGGGTTCAATCGGTTCACCGTCGGGCACGATTTCTATGATCTCAAACTTTTCATCCGAGCTCAACTTTTTCTTCGGGCCTCGTCTCCTTACCGAAGTTGTGCTCGATCCGGATGGCTAGAAATTATAATGAAGAAAGGCGAGAGTAATTAATATGTGTACATATACCATAACATTGGATGCATCAATTAACTAGTCAGCACGGGCTTAACTAATATATATACACCTGGCCGGACTCGGTTCGGTCACTGGAGCGATCAAGACGGTCTCCTTCTGCTTGTACCTCCATTGTGACACCGGAGCCATCATGAACATAGTCCTCTTCTTGTACCGGCATTAATGGGTCGAAGCCATCATGAACATAGCCCTCTTCTTCACCCAGTTCGGTGTAGTTGAGAAATGACACAACTTCATCACTTCCTTGTGCGATTATGTGCCCCAACATCGCTTCTGTTTCTTCGTCTCGGGAGTGCTCCATAGTTTCTGCAAATATTTACAACATGTCAATTATTATTCAAACATGGTACAGATGGATATATATATTAATATATATATATATATATATATATATATATATATATATATATATTAGTGGCAAACGTAGAACTAGCTAGCTAATCACAATAAGGAATCATGTTAGTTTGGGTGGCCTCGAGAGAGTTAATTTGTCGGGTAGGGGCGCGGCGGGAGGGGGTAGGAGACCAACATCGTTTTCTCTCTAGGGTTTGGGGTCGCCTCGACACAACGCTTCAAGGGTTAATTTGGGTGGCCTCGAGAGAGTTAATTTGTCGGGTAGGGGTGCGGCGGGAGGGGGTAGGAGACCAACATCGTTTTCTCTCTAGGGTTTGGGTGTCCTCGAGAGTTTTGGTCGGCGAGAGGGCCGAGGGGTGCTTCCGTTGTATAAGTTATCACGGTCGAGAGGGGTATATATATCGACCGCCCCTCATGTTGAAGTTATCTCGAGGGGTTATATCGACAACGACGCGACATACATATACATGGGAAAATAATGTTATCGGGGAGGCGTGTCGGTACCCCCCCTCATGTTGAAGTTTCTTCTTTCTCCTCTATTCCTTTCTTCTTCTTCTACTCTTCTTTTTCTTCTTCTCGCGAGAAAGGAAAATAAGGAAAAGGAAGAAAAGAGGAAGAAGAAAAAAAAAGAAAAAAAAAGAGGAGAAGAAGAAAGGAATAGAGGAGAAGAAGAAAAATAGAATTTTCTATTTTTGTTCTTCTCGTCTAGTCCTTTCTTCTTCTCCTCTTCTTTTTTCGTCTTCTTATTTATTTCTCCTCTTCTTCTCCTTTCTTCCTCTTCTTATTTTCCTTTTTCCTCTCATTCTTTTAGTATTGTTTGTTTTAAAAAAATGTTCAAATAGAAAATTTCGAAAAAAACATAGGTTTTGCCTAATGCATTGTTCATATGAATATACAAACATTTGCAAATTTCTACAATAATTAATATCACCAAAAAAAAATCTATGAACAGAAAAAAAACCTAACTTTTCTAAAAATCTATCTTTTGCGTATATGAAAACATTAATACACATATGAACAAAAAATACATATATGAAGAAAAACATGCTCTGAACATTTTTTATACATTTTGAACATCTACATACACATAGCAACATACATACACATATACATTATATATATTTATATATATGAACAAAAAATAAACTAATAAAAGTGAAAAAAACAGAGCCGGTCTTGTGTGGCAGCTCTGGGGCGACTAGATAGCGATGGCGGCGGTGGAGGCGGCGAGGACGCCCGGCGCTGGGCGAGACGACAGGGCAGGGGCTCGAGGCAGCTGCTGGGCGGACGGGCGCGGGCTCGGGAGGCCGGGCGACAGGCCGGGCGCTGGCTCGGGAGGCAGCGACGAGGACGGGCAGCGGGTTGGGAGCGACGGCCTTGGCGGGCGGCGGCGACGACGGCGAGGTGGAGCAGCCTGGCGGCGTCGAGGAGGGTCGGCATTGTCGGGGGGCAATGGCGATGAGATTCTGAATTTTTGCAAAGTGTTTGCTTATATAGAAAAGCCATTGGTCCCGGTTCGTCAAACCAACGGGACTAATACCTGCTTAGTCCCGGTTGGTGCCACTAACCGGGACCAAAGGCCTCTTTTTCGGCAGCCCAAAGGGTGGGAAGCGGCGGCCTTTGGTACCGGTTGGTGCCACGAACCGGTACCAATGCCCCCCCTTTAGTCCTAGTTGGTGCCACCAACTGGGACCAAAGGCCCCTGTGCTGCACGCGTCGGGGCCAAAGTTTAGTCCCACCTCGCTAGTTGAGAGGGGCGCGCAGTGCTTTATAAGCCCCACTGCCGCACCCCTCTCAACCTCCTCTCCATTGCAGGCTTACGGGCCTACTTGTTACTGCTATGCCTGATGGGCCTATTGGCCCTGCTGCGGGCCTGAATCCTGGCCCATGGATGGGTTTCTAGTCGTATTCAGGCTGTGGTGGCCCAGTAGGTGGCAATTATTTTTTGTTTTCTTTACTTATTGTTGCTATTTTTATTTTTTCCAGTTTTTTTGTTTTGTTTTCTGCATTATTTATTTTCTTTTGTTTTTTTCTTTATTTTTTAATACTTTTTGCTTTTAGTTTTAGGAAAATGATAAACTTTCTATTAGTGCCATTACTTTTCAAATTTGAAAATACTTTTTTTGTTTTTTTTCTTTCTTGCTTTATTTATTTTATTTTGTTTCTACTTACAACAAAATACTTATTTTGTTTTTTTGTTTTGATTTCTGCATTATTTATTTTCTTTTGTTTTTTGCTTTATTTTTCAATTCTTTTTGCTTTTAGTTTTAGGTAAATTATAAACTTTCTGTTAGTGCCATTAGTTTTCAAATTTGAAAACACTATTTTTGTTTTTTTGTTTTCTTTCTTGCTTTATTTATTTTATTTTGTTTCTACTTACAACAAAAAACTTATTGTTGCTATTTTTAATTATTACGAGGGCCGAACCATAAGACATTAAAACATTTCGAATGAACTATGAAAAAGTTGAAAGTTGGCCTGGTATCATACTCGTCAGTTACAAAGTTGGCATGGTATCATCATAATAGTTGCGGGAGAAAGTCTTCACTTTTTCTTCGCTTGTGTCATTTTCTTATTGCGCCGTAACCATGGATAATCTTCATCGTTTATCAGGATGCTGGGGTCAGCCTTGACTTTGAAGGGAGGAATTTGATGAAACTTTTCATAATCTTCAGACATGTCTGTCTTGTCCTCCACTCCCACGATGTCCCTTTTTCCTGAAAGAACTATGTGGCGCTTTGGCTCATCGTATGATATATTTGCTTCCTTATCTTTTCTCTTTCTCGGTCTGGTAGACATGTCCTTCACATAGATAACCTGTGCCACATCATTGGCTAGGACGAACGGTTCGTCAGTGTACCCAAGATTTTTCAGATCCTTTGTTGTCATTCCGTCTTTGTGGGTCTACATACCCGCCTCTGACAGATTGACCCATTTGCACTTAAACAAAGGGACCTTAAAATCATGTCCGTAGTCAAGTTCCCATATGTCCACTACGTAACCATAATATGTGTCCTTTCCCCTCTCGGTTGTTGCATCAAAGCGGACACCGCTGTTTTGGTTGGTGCTCTTTTGATCTTGGTCAATCATGTAAAATGTATTCCCATTTATCCCGTATCCTTTCCAAATCAATACAGTCAAAGATGGTCCCCTAGACAACAAGTACAACTCATCACAAACAGTGTTGTCACCTCTGATACGTGCTTCCAACCAATTGCTGAAAGTCCTGATGTGTTCACATGTAATCCAGTCGTCGCACTGCTCCGGGTGTTTGGAGCGCAGACTGTTCTTGTGTTCATCGACATAAGGGGTCACCAAGGTAGAGTTCTGTAGAACTGTGTAGTGTGCTTGAGACCAAGAATATCCATCCCTGCATATTATTGAGTCCCTTCCAAGCGTGCCTTTTCCAGTCAGTCTCCCCTCATACCGCGATTTAGGGAGACCTATCTTCTTAAGGCCAGGAATGAAGTCAACACAAAACCCGATGACATCCTCTGTTTGATGGCCCATGGAGATGCTTCCTTCTGGCCTAGCGCGGTTATGGACATATTTCTTTAGGACTCCTATGAACCTCTCAAAGGGGTACATATTGTGTAGAAATACGGGGCCTAGAATGACAATCTCGTCAACTATATGAACTAGGACGTATGCGTCATGATATTGAAGAAGGATGGTGGGAACACCAGCTCGAAGCCCGACAAGACATTGCACCACATCAATCCTTAGCCTTGGTATGATTTCTGGATCGATCACCTTCTGAGAGATTGCATTGAGGAAAGCACATAGCTTCACAATGGCTAATCGGACGTTTTCCGGTAGAAGCCCCCTCAATAGCGGTCATGAGACTTTAGGTTCTGGAACTTTTTCTCTGGCATATTTATTATTCCCATTATATTCGACGAGAAGCCAGTCGGGACCTTCATACTGAGCAGGCATTCAAAGTAGATTTCTTTCTCTTCTTTCAGAAGCGTGGCTGGCAGGACCTTCATACTGCTTGAAGGCATGCCCTCTTTTTCGTGCAAGCATTGCAGGTCCTCCGTGCCTCGGTGTATCTTTTGTCTTCCCATACACGCCCAAGAAGCCTAGCAGGTTGGCGCTTAAAGGTTCTTCGTCACGTGCATCACGTCGATCGAAGAGCGGACCTCTAGGTCTTTCGATGAGGGTAGGTCCCAAAATATAGATTTCTTCTTCCACATCGGTGCGTGATTCTTAGCGTCATTCGGAACAGCTAGTCCACCGGGACCCTTTCCAAAGATTACGTCTAAATCATTGACCATAGCAAGTACGTGATCACCGGTACGCATGGCGGGCTTCTTCCGGTGATCTGCCTCGCCTTTGAAATGCTTGCCTTTCTTTCGACAGTGATGGTTGGTTGGAAGAAATCGATGATGGCCCAGGTACACATTCTTCCTGCAGCTTGCCAGGTATATATTATCGGTGTCAAGTAAACAGTGCGTGCATGCGTGGTATCCCTTGTTTGTCTGTCCTGAAAGGTTACTGAGAGCGGGCCAATCGTTGATGGTCACGAACAGCAACGCCTTTAGGTTAAATTCCTCCTGTTTGTGCTCATTCCACGTACGTACGCCGTTTCCATTCCACAGCTGTAAAAGTTCTTCAACTAATGGCCTTAGGTACACATCAATGTCGTTGCCGGGTTGCTTAGGGCCTTGGATGAGAACTGGCATCATAATGAACTTCCGCTTCATGCACATCCAAGGAGGAAGGTTATACATACATAGAGTCACGGGCCAGGTGATGTGATTGCTGCTCTGCTCCCTGAAAGGATTAATGCCATCCACGATTAAAGAAAACAATACGTTCATTAGCTCACTTGCAAACTCATCCCAGTACTTTCTCTCGATTTTTCTCCATTGCGACCCGTCAGAGGGTGCTCTCAACTTCCCGTCTTTCCTACGGTCCTCACTGTGCCATCGCATCAACTTGGCATGCTCTCCGTTTCTGAACAGACGTTTCAACCGTGATATTATAGGAGCATACCACATCACCTTCGCAGGAACCCTCTTCCTAGGGGCTCCCCATCAACATCACAGGTCATCTCGTCTCGATCTTATACCGTAATGCACCGCATCTTTGGGCATGCGTTCAGATCCTTATGCGCACCTTGTAGAGGATGCAGTCATTAAGGCATGCATGTATCTTCTGCACCTCCAATCCTAGATGGCATACGACCTTCTTTGTTGCGTATGTACTGTCGGACAATTCGTTATCCTTTGGAAGCTTCTTCTTCAATATTTTCAGTAGCTTCTCAAATCCTTTGTCAGGCAGAGCATTCTCTGCCTTCCACTGCAGCAATTCCAGTACGGTACCGAGCTTTGTGTTGCCATCTTCGCAATTGGGGTACAACCCTTTTTTGTGGTCCTCTAACATGCGATCGAACTTCGGCTTCTCCTTTTGACTTTCGCATTGCGTCCTTGCATCGACAATGACCCTGCAGAGATCATCATCATCGGCCACATCGTCTGGTTCCTCTTGATCTTCAGCAGCTTCGCCCGTTGCAGCATCATCGTGCACATCATCTGGTTCCTCTTGATGTTCAGTAGCATCACCGTATTCAGGGGGCACATAGTTGTCATCGTACTCTTCTTCTTCGTCGTCTTCCATCATAACCCCTATTTCTCCGTGCCTCGTCCAAACATTATAGTGTGGCATGAAACCCTTGTAAAGCAGGTGGGTGTGGAGGATTTTCCGGTCAGAGTAAGACTTTGTATTCCCACATATAGGGCATGGACAACACATAAAACCATTCTTCTTGTTTGCCTCAGCCACTTCGAGAAAATCATGCACGCCCTTAATGTACTCAGAGGTGTGTCTTGAACTGTACATCCATTCCCGGTTCATCTGCGTGCATTATATATAATTAAGTGTGTCAAAAATCATTACAGAACATCATGAATAGATAATTAAGTGACCAAATTAATAGAAGTTCATCATCACATTAAAACGAAAGTACATACATAGTTCTCATCTAACAACATAAAGCTCTGCAGAGCATCTAAATTAAATAAACCATACACTGAAACTATGTAAAACATTTCAATGCGAAAACAAATGCGATCATAATCGCAACCAATGTAACAACTGATCCAATGGCATAATGATACCAAGCCTCGGTATGAATGGCATATTTTCTAATCTTTCTAATCTTCAAGCGCATTGCATCCATCTTGATCTTGTGATCATCGACGACATCCGCAACATGCAACTCCAATATCATCTTCTCCTCCTCAATTTTTCTAATTTTTTCCTTCAACAAATTGTTTTCTTCTTCAACTAAATTTAACCTCTCGGCAATAGGGTCGGTTGGAATTTCCGGTTCAACGACCTCCTAGATAAATAAAATCTATGTCACGTTGGTCGGCATAATTGTCATAAACAATAAATGAACCAATAGTTATGAAAAGATAATATATACCACATCCGAATCATAGACAGGGGCCGAGGGCGGGGGCGGATACCAAAACCATCGCACTATATAAGATGCAATAATAAAAGTAAGAAAATTATACAAGTATCTATATAAACATACAAGTAAGAATTTCTTTTCCTTTCAGAAAGAAGATAATATAAGAACAAGAGGCTCACCGCGGTGGTGCCGGCGACGAGATCGGCAGGCGATCGGCAGCGGTGAAGACAGGGACGGGACGTGACGGACCGCTAACCTAGACAAATATTAAGGAAAATGGAGCTTGGAGGTCGAGCTTGGAGAGGAGAAAGCTTAAGTAGTGTGGCTCGGGCATTCCATCGAACACCTCGTGTGCATAGGAGGTGAGCTAGAGCACCACAAAGCTCTCCCCTCGCCTGCCACGAAAAACAGAGCACTGGCCAGTGCTCTGCTCGCGGGCGAGGGGTATATATAGGCAACTAATTGGTCCAGGTTGGTGACTTGAACCGGGACTAAAGGGCAGCGTTTGGTCCCGGTTTGTCCCACCAACCGGGACCAATGGTGGTGGGCCAGGAGCGAGGCCCATTGGTCCCGGTTCGTCCCACCAACCGGGACCAAAAGGTCCAGACGAACCGGGACCAATGGCCCACGTGGCCCAGCCGGCCCCCGAGGCTCACGAACCGGGCCCCCATTGGTTCCGGTTCTGGATTGAACCGGGACTAATGGGCTGGCCGGGCCTGGACCATTGCCCTGTTTTCTACTAGTGGGGGGCTAGGGTTGGACGTGTATATATAAGAGCTCTCCTAAAGCCTCCTCCATTGATGTAGCATCTCTCCTTTGATTCAAGGGCTCTCGGTGATCTCAATCCTTTCCCAAAACATCCCTTGATGGCCAATGAATTCGTAGGAACAAAAATAGATGAAACCCGCCAAGATTCCCATCTGGAAAGGCAGCTTTCTGGCTTCTCCGGGTATTGTCCAAGCAGTTGTAAGTGTAGGTTTGCTCATACTGAATGCCCTCTTGTGATGTGGACTCTCTGGTAGAACGGTCATCATTTCTTCATACGAACACGGAATTTAACATTCTTTGGCTCGTTGGAATTGCATGAAACACGCCGATGCACATGCATAATTAGATCTTGATTTTGGGCACTTCTATTTCTTTTTACTTTTCTCAACATCCGAAATGCCTAAGTCTGGTGCCTGGATGTCCTCCATTTATATCATTTTCATTGTGCTAATTTCATGGGAGTTCTACAACACCTACAAAATACACAAAGACAAAGAAAACTAATAACGAATAATAGAGATACATAATATGAGTAGCACTTCAAGGGGTAATATTAGGAAACATACCCTAGATGGGGTCTTTCCCCTTTCCCAAGCCAAAAGTTGGTCGACTCCTAGTCGTACTTTGCCTAGCAAACCACCTATACATAGGGTAGTGCTCCACAGTTGTGCACATCTATTGTATTGGAATATTCAGAAGAAGGATATGTGACATACCCTAGATCTTATCTCTCCCATCTACTTTTAGAGTGTGTTGCACAATAGCCTAAATAGTTTTGAATGCTCACCATGGCTTCAATGGGTGGTCGGAAGGCCGTGGTCATGTGTGGGCTCTGTGGTCTATGCAGATTATTCCGCTCTTTCCCGTGTTGTCATACGTATATAACACATCCATTTCAAATTTATCCTTGTTTCACATTTCACCATTTTTTCCTAGCACTTATTATAGTATAATTGCCCTCCCCACAAATCTTAAGTCACAACACAACATTTATTTGAAAACACCATAGAATTTGTTTGGAGCTTACATGCATTACATTCAATCATCGACCAATGCATACATCTGGTAAGTGCATTATTGCTATGATACAAACACTACATATCATAATACATAGAGGATCATTCATTGTTTACAGATAAGGACCATAATAATCTGCCATCATTGATACGTTTGGATTCATCAAACATCTATTGGATGTAGATATACCGAGTCCAATGTTCCTTTGACCGAATAGCCGAGGGTGTATCCATCATCATGCTTCTAGAGGAAATCCGTCACCCGTGCGAGATTGCCTACTCTTGACAGGACCACAAATGGATGAATTCTCGGCTGCATGCAGCCCTCACAGATGTCCATCCATGCTTTCTCGACTACTTCATTAAGCTTTTCATTTGCCTCCTCTACCGTGCACCGGTTTTCATTCATGGAGGTCTCGACGGTGGATACCATATGTTGCGAAGCTTGTTCCCGCTTTAATGGGACAAATATTTTTTATAAGATAATATATTTTATTTATAGTGTAAAACTACTGATCACATTTGCATTAGACATTATTTACCTCATGGGACACAATGTCGTTCATAACACGGGCGATGATGCAAACGGCTTTGATGATTGTTGGGTATGCCCAAGCCCAATGTAGAGTGTCACTTGATGTGATGTCTCCCATTAATATAAATGCAATGTTTGATATTTGCATACATATAGTGCTAGGCGCAGAGATTTTTAGGTGCTCCTCCAGGTTTGCTGGAACATACTTCTGGTCCCTCCATTTCACCTCAGCATGGTAGCAGCTTGCCGCATCAATAAACTACAAAAACCAAACACAAAATCTAATCTCATCATTTATTTTAGTTATTTACATACACTAAACTAGGAAATCTATCTATAATAGACTTTTATGGTCTTTGCCACGTTAGTCGATACCACAACTCCAACATTTTTTTATTATGTTGAATCATAAATTGAACTTATTGTCCACCATATTTTAACAAAAATGTGAAACATGACCTACATATATTTGTGGTAAGCGATCCAACACATATACCGTCCATGACCACGCAAAAATTAACGAAAAAACTAACATTTGACTAATATGCATGACTTTATGAGGCGACATGATTTACATGTGTGGATTAATTTAAAAATGAAACTTATGGGTACATGCATGTCTTAGAGTATAAAGTCTATTCGTATTGTAATCTATCTCTATTATTCTAGTCTTGGAGCCCAAGCTTTGTAATTTATATAAACAGCCCTTGAGGCCCCAATCAATACAACAATTACTTCTCCAACACTACGGGAATCGCACCCTATGCCGACGGCCAGGGCCGTCGGCATAGCCCTGACTAGCCGTCGGGACAGGCCTATGCCGACGGCCCCCGTCGGCATAGGGCCGTCGGCAACCTATCCGTCGGCGTAGCCAGGATGACCGTCGGCATAGAATGGCCGTCGGCATAGACCCTATGCCGACGGTGGCCGTACATATATGCCGACGGCACTGGCCGTCGGCAAAGCCATCGCCTAACGGCGGCTGCCGTCAACTGCTGAGCAACGGCGGCTCGCCACGTGGCACCTCTATGCCGACGGCCTGGCCGTCGGCTTAGTTTAGAACTATGTCGACGGCCAGGCTGTCGGCATAGAGGTGCCACGTGGAGAGCCGCCATTGCTCCTGGGTGCTTGCCTATGCCGACGGCCAGGCCGTCGGCTTAGTTTAGAACGATGCCGACAGCTAGGCCGTCGGCATAGACGTGCCACGTGTCGGCAACTGGGCACTCCTGGGGCAGAACTAAGCCGACGGCTAGGCCGTCGGCATAGACGGCCACGTGTCAGCCACTGGGAGCTCACGCCAGGCCTATGCCGACGGCTAGGCCGTCGGCATAGTTTCTGTCCAGATTTTTTTTTCTTTTTCCTGTTTCTTTTCAGCTCAATTCATTTGAATATACACAGCATATATAAGAAGCAGCATATATAAGAAGCAGCATCACGTAACAGTAAGGAGCAGCATAGCACAACAATATATGCATAAGCATCATCACAATCATAAGCATAAGCACAATCATAAGGCATAAGCATATAGAGAAGCACACAAGTCATCTAAAGGATCATCACCACACACAAGTCATCTAAAAAAACATAAGCATAAGCACACAAGTCCCCGAATGGCTTAAGCGCCAGGACGTCGAGCACCGCGGAGGTCGTCACCGCCAAGAGCGCCGAAGCCCAGGTCGTCAGTGCTTCCGCCGGCCTTCACCGCCAAGACCGCCTCCACCTCCGCCTCCGCCTCCGTGGATCGGAGTGGTCGAACTCGTGTCCGAGTGCTGCGAAGACCACCGCCAACGGTAGATCCACCTGTTCCCTGGATGTTGAAAAGACATATTAATGGGATATATGACTGTGTTGAAAGGCATGACATGCTTTGGGTGAATAGATTGGGGATGAACTAACCGGCGAGGGGCCAGCGTTCTGTGCCACAAACTCCTCAAAGGTCAGCAGCACTGGTTGTGCTGGAGGGCATTGTGCTGGCTGCAACTGAGGACACCTGCCGGCCGCCATTTCCTGAAAAGCCTGCTCTAGCTGGCGATCCCTCTTCACTTGGTGTTCATGAAGCCTCTAGTCTCCTGGCGTGTGTACTCTAGGTAGGCCTACGGTATGACATGATGGAACTCATAAAACTACTAGATGCGGAAAATAAAGTGAGCAATGAAGATAAGAGGGAAAATACTTACAGATTGTTGCTCCTGAAAGAGGGACTATAGGCTGGACATCAGCTAGCTCGTCTTGGCTCAGGCTCGGGTCGATCCGACGAAGCTGTGTGTAGGAGATAGTCGGAGTGACCACAGCATCGAGAACCACCTCCCGACCGTGCTCCTTGGGCCCCATGCTCACCACCGCCCTGTCGTCCAGATCCGCCGCAACGTGTGTCAGTATGTAACTTCAG
Organism: Aegilops bicornis; assembly: GCA_021605145.1. Taxonomy (NCBI): domain Eukaryota; kingdom Viridiplantae; phylum Streptophyta; class Magnoliopsida; order Poales; family Poaceae; genus Aegilops; species Aegilops bicornis. The sequence goes on along the minus strand of CM038670.1, from coordinate 1,464,314 downwards.
ATACGCTGCGGAGTAGGCCTCCTTCCTCCAGCGGTCTTCTTGCCATAGTACTTGGGCTCGCCAGGCTTGGGGTCCTTCCGCGTATGGGCGATCTCCCACGCCTGCATGTGTGAGAGCGGCCGCTTCAGTTTCTCCTCCTGCACCACCAAACAGATGTTAGTCATACATAAGAAAGTGATGGTAAATAGAAGAAGAAGAACAATGTTTAATGGGGTTAGTCATACATTAACTGCCTTGTGGAGATAGTGGTTTCGGTTTCCCTGAGCATGTACTCCCTCATTCCCTCGGTTAGCCTTATTTTTGATTCTCATAGCCGCCAAGGCTCTAGCCCCATCACAACAAAGATCCACCAATGTCGCCCAGGACTCGTCTTTTCCATAACACCAATTTGGACACACCTACATAATAAAAGCATAATGGCATGTCAACATGAAACGGTGAAATGTACCACATGGTAATGAAAGCATAATGAAAGCATAATATATGAAAGCATAATGAAAAATCTTTTATACTTACCGCCAAGTACGCGTGCCTCTCCAAGGTAATGCCCATCCTCCGCGCTTCTTCCTTGGTCATCTTCACACCAAGAACGTCGTGGTAGTATGTCGAGATGGCCACATAGCGCACCTAGTACTGCATCTGGCGGGCCTTCTTCTTGCATTGGCGCAGCACGATCTTTTTTTTCTGGCGGTTTAAGGACAAAGTCAGCATCTGGCTTGAACCAGTTTTTTCGACCGCCTGTGGGAAGCTTCATGTTCAGGCGTGGTCTATCACAAATTCTCTGTTGATCGGCTCTAGCTTTTACGTTATCCTTCGTCTTATCAGGAATGTTGAGGATCATGTGGAAAAGGGACTCTGCCGCATTCTTTTCGGTGTGCATCACATCAATATTGTAAGGAAGTTTGAGGTACTTGAAATAGGGAAGCTGCGAGAAGGGGGTAATGTGAGTCCAGTTGTGCGTCTCACCATATCCCTCAAAGCCTTTATCTTTGGCTTTGCCTTTGCCTTTGACTTTAGGCTTCAGAGCTTTTAGCTGAGCAAGAACATCTGCCCCCGAAAATGTTGGAATCTCGGTTACTTCATGAACAACCCGGCCTTTCGTGAAGTTCTTCTTGTCTTCCTGTCTGGATGGTGCGGAGGAGGAACTGTCGATGCAGGTCAAAGGCTACATACTTGCCACCCTTACTCAGCCAAATCATTCGCAGATCCTGCATGCACACTGGGCATGGCATCTTACCACTTGTACACCATCCGAGAATAGAGCATAGCCGGAAAGTCATGCATGCAATAGTGCAACCAAACTTTCATCAAGAAATTTCTCTGCAGATCCCGGTCGTATGTCAACCTCGGAAAGTACCAAGAATGGTGCAAAGCATCCACAAGCGGCTGCATAAACACACCCAATTGCTTCCCGGGTAGTCAGGCCCGGAATGATGAGCGACAAGAACATGGTCTTCCGTTGCATTAGGGCATCGGGAGGAAGATTGAGCGGAATTACAAACACAGGCCAGCAGCTGTATGGATTGGACGACATACCATATGGATTCAACCCATCACCTAATATGGCTATTCTGACATTCCCAGCCTCGGCTGCTTCCTCAGGGTATTCTTCATCGAATGACTTCCATGCTTCCTCCCGATGGATGTACGATTTTTTTGGATTGTACCTTATACCTTCCTTGTGCCACTTCATCATTTTGGCAGACTCCTTCGTGATGAAAAGGCGCTGCAGTCTTTTATAAAATCAAGATACCGAAGAACCTTAACGGGGATGGTTAGCTGCTTTTTCTCACCATCCTCACCGACCACCTCAATGTACCGAGACGAACCGCACTTCCTACAGTACTTTTCATCCGCATACTCGTGCCTAAACAAAAGGAAATTCTTCGGGCAAACATCTATTTTCTCATAATCCATAGAGAGTGCCTTCATGATTTTCTTTGTATCGTATATGCTTTTCGGCAGTTCATGACCCTCAGGGAGGCTGTTAGCCCATAATCCCAGTAATGCTTCGAAGCATTTCTGGCTACAGCCGTACTCAGCCTTGACTGCAATCAGTTGCGAGATGGCATCCAGCTGAAATATTTTTGCACCCGCATAAAGAGGTTTCTTCGACGAGGCCAAGACCTCCAAGAAGGCCTTTGCGGTTGCCTCCGGCTCCTCCGGTTCATTCTCTGAAGGTGTCGCATTTGCCATTTCTGCAACAATGACATCATCTAGCATGTCCCTGACCCCGTCGTCCTCATATCCATCGATGCGTTGTCGCATCACCTCCTCTCTACCACGGTCCTGATCGGCTATGTTTATCGGCGGCATGTCAAAGTTTGGCATATATCCGTGCGGGCGAAGGTGCTCACTCATGTCCGTCTGATTTCTACGGTGACGTCTGGCACATCTCGCACAGGGCATGGTGGGATAATTCTCATTGGACGACGGAATATCTCCTTCAAATACACATCGGTTTTCGCAATCCACTCTGATGTTACTCGATTCCGACGGATAAAACCACTGTACATCCAATGATTATCTGCCATCCTCTGCTATTTTGCAAACCACACAACATAATTAAGGATTCACTTAAATTAATCACATCAAATTTTCAGTTTCTACCGCGTTGAATCCACCTACATCTCTAATAGGTAAAGATGGGTCCTAATCTCACCGAGGATGTGTAGATTGAGCACGTTCTCCATTCTACCCGTTCGAGACAAAATTTCGGCAGCACCTCCCGCTGTTCTCCAGATACACGTCTCGGCAAATAGCCGAGAGAATGTGCTCCGGAGAACAATGGGGAGGCACCGCCGAAATCCTGTCTCGGAACGGGGTAGAACATGGAGAACATACCCAATCTACACATCCTCGGGCTGTCCGTGGAAAACGCTGGACAATCTGAAACAGCTGCGGTGATAAATATGCAATTGAATGCATATTTATGGATATAACCCTTTCGGACGGGAGACACCTAGGTTACGCCAGTTGACTTGAGAATGAAATCTAGTGACATCAAAAAATGGAGGAGATGGACTTGTAGCTCACCCTCGGCTGTAGGGGAAGGAGTCGAACAACAGAGGGATGCTCAGCGAACAATGCGTCGGACAACGGTCACTTTGATGAAATGCAAAACCACAAAGCCTGCAAATTCCATCGGGACAAAAAATTTAGAACATCACAACTCATAGAGCATATTTAAAACATTTAAACATGCATTCATTTATTTTTGCATCATGTAGGCAGAAAAACTAAAAACATTAACAATATATTCATCATCATCATCACATATTCATCATCATCATTATCACCTATTCGTCATAATCATTGATTCATCTCATCGAACCAAATTTTTTTGCAAGATATGCAACATATAGCATCTCATCTAACCAAAATTTTTTAGTACCTGTCTCACTATCTATCTAACTATCTAACTATCTACCTACTAACTATCTCACTATCTATCTAACAATCTACCTATCTAACTATCTATATAACTATCTATCTAACTAGGTATCTAACTATCTAAATATCTATCTAAATACCTATCTAACAAGATACAAAATTACTAAAAAAACACTAAAAATACATAAAATTTTCACCTTCGAGAGGGCCTGCCGGAGTTGGGGCGGGAGGCCGAGTCGGGAAGTGGGAAGTCAGGAGGGTTCGGGTGGGGCGGGAGGCCGGAGGGGGTCGGGCTGGGCGGCCAAGGAGGGTCGAGGCGGGCGAAGGGGTCCGGCGGGAAGGTCGGAGGCGGGCGGGGCGGGCGGTTGGCGCTGGGGCCGGGCTGGGCTGGGCGGAGTCGAGGCGGGTCGAGGCGGGCGGCTGCCTGGGGTCGGGCGGTGGCTCGGGTCGGGCGGGAGGCGCGGCGACGGCGGGCTCGGGTGGGCGGGCGCGGGTTGGAGCGGGGAGGCGCGGGCGCCGGTGTGCTCGGGGCGGGGCGGCGCGGGCGGTGGCGTGCTCAGGGCGGGCGGAGGAGGTGGGCGGCGGCGGTATAGGGGTCGGGGTCGGGTGCGGTTGAGGGAGAAATGAGTGGAGGAGGTCGGGTGCGGTGAGGATAAGGTTGGTCCTATGCCGACGGCATGGCCGTCGGCATAGGCCTGGGCCCCACATGTCAGCAGCCCGGGGGAGTGGATAACGTGCACATATGCCGACGCACATAGGTGGGAGGCCTATGCCGACGGCGAGGCCGTCGGCATATATGCAAACCACAATTTTTTTAAAATAGTCCCACCTCGCCGAGGGGAAAGCAATTTGACCTGTTTAAATAGTTCACTAATCCACACGTTACAAGCTCCGGTATTCATTAGAATTATATGAATATTATTAAATACTCGGAGCGTCTCCGGGGTGTGCCCCCCGCCACCCCTCATGGACGGCGCCGCCGCCGGCACCTGGAGGCGGGACGGGGGCACTGGGGGGTAGCAATGCCATCGGAGCGTCGTACCGGGCCCTCATACATGCGGGGTGGTGTGGTGGCATGTCAGAAGAGGCGGCACGCGTGTCCAGGGTGTGCCCCCCCTCACGGACGGCGCCGCCGCCGGCACGTGGAGGGGGGAAACGGACGCGTCGGGTCTACACGGAGGGGATCTTGCTGTGGGTCTGGCCCGGATGTTGCTCCAAAGTGTTCCTATGGGCTGACCTAACACAACCGGGTGGAGAGGCCCACTGGTCAAAGCCCGTCCGTGCAAAGTCAAAGGGCTAGATCCGGTGGTCAAACGCTACAGGGTTAGGCGGGACGGGGGCCCTGGGGGGTAGCAATGCCACCGGAGCGTCGCATCGGGCCCTCATACATGCGGGGTGGTGTGGTGGCATGTCCGAAGAGGCGGCACGCGTCTCCGGGGTGTGGCCCCCTCACGGACGGCGATGACACGGTAGTAGACGTTCCGCGGAAAGCGATCTGGCGTGAATATTATTAAATACTCGAGCGCGATAAAATCATGAGTTTTTACATGACGTGGGCACATGTGCTATAGGACCGATGGTAATTTTTCATAATTTTTCATGATGGAGAAGTATCTGAACACTACCCTCACGCGGATTGCTCTTCGCGTCTCACGACTCTGGCCGTGACCTCCGGGGCTAACATACCGTCAAATCTTGCGTGGCGGCCTCTCACAAGTCTGGAAGTGTTGTGGCGGTTGCAAATGCCCGCACGCGTCTCGGGTGTGCCCCCTCCCCTCACGGAGCGGCTCCGCCCGACGGCACTGGAGAAACGGACGCGTCGGGTCTACACGGAGTGGATGTAGCTGTGGGTTTGGCCCGGATGTTGCTCCCGGGTGTCCCTATGGGCCGAACTGACACAACCGGGTGGAGAGGTCCACTGGTCAAAGCCCGTCCGTGCAAAGTCAAAGGGCTAGATCGCGTGGTCAAACGCTCTGAGGTTAAGCGGGGCCAGGGGCACTGGGGGTAGCAATGCCACCGGAGCGTCGTACCGGGCCCTCATACATGCGGGGTGGTGTGGTGGCATGTCTGAAGAGGCGGCACGCGTGTCCGGGGTGCGCCCCCCCTCACGGACGGCGCCGCCGCCGGCACCTGGAGGGGGGAAACGGACGCGTCGGGTCTACACGGAGGGGATCTTGCCGTGGGTCTGGCCCGGATGTTGCTCCAAAGTGTTCCTATGGGCTGACCTAACACAACCGGGTGGAGAGGCCCACTGGTCAAATCCCGTCCGTGCAAAGTCAAAGGGCTAGATCCGTGGTCAAACGCTTCTGAGGTTAGGCGGGGACGGGGCCACAGGGGTAGCAATGCCACCGGAGCGTCGCATCGGGCCCTCATACATGCGGGGTGGTGTGGTGGCATGTCCGAAGAGGCGGAACGCGTCTCCAGGGTGTGGCCCCCCTCACGGACGGCGATTACACGGTAGTAGACGTTCTGCGGAAACGATGCGGCGTGAATATTATTAAATACTCAGAGCGCAATAAAATCATGAGTTTTTTACATGACGTGGGCACATGTGCTATAGGACGGATGGTAATTTTTCATAATTTTTCATGACGGAGAAGTATCTGAACACTTCCCTCTACGCGGATTGCTCTTCGCGCGTCTACGACTGTGGCCGGCGGCCTCCGGGGGCTAGCATACCGTCAAATCTTGCATAGGCGGCCTCTCACAAGTCTGGAAGTGTTGTGGCGGTTGCAAATGCCCGGCACGCGTCTCCGGGGTGTGCCCCCCCCCTCACGGACGGCGCCGCCGGCACCGGGAGGGGGAAAACGGACCCGTCGGGTCTACACGGAGTGGATGTAGCTGTGGGTTTGGCCCGGATGTTGCTCCCGGTTGTCCCTATGGGCCGAACTGACACAACCGGGTGGAGAGGTCCACTGGTCAAAGCCCGTCCGTGCAAAGTCAAAGGGCTAGATCGCGTGGTCAAGCGCTACAGGGTTAGGCGGGACAGGGGCACTGGGGGTAGCAATGCCACCGGAGCGTCGTACCGGGCCCTCATACATGCGGTGCGGTGTGGTGGCATGTCTGAAGAGGCGGCACGCGTGTCCGGGGTGTGCCCCCCCTCACGGACGGCGCCGCCGCCCGGCACTGGAGAAGCAGACGCGTCGGGTCTACACGGAGGGGATCTTGCTGTGGGTCTGGCCCGGATGTTGCTCCAAAGTGTTCCTATGGGCTGACCTAACATAACCGGGTGGAGAGGCCCACTGGTCAAATCCCGTCCGTGCAAAGTCAAAGGGCTAGATCCGGTGGTCAAACGCTCTGAGGTTAGGCGGGGCCAGGGCCCAGGGGTAGCAATGCCACCGGGCGTCGCATCGGGCCCCTCATACATGCGGGGTGGTGTGGTGGCATGTCCGAAGAGGCGGCAGCGTCTCCGGTGTGGCCCCCCTCACGGACGACGATGACACGGTAGTAGACGTTCTGCGGAAACGATGCGGCGTGAATATTATTAAATACTCGGAGCGCGATAAAATCATGAATTTTTTACATGACGTGGGCACATGTGCTATAGGACCGATGGTAATTTTTCATAATTTTTCGTGATGGAGAAGTATCTGAACACTTCCCTCTACGCGGATTGCTCTTCGCGCGTCTACGACTCTGGCCGGCGGCCTCCAGGCCAGTATACCGTCAAATCTTGCGTGGCGGCCTCTCACAAGTCTGGAAGTGTTGTGGCGGTTGCAAATGCCCGCACGCTGCGTCTCGGTGTGCCCCCCCTCTCACGGACGGCGCCACCGCCGCACCGGAGGGGGAAGCAGACGCTGTCGGGTCTACACGAGTGGATGTACTGTGGGTTTGGCCCGGATGTTGCTCCCGGGTGTCCCTATGGGCCGAATCGACACAACCGGGTGGAGAGGTCCACTGGTCAAAGCCCGTCTGCAAAAGTCAAAGGGCTAGATCGCGTGGTCAAATGCTCTGAGGGTTAGGCGGGGCCAGAGCCTTTGGGGGTAGCAATGCTACCGGAGCGTCGTACCGGGCCCTCATACATGCGGGGTGGTGTGGTGGCATGTCTGAAGAGGCGGCACGCGTGTCCGGGGTGTGCCCCCCTCACGGACGGCGCCGCCGCCCGCCGCACTGGAGAAACAGACGCGTCGGGTCTCTACGGCGGGGATCTTGCTGTGGGTCTGGCCCGGATGTTGCTCCAAAGTGTTCCTATGGGCTGACCTAACACCACCGGGTGGAGAGGCCCACTGGTCAAATCCCGTCCGTGCAAAGTCAAAGGGCTAGATCCGGTGGTCAAATGCTACAGGGTTAGGCGGGACGGGGGCCCTGGGGGGTAGCAATGCCACCGGACCGTCGCATCGGGCCCTCATACATGCGGGGTGGTGTGGTGGCATGTGCGAAGAGGCGGCACGCGTCTCCGGGGTGTGGCCCCCCTCACGGACGGCGATGACACGGTAGTAGACGTTCTGCGGAAACGATGCGGCGTGAATATTATGAAATACTCGGAGCGCGATAAAATCATGAGTTTTTTACATGACGTGGGCACATGTGCTCTAGGACCGATGGTAATTTTTCATAATTTTTCATGATGGAGAAGTATCTGAACACTTCCCTCTACGCGGATTGCTCTTCGCGCGTCTACGACTCTGGCCGGCGGCCTCCGGGGCTAGCATACCGTCAAATCTTGCGTAGGCGGCCTCTCACAAGTCTGGAAGTGTTGTGGCGGTTGCAAATGCCCGGCACGCGTCTCCGGGGTGTGCCCCCCCCCTCACGGACGGCGCCGCCGCCGGCACCTGGAGAAGCGGACCGTCCGGGTCTACACGGAGTGGATGTAGCTGTGGGTTTGGCCCGGATGTTGCTCCCGGGTGTCCCTATGGGCCGAAATGACACAACCGGGTGGAGAGGTCCACTGGTCAAAGCCCGTCCGTGGGAAGTCAAAGGGCTAGATCGCGTGGTCAAACACTTCTGAGGTTAAGCGGGGCCAGGGGGCACTGGGGTAAGCAATGCCACCGGAGCGTCGCACCGGGCCCTCATACATGCGGGGTGGTGTGGTGGCATGTCCGAAGAGGCGGCACGCGTGTCCGGGGTGTGCCCCCCCTCACGGACGGCGCCGCCGCCGGCACCTGGAGGGGGGAAACGGACGCGTCGGGTCTACACGGAGGGGATCTTGCTGCGGGTCTGGCCCGGATGTTGCTCCAAAGTGTTCCTATGGGCTGACCTAACATAACCGGGTGGAGAGGCCCACTGGTCAAATCCCGTCCGTGCAAAGTCAAAGGGCTAGATCCGGTGGTCAAACGCTTCTGAGGTTAGGCGGGGCCAGGGCCACAGGGGTAGCAATGCCACCGAGCGTCGCATCGGGCCCTCATACATGCGGGGTGGTGTGGTGGCATGTCCGAAGAGGCGCACGCGTCTCCGGTGTGGCCCCCTCACGGACGGCGATGACACGATAGTAGGCGCTCGCGGAAACGATGCGGCGTGCATATTATTAAATACTCGGAGCGCGATAAAATCACGAATTTTTTACATGACGTGGGCACATGTGCTATAGGACCGATGGTAATTTTTCATAATTTTTCGTGATGGAGAAGTATCTGAACACTTCCCTCTACGCGGATTGCTCTTGGCGTCTGACTCTGGCCGGCTGACCTCGGGAACTAGCATACCGTCAAATCTTGCGTAGGCGGCCTCTCACAAGTCTGGAAGTGTTGTGGCGGTTGCAAACGCCCAGCACGCGTCCCCGGGGTGTGCCCCCCCCCCTCACGGACGGCGCCGCCGCCGGCACCTGGAGGGGGGAAACGGACGCGTCGGGTCTACACGGAGTGGATGTAGCTGTGGGTTTGGCCCGGATGTTGCTCCCGGGTGTCCCTATGGGCCGAACTGACACAACCGGGTGGAGAGGTCCACTGGTCAAAGCCCGTCCGTGCAAAGTCAAAGGCTAGATCGCGTGGTCAAATGCTACAGGGTTAGGCGGGACGGGGGCACTGGGGGTAGCAATGCCACCGGAGCGTCGTACCGGGCCCTCATACATGCGGGGTGGTGTGGTGGCATGTCTGAAGAGGCGGCACGCGTGTCCGGGGTGTGCCCCCCCCTCACGGACGGCGCCGCCGCCGGCACCTGGATGGGGGAAACGGACGCGTCGGGTCTACACGGAGGCGAACTCGCTGTTGCTCTCGCCCGGATGTTGCTCCAAAGTGTTCCTATGGGCTGACCTAACACAACCGGGTGGAGAGGCCCACCGTCAAAGCCCGTCCGTGCAAAGTCAAAGGGCTAGATCCCGTGGTCAAATGCTACAAGGTTAGGCGGGACGGGGCCCTGGGGGTAGCAATGCCACCCGAGCGTCGCACGGGGCCCTCATACATGCGGGGTGGTGTGGTGGCATGTCCGAAGAGGCGGCACGCGTCTCCGGGGTGTGCCCCCCCTCACGGACGGCGATGACACGGTAGTAGACGTTCTGCGGAAACGATGCGGCGTGAATATTATTAAATACTCGGAGCGCGATAAAATCATGAGTTTTTTACATGACGTGGGCACATGTGCTATAGGACCGATGGTAATTTTTCATAATTTTTCATGATGGAGAAGTATCTGAACACTTCCCTCTACGCGGATTGCTCTTCGCGCGTCTACGACTCTGGCCGGCGGCCTCCGGGGGCTAGCATACCGTCAAATCTTGCGTAGGCGGCCTCTCACAAGTCTGGAAGTGTTGTGGCGGTTGCAAATGCCCGGCACGCGTCTCCGGGGTGTGCCCCCCCTCACGGACGGCGCCACCGCCGGCACCGGGAGGGGGGAAACAGACGCGTCGGGTCTACACGGAGTGGATGTAGCTGTGGGTTTGGCCCGGATGTTGCTCCCGGGTGTCCCTATGGGCCGAACTGACACAACCGGGTGGAGAGGTCCACTGGTCAAAGCCCGTCCGTGCAAAGTCAAAGGGCTAGATCGCGTGGTCAAATGCTACAGGGTTAGGCGGGACGGGGGCACTGGGGGTAGCAATGCCACCGGAGCGTCGTACCGGGCCCTCATACATGCGGGGTGGTGTGGTGGCATGTCTGAAGAGGTGGCACGCGTGTCCGGGGTGTGCCCCCCTCACGGACGGCGCCGCCACCGGCACCTGGAGAAAGCAGGGCCAGCGTCGGGTCTACGGAGGGATCTTGCTGTGGAGTCCGCCGGATGTTGCTCCAAAGTGTTCCTATGGGCTGACCTAACACAACCGGGTGGAGAGGCCTTGGTCAAATCCCGTCCGTGCAAAGTCAAAGGGCTAGATCCGGTGGTCAAATGCTACTGAGGTTAGGCGGACGGGGCCCTGGGGGTAGCAATGCCACCGAGGCGTCGCATCGGGCCCTCATACATGCGGGGTGGTGTGGTGGCATGTCACGAAGAGGCGGCACGCGTCTCGGTGTGGCCCCCTCACGGACGGGCGATGACACGGTAGTAGACGTTCTGCGGAAGCGATGCGGCGTGAATATTATGAAATACTCGAGCGCGATAAAATCATGAGTTTTTACATGACGTGGGCACATGTGCTCTAGGACCCGATGGTAATTTTTCATAATTTTTCATGATGGAGAAGTATCTGAACACTTCCCTCTCACGCGGATTGCTCTTCGCTGCGTCACGACTTCTGGCCGGCGGCCTCCGGGCCTAGCATACCGTCAAATCTTGCGTGGCGGCCTCTCACAAGTCTGGAAGTGTTGTGGCGGTTGCAAATGCCCGCACGCCGCCTCCGGTGTGCCCTCCCCTCACGGACGGGCGCCCGTCGGCATCCGGAGGAAACGGACGCGTCGGGTCTACACGGAGTGGATGTAGCTGTGGGTTTGGCCCGGATGTTGCTCTCGGGTGTCCCTATGGGCCAAACTGACACAACCGGGTGGAGAGGTCCACTGGTCAAAGCCCGTCCGTGCAAAGTCAAAGGGCTAGATCGCGTGGTCAAACGCTACAGGGTTAGGCGGGACGGGGGCACTGGGGGGTAGCAATGCCACCGGAGCGTCGTACCGGGCCCTCATACATGCGGGGTGGTGTGGTGGCATGTCTGAAGAGGCGGCACGCGTGTCCGGGGTGTGCCCCCCCTCACGGACGGCGCCGCCGCCGGCACCTGGAGGGGGGAAACGGACGCGTCGGGTCTACACGGAGGGGATCTTGCTGTGGGTCTGGCTCGGATGTTGCTCCAAAGTGTTCCTATGGGCTGACCTAACACAACCGGGTGGAGAGGCCCACTGGTCAAATCCCGTCCGTGCAAAGTCAAAGGGCTAGATCCGGTGGTCAAACGTTACAGGGTTAGTCGGGACGGGGCCACAGGGGTAGCAATGCCACCGGAGCGTCGCATCGGGCCCTCATACATGCGGGGTGGTGTGGTGGCATGTCCGAAGAGGCGGCACGCATCTCCGGGGTGTGGCCCCCCTCACGGACGGCGATGACACGGTAGTAGACGTTCTGCGGAAACGATGCGGCGTGAATATTATTAAATACTCGGAGCGCGATAAAATCATGAATTTTTTACATGACGTGGGCACATGTGCTATAGGACCGATGGTAATTTTTCATAATTTTTCGTGATGGAGAAGTATCTGAACACTTCCCTCTAAGCGGATTGCTCTTCGCGCGTCTACGACTCTGGCCGGCGGCCTCCGGGGGCTAGCATACCGTCAAATCTTGCGTAGGCGGCCTCTCACAAGTCTGGAAGTGTTGTGGCGGTTGCAAATGCCCGGCACGCGTCTCCGGGGTGTGCCCCCCCCTCACGGACGGCGCCGCCGCCGGCACCTGGAAGGGGGAAACGGACGCGTCGGGTCTACACGGAGTGGATGTAGCTGTGGGTTTGGCCCGGATGTTGCTCCCGAGTGTCCCTATGGGCCGAACTGACACAACCGGGTGGAGAGGTCCACTGGTCAAAGCCCGTCCATGCAAAGTCAAAGGGCTAGATCGCGTGGTCAAACGCTACAGGGTTAGGCGGGACGGGGGCACTGGGGTGTAGCAATGCCAACGGAGCGTCGTACCGGGCCCTCATTCATGCGGGGTGGTGTGGTGGCATGTCTGAAGAGGCGGCACGCGTGTCCGGGGGTGCGCCCCCCCTCACGAACGGCGCCGCCGCCGTCACCTGGAGAAGCAGACGCGGCGTCGGGTCTACGGCGGGATCTTGCTGTGGGTCTGGCCCGGATGTTGCTCCAAAGTGTTCCTATGGGCTGACCTAACACCACCGGGTGGAGAGGCCCACTGGTCAAATCCCGTCCGTGCAAAGTCAAAGGGCTAGATCCGGTGGTCAAATGCTACAGGGTTAGGCGGGACGGGGGCCCTGGGGGTAGCAATGCCACCGGAGCGTCGCATCGGGCCCTCATACATGCGGGGTGGTGTGGTGGCATGTCCGAAGAGGCGGCACGCGTCTCCGGCGTGTGGCCCCCCCTCACGGACCAGCGATGACACGGTAGTAGGCGTTCTGCGGAAGCGATGCGGCGTGAATATTATGAAATACTCGAGCGCGATAAAATCATGAGTTTTTACATGACGTGGGCACATGTGCTCTAGGACCGATGGTAATTTTTCATAATTTTTCATGATGGAGAAGTATGTCGAACACTTCCCTCTACGCGGATTGCTCTTGGCGCGTCTGACTCTGGCGGCCTCCGGGCCTAGCATACCGTCAAATCTTGCGTGGCGGCCTCTCACAAGTCTGGAAGTGTTGTGGCGGTTGCAAATGCCCGCACGCTGTCTCCGGTGTGCCCTCCCTCACGGACGGGCGCCGCCGTCGGCATCTGGAGAAACGGACGCGTCCGGGTCTACACGGAGTGGATGTAGCTGTGGGTTTGGCCCGGATGTTGCTCCCGGTGTCCCTATGGGCGAATCGACACAACCGGGTGGAGAGGTCCACTGGTCAAAGCCCGTCCGTGCAAAGTCAAGGGCTAGATCGCGTGGTCAAACGCTATGAGGTTAAGCGGGGCCAGGGGGCACCGGGGGTAGCAATGCCACCGGAGGCGTCAGACCGGCCCTCATACATGCGGGGTGGTGTGGTGGCATGTCCGAAGAGGCGGCACGCAGCGTGTCCGGTGTGCCCTCACGGACGGCGCCGCCGCCCGGCACTGGAGGGGGAAACGGACGTGTCGGGTCTACACGGAGGGGATCTTGTTGTGGGTCTGGCCCGGATGTTGCTCCAAAGTGTTCCTATGGGCTGAACTAACACAACCGGGTGGAGAGGCCCACTGGTCAAATCCCGTCCGTGCAAAGTCAAAGGGCTAGATCCGGTGGTCAAACGCTACAGGGTTAGGCGGGACGGGGGCCCTAGGGGTAGCAATGCCACCGGAGCGTCGCATCGGGCCCTCATACATGCGGGGTGGTGTGGTGGCATGTCCGAAGAGGTGGCACGCGTCTCCGGGTTGTGGCCCTCACGAACGGCGATGACACGGTAGAAGACGCGTTCGCGGAAACGATGCGGCGTGAATATTATTAAATACCGGAGCGCGATAAAATCATGAGTTTTTTACATGACATGGGCACATGTGCTATAGGACCGATGGTAATTTTTTCATAATTTTTCGTGATGGAGAAGTATCTGAACACTTCCCTCTACGCGGATTGCTCTTCGCCGTCTCTACGACTCGGCGGCGGCCTCCGGGGCTAACATACCGTCAAATCTTGCGTGGCGGCCTCTCACAAGTCCGGAAGTGTTGTGGCGGTTGCAAATGCCGAACGCAGCGTCTCCGGTGTGCCCCCTCACGGACGGCGCCGCCGCCCGGCACACAGGAGAAGCGGACTAGATCCGATGGTCAAACGCTTCTGAGGTTAGGCGGGGCCAGGGGCCTGGGGGTAGCAATGCCACCGGGCGTCGCGCCGGTGGCATTGCTACCCCTGCCCCTGGCCCCGCTTAACCTGTAGCGTTTGACCACGCGATCTAGCCTTTGACTTTGCACGGACGGGCTTTGACCAAAGTGGACCTCCCCACCCGGTTGTGTTAGGGTCAGCCCATAGGAGCACTCGAGCGACATTCGGCCTGACCCACAGCAAGATCCTCCGTATACCCAACGCCGTCCGCTTCTCCAGGTGCGGTGGCAGCGCCGTCTGCGTGAGGGGGGCACACCCCGGAGCCCCAAGACGGGCGTCTACGCATGCATGAACACTTTCAGATATGCATCGGGACCCGTGCGACGTTTCGGTGACATAGCTACACCCCGAATCCCCCCACCTACCAGAATTCCTTCCGTGTTGACCGTTACCCCCCTCCGTGACACGGCGATAGCGACGTTCGTAACGGGGGGCAATCGATATACCATCGGGTATGTTTTTTTAGATAAGGCATAATTATCTTATACAAAAACAAAAACTAAAATAAAGTAAAAATAACAAAACAGAGTAAAAATAAAAAAATAAAGTAAAATACACGTATGCCGACGGCTTGTGCACACACGGAGGTTGTCCCACGGATCATCGACGTGGCGTGGCACACGGATCGCTGACGTGGCAGAGGGGCCTATGCCGACGGCTTCGCCGTAGGCATACCTCTGCCACAGATATGCCGACGGTCGCCGTTACCGCCCGTCGGCGTAGGGTCAACGCCGTCAAATGGTCAGCGCTGACCGGGCAGGTGGGCCACGGCTATGCCGACGGCCTGTCCTATGCCGACGGGCCCCGTAGGCATACCACGGGCGGTCCCGACGTCCTGGTCTATGCCGACGGCCCCGTCGGCATAGATGGATGTATGCCGACGGATTTTCTATGCCTACGGCCTTTCCTTGGCCGTCGGCATAGGTCCATAGATGCCGACGGGGGCCGTCGGCAACCCCAGTTTTTCTGGTAGTGCAATATCTCAATCTATCATGATATCTGACGCCTAGGTTTTCCGCACCTGGTATGGCTCCGCCACCCGCGCCGCCGCCCCGGCCGATTCGGCCCCTCTGCTCCATGGCCGAGTTTCGCGCCGCCGGCGCCCCATCCCATACCTCTTCCTCTACAACTACCCAAACACCTCCCCCCCCCAAACCCGTCATCCACCGCTCATGCGCCATCAGCTCCGTCGTCATGGCCTCCTCAGCATGATCCTTGGACTGGCCTCGTCCAGGCTTGGTCAATCCCTTGGTCGGCCCCCTCGCCGTATGGTGCCCCTCCTGCTTACACGGGCACGTGGAGCCCCGGTCTTCGTCCAGCTACCGGCTCTCCGGGACTCCTTGGACCCAAGCCGTCGGCGCACGTCTACACCGCCACTCCCACTCCCCCTACCAAAGACGCGCCCAGACCGCGTCAGCCTCCAACACCATGCCGGTCTTCTACGGCAACATGCAGGCCCCAATCGCATACTACCCATCCGCTATCCCCTACGTCAACATGCAAGCTCCTGGCCCCTCTGCTCCTCCCCAACAGCCGGCTTGGGACCAAGCCGCCTTCATCAACGCCATGAACATTTTTTTCCTCAACGACGCAGGTACGGATTGGATTTTCGATTCTGGTGCATCAATGCATATGTCTTGAAATATGAATTTATTGTCAGCTTGTTTTCCTTCTGTTTTTTTCACTATCACCATTGGCGATGGCTCCACCATCCCTGTTTCATGCACCGGTCACTCTTACATCCCTTCTTCTCATGCCAATTTTCTTCTCCGCAATATTCTTGTGGTTCCTTCCATCATCAAAAATCTTATTTCTGTTAGACAATTTTGCATTGACAACAAAGTTATCCTGGCCTTTGACCCTTTTGGTTTGTCTGTGAAGAATCTGACAACGGGGGCGGTCCTCGCTCGGTACAATAGCACGGGCGATCTTTATCCTCTTCGTGGCACGCCCACATCCACCCCACGTGCCATGCTCGCATCTGTTGATCTATGGCAGCGTCGCCTCGGTCATCCCAGCAAAAACACTTTGACGTATTTACTCCAAGAATTTTGTATCCCTAGTTCTAGCAGTCCCCATAATCCCTCTCTCTGTAATGCATGTCAATGCGGCAAACATGTTAGATTACCTTTTGGAACCTCTACTACCATTAGTACTTTTCCTTTTGAGTTACTTCACTGTGATTTATGGACCTCTCCAGTCCCTAGTATTTCTGGTTATAAATATTATCTTGTGATCTTGGATGATTATTCTCACTATACTTGGACCTTTCCTCTCCGCGCTAAATCTGAAGTACCTGCAATCTTTCTCAACTTTCGACAATATGTAATCACACACTTTGCCTTGCCAATTCGATTTATTCAATGTGATAACGGTCGTGAATTTGGTAACACCCAAAACCGCACCTTATTTCTCTCCCAAGGCATTCTTCTTCGCTTTTCATGCCCTTATACATCTTCTCAAAATGGTAAAGCTGAACGCTGTCTTCGCTCTATTAATGATGTTCTTCGCACATTGCTTTTACAAGCCTCTCTTCCTTCCTGTTTTTGGGTTGAAGCCCTTCGCACCGCCACACTCCTTCTTAATATTCGACCAACTAAAACTTGCCCTCTTTATTCGCCTTTCCAATCTCTTTTCTCTCCCACCGACTATTCTTTTCTGCGTGTTTTTGGCTGTCTATGCTTTCCCAACATCGCCTCTACCGCCTCCAACAAACTAGAACCACGCTCACTACCTTGCATTCACCTTGGTCTTTCTGATGATCACAAAGGATATCGTTGTTTGAACCATCTTCCGGTCGTATCATTCTCTCTCGTCATGTCACATTTGATGAAAATACTTTTCCTTTTTCTGTCACTACAACCACAACACCAATTCCACCACAATCCGCCACCACCAAAACCCTTCCCTAGTTCGGCCTTCGTCATCTCAACTGCCATGGAATCTTGTTCCGCCTCTCAGCCGGAATCGCCCAACGTTAGCCACCCTCCTGCCCGTCCCCCACCTCTCCCGCAGAATCGCATCCTCTACCCCAGCCGTCTTTCCCTCACCACATCCTACCACGGCAACCCCCTCGACACCCACCACCTCTGATTCTTCTTCCTCACCGTCCTCTTCAACCGAAAACCCACTGCCACCCAATGCCGTTGTTATACCACCGCTCACCAATGATCATGTCATGTGCACCCGTGGAAAACGAGGATTTCTTCTCCCCACAAAACGTCTCAATCTTACCGCCACCCCAACCATCTCTCCTATTCCAACCAGTTATAAGCGAGCTCTTCTTGACCCTCTCCGGCTTTCTGCTATGCGCGATAAATTTGAAGCTCTTCAGCAAAATAATACATGGACTCTTGTTCCCAAACCTCCTGGTGTTAACATTGTTTCTGGCAAATGGGTTTTTCGTCATAAATTTCATTCCGATGGCACTCTCGCTCGTTACAAAGCTCGTTGGGTGTGTCGTGGTTTCTCCCAGCAACCTGGTATTGACTTTGATGAAACTTTTTCTCCTGTTGTTAAACCAAGCACTATTCGTGTTGTTCTTAGTCTTGCTGTTTCCTCTTCTTGGCCTATTCATCAACTTGATGTTAAAAATGCTTTTCTTCATGGCACTCTCAATGAACCTGTTTATTGTCAGCAACCCTCTGGTTTTGAGAATCCCTCATCTCCAAATTTTGTTTGTCTCCTCAACAAATATCTTTATGGCCTTAAACAAGCTCCTCGTGCATGGTTTCAATGCTTTGCTACTTTTATTCAAACCATAGGCTTTATTCCCTCCAAATCCGATCCTTCTCTCTTTGTTTATCAGTCTTCTACTCACATCGCCTACCTCTTGCTTTATGTTGATGATATCATTCTCACGGCTAGTTCTGATTATTTTCTTCAACATACCATCTCTTCTCTCAATCGGGAGTTTTCCATGACTGATCTTGGTCCTCTTCATCATTTTCTAGGTATTCATGTTTCTCGCACAAAATCTTCCCTCTTTCTTTCTCAACGGTCATACATTTTGGACTTGCTTTCTAGATTCTGGTATGTCTGATTGTCAACCCTCTCGTACTCCAGCCGGCGTTGGTGCTAAACTGTCGGCTGATGGTGATCCTCTTCTGATCCTACTTTATATCGTAGCATCACTGGCGCTCTTCAATATGCCACTCTTACTCGTCCTGAAATCTCCTATTCAGTTCAGCAAGCCTGTCTCTTTATGCATGATCCTCGTGCTCCTCATCGGCTCATGTCAGACGCATTCTCCGCTATTTAAAAGGCACTCTTGATCACGGTCTCCTTATTAATTCGTCTTCACCTACAAGCTTGACAGTTTATTCTGATGCAGACTGGGCAGGTTGTCCAGATACTCGACGATCTACATCCGAATTTTGCGTTTATTTGGGTGATAATCTTGTTTCTTGGTGTTCTAAAAGGCAGGTAACAGTTTCCACGTCTTCTGCTGAGGCTGGGTATAGGGCGGTTGCTCACGCTGTGGCCGAGGCGGTGTGGCTACGGCACCTTCTCGTTGAACTTCATCGTCCGCTCCCACGTGCTACCATTGTTTACTGTGATAACATCTATGCAGTATACATGGCTACCAATCCAGTTCAACATCGTCGCACAAAGCACATTGAGATTGACATTCACTTTTTTCGTGAAAATGTGGCTCTTGGCGAGGTTCGCGTTCTTCATGTTCCTACAAGTGCCCAATTTGCTGACATTTTTACCAAAGGACTCCCGACTGCATCGTTCACCGACATACGCTCCAGTCTCAACATTGTTTCACCTGACGTTGAGACTGCGGGGGGATCTTAGAGTATAAAGTATATTCGTATTGTAATCTATCTCTATTAGTCTAGTCTTGGAGCCCAAGCTTTGTAATCTATATAAACAGCCCTCGAGGCCCCAATCAATACAACAATTACTTCTCCAATATCTCAATCTATCAGCATGGATACATTAACGCAAAAAAGAAAATGGACAACTGCAACACTCGAACGTTGCAATTGAAACATTAACCCGTCTATTCGGATCCAAAAGAGACATCAATCCATGGTGGTTGGCAACATCTCTGACAAGGTTAGTGGTGCTTTCTCTCCTCATATGTTGCTACATCCATGTAAGGGGGCGTGAGTGCCGGTCCAAGCGGCCCAAGAGCTCAGCGACATACGGCCCAACCTCCACAGTTGTTCGGATCTAGTTGGCCCCAAGCACCACTGGTTAAGGGACACGTTTGGACTATGGAAAGTGAGAGTGGCAAGTGGTTAGGAACCAGACAACAACTGGCCAGTGGGTTTGTGGGGGCTGCATGTCATTGTTGAATGAAGACCAAGGTGTTGTACAACTGAGGAAGAGGAATTTGGGAATGAGGAGGAACGGGATTGTTTTTTCTTTTCTTTTGGGAAGTGGTTTGATTGAGTAGTGCAGGAGGTTTGCACCCTAAGTGGACGCTAATATCTAGCATGTGCAATACCTTGCCTTATCGATATTATTTCCCCATCACCACCAACATGACTAACAGTTTTGTGCTTGCTGGAAACATATTATTCTTGTGATGAGATTGTTTTATTGATAGCTCGATTTAATTGTGGAAGGTATTTACTAATTTTAGCTCAAATAAAATTTTAATCAACTAAACTAGAGCTATGATATGTAATTACCAGTTTTTTCACCAATTCAGCTTGTTTGTTTTTCTGAAGTTTGAGATCCTCTTCAATCTGATTTACGGAAGCAAGTGTACCCTTGTAGAAAGGCCTCATGTATGCTGGGGCTTGCTCAACTGCATGCTCCTCCCACCTATAGTTTTCAAGCCAATTACAGTACATATATGCCAACATATGGTGTGAATAAAATTAGTAAGTATCGGTGCAAAAGTCAACCTGTTTATTGCTGTAGTGAACATGTTGCTTTCGTCTGTGGTGCTATAATTGTCATAGAAATCGTCAAAAACTGAGACAAGCGTAAACAGTTTTGTTAGCACGATTCTTGCGTATGAATAATGAGGCTCAAAGAGAACTCCCATCATCCAAAAGTGAATCTCAACCATTCGATTGCGCGCCCAAGTTAGATGCATTTCGATGTCAAATCCGTTCCACCATCTATAAAAGAACTTGTTATTATGCCTCCAAACTAATAATAGTTAATTCATAATATCTGATGGTGTTAATTATAAGTACGGGGGATCCTTACATGGTAAGATCCTTCAGCTCATCACAGTACAGACCTTGCACGAGGTTGTAGTCCAGCTTTGCAAACTCAAGTATGGTCTCATTTCTTGTAGAATTTTTATCATAGGCTGAGATGTAGCGCTTGTTTCAACTCTGTTAGTCCCCCTGAAAAGTGGAGTTTCCAGGCTGTGTCTAACTTCTTCTGCAATTGTCGTGTCCAAATGGTTAACAACTGATTTTAGGATCTTCTTTGTGGAAATTATGGCAACATCAAGTATTTGTTCTCCATGGGTTCTGAGATATGCAGCATTGTAGAGGCCCAACAAGGATGTGGCATCAGTGCTTTCAATATTTCCATTCTTGTCTATAAACTTGGAAAACACATCTGCATATATATTTACATCCAGATATTCAGGCAACTAAATAAATAATTGATTTTTTGCAAAAAGAAATCCATTGCACGAGTTAAAATTTCTACTAATGAGAATCATATCTGGAAGTATAATTTTCTGTACCATAACGTTTACACGTAAAAGTGTACGTACCAGAAGATACACGGTAACCATGTTTCCTCAGCAAGTAAAACTGCAGGGAAGCTGTACGAAGGTCCAAAAGTTCAATATTTCCATTGTATATCTCACACAACAGTTCATCAATCTCTTTTCCATAGTGATAGTCAATCCCAATACACTGCAACGTGTGGATAAGCTCCAGCTTCTGAGGTAGGTCAGAGGATTTGGCGGTGTCTATTATGATTTGCCTCACCTCTTCCTTTTTAGCTTCAGCCTTGCCCTCCATCGATAGATACTGCGGAGACACATTGATTGACGAGATGTGAAGGATGTAGCTTTGTTGCGGAGTGCCTTTAAGAAATACGTGTGGGATGGAACTCTTACCTGTTGTGGGGTACATGGCTTGTAGTCGAGAAAGAAGTCACCTCATTGGCTTGCCGGGTAAGGCCGGGGCTTGTGCACATCGTCTTGTACTAGAGGAGGTACAGAGTTGTTGGTTGCCATTAGCACGGCTAGGATTTGTCACTGGGTCTATGGCTATGGATGTACTGATCCCATGCTTTATATAGTGAAAGCACGTGAAGGGGTCAGTGTGGGGCTGAGAGCAGCACAAATATATTCAAGAAACATGAACGGTTTTTTATGTTCGGTTAGTAAACATGCACAAGTACGACTTTGCAAAACCACCTTGCCCAGAGACCAGATTACAATGCTCAATGGAATCGTCCACATCAGATCTATTATCGCGCTATACAAAATAGTGCCGCCCCTGAAAATATGTCACTAGCGTGCTACTAGGGAGACAATGTACACTGACAAATTTGGTGAGACAATTCTGAACACGCTATAGCGCGCTATTTTTTCCAGTGGCTACTATACACAAAAGAAGGATACGGAGAACTAACCGCCTCCACCAGTCTACCTCATGGCAGACTCAAGCCCTCAATGCCCCCAAGGAAACTCCTTGATTGTATGGTCATGGGTTAACATACTCCAATCACACCACACACATGAGAATGCAATTTACCCCGATTCAGGCCGTCGTGAGATGTAGTACTCTACTCTTGCTTTAGTGTTCTTCGTATTACAGGTTTTTGCAACCACTTACAAATGGGCGACCTCCCTCCTTATGTAGTCGAGAGAGAGAGAGAGGTCCACCTCTATCGGCCATAGTAGGTTGACCTTTCACGGCCCATGGTGATTCGTCGTAGTGGATGGGCACCTCCAAATTGTCGTATCGCTTAACGTTCGGTTTGCCATGGGCATCCATCGTCTGCTAAGCCGACAGGGCCTTCTTGTCCTTAATTATATATATATATACATATATATATATATATATATATATATATGTATATATATGTGTGTGTGTGTGTGTGTGTGTGTGTGTGTGTGTGTGTGTGTGTTTCCTTTAGAGCCCAATGCCCATGTCATCCTCTTGCATCCCATCGGGCCCGTAATAGAAAGAACGACGATGGTTCGAGCAACCATATTACATTTGACATCGGACTGCTTCCCCATGATGGTTGTTGCGCTTGTGCAACCTTGGCAGAGGTGTTGGCCACCTGCTCCAAAGACGTGCGGGAGGGGCACGATGCTCCCCAGGGGGAAATTGTCCTTTGGTGTGAGTCCTCAGCATTCTGCTGCTAGGAGGCATGCTTACTCGTAGGGCCCTCGAGCCAGCTTATCCTGACAATCAATGTTGAGCCACGTCCATGACCTTCCTAGCCTGCGCTGACAGGCGCCCCAGGCCCATATCGTGGACAAGCATGTTCTCCTCTGCGAGGAGGTTGCGCCCATAAGAGGTATTGTGACGAAACAACAGAGTGGCAGAGGGGAGGAGCAAAGGATGCGACAGGTGGAAAGGGGCAGTGGCACTGGATCTGGTGGGAGATGGCTAGGGCTTGGACGGTGTTCCCTGGCATGTGTCATTAACGAGCATTTATTGCCGCGGGCATAAGGCTTTGTTTGTCGGGAGACGAAATGGTCGAGGTGAAAATGGTGGGGCCACGAGCAACACGCGTAAATGTCCATAATTTGGTAGGTTCTTGCCAGTGAGAAAAGCTGTAGGGGGATTGTTCCATTATTTTGAGGAGAACACAGACACATGAGAAACCTCGGAGAACTGGGGAGAAAATGAAAATAATATAGGAGAAAGATGGGCTAAAACTTCACTACCACTTGTTGATTGGTTTGTGGTGTGCTGAAAAATTGGCCCCCACATTCTTCAAATACGGAGTCTGCATCTTTTTTTTAGCGTCCTTTAAAAATTTTGGAGGCAAATGAGCGTATGATGATTCTTTATGTGTAGGTTTTTGCCTCTCTAGCCGGCGATTAGTATAGAGGGAGGAAGATATGCAAAATCAGCTAGAGTTTCTCTAACCTAACTTGTCAGGTGTTGGCTTAAAACCAATAGAAATTTGGGAAGACAAAAATGTCATTGTTGCGGCTAGCAACGAGCTAGTACAACTTACATTTGTTTATATGGAGCAACCAATGTGTAGAGGTGAACGCAACAGATAGGGTTGTCGTAATTTATCTTTGTTATTTTATTTTATACTTATATATGTACTATTTTATATATGATGCCACCATTTGGTAAGAGTGAAACCATATGTTAGATAATGATGATGTCATTGATTACGTGATGGTTATTATATCACTTGGAGTAGGTGTATGTCCATGGTTTGACCACCAAGTCAAATGAAGGCTGGCTGCTTAAGCGTTTAATATGGTATATAACACTAGTAGAATACAGGGCTTTGGTTCAGGCCAGATAAGCCCATTAGTCCCGGTTCAGTCACGAACCGGGAGCCATGGGGGCATTGGTCCCGGTTCGTGGGACCAGGGGGCGGCCGGGCCTCGTGGGGCATTGGTCCCGGTTCGGGAGACCATGGGCCGGCCGCGCCTCGTGGGGCATTGGTCCCGGTTCGTCTGGCCCCTTTAGTCCCGGTTGGTGGGACGAACCGGGATCAATGTGCCTCGCTCCTGGCCCACCACCATTGGTCCCGGTTGGTGGCTTGAACCGGGGCCAAAGGTTGTCCTTTAGTCCCGGTTCCAGCCACGAACCGGGACCAATGAGTTGCCTATATATACCCCCTCATCGGCGAGGGGAGGGATTTGTTTTTTCTGGCCGGCGAGTGGGGGGGGGGGGCTTTGTGATGCTCTACTCTCCCCCCTATTTAAGCTTTCTCCTCTCCAAGCTCGGCCTCCAAGCTTCGAGGTGTTCGATTGAATGCCTGAGCCACACTACTTAAGCTTTCTCCTCTCCAAGCTCGGCCTCCAAAATCCATTTTCCTGAATATTTGTCTAGGTTTAGCGGTCCGTCACGTCCTCTCCCCGTCTTCACCGCCGTCGATCGCCCGCGCCGATCTCGTCGCCGGCACCACCGCGGTGAGCCTCTTATTCTTATCTTCTTTCTGAAAGGAAAAAATTCTTACTTGTATGTTTAGATAGATACTTGTATAATTTTCTTACTTTTATTATTACTTCTTATTATATAGTGCGATGGTTTTGGTATCCGCCCCCGTTGGGCCTCGTCATGTCTGTGATTCGGATGTGGTATATATTATCTTTTATAACTATTTGGTTCATTTATTTTTTATGATAATTATGCCGACCAACGTGATATAGATTTTATTTATCTAGGAGGTATGTAAACCGGAAATTCCAACCCACCCTATTGTCGAGAGGTTAAATTTAGTTGAAGAAGAAAACAATTACTTGAAGGCAAAATTAAAAAAATTGAGGAGGAGAAGCTGATATTGAAGTTGCATGATGCGGATGTCGTCGATGACCACACTAGTGCAGAACCGGGCTTTAGCGCCGGTTTGTAACGGCCTTTAGTGCCGGTTCGGCAACCGGCACTAAAGAATGGGGACTAAAGGTCCCCCCTTTAGTACCGGTTCATCACGAACCGGCGCTCAAGTGTCACCACGTGGCATGAGTCAGGCACGGGTTCGTGTGGGACATTAGTGCCGGTTGGTAACACCAAACGGTACAAAATGTTTGGGAGGGGGGAGTTGGCTTTATTTTCCATTTAATTCTTTCTTGTTTGCTGGTATTTTACGATACTACAAACTGTACACGTTATGCATATATATAAATAGATTTTCTGGTACGTATATAATTTCATATATATATATAAATATATATCATCGAATGTCTCACAACCAACACCATTAATTATTCACACATACACATGTATATACATATACAATTTATCCTACATGTTGCCTTGGTGCCTTCGGAACACGATGACAAGTGGTTCATGGGGGCGATAGCGGGTAATAGTGTTCTCCTTTGGGATCTGTGACCTGGTCGAGCAAACATTCAGCTATTTCCTCTTGAAGTGCTAGTATGCGGTCCGCTGGTAGGGAGAACATATCCTGTGCAACGTCCCAACTCATGCACCAGGTGCACCAATGTCCCATGAGCCGTCAGATTGAGAATGAAGGGACAAAGTCCATCTACCATGTGGGCTGCTGGCACATTTACGAATTAGACCTTGTAGTACAACTGAATCATTCAAAACACTTCCAGAGCCACTCATGTTCTACCTTTGACCTCTCTTTTACTGCTGAACCAGGAAGCTTGGGTCAGAAAAACTTCCCCATCGCCTATCGCAGTTTCCTGCTCTCCTTTACTAGTCGACACATACTTCATAAAACAAAAGATATAATGTGCTCTCTAGATTAACATTGTCACTCAGCTATTTCTCTACCCATACACTGCATTTTTTACGGAAGCATTCACAAATAGCTTAATCACCATGCAACCTCCTGGTCAGTTGAAAGAGATATCTTTAATTGCTAAAAAGGAGAAACTGGATGCAAGTCGAATATTACCTTGAAGAGCAAACATTATTTTGAAAAGATGAGCTTGCAACTGAACATTTAGAGAGGATCTGAAAAACACAAATAACATCTATTTTCTGATGTACATCCAAAAAAAGGATAAAACAAAAGTGATCTCCTTGGATAACATTTATCTTTATAGTGTTGAAAATTCAGTAATATTTGGTCTGGATTTCTGTACCACATCATGGTTCTTACTAATAAAATCATGTTTGAGTGTCGATTAGAAGAATCTGTTCTCACTTGCTGGAACAAGTTAAAGCTTTTCTTGTTCCTTTTTTTGTTAATTCTTTGTTACAGGAAATGCTAACTACAAAGGAAAGAATCCTAATCCCAAATTCCTCTGCAGCAACTTGAAACTGCTATATACCTAACAAAATTGTGTGGTTCAGGTGAAGAACCATAAAATCAAATAAAGTGTTGGTCCTATGAAATTTCACATATACAACGTGTACATGTCTACAGATTTAATACAGCTGCCAGGGGAATTATTAAGCACTTTTGTTCAAACATCATAGCCTCATAAACAATAGTTCTTGAGTAGTTGCAGAGAACAAAAGAACTAAACTAAGCTACTAACCAGCAGCACCCAACAAGGGCATTACTTTAGAGGACTGCTACGATGTACAACTAGTATTGATTTCGCAAAGTTCAGTTTCACACTTTCCGTTTCCATTTGTTAGAAGAGCTCCCACAGATGGACCACATTGAAGCACTCTCAACGAGCCGCCGCCGGCCCGCTGCAAAAAGAACTTCAGTGTGCGTGGCCGATTCAGATGGTACGACAGGATCATCGGTAAGAGCCAAAGAGGAAACTTGAGTGGTAGAGGAGATGGGGAGACCGAGCAAATTTCCTAACTCTAGATCGCGTGACACAAGAGGGCGAGAGAAAGAGAACACGACTGGGTCATGGACTTGTCGTAAACGCTTCGTAGTACTCAAAAGTCAAACTATTCAGCGACACTACGAGGTCCTCTCTGTAAATGTTCCAGCAGCCCACACTGTAGATGGATCCTGTCCCTTTATTTCTAATCTGACGGCCAATGGGCCATTGGTGCACCTGGTGCATGAGTTGAGGCGTTGCACAGGATACGTTCTCCGCTGGTAGGAGCTTATCCCGCACCTCTCTGAACTGTTAAGAAGGAGATCAATATGCATGTGTATTAGTTGTGTGACTAGATATCGATAATGGTGTGAATAGTGTTCTGACGAACGTACCCAGTATTGTCTTTGAGATCTGCTCCTTTCGGACGTCATCATGCGAATGTTCTCGCAAACGTAGAATGCACACAAATCATTCCCCTGCGCCTGCTTCAAGGCCTTTACCAGAATGGAATTGAATCATATAATAATTATTCAAGCATGATAATTAATTAATAGTATTGAAACAAGAATTAAAGAGATGGTAGCTAGCTAGTACTACTTAATTACATACCTTTGATCGGTACCAAAACAACTTTTTTGCCCATTTGCCTGGAGTCACCTTGATGAACTTTGCCCAAGCCCTGCCCGCCGGCAAAGAAAATTAATAAAGGGGTTATTAAATAGTTCATATCAGGAAATGACGAACTAATAATAGGCCGAGATATAGTTAATTATAATTGAAATTACCTGTTGACTATCCCCTTCATGATGGTGTAGTCTTTATCTTCTTTAAGAAGTGATTCCAGTACTTCTACTGTTCCTTTGTCAACTTGAATGTCTAACAAGATCCAGTGGAAACTGCATGCGCACACGTTTGCATGTCTTAATTAAGCGGGCATGTGCATAAAATTAATCAACTACCGTAAACCGTATACACTTAATTATTAACATCTAGCTAGCTAGTAAGCAAAAACAGAATAGTACAAGACAGCGTGACTCACAGGAAGTTGTAAGGAAGTAGTATATCTTCATTGGTATTGAGGCGCTTGAAGAACTCTAGCATGCTTTCCTCTAAACTTGCTCGACAACTTGGAATATTCCATCTGTACTCATTAATGGTATTTGGGTCAATGAACCCAATGCCATAGCGTCCAGATTTTTTCATTTCATACATCTTCATCCTGCATATAATACCACATAAAAGAATATAGTGAGGATAATTACATGTAATGATTGATCAAAATGATCACTACATAGCTAGCTTGAGACTTAAATTACAGAAAGAAATCACTTACAGACAATAGCAACTGACGATAGACTTGTTGAGTGCATCTTGATTGTATAACATAAATAGTTCTGAATACTCAACGGACCGAGATTTCTCATGGAAGTAATGTTCATGCTTGACATTCACTATGAGAGACTCTCGATTGCAAATCTTGGTAATGTTCATTTACCATTGATGCAATTCATACATTCTCGTTGGGAGGTTCTTGACCTTGTCTGGCTCGACCAAAGGTTGGCCCCGGACATATTTACTTTTTATTTCCTCCTCTCTAAGCCGAGGCATGGGCTCGATTTCGAGGAGTTGTCTAACAGTGATCTTGAGCATTTCAGCCTGCATTATATGCTACTCGGTTATTACCACATCAGCCAGCTGGGGAACGCTAACGGTTTGCCCACAATATTATTGGGCGCGCCTACTCTCATGTGTTGTTGGCACAACAAGCGGGGGGATCGATTGTGCCGCCTGTTCTCCCAGCTGGGGAACGGTTTTCCCGCATTTTCTGCCAGCTGCTTGTTGGCTCGAGCTCGAGCTCGCTTCTTTTTGTAGCCGTGCTTGATGTAGCTTCCTGATTTGGCGCTCATAGTCTGAGTCAACAGGCTTGGGAGCTGGTGCTCTAGCCATACGAATGAAGTGGTCAATAATTTTCTCAGGCACTTTCTCCCTTGGCGGCGGTGCCGGTTTCGGTCCAAAATGGGCGTCCACTTGGGCCTGCACTATGGCTGCGTTTTGCTCCTCGGTCATGTCGTAAGGCCTCTGAGGAAGAGGAGCGAGGCTTGGAACATATTTATATCGCTTGTCTCCACCTGTACTTCCTGTACTACCTCGACTCGTACCGCTACGCACCATAGCTGCGGCGTGTCTCTTCTGCGATTGCTGAGACAGCGGAGACGGCTGACGTGGCTGACGCTGTGTCGGACTTGAAGCAGGAGGAGTGGCTGACGCTATGTCGGACTTGAAACCGGAGGAGTGGCCTGACGTTGTGCCGGACTTGAAGTAGGAGTCTACTCACGCGTTCGGGGACTTGGAGGAGGTGGCAGACTTCGAGGAGGAGTCGGCTCACGCGTTCATGGACATGGAGGAGCGCGAGTCTGCTGACTCGGCGGCGGACTTCGAGGAGGAGTCGGCTCACGCATTCATGGACTTGGAGGAGCGGGAGTCTGCTGACTCGGTGGCGGACTTCGAGGAGGAGTTGGCAGACGACGCGGTGTCGGTGGACTTCGAAAGATGATGCAATCCTTTCTCCACACGATGATACGATGTATGGCCTCTTCAAGTGTGCGCTCGTCTTCACCTCCACGAATGTCAAGCTGTAGCCCCGAATATGGGTCCACCACTTCCTCAACCAAGACACGAGCATAGCCCTCTGGAATCGGGGTGCAATGGAAGGTTGCTTCGGGGGTAATTGTAAAAGCAATGCCGTCCACCACCTACATGGATATCTTCTTCATTTTGGAGTGTAGCTCACAGTTAGTGTTCTCTATGATGTCATCCACAGGGTATGTATCCAGCAGTGTGTCGCCCGGGGCAGAACCAACGCTGCTTCTCAGCATGGATGGGACGGTGCTATCCAATGCTGGACGATCATCCGCTTGCTGCTGCCGCTGCTGAGATCCCCTTTCCTGTCTAAGTGAGTTGACCTGCTGCTGCTGCTGCTGGAATTTGAGTGCCAAGTCCGCGTGCCTTGCTTCTAGGCCTTGACGGCATTCTGCATCCTGCTTCCTCTGCTCCTCCTCCAGCTTCCTCTTCTTATCCTCCTCCATCTTCTTTCTTGCACGGGACCTGTAGTCGTCGTTCCAGTCCGAAAAGCCCTCATACCAGGGAATAACGCCCATGCCTCGTGTTCTTCCCGGGTGTTCAGGATTTCCCAGGGCGCGCGTAAGCTCGTCGTTCTCTCTGTTGGGCGTGAACACCCCCGCTCGAGCTTCTTCTATTGCGTCAAGTATCTTTTGTTCGGCTCCTTTTAGACTTGCCTTCTTCGAAACCAGGCCTGTCTGCGGCTCCAACGACCCCCCATGCACATAGAACCAAGTTCTGCACCTGGGGGACCAGCTCGTAGTAACCGGAGTGACCCCTGCATCCTCCATCTCTTGCTCAGACTTATCCCACTTAGGCATTCCCACCGCGTAGCCACCTGGACCGAGCCTATGGAACTGCGTCTTTTTTGCGGCATTGGCCTTGTTTTTGATCGACCGTTCCTTAGATAATTCTGAGTCCTTGAATTTCACGAAATTGGCCCAGTGTTCTCTTTGCTTCTTCAGTGTTCCCGTGAATTTTGGAGTCTTCCTTTCTGCAGCAATGTAGTTGGCCCATACAGTTTTCTCGTGAGTGTTGAATGTAATTGCCATCTTCTTAAGAGCAGCGCCCTTGACTTTCTCCACATCTGCTTCAGTGAAATAATCTGGTAGGGTGAAATGTTTCATCAGAGATTCCCAAAGGTTTTTTTTTGCTCTGTTGTCGACCCAAGTAACACCTGGACGTTTAGTTTTTGGCTCTTTCCATTCTTGAATGGAGATCGGGAGTTGGTCCTTCACAAGAACTCCGCACTGACAAGTCCACTTGTTCGCCATGTTCTTAGGTGTGAGGGGTTCGCCACTAGGTTTGACGGAGTCGGTGTTGTACTTTACACCCTCCTTCAACTTTTTGCCTGGGCCTCGCTTTGTCCTGTTGTCTATAGAACCAGATTTGCTCAATCGGGAGGGCTGAAAGAAGAAAGATCGATTCGTTAATATATCTTCAAATAAAATAAAACATGTGATAATCACCAGATGCCTTCTTATATAAATATACCTCGCCGATAGTCTTTGTTATTTGAAGATCAGCATTATCTGTGTTGTCATAAACATTATCCGTGTCGTCATAATCATAATCATAGTTCACGACCGGTTTTTCAATAAAATAATTATTGAGAGACCGACCTATAAATTCGAGTGTGAGGAAAATCCTCCTCACTGGAGACAAAACTTTGATACAATAAGCCAGTAGCATTAAAATATTACAGGATCGAGCTGAAGATGCCCAACCAATTATTACAAACAAGCCAATAATTATACATAATGGCGGATATGACAGAATGGTGTGGGGTGGCAGTAATACTGACTCGAGATATAAGTGATTGGTGGAATAACACAGTGGGGTGGATAATAAGACTACTACACTGGCGGCTCATCGAGCGTCGAGGTGAGGCTCGATGAATTTATTCGGGTAGCGGAAGCGGATATAACACAATGACCAAATCCAGGGTCGCACGGGACTGACTGGGACTCCTCTAGGCATCGGACTCGCTATCGAACTCTTCATCCATGAGATCGCCTTCGTCATCATCTGGCAAAATCAACAAGCCAGGTGAGTACTTTGAAAGTACTCGCAAGACAGTTCGGACAAAAGATATAACAAATGTATGCATGAATGCGACATGATTGATTTTTAACAATGTGCAATCAAATCAGTATAACAAAGTAAGTAAAAAGGGAATCGGCGGTAGTCCGCTCGAAAACCCAAAGAAGATAAACTCAAAACCGATCGGGTGTGCAAGCGGCGCCTCGAAGGGTGAACAAATAAGTAAAACATGCCTCAGTCGGGCGTCTAAGCGACACCTCATAAAGGGCTTATATTGAAAGAAAAGACATGCGTGCCGCAATCGGACTCTGAGCAACATCGCAGAAAGGGCTTATAGCAAAAGTAAATAATAACAATGGCGCAGTCGGACGTCTGAGCGACATCGCAGAAAGGACTTATAGCAAAAGTAAATAATAACAATGCCGCAGTCGGACGTCTGAGTGACATTGCAGAAAGGGCTTTTAACAAAAGTAAATAATAACAATGCCGCAGTCGGACGTCTGAGCGACATCGCAGAAAGGGCTTATAATTCATTATACATAACTGACAAGAAATGGTGCTCACAGAAAATATTCCTCACAAGGCAATAAGCGGGTTAGTCCATTCACAGGAAATAAACATTTAACACTCATATAGTTCTCAAGAGTTTCTATCACCGAGACTGTCACTTGACAAGATAGGATGAACACAATACTTGGACATGGATAAGATCAAATTCAAGAATTTTGACTCTGCAGAGTTTGTACTAAAATTATTCACAGCCAACGGATTTCCGTAGTCGCGAAGGACTAGTTCCGTTTACGGTATTTCGGAGGAAACACAGCTAACTAGTACACACCCATCCTACCTCACGTTGCCAGGAATCACCCTAGACAGCGTTCAAGAAAAACTTTGAGACGGGGAGATCACAATCTCGAATAGCATGGGATCAAATTTATATCTGGCAGCGCTCTAAGGGTGCCCCCCTCTCGGTCCCAACCGGAAACACCCATGCCCCCTGACCGGATGAAAGGCTTTAATCCAGGGCCATGGAACCCTCATCCCGGCCTCTCGATTTGGTGTGTACCAGGAAGTGGTTTGCAACTTACTAAGCCGTATCCCTTGCGGGAAACAGGTGGTAGTACGAAAGGGGAGACGGACGGAATTTGACTGATTTGAGTTGACACTGGGTCAACGATCTGGCATAAGTCTGGCATGCTACAACACTGCCATCTTACCCATTCTCATGCCAACTCATGGCCGTGCAACAAGTTTCCAACAACTCATGGATTTCCCGAAACTCACTTGCCTCAACTCATACGGGATAAACTTTCATCGAGATGCTCATGAGCATGCCATGATACAAAAATAATGCAAACATGCCCCAACACTCATCATATCAAAAGTTCAAACATGCTTCCCTGGTTCGGAGTAGTCGGGGTCTAGCTCGGTGAAGTTCGCGGTTCCGTCACCTCCTTCGGTATCTACGGTACACAAAACACACGCGCTAACGTAAATACCGTGGGGTACAGAAAATTAATCTAAATATTTTTCAAATAAATATGGTAAAAAACTAGATAAAATTTTTAAGAGGATAGAAAAAGAATCACTAAAAAATTCCTCTTTGTTAAAAAGTTATAAGAGTTTTGGGACATGACCCATCTGTAATGAAACAGAAAACCCTCAGGGGCCTAAGAAGAAAAGTGCAAAAAAACGGTTCAGAGTAGAAAGCGTATTTGCCAGAGTACGCTTTCAGAAAACGGTTCAAAAAAAACAACAGAAAGGCTGACGGGCGGGTCCCACCCATCAGGCTTGCATATTTGAAAGAGGCGGCAGAGCACGATGGTGCCCGAGAGTCATGCAGAGCGGCCGTGGCGCGATCCACGGCGAGGTAGGGAGATCGGAAGGTACCTCCGTGCTCAGGGCGCCATTCCGCATCGGTGGGTGGTGGTGGTGGTCGCCGGCGAGCACCACGTCGACGACGGCTCTTGCTCCGGCCGACGGCGGTTCGGGTGGTCGTGGGCCTCGTCGGAGAGTGCTGTGGGGGTTAAATTGAGGTGGGGGCTAGCCTCCTAGTGGTGCCATGAGGCTACGGGCAAGAGTAGGGCGGTGGAGGAGTTCTCACCGAAGAGAACGTTGCCGGAGCCCGAGGCGGACGGAGTTGGCCGGAGTCAAGGAAGAAGGCCCCTCGAGGCTCTTCCAGTGGCTAGGCGGGGTCTGGTGAGGTGGTGGAGTTGTGCGAGGGCGAGAGCAAGCTCGGGAGTTGCTATTTATAGATGGCCTGAGGCGGTTGCCGTGAACGGATAAGTCCGGCGAGTGTTACGGCGGCGCAGGGCATTGGTCGGGGTGGTTTTAGGGTTGAGTGCCATGGTGGAGGTCAACTGATTCCGTTTAGGTGCTGAACGAGCCGGGATTGGGTGCTTTGGGTATGCTCGACGGAACGGAGCGGCGCGGACCCGTCGGCGGCAGGGAGCACGTTCTGTGCTTGCCGGGCCACGGCGACGGTGCTGCATGCGTGCGCTGGCAAGGAGAAGGCCACGCGGAGCTCTCAGGAGGTTTGGGCGGTGCCGAACGGCGTTATGCCACAGGGTTGCCCCCTGTCGGCCGCTACGGTGGTTCTGCCACCGTGGAACACGCCGGCCTTGAGTGGGCCAGGCGCCACCGACGCTGTGAACGAGCCAAGCGCTCGTGTGGTGCTCCGGACAGGGAGGAGGGCTGTGAGCAACGTGCCAAGTGCAGCCGACGGCGTGACTGAACTCGACGAAGGGAAGCGACGAACTACTGAAACTCTGAACTTTTCTGAAAATGCAAAGAAACAGTGCGGCGGTGTTCGGAGAATGATTTTGGTATGTGGGAGTTTCTACTTGAGCTGATTTTTGGTGGAGTGGCCTCTCATTGCATCTGGAGGCTGCCTGAATTTTTGTGGAATTTTTGGAGTAGAGAAGGTATGAATTTCACCAAATTTGAAAAATCTGGTCCAAACTTGTAGAGACTGAAATTTGAAATTTTTGAAAAGAAGAAGAGTGGATCTTGATTGTTCTAGGTTGTGGGTACCAAGGACTATCCAGGGGAGTTGGTTTGAGGTCAAAACTCAATTGCATTTAGGTACTTGCTTTGCAAATCACCTAGGCTCAAAATAATGGACAGAAAAGATTTGGGAGGAGAAATAAATGAAATAAAATTCAGAAATGGATTGAACTTGTTGAGACAAAATGTTTGGATTGCCCCAGAGTTGAAGGAGAGATTTTGGGAAGATTTTACCATGTGGTGCATGGTAAAATCATGGGTGGTCTCAATATTGGAGAAGATGCAAAACTCCTAGGGTTTTCTTTTTAAAAGAAAATAGAACACAAAAATTTTGAATTTTGAGAAGAGGGCAATCAGAAGAAAAGTTTTTTTTAAAAACCAAACACCAGAGTTGAAGGGGATGCCAAAATAAAATCCTTGCCAAAGGGAAAAAGTTTTTGAGAGAGAGACTTTTGGAAGGGTTTAAATGGCCTTCTTCAAGTCCAACAAAGTTTTTGAAGAAAACCAATAGAACATTTTTTTTAGTGTCACAACACCTACCCCCTTAGGAAAAATCTCGTCCCCGAGATTCCAGCTGATCCTCAAATAAATGTGGGTGCTCTGTCCGAAGAAAATCCTCTCTTTCCCAAGTGGCTTCACTTTCGGTGTGGTTGCTCCTTTGAACATTGAAGAACTTGATGGTTTTCTGTCGGGTTCTCCTTTGAGACTCTTCCAAGATTTTTATTGGATGCTCCCGATATGTAAGGTCTGGCTGCACGTCAATGTTTTCATGGGGTACTTGTTTCTCTGGGTTGCTCACGCACTTCCTCAATTGTGAGACGTGGAACACGTCGTGGATGTCGGATAAATCTTCGGGTAAGTCTAGCTGGTAGGCTACCGTGCCTTTCCGTGCCACTATGCAGAATGGTCCGATGAATCTTGGGGCTAGCTTCCCTTTAATCTTGAATCGATGCAGGCCTCTCATAGGGGATACTCGTAGGTACACAAATTCACCTTGTTCAAAATTGACTCCACGATGTTTCTGATCGTAATAACTCTTCTGTCGACTTTGGGTTGTCTTGAGTCTGACCTTAATTCTTGACCTTATCTTCAGCCTCTTTGAGCATGTCTGGGCCGAAGATATGGCTGTCTCCGGTTTCTGACCAATTTAGCGGGGTACGACATCTTCGCCCGTACAGACCTTCAAATGGTGCCATTTGCAGGCTGGCCTGATAACTGTTGTTATATGCAAATTCTGCGTATGGTAAGCTCTCTTCCCAACTGGTCCCATAGGTGAGGACACATGCTCTCAGCATATCTTCTAGAATCTGGTTTACTCGCTCAGTCTGCCCATCATGCAGGGGATGGTATGCTGATCTTGAATGCCAGCTGAGTTCCCAGAGCTTGTTGTAAGTGATCCCAAAATCGGGAGGCGAATTGAGTGCCTCTGTCGAGATTATTTTCTTTGGGACTCCATGTAAGCAGACGATACGGGAAAGGTAGAGCCTAGCAAACTTCTGAGTGGTGTGGGTTGTCTTCACAGGGATGAAGTGTGCTACTTTAGTCAGTCTATCAGTGATGACCCATATGGCATCATGTCCGTGTCGTGACCGAGGTAGTCCAACAATAAAATCCATTCCAATCTCGTCCCATTTCCACTCGGGTATCTTATTTGGTTGCAATAGTCTGCCCGGTTGCTGGTGCTCGGCCTTGATGCGTTGACATGAGTCACAACATGCAATAAGCGTGGCTATGTCTCTTTTTATACCATGCCACCAAAATATTTCCTGAAGATCTTTGTACATTTTTGTTCCTCCAGGATGGATTGAATACGGAGCGGTGTGGCCTTCGGCCAAGATTTGCTGTTTAAGGTCATGGATATTTGGTACGCAAAGTCTATTCCCGTACCAAAATATTCCTTGCTCATCGATAACGAATTCTGAGGCCTTGCCCAAATTCATCTTCCGTTTTATGCCTTCAATGCTAGGGTGTCCACGTTGAGCCTCTTTAACCTTCTCTATCAGGGTAGGCTGTAACTCTAAGTTCGACACACTGCCTTCGGTGACCACCATCAGATTGAGCTTAGCAAATTCCTGCTGAAATTCATGTCTCAAGTTTGGTATGCTGTCGTTGTTCGGGCTGGGGTTCCGACTTAGAGCATCCGCTACAACCTTTGCTTTGCCTGGGTGGTAGTGGATTCCAACATCATAATCCTTTACTAATTCCAACCAGCGTTGCTGCCGTAAATTGAGTTCTGGTTGTGTGAAAATATACTTGAGGCTCTTGTGGTCCATGTATATTTCACAACGATTTCCAAGTAAGAAGTGTCTCCATTCCTTGAGTGCATGAATAACTGCTGCTAATTCCAGGTCATGAGTAGGATAATTTTCCTCATGCTTACGAAGTTGTCTGGAAACATATGCGACAACCTTGCCTTCCTGCATTAATACGCACCCGAGGCCCTTTCGAGATGCGTCACAATATACCTCAAAATTCTTGTGTATGTCTGGCACAATTAATACTGGTGCTGTCGTCAGTTTCCTCTTTAGTTCTTGGAAACTTTTCTCGCAAGCTTCCGTCCATTCAAACTTCCTGTCTTTCTTGAGTAGTTGCGTCATTGGCTTTGCTATGGTGGAGAATCCTTCAATAAATCTTCGGTAGTATCCTGCCATTCCCAAGAAACTTCGTACATCCGTCACGCTGGCTGGTGGCTTCCAGCCAAGTACGGCCTTGACCTTTTCCGGGTCTACGGCGATACCTTCTTGGGTCAGTACGTGGCCCAGAAAACCTACTTGCTTTAGCCAAAATTCACACTTGCTGAATTTAGCGTACAGTTGATGTTTCCTGAGTTCCCCTAGTACAATTTGGAGATGTTCTGCGTGCTCTTCTGGTGTCCTAGAGTATACCAGAATATCATCGATAAATACCACAACAAACTTGTCCATAAACTTCATGAATACTTTGTTCATGAGGTGAACAAAATATGCGGGGGCGTTTGTTAGCCCGAATGGCATTACGGTGAACTCATACAATCCGTATCTGGAGGTGAAAGCTGTCTTGGGGATATCTTCGGTTCGCACTTTCAATTGATGGTATCCTGACCTCAAGTCAATCTTTGAGAATACCTTGGCCTGAGCGAGTTGATCGAATA
Organism: Aegilops bicornis; assembly: GCA_021605145.1. Classification (NCBI taxonomy): domain Eukaryota; kingdom Viridiplantae; phylum Streptophyta; class Magnoliopsida; order Poales; family Poaceae; genus Aegilops; species Aegilops bicornis. The sequence goes on along the minus strand of CM038670.1, from coordinate 1,426,995 downwards.
AATCATTTATTCGTGGCATCGGATATTTGTTCTTGATTGTGACCATGTTTAGCGCTCGATAGTCTATGCACAATCTCAGTGTTCCATCCTTCCTTTTGGCAAATAAAATTGGTGAACCCCAGGGTGAGGAGCTGGCTCGTATATAACCCTTGTCCAGTAATTCTTTTATTTGCTTCTTCAGTTCTACCAATTCAGATGGTGCCATTCTGTATGGTTTCTTGTATATGGGAGCGGTTCCGGGTGCTAGCTCAATGCTGAATTCTATCTCTCGGTCTGGTGGCATGCCTGGTAGCTCTTCGGGAAATACATCTGGAAATTCACACACTACGGGAACCTTGCTCAATTCAGAAAAATCCACCTTGTTCAATCTCTGTTGCCGGGATATTTTTCTTTCCTTGGCTGAAACTTTTATGGTCTTCCCGTGGTGATGGGTGAGAATTACGGTCCTGTTGAAGCAGTCAATAAAACCTTTGTTGGTGGTTAACCAATCCATCCCTAAAATGACATCCAGTCCTTTATTTTCCAACACGATAAGATTTGCGTGAAACTTCAACCCTTCAAACTCGGTAACCACACCCTGGCAATAACTCTGGGTAACTTGCTTAATTCCAGGGGACTTGACGATCATAGATTTTTCCAAGGGAAGCATCGAAAAATTATTTTGCAAGGAAAAACTTTTCGAAACGAATGAGTGAGAAGCTCCAGAATCAAACAACACCATGGCATGTATTGTGTTGACAGGAAACATACCGAGTACGATATCTAGGGCATTTTGTGCTTCCTCTTTGGTCATGTGGTTCAGATGAACCTTCCTGTGGTTGTTATTTGGGTTGAAATTGTTGCGCTTTGGCGCCGAATTATTGCCTCCGTTGTTCGGCTTTGGGGTCGAGTTCCTTGGCTTGGGGCACTGCTTGGCATATTGCCCTTCTTCTCCACAAGGTTAACAGGTAACGCCTGGGCGGTATGTGAACTCCTTGTCCCTTGCATGAAAATTCTTGATTGGGCGTGAGACGCTTGTCGTGGGTTTGGGTGTCCAGTTTTTCTGAACGTCTGTCCTGCTGCGGTGGTTGCGGGCATGATTAGTCTGGTCCCTCTTCCGCTTGCGGAAATCTTCTAAGCTGCGTCTCTCATTTTCCAAGGTAATGGCCTTATCCACCAGCGTCTTAAAATCTGGAAAGGTGTGCACGACCAATTGGCACTTAAGCGCGGGTGTCAGACCGTCTAGGAATTTCTCCATCTTTTTGTTTTCCGACATACGCTCCTCATTGGCGTAGCGAGACAGCAGAGTAAACTGATTGTTGTATTCTGACACCGTCATTGTCCTTTGCTTGAGGTCAACAAATTCTCTCTTTTTGATCTTCATAAGACTCTTAGGAATATGTGCCCCACGAAAACCTTCTTTAAATTCCTCCCATGTTATATTATTTTCGTTGGGGTGCATGTGTAGGAAATTTTCCCACCACGATGCGGCTGCTCCAGTGAGATAGTGCGGAGCATAAAGCACTTTCTCAAGATCTGAACACTGGGCAATAATTAATTTTCTTTCCATGTCTCGAAGCCAGTCTTCGGCTTCAAGAGGTTTGTCAGTGTGAGAAAAAGTTTGGGGACGTGTCTTCTGTAGCTCAGATAACTTTGATTGCTGCTGATACTGTCCACGGTGATTCCCCATATTGATGACTTGGTTCATTATTTCCTGATGTTGTTGCTGACTTTGCTCATAAAGACGGCACATTTGGGAAAGTGTCGTTTCACTGTCCTGTTGACTTGACTGCCCCTGTGTGAAATTGTTGCTTGGGGGTGTGCCAAAATTTTCCTCTGACGGAGTTGGCATGGAGCGCGTCCAAGGACGAGACATTGTTCACTCTGGGGATATATTTTGTAACACTCATAAGAAAAGAAATTGAGTCGCAAAAATCAACTAATTCATGAAGATGGAAAAAGTCGCAAATGCTCCAAGATTTTTTTAAGAGAATAAACGTTTGCGCACGGAGAAGGACTGCTCATTACATATCTTACATGCAAGCAGTAATTATAAAATACATCACTCAGGATATGCGTACATAATCCTGACATGTTATTTAGGCTAGTGCACTCCTCCAGTTCCTACATGATTCACAAACAAGCTACTTCTCACAGCCTATGTACATATAAACATATCATACAAGTCGTTACATCGCATGGCGGCTAAGCGTACTTAGTCGGAGATGGTAAGGATTTCCCTTGGCCTGCCAAGGGTGAGGCGCAGTGAGGCTGGGGACTCAACCTCCTCTTCGGTGATAGGCTCCAGACGTGAGGTGCTGCGCTGAGTTGGTGGAGCAGGTGCCCTATGCGGGACAACTCGAACATGAGCGGGCACGAGGGGTGGTGCAGAACGAACCGGAGTAGGCGCAATGACATGGTTGAACTCCTCCGTGGTAGGCAGGCGACGAGTAGTGGTGAGAGCAGTAGGAGCAAACGATGCTGATGACGAGACGAAAGTCAGTGGCGGTGCGGCGCGCAGGAGCTCCCTCCTATTGGCGGCACAGCCATGGACTGAGTCCATGCGGGCAGCTACAAAGTCGTCCACCAGGTTGTCGAAGGCTGCTTCCAAAGCCAGGAGATATTCGATGAGCATCTCAAAAGCTTCGTCCCGTTCTCCTCTGGGGCAAGAGAACGCGTAGTGGCAGGTATATGGCACGTGACATGGCAGGTAGCGGTAGCGACGAGTCTTCATTGAAGGAAGGATGTCACTGCGATGAGCTATCGCCTAACGGAATGCCATCTGCAGTGCATGCTTCTCCGTGGGCATGGCTCTCCCAAGAACCGGAGCGGCGTAACTCAATACGCCCTCCCTTGAATTGCATCGCGGCTTGGTGCATGGTTAGACGGTCATTGACCTTGTGCTGAGAGAGTGAGAAGACTGGGCGCACAGCTGGCCCCATCGCGACCTGGACGATGAAGGAGAGGAGCTTGACGAACCCATCGGGCATGTTGGCGAACATCTGTGACTCGCAGTCGTTGCCGGCCATCTACAAGAGTAGGCAAAATCCTGAGTAGTCAAATCATAAATTTATGCTGACTGTCAGAAATTGACTACATTTGCAAAAATAATAAATAGCTCTATTTTGCTAATAACCGATTAGCGATCGCACCTAGTGGCTTCCTACAGTCAGCCTGGCTCTGGTACCAAGCTTGTCACGACCGGTTTTTCAATAAAATAATAATTGAGAGACCGACCTATAAATTCCAGTGTGAGGAAAATCCTCCTCACTGGAGACAAAACTTTGATACAATAAGCCAGTAGCATTAAAATATTACAGGGTCGAGCTGAAGATGCCCAACCAATTATTACAAACACGCCAATAATTATACATAATGGCGGATATGACACAATGGTGTGGGGTGGCAATACTACTGACTCGAGATATAAGTGATTGGTGGAATAACACAGTGGGGTGGATAATAAGACTACTACACTGGCGGCTCATCGAGCGTCGAGGTGAGGCTCGATGAATTTATTTGGGTAGCGGAAGAGGATATAACACAATGACCAAAGCCAGGGTCGCACGGGACTGACTGGGACTCCTCTAGGCGTCGGACTCGCTATCGAACTCTTCATCCATGAGATCGCCTTCGTCATCATCTGACCAAATCAACAAGCTAGGTGGGTACTTTGAAAGTACTCGCAAGACAGCACGGACAAAAGATATAACAAATGTATGCATGAATGCGACATGATTGATTTTTAACAATGTGCAATCAAATCAGTATAACAAAGTAAGTAAAAATGGAATCGGCGGTAGTCCGCTCGAAAACCCAAAGAAGATAAACTCAAAACCGATCGGGTGTCTGAAGCGACGCCTCAAAGGGTGAACAAATAAGTAAAACATGCCTCAGTCGGACGTCTAAGCGACACCTCATAAAGGGCTTATATTGAAAGAAAAGACATGCGTGCCGCAGTCGGACGTCTGAGCGACATCGCTGAAAGGGCTTATAGCAAAAGTAAATAATAACAATGCCGCAGTAGAATGTCTGAGCGACATCGCAGAAAGGACTTATAGCAAAAGTAAATAATAACAATGCCGCAGTCGGACGTCTGAGCGACATCGCAGAAAGGGCTTTTAACATAAGTAAATAATAACAATGCCGCAGTCGGACGTCTGAGCGACATCGCAGAAAGGGCTTATAATTCATTATACATAACTGACAAAAATGGTGCTCATGGAAAATATTCCTCACAAGGCAATAAGCGGGTTAGTCCATTCACAGGAAATAAACATTTAACACTCATATGGTTCTCAGGAGTTGCTATCACCGAGACTGTCACTTGACAAAATAGGATGAACACAATACTTGGACATGGATAAGATGAAATTCAAGAATTTTGACTCTGCAGAGTTTGTACTAAAATTATCCACAGCCAACGGATTTCCGTAGTCGCGAAGGAAACACAACTAACTAGTACACACCCATCCTACCTCACGTTGCCAGGAATCACCCTAGACAGCGTTCAAGAAAAACTTTGAGACGGGGAGATCACAATCTCGAATAGCATGGGATCAAATTTATATACGCGCGCTCTAAGGGGTGCCCCCTCTCGGTCCCAACCGGAAACACCCATGCCCCCTGACCGGATGAAAGGCTTTAATCCAGGGCCATGGAACCCTCATCCCGGCCTCTCGATTTGGTGTGTACCAGGAAGTGGTTTGCAACTTACTAAGCCATATCCCTTGCGGGAAACATGTGGTAGTACGAAAGGGGAGACGGACGGAATTTGACTGATTTGAGTTGACACTGGGTCAACGATCTGGCATAAGTCTGGCATGCTACAACACTGCCATCTTACCCATTCTCATGCCAACTCATGGCCGTGCAACAAGTTTCCAACAACTCATGGATTTCCCGAAACTCACTTGCCTCAACTCATACGGGATAAACTTTCATCGAGATGCTCATGAACATGCCATGATACAAAAATAATGCAAACATGCCCCAACACACATCATATCAAAAGTTCAAACATGCTTCCCTGGTTCGGAGTAGTCGGGGTCTAGCTCGGTGAAGTTCGCGGTTCCGTCACCTCCTTCGGTATCTACGGTACACAAAACACACGCGCTAACGTAAATACCGTGGGGTACAGAAAAGTAATCCAAATATTTTTCAAATAAATATGATAAAAAACTAGCCAAATTTTGAAGAGGACAGAAATAGAATCACTCAAAAATTCCTTTCTGTTAAAAAGTTATAAGAGTTTTGGTCCAAGGACCCATCTGTAATGAAACAGAAAACCCTCAGGGGCCTAAGCAGAAAAGTGCAGAAAAACGGTTCAGAGTAGAAAGCGTATTTGCCAGAGTACGCTTTCAGAAAATGGTTCAAAAAAACAACAGAGAGGTTGACGGGCGGGTCCCACCCGTCAGGCTTGCATATTTGAAAGAGGCGGCAGAGCATGACGGTGCCCGAGAGCCGCGGTGGTCGCCGGCGGCAATCCACGGCGAGGTAGGGAGATCGGAAGGTACCTCCGTGCTCAGGGCGCCATTCCGCGTCGGTGGGTGGTGGTGGTGGTCGCCGGCGCGCCCCACGTCGATGGCGGCTCTTGCTCCGGTGGACGGCGGTTCGAGTGGTCGTGGGCCTCGTCGGAGAGTGCTGCGGGGGTTAAATTGAGGTGGGGGTTAGCCTCCTATTGGTGCCACGAGGCTACGGGCAAGAGTAGGGCGGTGGAGGAGTTCTCACCGAAGAGAACGTTGCCGGAGCCCAAGGCGGACGGAGTTGGCCGGAGTCAAGGAAGAAGGGCCCCTCGAGGCTCTTCCAGTGGCTAGGCGGGGTCTGGTGAGGTGGTGGAGTTGTGCGAGGGCGAGAGCAAGCTCGGGGGGTGCTATTTATAGATGGCCCGAGGCGGTTGCCGTGAACGGATAAGTCCGGCGAGTGTTACGGCGGCGCAGGGCATTGGTCGGGGTGGTTTTAGGGTTGAGTGCCATCGTGGAGGTCAACTGATTCCGTTTAGGTGCTGAACGAGCCGGGATTGGGTGCTTTGGGTATGCTCGACGGAACGGAGCGGCGCGGACCCGTCCCGCGTAGAGCACGCTCGCGTGCTTGCCGAACCACGGCGACGGTGCTGCATGCGTGCGCTGGCAAGGAGAAGTCCACGCGGAGCTCTCAGGAGGTTTGGGCAGTGTCGAACGGCGTTATGCCACAGCGTTTCCCCACTGTCGGCCGCTACGGGGGTTCTGCCGCCGTGGAACACGCCAGCCTTGAAGCGGGCTGTGGCGCCACTGACGCCAGAACGAGCCAAGCGCCGTGTGGTGCTCCGGACAGGGAGGAGGGGCTGTGAGCAACGTGCCAAGTGCTGCTTGTCGCCAGCGTGACTGAACTCTGACGAAGGGAAACGACACTGAACTCTGAAACTCTGAACTTTTCTGAAAATGCAAAGAAACAGTGCCGGCCAGGTGTTCGACAGAATGATTTTGGTATGTGGGAGTTTCTCCTTGAGCTGATTTTTGGTGGAGTGGCCTCTCATTGCATCTGGAGGCTGCCTGAATTTTTGTGGAATTTTTGGAGCAGAGAAGATATGAATTTCACCAAATTTGACAAATCTGGTCCAAACTTACGGAGACTGAAATTTGAAATTTTTGAAAAGAAGAAGAGTGGATCGTGATTGTTCTATGTTGTGGGTACCAAGGACTATCCGGGGGAGTTGGTTTGAGGTCAAAACTCAATTGCATTTAGGTACTTGCTTTGCAAATCACCTAGGCTCAAAATAATGGACAGAAAAGATTTGGGAGGAGAAATAAATGAAATAAAATTCAGAAATGGATTGAACTTGTTAAGACAGAATGTTTGGATTTCCCCAAAGTGGAAGGAGAGATTTTGGGAAGATTTTACCATGTGGTGCATGGTAAAATCATGGGTGGTCTCAATATTGGAGAAGATGCAAAACTCCTAGGGTTTTCTTTTTAAAAGAAAATAGAACCCAAAAATTTTGAATTTTGAGAAGAGGGCAATCAGAAGAAAAGTTTTTTTTAAAAACCAAACACCAGAGTTGAAGGGGATGCCAAAATAAAATCCTTGCCAAAGGGAAAAAGTTTTTGAAACAGAGACTTTTGGAAGGGTTTAAATGACCTTCTTCAAGTCCAACAAAGTTTTTGAAGAAAACCAAAAGAACATTTATTTGGAGTGTCACAAATATCTTTTCATCACCCTCTCCGGTATTGTTCAAATATTGGGAGCCGTCATCTGCTTCATTTAGATCATCTAGCCTGCGAGGGCTGCGTATGATGTCAGACAATTCCTCTTCTCTCTCTCTGTCGGTATTGTCCGCCATAGCTTTTACATAACTAATACAGAAGAAATATAAAACAATTTAGTATTCAACTTACAATGCATGGATGCAATCAATAAGGAAAAACTGAATCATATAGTACATAATATATGCATCGTCTCGATTAATATATAATCTCGAATACATCATCGTCTCGAATAATATATATAATCTTGAATACATTGTCTTGAATATTATATATCGAATACATCTCTGGCTAGATACCTAATAAAGATCGAGTACTACAGTAGAACTAGGCCACTCGCGGTTCCTGGGGCACGGGCGGTGGACACCCAAAGATAAGGAACCATCACAGGATCATATCTCCGGTCATCTGCCCAAAGAACCTGCCAACTAGTGGAGAACCTGATGTCCATATCAGCCATTTAGCGATGGACGTGCTCGTCCTCCTCCCTGACACGGCGACGCACCACCTCCGGCGGGGCCGGCTCCGTCTGCACCGAATGTGGCCCACGCGAACGCCACCAAAGGAGATCAGGGTCGACGATGGGACCCGAGGCCGGGTTCCTCACCAAGCGGCGCGCCCCTCCAGGTAGCACCTCCCAGTGCCAGACCGGCAGAGCCCAGTCACGGACATGGGTCCTCGGAAGCATGACGTCGTCGCGAACGGGTCGACGGCGAGGATGCGGGTCGGGCATATCGTCGAGAACAAATACTATATGCCCGCAAAAAGTAACATTTTTTAAATGATTGGATTGTGATAACTAAAATTCTATATGCAAATTCTAACAATTTGACATTAATTTAATTCATATAACTAAAACTAATTCTAAAATTTCTAACATTTCTGATTAATTATATAACTAACATTTCTCTAGCATTTCTAATATTTCTATAACTAAAAAACAGAAAAATTGCTAACATTTCTATAACTAAAAACAGAAAAAAATTATAACATTTCTATATAACTAACATTTCTAATATTTCTATAACTAAAAAACAGAAAAATTTCTATAACTAAAATTTATAACAAAAAAACTAATGTGTGTGTGTGTGGACATGGAAGCCGGGGCACATGAGCTCACCGTGAGGCAACTGACAGGAGACAGCGAAAGGCGGCGGCGGCGGGTCGGCAGACGGGCTGAACAGCAGGCGGGAGCACGGCGACGGGAGACAAGGGACGGGAGACGGCAGGCGGCGGCATGACAGAGGCGGCGGCGAGGCGGGGATGGCCGGGGCGGCTACACGTCGGGTGCGGCGACGGTGTCGATCGGGGCAGGCGGTATGTCGTCGACGGAGAGGGAGAACAGAGGGAAACTGAATTTTTTCAAGTGTTGTATATATAGAACACCCCTTTAGTACCGGTTGGAGCCACCAACTGGTACTAAAGGTCTGTTTTGTCCAGGCCAAGCGGCGGGAAGTGCCCCCCCTTTAGTACCGGGTCGTGGCACCAACCGTTACTAAAGAGGGGGTCTTTAGTACCGATTGGTGCCACGACCAGTACTAAAGGGGCGTGGCGAGGTGCGGTGCGCGGCAAGCTTAGTCCCACCTCGCTAGCCGAGGCGTCCGCACTGGTTTATAAGCCCCAGTGCGGTAGCTCTCTCGAGCTCCTCTCCAAAGCAGGTCTACTGGGCCTACCTGTTCTCTGTTTCCCTGTGGGCCTACTGGGCCTTTGCGGGCCTGCATCCTGGCCCAACAAAACGTTGTGTTTCTAGTCGTATGCAGGCCGCTCTAGCCTAGTAGGCGGGCTTTTTTATTTTCTTAATTTCATTTGCTTTATTTATTTTTGTTTTATTTATTTTTGAGTTGTTTTTTGAATTATTTGAAATTTGTGTGAATCACTAGTTTGTTAATAACTTAACTTTGAAAATAGATTTTTCATAGATTCTTTTTTCTTATGTTTAATATTAGTGTGTTTTATCATTATCTTCAATTTTGTAATGCTTAGGTTATTTAAAAAATGAAATGCCTTTGTAACAGATGAGTTTTCGTCCGAAACCATGATACTTTGGAAGAGATTGTCCATTTTGTACACGAAGTGCATCCAGTTTTTGCCGTAACCCTCTCTACTTTTGTGCACAAGCTATGTGGGTGAAATTATGATACCATGCCAACTTTCAACCTTTTCTGAGTTTATTTGAAATGCTTTTCAATTTCAGGGTCATTTAGCACAAAAAATCAGTAAATGCATGAAAGAATTTGTTTGCACATAAAATTTCATCGTGTTTCAAATGCCAAAACACATAACTACCCTAACTATTACAGAGATTCCCTCCTGGGTGTGAAACACAGAAGAAAGTCATGATAGTGAAGCCGATCACATCCCAGATCTTTGGGTGTGAAACTTTTTCTTCGCGTGTGTCCCTTTGCGCCGTAGCCATGTAAAATCTTCATCATTTAACTGGATGCTCGGGTCAATATTCACTGTGAATGGAGCAATTTCATCAAACTTTTCATAGTCTTCTGACATGTCTGTCTTGTCATCCACTCCCACGATGTTTCTTTTCCCTGAAAGAACTATGTGGCGCTTTGGCTCGTCTATGATCCATTCGCTTCCTTATCTTTTTTTTCTCGGCCTGGTAGACATGTCTTTCACATCAAAAACCTGCGCCACATCATTGGCTAGGATGAATGGTTCGTCTGCATACGCAAGATTGTTGAGATCCACTGTTGTCATTCCGTACTGCGGGTCTTTCGTTACCCCGCCTCGTGTCATATTGACCCATTTGCACCGAAACAAAGGGACATTAAAACCACCTCCATAGTTAAGTTCCCATATGTCCTCTATGTAACCATAATATGTTTCCTTTCCCGTGTTGGTTGTTCCATCAAAGCGGACACCACTGTTTTTGTTGGTGCTCTTCTTATCTTGGGCGATCGTGTAAAATGTATTCCCATTTATCTGGTACCATTTGGAAGTCCTTATATTCGAAGATGGCACATTTCTGCAACCAACCGGCGAAAGTCCTCATTGGTTCACGTGTAATCCAGTCGTCAGACTGCTCCGGGTGTTTGAAGTGTAGAAAATTCTTGTGTTCTTCCATATACGGAGCCACCAAGGCGGAATTCTGTAGAACTGTGTAGTGTGCTTCAGTGAGAGAATGCCCTTCCATACATATTATTTGATCCCCTCCAAGCGTGCCTTTTCCATCCAGTCTACCCTTATGCCGCGATTCAGGAACACCAATCGGCTTAAGGTCAGGAATAAAGTCAATACAAAACTCAATGACCTCCTCATTTTCATGGCCCTTCGAGATGCTTCCTTCTGGCCTAGCATGGTTATGAACATATTTCTTCAAGACTCCCATGAACCTCTCAAAGGGGAACATATTGTGTAGAATTACAGGACCCAAAACATTAATCTCTTCGCAAAGGTGAACTAGGACGTGCGTCATGATGTTGAAGAAGGATCGTGGGAACCCCAACTCCAAACTGACAAGACATTGCACCAAATCATTCTGTAACCTTGGTATGATTTCTGGATCGATTACATTCGGAGAGATTGCATTGAGGAATGCACATAGCTTCACAATGGCTAATCGAACGTTTTTCGGTAGAAGCCCCCTCAATGCAACCGGAAGCTGTTGCGTCATAATCACGTGTAAGTCATGAGACTTTAGGTTCTGGAACTTCTTCTCTGTCATATTTATTATTCCCTTTGTATTCGACGAGAAGCCAGACGGTACCTTCATGCTGAGCAGGCATTCAAAGAAGATTTCCTTCTCTTCTTTGGTAAGAGCATAGCTGGCCTGACCCTGATGTATGTCGTCTTTTCCGTGCATACGTTGCTGGTCCTCCCATGCCTCTGGTGTATCTTTTGTCTACCCATACATGCCCAAGAAGCCAAGCAGGGTCACACAAAGATTCTTCATCACGTGCATCACGTCGATTGCGGAGCGGACCTCTAGGTCTTTCTAATATGGCAGGTCCCAAAATATAGATTTCTTCTTCCACATGGGTGCGCGTCCGTCAGCACCCTTCGGAACAGTTTGTCCACAAGGACCCTTTCCAAAGATTACCTGCAAATCCTTGACCATATCATGTACATCAGCACCGATACGGTGGTGAGGTTTCGTCCGGTGATCCGCCTCACCTTTGAAATGCTTGCCTTTCTTCCTTACGGGATGCCTGCTCGGAAGAAATCGATGATATACAAGGTACACATTCTTCCTACAACTCTCCAAATATATACTGTCGGTATCATCGAAACAGTGCGTGCATCCGCGGTATCCCTTGTTTGTTTGTCCTGAAAGGTTACTGAGAGCAGGCCAATCATTGATGGTCACGAACATCAACGCCTTTAGGTCAAATTCTTCTTGTTTGTGCTCATCCCACGCACGTACACCTTTTCCATTCCACAGCTATAATAGTTCTTCACCTAATGGCCTTAGGTACACATCAATGTCGTTGCCGGGTTGCTTAGGGCCTTGGATGAGCACTGGCATCATAATGAATTTCCTCTTCATGCACAACCAAGTAGGAAGGTTATACAAACATAGAGTCATAGGCCATGTGCTATGGTTGCTGCTCTGCTCCCCAAAAGGATTAATGCCATCTGCGCTTAGACCAAACCATACGTTCCTTGGGTCACCTGCAAACTCCTCCCAGTACCTTCTCTCAATTTTTCTCCACTGCGACCCGTCAGCTGGTACTCTCAACTTTTCAGCTTTCTTACAGTCTTCTCCGTGCCATCGCATGCTCTTTGTTTTGGAACAAACATTTCAACCGTGGTATTATAGGAGCATACCACATCACCTTGGAAGGAATCTTCTTCCTGGGGCGCTCGCCCTCGACATCACCAGGGTCATCGCGACTGATCTTATAACGCAATGCACCGCATACCGGGGAAGCGTTCAAATCCTCGTACTCACCGCAGTAGAGGATGCAGTCATTAGGGCATGCATGTATCTTCTGCACCTCTAACCCTATAGGGCAGACAACCTTCTTTGCTTCATACGTACTCTCAGGCAATTCATTGTCCTTTGGAAGCATATTATTTATCATAAGCAGCAACTTTCCAAATCCCTTGTCAGATACACCATTCTCTGCCTTCCATTGCACCAATTCCAGTGTGGTGCCCAACTTTTTTTTGTGAGCTTCGCAATTCGGGTACAACAATTTCTTGTGATCCTCTAACATGCGCTTCAACTTCTTCTTCTCCAAATCACTTGCGCAATTTCTCTTTGCATCGACAATGGCCCGACCAAGATCATCAGCGGGCTCATCTGATGCCTCTTCTTCAGCTTCTTCCCGCATTGCCGGCTCAGCTTCTTGCCCCATTGTTGTATCATCGTATTCAGGGAACCCATGGCCAGAATAGGTATCGTCGTCCTCTTGTTCTTCACTGTCTTCCATCATAACCCCTCTTTCTCCGTGCTTGGTCCAAACATTATAGTGGGGCATGAAACCGGACTCAAATAGGTGGACGTGAATGGTTCTTGACGTTGAGTAATTGTGTTCATTATTACAGCCAGCACATGGACAAGGCATAAAACCATCCGCCCACTTGTTTGCCTCAGCGATAAGAAGAAAAGTATGCATGCCATTAATGAACTCGGGAGAGCATTGGTCATCATACATCCATTGTCGGCTCATCATCATTACACAACACCGAATAGACCAAATTAATACAAGTTCATACATAAAGTTCATATACAACACATAATTAAATGCAACATACAAATAACTCTCTAGCTAAAGAATTTAAATGCAACAACAAATGCGATCAAGATCGCAACTATGGTAACAATTGATCCAACAGCATAATGATACCAAGCCACACTATCAATGGCATATTTTCTAATCTTTCTAATCTTCAAGCGCATTTTCTCCATCTTGATGTTGTGATCGTCAACGACATCGGCAACATGCAACTCCAATTCCATCTTCTCCCCATCAATTCTTTTAAATTTTTCTTTCAAATACTCGTTTTCTCTTTCAACTAAATTTAACCTCTTGACAATAGGGTCGGTTGGAATTTCCGGTTCACATACCTCCTAGATAAAAATATCTATGTCAACTTGATGGGCATAATTTGTCATAAGCACGAAATGCAACAACTAGTTTTAAAAGAGAATATACCACATCCGAATCATAACCAGGACGAGGGCCGACGGGGACGGATATCAAAACCATGGCACTATGTCTAACAAACAACGTACAGGTAAGATAATTGTACGAGTAACTATATATCCAAATCACAGAAACATCAATTTGGTAATGTAAAACATTCATGAACAAGACCCTCACCACAAGGTGGTGCTAGCGACGGGACGGTGCGGGCGATCGACGGTGGTTACGACGGAAATTTAGAAGGCACTAAGTAAACCACACCTACATATGCAAACTAAGTGTTATTTTTTACCTCAAATTGCATATAAATAAAATACTAGCACATATAATTTCTCGCAAATTACTAAAATCTCAAATTAATCACTATACAAAGTATTGCAAGAGCTAATATAGCAATTAGAGATGAAAGGACAAAGTTGCTAACCTTTGTGATCATTTGAATGGATGGGGGCCTTCAAATCTTGACAAATTTTGGGCAAAATGTGTGATGAGCTCGAGCAAGAGACGGGAAGAACAGAGGAGGAGAGGTGAAAGGGGAAGAACAGAGTGAGCTTGGGTGGATGAAGGGTTTATGTACGACGACCTTTAGTACCGGTTCGTGCCACGAACCGGTACTAAAGGTGCTGGAGGGGGCCCAGACTGACAACATCCTGCCACCACTCTCTTTAGTATCGGTTCGTGGCACAAACCGGTGCTAAAGGTTCGCCACGAACCGGTACTAATGAGAGGGCCGGTTAGCCATTGGAGCCGGCACTAATGGACACATTAGTGCCGGCTCAAAATCAAATCGACACTAATGTGTCTTGGATTTGACCCTTTTTCTACTAGTGTCACAAGATCAAGATGGATGTAATGCGCTTGAAGATTAGAAAGATTAGAAAAGATGCCATTCATACCGAGGCTTGGTATCATTATGTCGTTGGATCAATTGTTACCTTGGTTGCGATTATGATAGGATTTGTTTTTGCATTGAAATGTTTTACATAGTTTCAATGTATGGTTAAATAGATGCTCTGGAGAGCTATATGTTGTTCAATCAGAACTATGTATGTATGATGATGAACTTCTATTAATTTGTTCACTTATCTATTCATGATGTACACGGAGAGGAACCGACAATGGATGACACTTTTTCTACTAGTGTCACAAGATCAAGATGGATGTAATGCACTTGAAGATTAGAAAGATTAGAAAATATGCCATTCATACCGAGGCTTGGTATCATTATGTCGTTGGATAAATTGTTACCTTGGTTGCGATTATGATAGGATTTGTTTTTGCATTGAAATGTTTTACATAGTTTCAATGTATGGTTAAATAGATGCTCTGGAGAGCTATATGTTGTTCAATCAGAACTATGTATGTATGATGATGAACTTCTATTAATTTGGTCACTTATCTATTCATGATGTACGCAGAGATGAACCGACAATGGATGTACGGTAACAGACGCACCTCCGAGTACATTAAGGCGTGAATGATTTTCTCGCAGTGGCTGAGGCAAACAAGCAGAATGGTTTTATGTGTTGTCCATGCCATATCTGTGCGAGTACGAAGTATTTCTCTAACCGGAAAACCCTTCACACCCACCTTCTTTATAAGGGTTTCATGCCACACTATAATGTTTGCACCAAGCATGGAGAAAGAGGGATTATGATGGAAGACAACAAAGAAGAAGAAGATGATGAAAACTATGTGCCCTCTGAATACTGTGATGCTGCAACGGGGGAAGTTGAAGATGCTGCAATGGGGGAAGCTGAAGATCAAGAGGAATCAGACGATGTACCCGATGATGATCTTCACCGGGACATTGTTGATGCAAAGAGACAGTGTGAAAGTGAAAAGGAGAAGCTGAAGTTCGATCGCATGTTAAAGGATCACAAAAAAGGGTTGTACCCCAATTGCGAAGATGGCAACACAAAGCTCGGTATCATACTGGAATTGCTGAAGTGTAAGGCAGAGAATGGTGTGCCTGACAAAGGATTTGATAAGCTACTGAAAATATTGAAGAAGAAGATTCCAAAGGATAACGAATTACCCGACAGTACGTATGCAGCAAAGAAGGTTGTATGCCCTCTAGGATTGGAGGTGCATAAGATAAATGCATGCCCTAATGACTGCATCCTCTACCACGGTGCGTATGAGGAACGCATGCCTGGTATGCGGTGCATTGCGGCATAAGATCAGGCGAGATGAACCTGGTGATGTTGACGGCGAGCGCCCCAGGAAGAGGGTTCCTGCCAAGGTGATGTGGTATGCTCCTATAATACCACGGTTGAAATGCCTGTTCAAAAACAAAGAGCATACCAAGTTGATGCGATGGAACAGAGAGGACCGTAAGAAAGACGGGAAGTTGATAGCACCCGCTGATGGGTCGAAGTGGAGAAAAATCAAGAGAAAGTACTGGGGAAAGTTTGCAGGTGACGCAAGGAACGTATGGCGCGCGAATGGCATTAATCCTTTTGGGGAGCAGAGCAGCAATCATAGGACCTAGCCCGTGACTCTATGTATCTATAACTTTTCTCCTTGATTGTGCATGAAGCGGAAGTTCATTATGACGCCAGTTCTAATTCAAGGCCCTAAGCAACCCGGCAACAACATTGATGTGTACCTAAGGCCATTAGTTGAAGAACTTTTACAGTTGTGGATTGGAAATGGTGTACGTGTGTGGGATGAGCACAAACAGGAGGAATTTGACCTGCATGCGTTGCTTTTTTTAATTATCAATGATTGGCCTACTCTCAGTATTCTTTCAGGACAAACAAACAAGGGATACCTCACATGCACGCATTATTTAGATGACATCGAAAGTATATACCTTGACAAATACAGGAAGAATATGTACCTGGGGCATCGTCGATTTGTTCCGACCAATCATCAATGTCGAAAGAAAGGCAAGCATTTCAAAGGCGAGGAAGATCACCGGAAAAAGCCCGACATGCGTACCGGTGATCACGAACTTGCAATGGTCAAGGATTTAAAAGTAATCTTCAGAAAGGGTCCCGATGGACTATCTGTTCCGAATGACGCTGAGGGACGCGCACCCATGTGGAAGAAGAAATCTATATTTTGGGACCTACCCTACTGGAAAGACCTAGAGGTCCGCTCTTCAGTTGACGTGATGCACGTGATGAAGAACCTTCGCGTGAACCTGCTAGGCTTCTTGGGCGTGTATGGGAAGACAAAAGATACAACATAGGCACGGGAGGACCTGCAACGTTTGCACGAAAAATAGGGCATGCCTCCAAAGCAGTATGAAGGTCCTGCCAGCTATGCTCTTACCAAGGAAGAGAAGTAAATCTTCTTTGAATGCCTGCTCAGTATGAAGGTCCTGTCTGACTACTCGTCGAATATAAAGGGAATAATAAATATGCCAGAGAAAAAGTTCTAGAACCTAAAGTCTCATGACTGCCACGTGATTATGATGCAACTGCTTCCGGTTGCATTGAGGGGGCTTCTACCGAAAAACTTTCGATTTGCCATTGTGAAGCTATGTTCATTCCTCAATGCAATCTCTCAAAAGGTGAAAGATCCAGAAATCCTACCAAGGTTAAGGAGTGATGTGGCGCAATGTCTTGTCGGTTTCGAGCTGGTGTTCCCACCATCCTTCTTCAATATCATGACGCACGTCCTATTTCATCTAGTCGACGAGATTGTCATTTTGGATCCTGTATTTCTACACAATATGTTACCCTTTGAGAGGTTCATGGTAGTCCTAAAGAAATATGTCTATAACCGCGCTAGGCCAGAAGGAAGCATCTCCATGCGCCATCAAACAGAGGATGTCCTTGGGTTTTGTGTTGACTTTATTCCTGACCTTAGGAAGATAGGTCTCCCTGAATCGCGGTATGAGGGGAGAATGAGTGGAAAAGGCAAGCTAGGATGGGACTCAATAATATGTAGGGACGGGCAATCTTGGTCTCAAGAACACTACACAGTTCTACAGAATTCTACCTTGGTGACCCCATATGTCGATGAACACAAGAACATTCTTCGCTCCAAATACCCGGACCAGTGTGACGACTGGATTACATGTGAACAAATCAGGACTTTCGGCAGTTGGTTGCAAACACGTCTTAGGGGTGATAACACTGTTTCTGATGGGCTGTACTAGTTGGCAAGGGAACCATCTAACACTGTAATGACTTACAAAGCGTACGAGATAAATAGGAATACATTTTACATGATCGTCCAAGATCAAAAGAGCACCAACCAAAACAGTGGTGTCCGCTTTGATGCAGCAACCAAGAGGGGAAAGGACACATATTATGGTTACATAGTGGACATATGGGAACTTGACTATGGACATGATTTTAAGGTCCCGTTGTTTAAGTGCAAATGGGTCAATCTGTCAGGAGGCGGGGTATGGGTAGACACACAGTATGGAATGTCAATAGTGGATCTGAAAAATCTGTGGTACACAGACGAACCATTCGTCCTGGCCAATGATGTGGCACGGGTTTTCTATGTGAAGGACATGTCTGCCAAACCGAGGAAAGGAAAAGATAAGGAAGCAGATACATCATATGATGAGCCAAAGCGCCACATAGTTCTTTCATGAAAAAGAGACATTGTGGGATTGCAGGGCAAGACAGACATGTCTGAAGATTATGAAAAGTTTCATGAAATTCCTCCCTTCAAAGTCAAGGCTGACCCAAGCACCCTGTAAACGATGAAGATTATCCATGGTTACGGCGCAATAAGCAAAGGAAACAAGCAAAGAAAAAGTGATGACTTTCTATCCACAACTATGATGATGATGCCTTTAATATAGAATATCACTGCAGTTACATGTGAACAAATGAAATCCCTTTGTAACAGATGAGTTTTCGTCCGAAACCCTGATATTTCCAAATAGATTGTATGTTTTGTACACGAAGTGCATCCAGTTTTTTTCGTAACACTCTCAACTTTTTAGCACATGCTATGTGGGTGAAATGATGATACCATGCCAACTTTCTACGTTTTCAGAGTTCATTTGTAGTGCTTTTCAATTTAAGGGTCATTTAGCTGAAAGAATGAACTAATAGCAAAAAGAATGAACTTATAGCAAAAGGAATGAACTAAAATAATCAATTAAAATATTATGTTATCATCAACTAAAACAAAACTATATTATCCTTCAATAGCAAAAAGAATCAACTAAAAAGCTTTTATAAAACTCCAATAGCAAAAGGAATCAACTCAAAAAACTTTTATAAACCTCTAGTATTATTGAAACTAAAATTATATAAAATTTCTGAAACCAGAATTATCAAAGAACTTTCTGTTCAAAACATTAAAGCAAAAATATTTTTCATAAAGAATTTTTTTGTTAGAAACTTTAATTGGAAAAAGAATTATCATAAATATTTGTTTGTTAGAAACTAAAATGACAAAATCTGTTTTTGAATATAATGATAAAACACAGTAATATTAAATAGTAGGAAAATGAATCACTCAAAAATCTAACTTTGTATTAATGTTATTCAAAACTAGTGATTCACACAAATTTTAAAAAATTCAAATTTAAACCATTCCAATTGGAAAACAAATGGCACTAACAGAAAGTTTATAATTTTTATTACCTGAAAGCAAAAATAATTAAAAAATAAAGCAAAAAACAAAAGAAAATAAATAATGCAAAAAACAAAACAAAAAACTGGAAAAAAATGCCACCTACTGGGCTAGGATTCAGGCCCGCAGAAGACCCAGCAGGCGCACAGGCATAGCAGTGTCAGTTTAGGCCCATAGGCCTGCAGTTCAGAGGAGTTCGAGAGGGTAGAGGCAGCGGAGCTCATAAACAGGTGTGGGTCGCTCTCAACTAGCAAGGTGGGACTAAACACCCACCATCACGCCGTTGTGCAAGGCCATTGGTCCCGTTTTGTGGCACCAACCAGGACTAAAGGGGGTGGGGCATTGGTCCAGGTTGGTGCCACAAACCGGTACCAATGCCCCCTTTAGTCCCGGTTGGTGCCACCAACCGGGACCAAAGGTCTCTGCTTCCCGCCCTTCGGGCTGCTGAAAAGAGACCTTTGGGCGGGAAAAGGTGACCTTTGGTCCCGGTTGGTGGCACCAACTGGGACTAAAGGGGGGCATTGGTGCCGGTTGGTGCCACGAACCGAGACCAATGCTCAATGTATGTAGCAAGACTTGTAAAAAATTTCAGTTTTCATCTCATTTCCCCCCGACGACACCGACGACGACGACGCCAAGCTGCCCCGCCGCCCCGCCATCGCCGTCGCCGTCGCCCAGCCGCCCGTCGTCGTCGTCGTCGCCAGCGTCGTCATCGCCGCCATCCTCGCATCTCCCAGCCCCGACGCCGTCGCCCTGCCTCGTCGTCACCGTCCCCGCGCCCATCGTCGCTGCCGTCTGCCCCCGCCTCCGTCCTCGCGCTGCCGCTGCCTCGACGCCGTCGCCCTGCCTCGTCGTCGCCGTCCTCGCTGTGAGCGCCGCCGACCATTTTTTGGTATGATTTTTTGTTGTATGTATTCATATATATTGATGTATGCTTTTTTTGTTCATATGATGTATGTTATTTTTCATATATATAGATGATGTATGTTTTTTTTGTTAGTTGTATAGTGCATTTTACGTTAGTATAGAGTTTAAGTTAGTGCAGAGGAAAAAGAAAAATAAGGAAAAAGAAGAAAAGAGGAAGAATGAAGAAGGAAGAAGAAGAAAAAGAAGGAGAGGAAAAACGAAAATAAGAAGAGGAAGAAGGAGGAGAAGAAGGGAAGAAGAGGAGTGGAATAAGAGGAGAAAAAAATAAGAAGAGGAATAATAAGAAAAAAAGAGGAGAAGAAGAAGAAATAGAGGAGAAGAAAAAAAATCTATTTTTTTCTTCTTCTCCTCTTTTTTTTCTTCTTTTTTTTCTATTTTTTCTTCTTCTTACCCTCCATTCTTTCTTCTTCTTCCTCTTCATATCTTTTATTGGGAACGAGGGTGTTGGGAACTAGGGTAGAGGGTCGAGGGTCATCGAGGGTCGAGGGTCGTCAAAGGTTCGAGAGTCGAGGGATCGAGGGTCGAGGATCGCCGAGGGTCGAGGGTCGAGAGTCGAGGGTCGAGGGTCATCGAGGATCATCGAGGGGTCGAGGGTCGTAGAGGGTCGAGGGTCATCAAGGGTCGAGAGTCTAGGGTCATCAGTGGTCAAGGGTCATCGAGGGGTCGAGGGTCGAGGGGTCGAGGGGTCGAGGGTCAAGGATCGCCGAGGGTCGAGGGTATCCGTTTAACAAGAATTCCCCCATTATGGATGTGCACAAGTTGATTCATTTTTTTCTGATCTCATCCGTGGCTATATCATTTTCTGGAAGTAACAGGCGTATGACCCTATGAAGCTCTTCAAAGTTGTTTTGGAACGGAGTTCCTGATAGAATGATTCGCTTTTTGGTACGGATTTTAGCAAAGGCCTTCCAAATAGTGATATTCGGAAGGCTCTTGCTGAACTTCGTACCAAAAACAAAATTATCCTATCCGGGACTCCGTTCCAAAACAATTTTCTAGAGCTTCATACCGTTATGCGCCTGTTACTTTCGGAAAATGATGAAGCTATGGTTTTCTTCAGATCAGTAAAAATATGGACCATTTTCTGCACATCCAGAAAGGCGCCATCTTGTTAAATCCCTTAAAGGTTAAGAGTATCCGAGCGGTCGAGGATTGGAACTAGCTAGGGTAGGGGTCAAGGGTCGCCGAGGGGATGAGGGTCGAGGGTCGTCGTGTTGGAAATATGCCCTAGAGTCAATAATAAAAGGATTATTATTGTATTTCTTGCTCATGATAATTGTCTTTTATTCATGCTATAATTGTATTATCCGGAAATTGTAATACACGTGTGAATACATACACTACAACATGTCCCTAGTGAGCCTCTAGTTGACTAGCTCGTTGATCAATAGATAGTCATGGTTTCCTGACTATGGACATTGGATGTCATTGATAACGGGAGCAAATCATTAGGAGAATGATGTGATGGACAAGACCCAATCCTAAGCATAGCACAAGACCCAATCTTTTATTCATGCTAGAGCTTTTCCAATGTCAAGTATCCTTTCCTTAGACCATGAGATCGTGTAACTCCCGGATACCGTAGGAGTGCTTTGGGTGTACCAAACGTCACAACATAACTGGGTGACTATAAAGGTGCACTACAGGTATCTCCGAAAGTGTCTATTGGGTTGACACGGATCGAGACTGGGATTTGTCACTCCGTATTACGGAGAGGTATCACTGGGCCCACTCGGTAATGCATCATCATAATGAGCTCAAAGTGACCAAGTGCTTGGTCACGGGATCATGCATTACTGATGCGAGTAAAGTGACTTGCGGTAACAAGATTAAACGAGGTATTGGGATACCGACGATCGAATCTCGGGCAAGTAACATACCTATTGACAAAGGGAATTGTATACGGGTTGCTTGAATCCTCGACATCGTGGGTTCATCCGATGAGATCATCGAGGAGCATGTGGGAGCCAACATGGGTATCCAGATCCCGCTGTTGGTTATTGACCGGAGAGCAGTCTCGGTCATGTCTGCCTGTCTCCCGAACCCGTAGGGTCTACACACTTAAGGTTCGGTGATGCTAGGGTTGTAGAGATATGAGTATGCAGCAAACCAAAAGTTGTTCGGAGTCCCGGATGAGATCCCGGACGTCACGAGGAGTTCCGGAATTGTCCGGAGGTAAATAATTATATATAGGAAGTGCAGTTTCGGCCATCGGGAGAGTTTCGGGTGTCACCGGTATTGTACTGGGACCACCGGAAGGGTCCCGGGGGTCCACCGGGTGGGGCCACCTATCCCGGAGGGCCCGTGGGCTGAAGTGGGGAGCGGACCAGCCCCTGGTGGGCTGGTGCGCCCCCCCCCCCCTTGGGGCCTCCTGCGCCTAGGGTTGGAAACCCTAGGGTGAGGGGGCCTCCACTTGCCTTGGGGGGCACTCCACCCCCTGGCACTACTAGGAAAAGGCCTACTAATGGCGCACCAGTTTTGCCTACTAATGGCGCATCACTAGTGTGCCATTACTAGCATGCCATTAGTAATTTTTACTAATGGCACACCACTGATGCGCCATTAGTATCTGGTATACTAATGGCGCACCACTGGTGCGCCATTAGTATAGGCCACGATCGCCATCGGTATAGGCCACGGTGCGCCATTAGTATAGGCCACGGTGCGCCATTAGTATTTTTGAATTTTGAAGGCGGGAAAATAGTAGTGGCGCACCGTCTAACCCCCACCGTGCGCCATTGCTATTTTTGAATTTTGAATTTGGATCTGGATCGTGATTTTTTTGCCCATTTTTTGCTAGTTTTTTTTGCTCGTTTTTTGGCATGATATTATTTCAAATTTTGTTCCTGTTTTTGGATCTTGTACGTTCTTTTGCCGTGTTCTTTTGCCGGAGAGGAGGGAGGAGAAACCGTGAGGGGAGGGAGGAGGAGGTCACCGGAGAGGCGCTCGCCTACATCGCCGGAGAGGAGGAGGAGGTCGCCGGAGAGGAGTTCACCGAAGCATCGAAGAGGAGGAAGGAGAAACCATGAGGGAATGGGAGGAGAGGAGGGAGGAGAAGCTCACCGGAGAGGAGGGAGGAGAAACCGTGAGGGGAGGGAAGGGGAGGAGAGGAGGGAGGAGGAGGTTCCCGGAGAGGAGGAGGAGGTCACCGGAGAGGAGGAGGAGGAGGTCGCCGAAGAGGAGAAGGATGTCGCCGGAGAGGAGGAGAAGGAGTGGAGGAGAGGAGAGGAGGAGATGGAGTTGAGGAGAGGAGAGGAGGAGATGGAGTGGAGGAGAGGAGAGGAGATGGAGTGGAGGAGAGGTGGAGTGGAGGAGGTGCGCCCAGCCATATATACGACATAGTAATGGCGCACCGTGGGCTGGTGCGCCATTACTAACTTTTTTTTATTTTTTTGACTTATTTTGAATTTTGAAGGCGGGAATATACTAATGGCGCACCATGGGCCGGTGCGCCATTAGTAACTTTTTTTTGACTTATTTTGAATTTTGAAGGCGGGAAGATACTAATGGCGCACCATGGGCAGGTGCGCCATTAGTAACTTTTTTTTTATTTTTTTGACTTATTTTAAATTTTGAAGGCGGGAAGATACTAATGGCGCACCATGGGCAGGTGCGCCATTAGTGAGTTTGAATTTTTTTGAATTTTTTTGCCTCTCCAGATCTTAAAATCCCCGTATCTTTTTTTCTGTTAGGTTTTTGAGGATTTTTCGGATGTAACTTTTCGAGTAGATGATTTTTCATATAAAAAACTTTTTCATCCGAGTTAGTATGCAAAAGTTATGCCCATTTTTACAAATTCTCGAGAGGTTTTGCAAATGAAGTCGAAATTCAGATTTGCAAATTTTCCCAACAACTAGACCACAAAGCACATGGGTAACTTATTTTCTTTTATTTTTTTGACATTTTCAGCATTTTCGTTTATTTTTTTAAAACTAAAAAGGCGATCCACCGGGGGTGAAGTGCATTCGGTGGAAGTGGTGGCCAAGTTACTAATGGCGCACCGTGGCATGGTGCGCCATTACTAGTTCAACTAGTAATGGCGCACCACTCCCATGGTGCGCCATTAGTACTTTTGACAAAAAAATTTAATTTTTTTTTTACTAATGGCGCACCCGCGATGTGGTGCGCCATTAGTATTTGGACACTAATAGCGTACCAACACATGGTGCGCCATTAGTATATAGTAATGGCGCACCACATGTCTGGTGCGTCATTAGTGTCAATTCCATCTATAGCCCTTTTCCTAGTAGTGTGGCCGCCGCCCCCCTTGGGAGATCCCATCTCCAAGGCCGGCGCCCCCCCCCCCTAGGGGGCCTATATAAAAGGGGGGAGGGAGGGCAGCCGCACCCGGAAGTCTTGGCGCCTCCCTCTCCCCTGCTACACCTCTTCCTCTCGCAGACGCTCGGCGAAGCTCTGCCGGAACCCTGCTGCATCCACCACCACGCCGTCGTGCTGCTGGATCTTCTTCAACCTCTCCCTCCTCCTTGCTGGATCAAGGTGCGGGAGACGTCATCCGCTCCGTACGTGTGTTGAACGCGGAGGTGCTGTCCGTTCGTCACTTGGTCATCGGTGATTTGGATCACGACGAGTACGACTCCCTCAACCCCGTTCTCTTGAACGCTTCCGCTCGCGATCTACAAAGGTATGTAGATGCACACCTATCACTCATTGCTAGATGAACTCATAGATGGATCTCGATGAAACCGTAGGAAAAATTTTATTTTCTGCAACGTTCCCCAACACGTCGAGGGGTCGAGGGTTGAGGGTCGCCGAGGGGTCGACATGGGGACATCGATCAACCCCCTCTCGCTCGACCAACTCTCGAGGACACCCAAACCAGAGAAAAAAAAACGTTGCCGGTCTCGTAGCCTCTCCCGCCCCTACCCAACAAACTCTCTCGAGATTTATAAAAGATTTATCAAGAATGCCCCCATTATGGATGTGACTAATTAAGTTGATCCCTATTTTTTCTGATCTCATCTATCATTCTATATGTGCACGTTCTCTTGTGTCAAAGTATTGAATCCTTTGACACTAGACAACATGACATATAGAAGGGTAGATGAGATCAGGAAAAATAGGGACCATTTTTTTTTCTGCACATCCATAATGGCGCCATCTTGTTAAATCTCTTGTTTGACATTCATGAGAGAGGCGGTCCGGATGTCGGACATTCATGAGAGAGGCGGTCTGGGCCAAACCCTAGAAGCGTTGCCGAGGCCACCCCAAACCCTAGAAGCGTCGAGGCCACCCAAATTTACCAAGTTAAAAGAGTGTTGTCGAGGCCACCCAAACACTAGAAATGTTGTGATTAGTTAGCTAGGTCTATGTTTACCACTATTAATATATCCATCTCTCATGTTTCTATATTAATTGCCATGTTGTAATATTTGCAGAAATTATGGATCAACAAAGAGACTTCGAACAAGAAGAGATACTGGGGGACATAATCCGCGACGGAGGTGATGCCTTGTCGTTTCTCAACGACCTCGATGGTCTGGAAGAAGAGGAAGCAGGCTACGGTGATCAAACAATGGAGGAGGAAAGTCATGATCATGATGGTGGCTCCGGCGACCGTGATGACGGCTCTGGTGACCGAACGGAGTCGGGATCAGCTGTTGCAAAGTCCGGAGAGGTATATATATATTAATTAAGCATGTGCTGACTAGCTAATTGACGCATTAATTGTTTTGGTATGTACATATATTAATTCTTGTTTCTTCTTTTATAGCCGGATCGAGCAAAACTTCGGTAACGAGACGAGGCCCAAAGAAAAAGTTGCGCCAGGATGAAAGGTTCACGATCACAAAAATCGTTTTCGATGGCCAACCGATTGAACCCCTCCGGACCAAGGAAGCATTTTCTGCTCAGTGTGGGGTTCTTGTTAGTGACATGATCCCGATCAGCATCCACCAATGGTATAAGCGTAAGAAGGAAGACCCTCAAGTTTCTTTTGTCGAAGATAGACAGAAATATGATCTTTGGACCGCGCTGAAGACCCTCCTCACCCTACCGGCGGAGTAGGATCCGGCTAAGCCAGTTATAGAGCCATTGGTCAAGGCTTATGCTCTCAAGAAGATGGTGGATCTATTCAGGAGGTGGAAGAATGAGTTGAAATCAACGTATATCGACAAAAAAAGACTCCAGAATTCACCGGCCGATTTGAGAAGATAAGAGATCACTGGGCCGCATTTGTGGCCCACAAGACATCGGAGAACAGTAAGAAGATGTCAGCGACAAACAAGATAACTGCTGCAAAGAAGGAGCATCACCATCGCACGGGGTCAGGTGGCTACCTTAAAGCCCAGACATTGTGGGACAAGGCTGAGAGTGACCTGATTGCTAAAGGGGTCAAACCAGAGACATTGCACTGGCTAGACCGCTCAAGGACTTGGTTCTTCGGGGTTGGGGGAACTTTGGACCCTGAAACAGGGTAGTTCGTTTGGATGGACGAGCAACTTGCAATACCCGTTAAGAAGCTTCAGAAGTATATATTGCGGCCAGGAAGAAGGCGTTGCTCGACAGAGAGAAGGCAGCGAGCTCACAAAGGCCCTCGGGAATCCTGAGCACCCTGGACAAACACGAGGCACGCCAGGCTCTGTTGCATGGAAGGTTGGGTTTCCCAATGCAGGCGGTTACAAAACCTAAGAGAGGAGGAGGAAAGCGGAGGTCATCAAACTGCAGCAGCTTCAGGAAAGGGTACGAAAGCTAGAGGAACGACAAGCTGTTGAGAACCAGCGAGATCCTGCCCAGCTACCCCTGAAGCTACCCCGCCATCTCAGCGGTGAAGCAGCGTGGCTTCCACCGAGCTCGTTCGACAGCCTGACTTCACGGTTCCTAGATACCCCATGGATGCTATCACAGATTCACACCAGTGCCAGCTTATGATGCAATGGCAGAACCGCAAAGTCAAGGTGGCTGTCGTGTAACATCCCAAATTTCCTATTTGGAATGTTTTACAATTATAGCTAAGCATCTATGCATTCTGTTTGAATTTGAGTGGCATTTGAAGTTTCTGAAGTTTTGGACTTGTTGGCATTTGAATTCAAATTTTGGCAAATGGAAATCATTTCAAAAACTATGCCTGATAAATACTTGAGAAAAGTATGAGAGGAGTAGACATGACACTCCAAAAATATCAGAGGAAAAACATTGCCAAAAAGTTTGAATTCAAATTTGAATTTTATTTGGGAATTTTGGAAAAAATGATTTTTTATAAAGTTTGGATTTTGCCCCTGGAAAAATGTTCAAATGATATGGAATATTCTGATCATTTTGATATATATATATGTCCTATATAAAATATTTATATTCTATATATTTTACCTCTGTTTTTATTTTCAAAAAACAAAAGGAAAAATACCCGGCGCCAACCAGGCCGGTGGCCCACCAAAGACTGGGCGACCCACCACCAGCCCGGCCCAGCGGCAGCCGACCCGGCCAGCGCGCCCGACGGCAACCGAAAACCCCCTCGCCGAAACCCATCCGCTACGGTCGGCCGACCGAACGCGCCCCTCCCTCTCTCACCGACACCCTGGACCCACCCCGCCTTTCCCCTCGTCCACGCCAACCACCGCACCGCCGCTCGCCGGAATCCCGAAAAATCCGCGATCGCCTCCCCCGATCTTTCCCCTCGCCCACGTCGACCCCCTATATAAACCCCACCCCCCTCGACCCGTTCCCCCGTTTTCCCCCTCGCCCGACTCTCCTCTTGCCGCAATCGCTCGCCGGAGCACCGCACCGCCGCGCGCCATTGTCACCGCCCCGTCATCCCCGACCACCCCCGAGCTCCACCGAGTCGACCACCGAGCCCCCCTTGCTCCGCCGCACCCGCCGGAGGTCTCCGCCGTCGTCCCCGACCACCGGAGCCGCCGCGTCGTCGTCGCCGAAAACCGCCCGTCGCCGTCGACCACCGCGGTGAGTCACCGGAGATCCCGCCGCCGTTCGATCTAAACGTAGGGTCTAGATTAGATCCCGAAGGGGTACGGTTTATTTAGGTTTTAGTTTAAAGATCCAGTTTTAGTTCCGGTTTATTCCGGTTTAGTTAGTTTAGTGTAGACCGGCCCGAAGCGATTTATTTCCTCAGGCGCTTTTTAGTTAAATTACGCCGAAGCGTTAGATAGGCCCGTTAGCCAGTTTTTCGTTTTAGTTTTATTTTTAGTTTTCTGTTTTCACAGAATAGTTTCAGTTTTGTAAAATTCATATCTTTTAATCTACTTAATATTTTTAAGTGATTCTTTTTTTGTTGGTTTGCAAATTTCTTATAATTTCTGAAGAAAATATAATTAGCTATGTTAAAATTAATTAGAATTGCTTTATTTTAGATTTAGACAGAATAGTAAATCAGCTATAAAGTGAGTTAGGAAAATTATTTTTTAGTGATTCTTTTTGTCACAACTTTGTTTTGACATTACCTAACCGTAGGAATTTATTTGGGCATTTTAGGATTAATAAAAAAAATAGTTTTAATCAGAATCACGTTATTCCTATTTATTTAACTAGCTACTGTTTTCCTATTGTTTTAGTTAGCAAATAAATTTATTTTTCATATGTGATAGATTATTCTAGGTTAGTTTCTGTCACTTTAGAGCATGAACTTTTATTTATAATAAATAAAACTTTTATGTTATTTTTCCTACTAGAATTTGCTTTAGGCCTAATAGGAGTTTTATAATAGATTTTAAAGTGATTCTTTTTGCTCCTAGTTGCTTGATGAATCCTTTTCTGTTAGGTAGCATAAACCCATGCTTAGGTCCCGTGAAGAAAATTTTTGTTATGTAAAACTATTTTAGTTGTTGCTTGAAGTAGGAAAACATTGAGTTGGATTTCTTCGAGTTTTCTTTGGGTTTTGATTCGTTTGTTTGGTGTGTTATGTTAGCATGCAATTATGTTAAGTGATCATATGTTGTATGCTTATTGTGGTTATTGTTTGCCTCGGTAGACTTTCCGGAGTGCGAAGCTTGCTACCACGAGTCCCTAGCTTACGAAGATCGTCAGCAAGGCAAGTCATTGATCATGTTTCTTTACAATACCTATGATTTTTATTGCATTAGAATTACCTCCCCACCATGCATGCAGTAGGTGAAATTTTGAAGTTATGTTCTTGAGTAGTATCATGAGGTAGGATGAACCAATTCCCTTGTTACCATGACCGGACGAAGTAGTTTATTTTTGCTATGCTCGTGAAGCGGGGTTGGTTGAGTGAATTCATAAGGGAGATGTGAGAGTTTTAAAGATGATGACAACCCCATGACTTCAAGATCAAGATGGACTTCGAAATTCACTACTGGGTGGAGACGGTTGACGGGCACCCTGGAGAACCCAGTTGTTGGCCGGGATGCATGGAGAAGCGCCATGACATCTTGCGGAAAGCTTCACCCAGCCACGAAGAGATGGATGTATACCCCATCGACCGGAAGCTTACCTGTGCAGCCGCAAGCCATTATGTGCTCGGCTTGGTCAACCCTAGTTGTGACTCTGGCTGGGCGGTACTACGAGATGTAGAAGAACGGTAGGATTGGATGGGTACGGCGGTGGTCAAAGGAACTCTTGGAAGACCCTGTTTACGTTCGTCCCGTCTTCAAACGCCATGAAGTGCGAAGACTTAAAAGGAGGGAACGATTCTTGCGGGTAAAGTCATAAACCTCTGCAGAGAAAAGATCTAATCGATTAGCCGTGGCCCCGGTTACGGACAATTTGAGCCTCTGGAACTTGGAAGTATTCGGAAATCTCAACACTGAAATTAATAATTTAATTGAGGGGTTATGACTTAATAATTTGGGAATGAGACATTGGTTGGCGGAACCATCTCAATAACTACCAACAATTTTGTAGTTTTTGCAAACAAGTCCTTATTGTAGGGAAAAAGCGGCTTTGCAAAATGATGAAACTTAGAGCCCCACAGCCAAATTGCATACAGTGTTAGTAAATTTTATTATTGTTCTCTCTTCATGACTTGCCGGCATATTCAAAATGCTGACCTACACGGCTGCAATGTCTTATGTTGCAGAGGAGTATTCCGATCAGGAGTGAGGCTACGATCCACGCTTGGCGATTGCCCTATGGAGTCGGATGGACTCGCTATTCTTCTACGCTTCCGCAGCTTTACTTAGTTTATTTCTCATGAGTTGGCCTTCGGCCGAATTTATTCTATTGTAATAAAGACTCGATATGAGAATCGTGTAATAAATTCAGGTGTGATTGAACTTTGATTATTTCATCAATGTACTGTGAGTACCAGCATGATCTTGGGATGGTACAGACACAGAGACTTGACCGATTTTTGGTCAGGTCGCTACATGTCGGCTCTATGTTCCCACCTCAACTCGACACAACTTTTCACTGCCTTCCGATTCCACAAGGCTATGTTGTTGTGATGGTGATGAAATAACGGAGGGATTTGAGGAGCTCCAGCTTGACCACCCTACTGGTGAAGGGAAGACTCGGCTGGGTTATGCTCTGGAGACTCCATGTCTATGGCGGAAGGAGCACATCAAGCTTCTGAACTTCACGCCTCCGCCTCCTCCTCCTGCGACGACGATTCAGCTGGGCACTCCGCCTCCTCCACCTCCTCCTCCTCCTATGGCGAGTGATCAGGGCACTCCGCCTCCTGCTCCGGCGCGTGAGGCCGGCCGTACCCCACCTCCTTCTCCGCCTTCTCCGGCGTGTGCGAGCAGCCCGCCTCCTCCTCCACATCGTAAGCAACGATGGAACATAGACGCCGCTGATACGGCTGCTCCGGCGCATCGTAGCACTCCGCCTCCTTCTTCTCCGCCCTGTAAGCAACAAAAGAAGACAGGCGCAGCCGCTGCGGCTGCTCCGGCGTCTAGGAGTATAGCCAAAGGTGGGAGGCGATACAGATTCGGTCCATCTCTCAAGCCTGCAGAGAAGTTACCATAAGAGATGACCGTGGAGGAAAACGAGCAGGTCGTTCAAGGCCAAGTGAACGACTTCTTTGAAGCGGTAAGAGCTAAGAAACATCCACCTTCGGAGGAGAAGATAGATCCGGTGAAAGCGAAGTGCACATTGGATGCCCTGAAGCGAGCACCAGCGTCTCTGCCACAAACCAAATATGACTGCATTATTGAAAGGACATATATGGAAGCGAAGCGGTCGGGAAGTACTTGCAGTGATCACAGGTTTGCAGAATGCAAAAGTGGGCAAACAAAGTTCCCCAGCTTGGCGAACAAGCAAAGCAATCGTGCCCCCGCTCAAGGTGTCTAGCGATATCGTCGCTAATCATCCGGGGATGTTGCCCGGTACCAATCGTGGAGATTACCTACCCGACGATGCACATTTTGATACAATGGAGGTGGACGTATTCAAATACCGGCACGGGAAGCCACTCGTCAAACCTGGTCATCCTCCTCTAACAACGATGATGCAAAAATTCCATGATTGGTACATGGATATCTGCTGCAGTTCTGGGAAGGATACTTTGACGCTGAAAGTTAAACAGGAGCACGACCTCGTTGGAATTGATCTTTTGTGTGTTCCATATGAGGAGTTCTTCCAGTTTTTAATCAAAAGGCCCTCGACAAAGTAATCATCACTTGCTGCTGTCTGTAAGGACTACTTCTGTAATGAAGTCTCTATATATAGCTCAGCTCTTTCATTGCATGTATATATAATTATCCTCAATATATATATTATGCAGGTTGAAGATCGTCGAATGCAAGAAAAGACAAATCGGTGATATTGGGTTCATTAACACAATCTCATAGATGAATTGAGTGTTAAACGTGATGCCAAACAAACCGAGGCCAACTTGCTACAACCGTTACATCTAAATCAAAACAAAGATACAATACTCTTTCCTTACGAATTCAAGTGAGTGTTACTGTCTTGTGCATATTAGGTTTCCCTTATTACTCGAGGTTATAGTAATGTAACTGATGAGTTATGCATGCGTGCGCAGCTTCCACTTTATTCTGCTAGAGATTAAGCTTGAGAAGGGACTAGTAACCGTCATAGACTCGAGACGAAAAGATCCCGAGGAGTATGCGACCATGACAAAAATGCTCAAGAAGTAATTTCAATCAATCATTATCGCACCATATCATGGTTGTGGCAAGAACTCGGGAATAATTATTGTGGATACTACATTTGCGAGTTCATTCGCCACACGATCTGTTTGCGGGGCTACTCTAACAAATATATGAAGTACGTAAGCAATAATATTCACAATTTTATTCGATTACCATCATTTGTGGTGAGTTTAATTCATATATGTATTGACCCCCTTCTTCAAATTAGATATTTGAGATGCGGGATGAACTCCTACCACAAGATCGTGTGCGAGCAATTCAAGAGAAATTGGCGGGATTCTTTCTTGAGCACCTCATCGGTAAAGACGAAGAATACCATGTAGAACTTGAGTTCAGATGTTAGGGGATTGTAAGAGATCTTCTATTGTATATATGTAGCCAGTAACGTCGGATAGATATATGAAAACTTGTTGTTCGACCAATCTCTTGGAGAAGGAGATGTCAATCACTTCTCTCTGTATATGTTCATGACGATCTTCTGTACTTAATGGTTTCCTTCATTTTCTTACTAGCTAGCTAGCATGTCGAGTCCTCTCTATACGTATAGTACGTAGCGTCGACCAAGCACGGATATAAGAGAGGACACTTCCCTCTATTAGCTAGCTAACTCAATATATGAAACCCCTAAATTAAACCTACAAAACCCCCAAAACCACCAACCCCCCCCCCCCCAAAATCCCAGCCCCTGAACTGCTGACACGTGGATGCCTTTTGGACCGCGCTGAAAGAAAATTTCACCCTAACGGCAGAGGAGGATCAGGCTAAGCCAGTTATAGAGCCATTGGTCAAGGATTTTGCTCTTAAGAAGATGGCAGATCTATTCAGGAGGTGGAAGAATGAATTGAAATCAACGTATGTCGACAAAAACAAGACTCCAGAATTCACCGGTCAATTTGAGAAGATAAGAGATCACTGGGCCGCATTTGTGGCCCACAAGGCATCGGAGAAGAGTAAGAACATGTCAGCGACAAACAAGATAAATGCTGCAAAGAAGGAGCATCACCATCACACGGGGTCAGGTGGTTACCTCAAAGCCCGGCCGTTGTGGGACAAGGCTGAGAGTGACCTGATTGCTAAAGGGGTCGAACCAGAGACATTACACTCGCAAGACCGTTCAAGGACTTGGTTCTTCGGGGTTGGGGGAACTTTGGACCCTGAAACAGGGATGTGCATTTGGACGGACGAGCAACTTGCAATACCCGTCAAGAAGCTTCAGAAGTATATTGCCTCCGCGCGCACCCCCGCATGGCCTCAACCCTCGCTGTCGCTCCGTCCAGTCCCCCTCGCCGTCCGCAAGCGCCCACGGTCACCCCCGCGTGCGCCCGACGTACTCGTTGTCGTCCCGGGGCCGCGACCTCCTCCCCGCACCATGGCCTCGGCTGCGCCCGCGCCGACAGGCCGCGTTGGCTGCGCCTGCCCGACCCCCCGCTCCGGCCTCACCCCACTACCGGGCGGGCGGCGGCTTCGCTCGCACCGCCCGATCGGGATGCGCCCGTTAGTCCTAGGGGCCTATGACAAGGGGCCCCACCCTGGAACTTTTTATAAAAAAAAGAATAAAAAAATAATATAATAAATGGAATATTAATTAATTAATTAAGTAATTAATTAACTTAATTAATCCTGATTAGATTAACCTAATCACATAGGTTAGTTAATTAATCTGTTAGGTTAACTAAACTCTCAATGACAGCTGGGACCCACGCGTCAGCTTGACCCAGTCAACACCTCTGTTGACTGCTGACGTCATGCTGACGTCAGCGTGCACTATTCTGGATAATGTTAGAATTAAATAGTTAAATAAATTCTAAAAATGATTAAAACTTTAGGAAATCATATAAAATAAACCATAGCTCAGATGAAAATACTTTCTACATGAAAGTTGCTCAGAACAACGAGGCGAACCCGGATACGCAGTCCGTTCGTCCGCCACGCACCCCTAACATATCAAACTCGCAATTTTCCCCCTCCGGCTCCTCTTCCCGAAAACACGAAACACCGGGGATACTTTCCCGGATGTTTCCCCCTTTCGACGGTACCACCTCATACCGCGTTAGAACACGTCTAGCTCTGCCTGTTATCCTGTTATGCACTTGCTTGCTATGTATTTACTGTTTTCCCCCCCTCTTCTCTTCGGTAGACCCTGTGACGATGCTGATGCCCCAGTTTGACTACGGAGTTGACGACCCCTCTCTCTTGCTGAGCAACCGTGCAAGCCCCCTTTGATCACGGATATCGCCTACTCTTCTCTATACTGCTTGCATTAGAGTAGTGTAGCATGTTACCGCTTTCAATTAATTCTAAACTGCTGCATAGCTTTGTCCTTGCTACTCGTTGTTACCTTTACCTGCTATCCTACTGCTTAGTATAGGATGCTAGTGTTCCATCAGTGGCACTACACTCTTGTCCGTCTGCCATGCTATACTACTGGGCTGTGATCACTTCGGGAGGTGATCACGGGCATATACTATATACTTTACACTATTACATTACCTGTGATACTGTTCGGAGATGGGGCTGAAAGGACAGGTGGCTCCATCCCGGTAGAGGTGGGCCTGGGTTCCCGACGGCCCCGATCGTTACTTTGTGGCGGAGGCGGCAGGCAGGTTGAGACCACCTAGGAGAGGTGGGCCTGGCCCTGGTCGGCGTTCGCGGATACTTAACACGTTTAACGAGATCTGGGTATTTGATCTGAGTCTGGCCATTTGGTCTATACGCACTAACCATCTACGGGAGTAGTTATGGGTATCCCGGCGTCGTGGTATCAGCCGGCACTTCGTGACGCCAATGGCCGAGCGGCGCGCTACCGGATTGGAACGTAAGCCTGCTCTTGTATTAAGGGGGCTAGTTCCGCTTTCGGCTGCCCTCGCAACGTGCAGGTGTGCATTGGGCGATGGGCCCAGACCCCTGTGCGCTTAGGTTTAGACCGGCGTGCTGGCCTCTCTGTTGTGCCTAGGTGGGGCTGCGACGTGTTGATCTTCCGCGGCCGGGCATGACCCGTGAGAGTGTGTCCGCCAAATGGGATCAAGTGTGTTGGGTTATGTGGTGCACCCTGGGAAGTTAATCTATTCGAATAGCCGTGATCTTCGGTAACAGGACGACTTGGAGTTGTACCTTGACCTTATGACAACTAGAACCTGATACTTAATAAAACACACCCTTCCAAGTGCCAGATACAACCCGGTGGTCGCTCTCTCTCAGGGTTACGAGGAGGGGATCGCCGGGTAGGATTATTGCTATGTGATGCTACTTGGAGGACTTCAGTCTACTCTCTGCTACATGCTGCAAGGCGGAGGCTGCCAGAAGCGTAGTCTTCGACAGGATTAGCTATCCCCCTCTTATTCTGGCATTCTGCAGTTCAGTCCACTGATATGGCCCTTTACACATATATCCATGCATATGTAGTGTAGCTCCTTGCTTGCGAGTACTTTGGATGAGTACTCACGGTTGCCTTGTTCCCCCTTTTCCCCGTTTCTTTACCCGGTTGTTGCGACCAGACGATGGAGCCCAGGAGCCAGACGCCACCGTCGATGACGACTACTACCCCGAAGGTGCCTACTACTACGTGCAGCCCGCTGACGACGACCAGGAGTAGTTAGGAGGATCCCAGGCAGGAGGCCTGCGCCTCTTTCGATCTGTATCCTAGTTTGTTCTAGCCATCTTATGGCAACTTGTTTAACTTATGTCTCTACTCAGATATTGTTTTTCCGCTGACTCGTCTATGATCAAGCATTTGTATTCGAGCCCTCGAGGCCCCTGACTTGTACTATGATGCTTGTATGACTTATTTATGTTTTAGAGTTGTGTTGTGATATCTTCCCGTGAGTCCCTGATCTTGATCGTACACATTTGCGTGCATGATTAGTGTACGATTGAATCAGGGGCGTCACACCTCATGACAACAGTCGGGATTCTTCTTCTCTCATATATGATGGAGACTCTCCCTCACTGATTTTTTGACTGTCATGTATGGAGCCTCTATGGATTTAAAGTGAACCTGAAATGTCGTTTAATTATCTTTCTAGAAAATCCGGGCCACTCGAAATTTCCTACATATTCTAGCACAAGTCATGCCAAAATTCACGGAAAATCTGTCATGACCTTTGCTAAAAAGGACAGATCGAGCGTCTGAAATTTGCGGGAATGGAAATTAATCAACACTCTGGCAAAACATAGGACACTCGGAGGTGTTCCCTGCAAACACAGACCACTTGGGCAAGCACTAGAAGTACACAACACTACATATCACATGTCTAAATATCCATCATATTTGAAAGACATTATTATCCTGATTTTAGGACTTAGTGAAACCATATAAGCTATCAACTAAACTGTATTATGCTGATTCAAAAGACCTACATTTACTAAAAATTTATAAAACTAGTTTTTTTACTAAAAATTTGGCCTCATGTCGTGAGTGGCCTCATGTCGTGTCTCCTAATATATTTGCATCGTACTTTCCTCTCCCTAACTACAAAATGGTACCATCCATATCCTTCTTATCTCTATGCACTACATTTCGGTGGATAGATGGGAGGAACCATATGTACTAACGGGAGAAAAATCCTTATCAGCCACTCAGAATTCTTGTTTGTGTTCTAAATAGCTACGTGGGACACCCCCCCCCCCCTCCCCTCCCGAGTTGCTCTCGCGAGCGACCGGGGGAACCCTAGCCGCCGCGACCCGACCTCCCTCTCCTCTGCTCTCCTCCCTCGCCGCCGCCCAGCGACACCGTCCGGCGAAGCCCGGCCGGTGGGAGTGGCGTCGGGGCCTCTTCTTCCTCCCCCCCTCGTGCTCCGCGGCTGGCGCGAGACGGCCGCTTGAGTGGGGCGCCCGGGCTTTGGCGGGTCTGGCAGCGGCGCGTGCTTTCGGAGTTCGGCGGCGGGGTTGCTGGTGGGACGGCGTCGAGCGGCGGCTCGTTTGTGGCGTGGCGGCGCGGGGGTTTCCGATCTGGGCGGTGGCGTGCTGGCGCGGATCCAGCTCCTGGATGGCGGCGGGGCGCTGAGGCGGTGGCCGAGGTCGGTCTTGACCTCAGAGTGGTGTGGTCTGCAATGGCGCTGTTGTGGCCTGGTGGTTGTCCAATCTGCGCGCAGCAACGGCAGGTCTCTCCGGCGGCGGTTTGTCTGCGTCGGACTCGAGTGAGCTCCCTCCCTCTTCTTTGTACTCAGCGATGGGCTCGTCAGGCCGGGGTGGCACCATGCTGTGGTGGTGCGCGCGAGGCCTGCTGGTGGTGGTAGGGGACTTTGGGAAGGGGCAGGGTGTCCCCTCCATTGCATCTGGCGGCTGCTGCGGGTGGCCGCCGGAGTTCCCCTGGCCCTGATCCAGCCGCCGAGGTCATCGACCATGCCAAGGTGTCGGCTTTGGGGTGGAAGGTGAGCTTCCGCCTCGTTCCGGTCGGCCGCGTCTGTTTGGTGTGTCCTGGTTGAGGATGGGGCTCGGATGTTGTGGCGGCGGCCCGGTTGGTGGTAGCCGGGGTGCTCATGGGCGGAGCACGCGGCTCGGGCGCTGTCCGGTCAGCATGGCCGTGTGTGCGGCGTGTTGACCGGGATGGGTCGTTCACCCAATCCGGTGACGATGAGTGTTGGCCGGGGTGAAAACCCGTTCTGCTTTGCCAGGCCGACGGCGGCGGCGTTCTAGCGTCGTCCCCTTCTTGAAGGCACCGTCGCGGTATCTCATTTGTCGTCGGAGTGCTCCGGGGGAAACTCTAATCCTTGGATTGGGCGGTGGCGACACGATGGTGTCGTTCCCTTGCTGAAGGCGCCACTTTGGAGCTCATTGTTTGTCTTACACGGCTTCTCCTCTTCGCGGTGGCCCGCCCACGGTTGAGGGCCCCGACATCTTCGTAGTAGTGCTTATTGTGTTCATCTGATGTTGGCTAGGATTTTGTAGGGGTAGTGTTGCTGTTATCAGCGTCCTTTTATCCAGCCTTGGGTGGGTGTGGTGTGGTGTGTGTGTTTGTATCGACTGGATTCAGTTGTTTGGTGATGCTTTATCTATAAAGCGGGGGGAAACCCTTTTTCTTAAAACATATTTGTGTGTTCATTTCATTCGTCTATTTAAATAATAAGCATCCATGCCATATAGACAATTTTTAGAAACTAGTTCACTTTCTTTTCTTCTATTTTTAGTAGCTCGGTGTCCATAACAATAAAAGGCTCACTGGACAGGAATCACATTATTTGAAATTTCCATACATAATATTACAATGCCGCATGCTGGTATGGCGCTTAAAGCTGTGTATGTCAACTCTTCATGAGCAGGATCACAATAAGCACGAGGTACATACCCAAACAGAAAAAATACAAATAAAGATATATATACTACTTTTACGTGTATTATAAACTTTAGTGGCATTTAGTTTAGCAAAACACGTGCTAAACTGGGAGTTTCCGACCTTCAAACGACCACCAAAGGGAGGATTTGCTCCATGATTGCAGGCTATGACTGGTCATCCTGCGAAGGATGAGCTTCATGATGTGATGCGTGTCCTTGGAAATCTTGTAATATCACCACCTCTTTGGAAGTTTTGTCCATGTACGGGTTGGCTAAGCTCACATATAAATAGAACACAGGTAGGCTGTTAGGCATGCTAGAAATGCTTTTTGTTGGTACTATTCGATGTCATTCGCTCAAAAGCTTAGCATGTTGTTTGCATCTATTCTTGGACTATAAAAATGTATGCTTTAATAAATATGTACAAATAAAAGCTTGCTTACATTCTGAGTGTGGATTCCCTGCAATAGCTTGAAGAAATCTTGGCACTGGGGGTATATCTACTTCAACAAAACCTTCCAGATATTTAACAACTTCAGCCATCTTTGGCCGATGAAACTCGTGATCTTGAATGCACCAACAAGCAACCTTGAAAGCTCTTTCCACCTGATTCAAACTGACATCAAACTAGCATCACCACGTAAATTTTGGTCCACCAAACTCCCCACATCACCCTTTTCTAGCTTATTTGCAACTAGCACAGGGAAATAAACATCATCAATATCAGAAGCACTGTTTCCACCTGAGTTTCTTCTTCCTGATATGAGTTCCATCAAAATCATGCCATAGCTATAGACATCAACTTTTGCTGTAATAAAAGTTCCGCTAATCCATTCAGGCGCCAGATATCCTATAGTTCCTCTCATTGTTGTGAGAACTCGACTGAAATCCCTTCCAAGAAACTTTGCCATCCCAAAATCTGCTATTTTCGGAACAAATGAAGCATCAAGAAGTATGTTCTCAGGCTTAATATCACAATGTATAATGCAATCCTGGCAACTATCATGCAAGTAGGCCAATCCTCTAGCAACTCCAAGAGCTATCTGATACCTTATGGTCCATGTCAATTCCATTTCTGTATGATTGCTCTCAAATAAATGACAATCAAGAGAACGATTTTTCATGAGTTCATAGACAAGCAACCTACTATCCCCTCGGTACAAAAAGCCAATTAGTTTAACTAAATTGATATGTTGAATGATTCCAATTGACCTTACTTCAGCTCTGAATTGCTTCTCTCCTTGACGAGAACCATCGAGCCTTTTAACTGCTATGGCACAAGAATCATTTAGAAACCCCTTGAATACAGAACCAAAACCACCTGCCCCTAGCTTCTCTGAGAAGTTTTTTGTTGCATGTTGCAAGTCAAGGTATCTGAATGAAGTAATGCCAACACTATCTTTAGGAAAAATCATCCTGTGAGCAGCCAACCTCCTTCTTCTCCTAATCATTAACATAAAGAAGAGTGACAATAGACCAAAGAATGCAAAACTTGCACCAACGGACACTCTAATGATCAATGATCTTCTGTTGTTGTTGTTGTTGTTGTTGTTGTTGTCCAAGCTTGTTTGAACTTCTTTGGCGGCAAGGCGAAGGTAAAGAGTGTCTCTATTACTATTAATAGTATCATGGCATTGTTTTTGTATCATATTTATTAACTCGCCATTCCAAACAAAGCATTCATTGTTATCATAGGAGTATGCAGTGCAAGTGCAATCTCCTAGACAAACTTGTGCACATCTGTCTGCATTCCTAGCATCCTCTATATTGTTGCCATTATTGGGTAATACAACACAGGTAATAGGGTGGAACATGTCTTGTATACTTATGGTTTTGTTGATCCCACAATTTAATGGAGTATTTCTCACACAACCTCCTGTTCGTTCATCTAGCTCCCAATCTTTTGGTGATCTAATGGAGAAGCCCTTCATACAGTTGCAGAATGGAAGTGTATAATCATTACAAGTGGTGAAAGGTCCGCAAACATCAAACACATCACACTGAAGCATGGGGCTAGCATAGACCATTCTCCAACCCTCTGAGCTTTCAACCCAAATGAGTGACTTTGTTTGACCCGAGACATCTAGCACAGTATGATAGTAACGAAATAACTCATGTGATACGTCATATGTGAAGTACTTCTCTTGGTCATTGTTGACAAGTGTAAAATTTATATAGTTTTTGTAGGCCATCATACTCATCACCGAGGGAAGTACTGGCCGTTCCATATCCCACTCGACCAATATGGTATGAATGAGTCTCTTAGTGTATATATGAATTGATCTGTACCATTTGGATCTAACTGGTTGATGTATCTTCCGGGAGCTAGGTCAATGGAATTCTTCCTAGAAACTAGACGACGGTTCAAACCAGTGACTTTGTCCCAACCCAGTTTCATGCCAGGGAGGAGAGTATCAGTGGGGTAGTCAAAGCTCTGCCACGACACATTGGATGAGTTTGAGGAACTCTGCAAGATGAAGTTGCCATTGTTCAATAGCAGTGCGATGGTGTCGTTGGTTGTGGCATTTGTTTGGGCAGACCAGATTGTGGATTTGGTGGCTTGGTTCAAGATGACAAGACTGCCTTCACCAGTGATTGTTAGCACCGATGAGGCGGGGTCTATGATTGGGATATCACCATTGGCGACCCATACGGGAGTTAGCTTGGGGACGTTGTTGAACCATATGCCTAGATACCAGTTCGGGGTGTTTTGGGAGGACTTACTGCCCGTTTGGAAGAAGCCGAGTGCAAACTTGCCGTTGCTGGAGATGATGGTGTTGTTTCCCGCAAGTACTTCGCCGGACGCAAGAGTGTCCATCGCAGCACCACACGCTGAGAGATGCGGTGACAAGAGAATCCCGAGAAGGATTGCGATGAGAGACATGCTGAACAAATGATTGGTGGAGGCTGTATAGTCGGGAGGTTTGGGATGGAAGCTAAAGTTTGTTCAGAAATGAGAGTATAAATAGACTGTGAAGCTCAAAAGATCAGCACTAGCCTCGACACCAAATAAATAGTTAATGTTGAGGAAAAAACTAATACTACTAGTTGATGTGTTACGTTTGGTCAATATTCCTAGTGTACTAAACAAGTGTAGTCAATGAATTATGCTTGCCGGCTGGATGTATGATTACGCACTGCGGCTGCTACGCATACGTTAATCTGTAAGAAGTGATGGCCATAACCAGTGTACCTTCATTCTATTGGTTATGCATAGAGCTAGTCGTCTGTATGATAATTGATTACGCATAGCTGCGGCAGCTCTGCATCCATATAATCACTAACTGTAAGAATGTATAGCTAGCAAATGTTTAGTTTCAGCAGTTGACATGCTCCAGATAATCACAAACAAGTGCAGGAGCCATCTTTGGCTGTGAAGCTAAAGTTTGTTCAGAAATGTTTAGGGCTGGAAGCTAAAGTTTGTTCAGAAATGAGAGTATAAATAGACTGTGAAGCTCAAAAGATGTTAATGTTGAGGAAAAAATTTAATACTACTACTAGTTGGTGTGTTACGTTTGGTCAATATTCCTAGTGTACTAATTAAACAAGTGTAGTTAATAAATTATGCTTGCCGGCTGGCTGCATGATTACGCACTGCGGCTGCTACGCATATGCTAATCTGTTTACCTTCATTCTATTGGTTCTGCGTAGGGCTAGTCGTCTGTATGATTACGCATACCTGCGGCAGCTATGCATCCATACGCTAATCTGTAAGAAGTGATGGCCATAACCAGTGTACCTTCATTCTATTGGTTATGCATAGGGCTAGTCGTATGTATGATTACGCAGCTGTGCATCCATATGTTAACTGTAAGAATGTACAGCTAGCAAATGTTTAGTTTCAGCAGTTGACATGTTCCAGATAATCACAAACAAGTGCAGGAGGCAAACGTCCCGACCTCTAAGTTGTAAAGGCCAGTCTTTTTGGACGGCTTAAATAATAAGTTGCCTAAAAAATAAGCCGTTTCCTAAATTTGTTGAGACTTACTCTAACAGAAATGGCCCTAAGAATGGGCAGCTAACCAGACGGTGCACAATCTATTAATTTGTGAAGTTCAGACATGCTGCTCTCAGACAAGGTGAGGAGAGAAAAGAGGACACATGGGATCTATACCCCATCCACCGAAGGTTCGAGCTGCAGCGGTCGTTGTGCACGGTGTTCGAGGATGTCAAGGCGATGGTCATCTTTCTCCGACGAGGGCGAGCGACGTTGTGCACCACCAGCTCGTTGGTGGAGTCTTGGCAAAGTGTTTTCATGCATTGTGCAAAGCTGCTGATGTTAGAAACCTTCTTTCCTTCCGTTAACAATCTAGATACTGTGTTAATAGGTTTCGGTAAAGAAAATCACCACAAAAAACTGGAAAAACAGGATGTAGAAAAACCGAGCTAGAACCACGGGTTTTCCCCTTTCTAAGAGACACAGATGTGCCTTTCGCAAAAAGAAATTTGTGCCTCCACAATAAGCAAATCTATACCTCTCGCAGAAGCAAACATGTGCCTTCACGAGAAGCAAAAATGTGCCTTCACAAGAAGCAAAAACGTTGTGCTTCTTGCGGAAGCAAACATGTGCCTCCACGAAAAGCAAATCTATGCCTCTCACAGAAGTAAAAAATCTTTTTTTTATTTTTCCGAGAGGCATCACTATGCTTCTAGCGGAAGCAAACATGTGCCTCCAAGAGAAGCAAATATGTACCTCTCGCAGAAGAAGAAAAAAATGCATTGTTTTCTTCATTCTCGAAAGGCACAGCTGGCCTCTCGCGGAAGCAAATCTTTACCTTCATGAGAAGAAAATGTGTGCCTTTCCCGGAAGAAAAGAAAAAAGAAAACGTGTTAAACACACTTCTTTTTTCTCCAAACAAAAAGCAAAAAAACTGAAAAAATCATCTAAAACCCGAACTCACGTAAAAAGAAATAAAAACAAAATAAAATTTCAAGGGAGCGTCTAGCACATGACACATCGCGGTGGTCGAGAGCGCGCCAAGTGACACGCTCTTAGCCCACCAAAAGTGACTCTTGTGGAGCTCCCGCGATGAGTACTTGTTCGTTAGTTGCTCCCCTATTCACCGCATGCTGCGGTGCGAAGCCAGCCATCGCAACCACATGTGGCGGAGGTTGAGAGCGCACCAAGTTATTCACAAATTTGGAAATATTTCTTGCGTTTCAAACGGTTCTTAGATTTCTAAAAATGTTCAGGAATTTGAAAAATGTTCTCAAATTTGAAATTATTCACGAATTTAAAAAAATATTCTCGAATTTAAGACAATGTTCTAAATTTCAGGAATATTCATATATTTCAAAAAATCCTTATTTGAAAAATGTTCACAAATTTCATATAATGTTCATGATTATGAAAAATTGTTTAAGATTTCAAAAATTATTCTTAACTTGTAAAAAAAATTCAAAAATTGTAAAAGTATTCCTTATTCCAAAAAATATATTCATGATTTCAGAAATTGTTAGGGAATCCAAAAAATGCCATTTTTGGAGAAAAATCCATGATTTCAACAAAAATGTGAAATAATTTACCAAACATGTTAATAAACTTCATAAAGTTAATGAATTTGAAAATTGTCCACGATTTCCATAAAAGTATTAAAATTTTCTATTAGTTTTGCAAATTTGGAAAAAGGAAAAACAAATTGAAAAAAAACGAAAACAAAAAAAGGAAAAAGGAAAATAAAAAAGAAGGAAGAAATATAAAACAAATAAAATATAGAATATAAAAAATAAAATAATAGGAAATAAAGAAATAAATTTAAATAAATAGAAAAGAAAAACAAAAATGAAATGAAAAACAGAAAAACCATAAGGAAACCCATAAAACGGTTCCGTGCGAATGGGTCGGCCCCAATTTATCAAGCGAGCAAGGGCGGGTGTGCGTTTGGTCGGATATTGTTTCAAACAACAAAAAACTACTGTTGACCGAGGTG
The DNA here is from genome assembly GCA_021605145.1 of Aegilops bicornis. NCBI lineage: Eukaryota > Viridiplantae > Streptophyta > Magnoliopsida > Poales > Poaceae > Aegilops > Aegilops bicornis. Next base: position 1,382,938 of record CM038670.1, on the reverse strand, counting down.
ATAAATAGGGATCCCAATCTTTCCTTTGTTGTCCGCTCCACGGCATCTCCTCACTCTTTTTTTTCCTCCGCTCGCTGCTCTGGAAAAAAGGTCGTGGACATAATCACCAACTTTTTTTTGCGAGAAAAATTATCAGCTTCGAAACGCTGGTCACTGTTGTAAAAGTTTTGAAAGGGTTTGCAAAATTAAAAAATATCATGGATTTTAGAAATAAATCATGAATATTGGAAAATATCCACAAAATCTAAAAAAAGAATCATGAATTTTGGAAAATGTTAAATTTTTTGAATAAATCATAAATTTAAAACTGCCTTCACAAATGAATATTGCTCTAGAATTTTTGAAATATTAAAAACATGTAAAAATTGGTCAATTTTTTAGTAATGTTCACAAAATTATGAATTATGTGTTGAAGGGACTATGCAATTTTCTTATCAGGACAGGACAGTGAAGTATTTGTAGCTATCGACACCTCGATATCTCATTTATTTAAGCTTAACATATTCTACATCAACCAATATTGCACTTGCAGCATCTAGATGGAACAAAATATATATAAGTTGAGAACCAACCTTATGGTAGAGTTGTTACTCCCAACATTTTGGCACGAGCCTAAGTAAAATATGTCCCCCCTGAAGGATTATGGTAGAGTTGTCATAATTTAGGATAAATATATGTCCCACTGTTAGCATAAATATGTCCCTCCATGTGTAGCTGAAAGAAAAATCTTACCTATTACTACTATGGTATTTTGTGTTTTATTGAAGGAAAAAACACGACTATTCTTCAATATTTTTTTAAGACAAGACTATTATTTAAGTAGCATCTGCACATCGAGGCACTAATTTCGGTCCCGAAGAGGAATGCAAGGCACTCCCGTCTTTTTTTTTCATATTTTGAGAATACTAGTGTCTACTATTAGCAGCAGTTTTTTTTGTCTATTATGCATCAGCTTTTATTTTTGAGGGGATGAGGAGAGCAAATAATTGACCAGCGCTCCTTCGGAAGCCTCACAACGATCACTTGGGTGGACAAAGCGTGCTCTCAGCCGCCACCACGTGTCGCAATCTGGGGGTTCCCTTCGGATTTTGTTTATTTTAATTTTTCGCACGCGTTTTCGGCTTTTTAAACGGTTTTTTCTGGGTTTTCCTACTTTTTGGTTTTCAACGGTCTTCCTTAGCTTTTGGACAAAAAAAAGTTTTGCGCGAAAAAATGCTTTTCCTTTCTTTTTTGCTTCCGTGAGAGACACGGTTTTGCTTTTGCTAGAGGCACAACCATGCCTCTCAAAAACAAAAACAAATACATTTTTTTCCTTTCGCGAGAGACACGGTTTTGCTTCCAAGGCGCGGTTTTCCTTTCGCAAGAGCCAAATGAAAAAAAAAGTGTTTTCTATTTATTTTTTTCCTGTGTTCTTTCATGATGCTTCTTGAAATGAAAAAAAATCTTTATTTCTTCTGCGAGAGGCACGGTTTTTCTTCCACAAGAGGCACGGTTGTGCTTTCGTAAGAGGCATGGCCGTGCCTCTCTGAAACGAGAAAAAGTGTGTTTTGTTTTTCCTTCCGCGAGAGGCATGGTTTTGCTTCCGCGAGAGGCAAGGTTGTGCTTTCATGAGAGGCACAGTCGTGCCTCTCTGAAACGGAAACAAAAATGTGTTTTGATTTTGCTTCCGCGAGAGGCACGGTTGTGCTATGGCGGGAGGCATGGATGTGCCTCTTTCGAAAAGAAAAAAAGGTACTCCCAGTTCGGTTTTTCCGTCTGGTTTTTTTCATGAAAAATAAGTTCATCAAGATCTATCGACATGGGATCTAGTTTTGAAGATCCCGCATCGAAGAATCCAATGGTTTAGAGATAAAACGTTAACAAATGTATGAAAAAAGGGAAGACTACCAGGTTGTGAAAAGTGGCGCAATGTCTGAGGAGTTGGGAGTGGTCTTTAGAAGGAGTACTCCTTAATTAGTGATTTCGGGGATGATAGCAGCTATTTATTTGTATTGTTTTTTTTTAAGTAACTTTTTTAGAACTCTTTTCTTTAGTAACTATTAGTATTGTTTTCTTAACAGGCGAAAATGGGACCAGTCGGCCAGGCCCATGTACCCAGGTATTGTGGTGGATGTGAATAGTATCAAACACTATTCCCCAAAAGCTACACTATTCATAGTCGAATTTGCTTTTTAATCTACTAGCAAAAATGCCCGTGTGTTGCAACGGGTGATAAATCTTCATATGCCTCTAACCGTAATACATAAACCGCATTTGGTGGTTAGTTCTCTTTCGGACATGTGCAAAGAGGGCTTCTGCACTTGGCGAGTGTTGTGAGCTAACACCTAGGTATTAATCAGGTGATATATATAAAGTAAGGTGATATTCTTGGTTTCGTCCCGCTTTGACGGTTTTATATTTGAGCCATATAACAACAGTTTGGGACACCTAGGTGCCCAGGCTCCTTACCTTGTGGCCGTCGGATCTTAGACTGATGCATGCAGATAATAATGAGGGTGCGTATATTAAGAGGCTTCCATATATGCTTTATGGAAGTAATTGGCAAGTACCAATAAATGTATTATTTAGGTGTCTTGATATCATCGGCTGGATAGGAAAGTGATAAATGAAATTTTTTAATTTATTTCATTGTACGAAGAATGGAAACTCTTATGAAGGTGTCTTGATATCTACCTTTGACGTATTCTCGACCAATGGTACATACTTAATTTGGAATACATCAGATGCGAGTATATTGTTTTTGGGTATATAATTTCCGAGTATGTCATGTTTATTTATATTCTTGTGGTATACAAATTTTCGGTATGTCTGCAATATCATTTATGGGTATGTCTCGAACGAGTATACATGTATCAGCAAAGGCTCTATGATTTTCTGGTATAACCCCATACAAAGTATATCAGTTTTGTGTACATCTCCAAGGAATATGTGTGTACTAAAAAAACTATATGGATATGATATCTTATGCATACCCAGTGGGTATACATATCATTTTGCACATTAGGTATATGATATGTTGGGTATATGATACCATGGGTATACCCAACGTATACCGAATAGGCCTGCTGTACTCTTATCATCGTTGGGTATATGAGAACATGGGTGTCATACATTAGTTATATGATATATGGGGTATCATACATTTCATGCATATATATGACAACGCCCCAAATACAGGCACCCAATACTTGTTGATTAACAATTGTACAAAATGATTCATCTAAATTATTAAAAAAAGTTTGTGGGTACAATATCTTAGATATATGTACGAGCAAAACAATTGGTTCACGGTACGCACATGCTTTCTACATACCTAAAAGCAAGAAAGATAATTAGGACACATATTATATTATTTGGTCACAAATCGTTTGTTCCTTTTCCTGCATACTTCTCTGTTGCTCGTGAATGCTGCACTGATGACGTGGAAAATCCAATCAAAATAGTTCCAAAAGGAAGACCAACTACCGAAGAATCGAACAAGAGGATTAAATCTAGGCACGAGCGGATGAGGGCGAAAAAAAGCAACGAAGTTAGTGCACATGTTTATCTCATTGTTCATTTCCATACATGCTTACAATGTTAATATGTTCTCTGGGAAAGTGTTCACATGTTTTTCTTCAATTTACGCAGGAACAAATCGGGGAAATCAAAGGTCACCAGGAGGAAGAAGCGAAAAGAGAAAGACTCATAGACAGAAGAAGACACAGAGTCAGATACAGAAGAAGAGGAAGATTCAAAAAAAGCAACAAAGTTAGCGCACATGTTACTCTCATTGTTCATTTCCATACATGATTACAGTGTTAATATGTTCTCCTAGAGAGTGTTCATATGTTTTTCTTCTATTTATGTAGGAAAAAAATCAAGGAAATCAAAGGTCACAAGGAGGAAGAAGAAAAAAGAAGAGACAGAGTCAGATACAGAAGAAGAGACAGAGGCAGATCCAGAAGAAGAGGAAGATTCAGGTACAAAAGAAGAGGAAGATTCAGATGCAGAAGAACATGGAGATTCATATGCAGAAGAAGAGGAAGATTCATATGCAGAAGTAGAGGAAGATTCGAATGCATAAGAAGAGGAAGATTCAGATGCAGAAGATGATGGGCTGAGGAGGGCTAAGAAGAGACCATTGGAGGTTGCATAAGAGGATTGCGCAAAACCAAACAAGTGGGCATTACCACAATTATGCGTACTTAACACTACTAGGGAAAAACCTATACACAGAATCTTACCAGCAGCGCGCTTTAAAATCCGGCGCTGCTGCTATGTAGCAATGGCAGCGCTCTCAAAACTAAGCTCTTGAAACAAGTTTATCAGTAGCACGCACACTCTAAGACGCACTACTGCTAAAATTCCCACGATGCCGCCGTGAGGCCAGTTATAGCAGCAGCGCGTTAACACAAAGAGAGCTACTTCTACGGATCATAGCAGTAGCGCATTTACGCAATAATCGCTACTACTAATTTAGTACAAAAATTTAGTCCCACCTCGCTCCGTGAAAAGAGTTTGTACCACCTTAAATATGTTACTTCTACAACTTTCACAAGCACTTGGTCTTCATTGAACTCTATGTGTAGGATCTGTGGCCGCAATAGGAATCCTCGCCTGTTCTTAAACCAACCGTCGAGGATTCCTATTGACAAATCAGATTGTACACAAAAAGACAATTGATGATCAATGTATTTTTTATGTCTATGTCTAACATAGCAGTAGCGTGTTCTCGACGAAAGGCGCTACTGATAGGTCGTATAGCAGTAGCCCATTTTGCTATAGCGCGCTACTGCTAAGCCATCCCATCTCCCCCCACTAACCTATCCGATCTAGATCACACTCACACACTCACTCGATCTCCCCCTCAACCCCCGCGCTGCCGGTCCTCCCCCGTCACCCCTCCTCCGATCTGCACCGCCGTCACCTCATCCTCCTCGCTGGACTCGGTACCCGCCTCCTCCTCCGTCCTCCCTCCACTCGCCGCTGGCCGACCCCTCCTCGCTCCTCCTTCCTCCTCCATCCTCCCTCCACTTGCCGCCGGCCAGCCCCTCCTCGCTCCGCCTTCCTCCTCTGTCCTACTCTCTTCTCCCTCCTCGAGTCGCCCCTCCTTCTCCCCCCTCCCTGCTACATTTTGATTTAGTAGGCTAGTTCATATGCAACATTCTGATTTAGTTGATATTATTCAGTTGATTTAGTAGGCTAGTTGATTTAGTAGGCTAGTTGATTTAGTTGATTTAGAACATTTTGATTTAGTTGATTTAGTAGGCTAGTTGATTTAGTTGATTTAGAACATTTTGATTTAGTTGATTTAGTATGCTAGTGGATTTAGTATGCTAGTTGATTTAGTTGATTTAGTATGCACCATTTTATTGTTATTTTTTCGGCAATAGGTGCCACCTAAATGCTTTGGTACGTGGTACCTTGTCATCTAATATGTTATTAGATCTTAGGATTATAATTGTCCATAAAATTGCTTCTCGCGGAAGAACCAAAAATATCACATGCTACTGTTTTTCTTTCCTGTGAAATGAATCATTAATCCTTTGCTCATATTGCTTTAGGAAAATGGCGCCACCACCACCACCACTATGTCGACTGTGCAAGTCAAGGTGCGCCAGCAACCTTGCAACTGGCAAGCTGTTCGGCATCTACTTCCAGCCGAGTTTTCGTCATGCGGCGGTAAGAAATTAGATGAAATGTAACAACAATTTTATTTTTAGTGTTGGCATTACTGCATTGTGTCATTTTTCTTTTCTTCCACAGATCGTCCTATGCAATGTGAGGTTCACATTCAACAAGCTGACAGGAGACACTGTGACATTTGAGACTCCTGGGGGGCTGTACACTATGGAGGTCGAGAAAGGACGCAATATGTCGCAGATTGGAGGAGATGGATGGGCATGTTTCCCCGACTGCATGCGTCTTACTGGTGGTGAGTAGATGAGCTTCTCCTTCAGAGCAGAAAGACCCAAGCTGGCTGTCATTTATCTCAACCTGGTGGAAGATGATGAAGATGGCGAAGATGATGAAGATGACAAAGATGATGGAGATGATGAAGATAATGAGGACCCACTCGATGAAGATGATAAGAACCCACTTCATGAAGCCATCATAGCTCAAAGAATGAGGTTGAGCGAGGAGGAGGTGTGCAACCTATGGGACATAATTCCACCACGTGCTAACTTTGTCGAGGTGCCATTCGTGACCCGCCTGACAAGTACCATGGTCGATCGGCATGATATGGTATGTTATACTTACAAATGCAAATTATCCGATGATATGCTTAGTGTAGAGTCCAATGATATGTTGTGTGGAATCTAGTCGATGATATGCTTTAGTGTAGAGTCTGATCACATGCTTATTAGTGTAGAATCCAAGGAACCATTAATAGTCTAGATAATCCATATATACTTATTAGTAGAATTCATGATTAATTAGTACAAATGCGTAGTACTGTGTCTTTTGATAGTGTAGAAATCTAGACTTAATAGAAATATATTTGCAAGAGTATGTGTGAGGCTATTTATTAATTGATATTTTTTTTCTTATTCAGAAATTGCCAAAGAACCTATCTGTGAGTTGTGGTATCGAGCCTGATGAAGAAGGCTCAGCTGGACTACGCCTTACCGCAAGGGGCTCCGTCACCACCTGTACTTACCGCATGGACACAGACGGTCGCACACACTTAAACTCGGTTGGGTGGAAGAGATTCCTCGTTGGCAAGAGTCTTCGTGTTGGACAGGCCATCCTAATTACTATCAGAAACACCCACCGCCCAGGCTTGAGGATGATGATCGTCGTCGATATCATCTAGAACTACATATGTGTGTGTGGCTATATCATCTAGAACTACATATGATGATCGTCGTCGATATCATGTAGAACTACATATGATGATCGTCGTCGATATCATCTAGACCTAAATATGATGATCGTCGTCGATGTCACCTTGTACTGCTTGAGGATGCATGTTGAGTATATATGAAATTGTTATCTAGTACTCCCTCGGTTCCAAATTGTCGTGGTTTTAGTTCAAATTTGAACTAAAACCACGACAATAATTTGGAACCGAGGGAGTACTACCTAGTACCTATAATGCTTTACGAAATTGATATCTAGTAGTACCTAGTATCTGGAAATTGCAGTTTATTGAAGCTGGAATGGGGAAATGGTGAAAGATATAATAGTAGCGCGGGATCAGGAAATCGCTACAGCTAACTAATAGTAGCGCGTTTCGAAAATGCGCTGCTGATATAGTCAATAGTAGTAGCACGGGTACAGACAGCGCTACTACTAACGATTAACTATGGCGCCTTATTGGTAGCCTTGGTACCCGCTTCTTGATAGCCTCAAAACCCGTGCTACTACTAGGGTTTTCCCTAGTAGTGTAAACATGTTTTCGAATGATGGCTGCAAATTCATCTATTTCTTTTTTTGCAGGAAACGCAAGGGCGCTCCAAATGTCATAGCTGTGAGGAAGAAAAAGAACGATGACAAGGGTGCGCGAGGAAAACCAGTGAAGTTAGTGTATGTACTTAGATGTCTGCTCTACAAGTCGGGTCTTTGCTAGTACTGTGTTGACTTTCTTAACATTTCCAGGAAAGACTCCAGGAAGGGCGGTAAAGAACAGGCCAAAGGGGTGATGAAGACAAAAAGGCCTGCTAGGAATGTACCACAGGCTGAGCGAATAAGTGCTATCAAGTTAGCTTCTGCTATGAAAAGAAAATCAGTGAAGCTAGTGTTTTTTGTGTTATAGTGTACTGTACATGCTCAAATCTTCTTTGCTCTCCTATTAACAAACGTTGTTTCATGCAGGAAAGCTAAAGTGAAGTCGACACATGATGTTTAGATGCACAGGGTCAGGCAGAGAAAATAAAAGATTTATGGGGTCAAAAAATTGAGAACAAACTGAAGTAGACAATTTTCCATGCCGTGATCCACCTTGTTTATGATGTATTTATACCTATTTGATGGACTATCACTATTTTTCTAAATTCCTCGTTTGATTGGTACACCCTCATTTTATTATGGACGGGTCGACATGGTAGGCTAGTTATGATTTATCAATATCGATCAAACAATGCATTCTTAGTGAAGTTGGTTTTCTGTATTTTTTTCATTTTTTACAAATATATTGCTGAATTTTTTTCAAAGTGTAGTCAAATTTCATACTTGCAATATAAAATAGAAACCGAAAATTTATATATAGACGAAAATAGAACGTCGGATTTCCTCAGGAACCTACTTGAAATCAAAATAGAAACTTCATTTTCAAACCTTGAAAAATGTTTATTTTGAAATAGAAAATAAGCATACTGATACTTTAAGAATAGAATGTTCATTTGAAAAAAGCATGTTCAATTGAAAATAGAATGTATATGCGGATTTAAAAATAGCATGCTGCTTAGAATACGTTCTTTTTAAAATACCATGCTACTTTAAATATAGCATGCTGATTTTAAAAATAGCATGCTGATTTTAAAAATATAATGCTGATTTCAAAAATGTTGATTCCAAAAATAGCATGCTACTTTTAAAATATAATGCTCTTTTCAATATGCTACTTTAAAAATAGCATGCTAACTTTAAAAATAACATGCTTATTTTAAAAATATAATGCTCTTTTTAATATGCTACTTTTAAAATAGCTTGCTGATTTTAAAAATATCATGTTGTTTTGAATATGTTGTTTTTAAAAATAGCATTCTGATTTCAAAATAATAGCCTCATTTAAAAAATATAATGTTGTTTTTAAAAATATAACACTGTTTTAAAATAGCATGCTGATATAAAAAATTACATGCTTTTTAAAATATGATGTTTTGAAAGCAACATGCTGATTTAGAAAACAACAAATTTTTTAATTATGCTTTTTTAAAGATAGCATGTTTTTTAGTATCCTGTTTTTCAAATTTTTAAAAAAACATGCTGCTTTGCTCTATTTTTGAAAATAGCATGCCATTTCGAAAATAACAGAAACAACATTTTTTGCATTGCACTTCGACCCGCAAGTTTTTGTTTTTGCATTGCATTTTTTGTGCGACACATACAAACCGCATTTTCAAAATAATTCGTACTGGCCAACACAAAAACCTCGTTCTAAAAATGAAAGTAGCGTCTAATCCATTTGAAACCCGGTTAGATTTGATTTTCAAAATAGTAGCATCACTGTGGCAAAAAAAGGATATGTCATTGCAGTCTATAAAGGTAATTATATCAAAGGAGGGTACGTACCAGGGTGCGTTATATATATAGACTTGCATAGCACGTACATTACGCCACATAGGGTTCATACTACCACCAAGTTACTGCCAAGTTCCACTTACTGGACGATCTTCATATCCAATCGGACCAAAAAGTTATACCACCAAAGTACCAGTTACTACCAAGTACCAATTGCTAGTAAGTTGCACTTACTGGACCCAAAAGCTGATACTACCAACTTCCAGTTACTGGCTAGTACATATAGGTTATAAAACTAGCATCAAACTACTGACATGGGTCAACGAATCCTCATGCCACTGACCATGTTCACCCTAAGCCCACCTCCACTCCTTTCCATGAACCTGAAGATAGCCATTTGATCTTCTTTCATTTTGGCGCCCTCAACGACTTCTCTCCAGTTCTTCGTCATGATCGCACGCCCGTCCTTCTTGCCCATCTTGAACAAGACCTTTTTATTACCTTCAAAATGTTCGTTGGTGACACGCACAACCATGGGCTTTCGCAGATAATCTTTGAGGTAGGACTGACTATAATCCTTTGAGAAGCACTGATTGCACAGGGAAATAAATAATGTTACATAAAAAAATTAAGTATGATTTTCACACAAAAAAAGTAAGTATGATTTGCACAACCACGCCCGTCCTCCTCTCTGTCTCTACATAATGGCATTTTCACTTGTGAAGTATGATTTGCAAAAAGGAAGTCCAAGTGTTTACCATCTTGCTCTTCAATCTGATGACTGCGGAGCCAGTGATGGTGCTGACATAGTATGGTATGTGAGGTCAGTACTGCTTTACTATGGAATTGAGACGGTCCAACCGATCCTGGTTTAGCAATACATCGTTGCTGAAGAAGATGCGATCCTCGAAAGTTCCTCTTCTCACCAGGTATCCCAGAACTGTATCAAAAAAAAGATGACAAAGTGGTAAATAATTTCATACGTAAGATCTAGAACACCAGCACTGGGTTGATGATCAATGCCTACTCCAATGATCAAGAAATGAAGGACATAGATAACCCAATCACATCCACCCAGCAATATCTCGTAGAAAAATGGGCAAATTGAATATTTGATTTATTTAAACTAGCAACTAAACATTGCTCTATGTAAGCTCTAGTTCAGTCAATGTTGATTTGGAAGGTCATCTACAACCCAAACAGAGTAATGTGTGGTAATCAATTGTCACTGAAACATCAACTTTAGATATTTCACGTTTAGTTTAATATCTGACCAGCCATATAGAAATTTACCCCTGTCTGCCAAGATAGGATCGTGGTCCACATATCCATCTCCATCAGAACTATCATTAGTGTCATAGTCGCTAGAGGTGTCGTCATCACCGCTATAGTCGTCACTCCCATGTGAAGTGCCATCTGAAGCATCACCTAAGGTGGTCCGGTTATCACTCTCTTCACTGCTGATGAGGATGGTTTCCCTTGCCATTCAAACATGTTGCATGCATTGCAATGAACAAATGTTAGTTATTGATATATGAAATCAGCCTTCCATTAGGACTTAATAGAACCTTTTACAATGTGAATAATCTTTTCTCACACTTCTTGGTAAGTACGTAGTTCATGTATAAACATCTACACACAAAAACTAGTCGACAACTATTTGCACGACTAGTCAAGACTAGTGGTTATACTCAAAATCATTGGGCAGACAGAACCAATTAGGATATTTCAAAGTTACAATTTTTTTGGCATATTTTTGTGAAATTGGCATAAATAGTTGGTAGCCAACCAATCAGTAGTGAACATCTAGCATTTTAGCATCGAACCATTCATGCTGATTGATCATGATTGGCTTGCTAGCAATGTTGGCATTGCCAAGTATTGCCAAATTTATGTGAGCTGGACAAGAAAACTTGGGAACAAACCAATTAGTAGCCATGTAAAAATGAACCATGATTGACTGGTCTCATCGAGCAATGCGTGAAACTATAATTGATCTGCCTTTGATCACTGCAAATTTCCCGATGGGTTGTTTTGTGGTACCATTGGTTAATAAATTTAAAGTATTTAAATTGTCCCAACAAAACAAATAATGCATTTTCTGCTGTACATAACATTTTTAGAGGTAGCTGTGGAGGTTAATTTTCCAATTTCCAGTGAGAATAAGGACATGATAGCATCTCTCAAGCAAGATGACAGCATAGTGAAGGCTATGAGAACGAGCAAGGTATGCTGAACAACAGTCACCCTTTTGTATACTTGCTCTTTATTTACTCATTACTACCCATACCAACAAGTAAAATACGGATTATGAAGTATAATGGCAGAAAATCCAACAGTGAGGAATTTGTTGCAATGTGAACTACTAGCTCACAACAAATCTTCATTGACCCCAACAAGCCCATACCCTATCTTGGAGATAGGCTGACATAATTCAAGTAAGCAGTAACAACAATCATCAAAAATATGCACCAACCAAAAATATTACATGTGTGCACATATCATCAAAAACATGCACCAATCAAGAGCAGTCTATACTTGACAAATCCTTCAAAATATGCACTAATCATCATACTACCATCGAGTAATACATGAAACCATAACTGATCCTCATTCCATCATTACAAATTTCCTCATGGACTGCTTTTGTGCTTGCCTTTTTAGTTTTTAATAATTAAGTATCAACAAATACATATACATAGTCTTCAAACTATCCCAACAAACCAAAACATGTGTATGCTCCTGTGAATATACTTTTTCTATATATAGCAGTGGGGGCTCATTTTCTAGGGAGAAAAGTACTTGATAGCATCTGTCAAGCAAGATGATAGCATAGTGAAGGCTATGTTGACGAGGTAGGTATGCTGGCCAACACCCACCCTTTTCTCTTACTTGCTACGAAAGTGTTTACCCTTTACTACCCATACGAAGAAGTAAAACCATGATTATGCAGTACATTGTCATATTATCTTGCTTCAAAATTACTTGTTGCAATATAACCTACTAGTTGACAGTAAATCTGCGAATACATGAAAAATGCACACAAGAACGTGTCAGATTTGAACTTGGTCGGTGCTGCTAGATCGCAAAATTAAGGTCAGATCGACATGCGAAGGGCAGGGGGATCAATCTTACATGCGAAGTGGTACCAGATGGGGCTGGAGTAGACTTGTTCGAAGCTGGCACCACCGGAGCTTCAGGCGGCGCGGCCAGGATTGGGGAGAAGAGGTACTGTTGTCGGACCTTGCTGTCAATGAAGCAGTGGAGAATCGTGGCCACAGCATGGGGGAGTGGGTGGCCTCACGGATCCGTCCGATTTGACGACCATGGGGGCGGCCAAGGTGACGGCTTGGGAAACCCTAGTCGTCGCCCTCCGTGTCGCCTCTGTGTCAATGCAAAGAACGAAGTGTGGTGGGGCCATCGCTCGCTTTTCTCTCTGCCTCCCACTTGTACAGGCCCACAAAAGGAACAAAGTATTGGGTCGGATCAGATGCAGATTTGGCAGCTTTACCAATTCTGGCCAAACAGAACAAATCAGCATGACCACAGGTGTGCTTTTGAAGAAACCCTAAAAATACACTACCGTTCATATTGCATGTGGATCAGTCTTTCAGTACACCAATTGATCTTGAATAATTTTAAGCACTCCACAGTATATATATGAAAATAATAGTTAACCAGTAAAATGGTAAACTATTAGATGGAAGGTTACAAATATTTGAAAAAGTCAATAATTGAGTTGTATGCATTTTTATGATTAAATTTAATAAATGTAGCATTTTGCAAAAAAATATGATAATTAAAATATTCATTGGTATTTAAAAAAACAACCGCAGATGACTACTTATGCCAATAAGAACTTCTTCAGGGTTTCGGTTATTCATCTATTCTTTGGCATGCTGGTTCCCGTAAGGCCTTCTTCGGACCTTCTCTTTGTCCGACAAATTCCTGAGATATTGGGCTAGCGCCTTGTGTTTCGCCCTCACACCATGTTTCATTTGGTAGCCTTTGGCAACTCCTTCGGCGTGCTCAAGGATACTAACGGAAGTCGGGTCCAGATATTTGCCACCGAACACGCAATGATACGCCATACGCTTAAGCACGCACTGTCCATTCTAAAATTCTTCAAGGGTTTTCTGAGTGTGTGCATCCATCTCTTCTTTGGAAATGTCCGCATAATCATGATAATAAGGCTGCAAGTTTAAATTATGTATGATATAAGCTGCACCATTGTTTACAATACCTAATATTTTCTAAGTTCCACACACTAGTGCCTATAAATAACTTTTAAAGTAAATATTTATTAACTTTGAAAATTGAAGGAGAAAAAAGCAATATCAAATCCATATGAAAGCATAAATCATATGATGTACTTTAGAAAAAATTGTCAACAAACATGCACAACCTTTATGATGTCTGACTTTTAGAATAAAACCAAAACACACTAAATTGTGGAGTGGATGAACCATTAATTTCTCAAAGATTGATTGAATAAATAATGATCATTAAGTACTGATGATCAACAGTATATTTAGAGCTAGATTCCATTATGCCAATTCAACAACGTATTTGATGGTTTAATGATTAACCTCTAACCTTAAACTTGAAGACAGATCTAGGGTTAAAAAATTAAAATTACCGTAACGGAATTCCAGTCCATGCCGTGCATGTTCTGCTGCTTGTGATCGACGATGGAGTAGTGCACCTCCTCATTGACACGATGCTTCTCTAGGTCGGACACCGAGTAGTCCAAAGCTTTCTCGTGGGGATCCTGATCCATGCGATGGACGACGACGTCGGTGGTTAGCCCCGCAAGTCCATGATCTGTCACGACGGTCTTCATGACAGGCCCCCCACGTCCATGGCCACAATCTGTCACGACGGCCAATCGACCTCCACGAGCGGATTTCATATTCGGTGGTAGGGAGGCGGGCGTGTGAGCGGCGACGATGGTTTTAGAGCGTACCCTAGGGGGAGAGATGCAGGGAGTAATTGGTAGTTACCTACTATAGCAGAAATACTTGTGAGAAAAATTGATTGGTCTGCGTAGGACACCTTCAATGCAGCGACGCTTATTTAGGCGCTTAACTAGGATCCTGGAAAAAAATCACAATCGTAGGCGCTTTGGGCAGGAGCTAGGAACTGGATTTTGTACATCTACGTGATGTAATCCAAAGATCGTGTCCGGGGTGGATGGGTTGGGGATTGAAAATTGTGTACATAAACCCTAGTGCTCAAGACTTGTGAAACATCAGATCAAATTGTCATCAAGTGATCTAGTATTACTTGGATCGAGACTTTGTGATCATCATGTAGCCATGCCACAACCAACACGATCGTTCTAGTATTACTTGGATCAACACCTTAGGCCGCAAACTAGTGCATTTCCTTTTTGAGTCACCATCTTCCTTCTTGAAAACCACATGTACACACTCATTATGTATACCGTAACACATCAGAATCTATTAACGAGCACTCCCAAGCTTAACTAGCTTCAAACAGAACTAGCCAATCAGGGTTTTATGCTACTTAATCTCAACGAGCCAATGATTAATGAGCACGAGTTTAACAAGCAGAGTTGCCAAACCACACACCAATTAACATAGGTCTACCTTAGTTCAACGCTTCCATATATAAAAAAAGCAAGCACCACTTAGCAGTACCGGTGCACATAGTTCAACCATAAATGTTCACCAACAAAGTATAGCATAGGGTAGTACTTAGCATAGTTAAAACCAAAAGAGCGTCGGTTCTAGCTGCGAGGGTGCGCACTACCCTAAAGCCTCATCAAGTAAGCCTCATCAAGTACTCGCCGTACGCAGCATGCTTGACCCTGAAAGCATAGCCATTCTTGATGCTGCCTTGGGATGTTCTGAGTGCATGTTGAATGGTACTCGTCAGGCTGCCTTTCATCGTCTTCTTGCAGTAAGGGCATCCGTAGCCCCCCCCCCCCTTCCGATTCTAGGCCTCACACTTTTGTGGAGCACACCACTGTCCAGCTCCCTCACCTTCTGCCTCCAGTAGATCCTCTGGCTTTCAGGGTCGCTGTCGACATCGTCACTTATGACCTACATGTAGTACAAAATGTTGCGTAAGTATATTTAATACGAGATTTCAGCATGCACAGAGTCTATGAAACATAATGTAATTAATGACATCCTAAAATATCTTCAAATGATGTTGAAAAAATAAATGCATAACTTATTAGTTGCTACATAAGCAACTAAATGGGATAGTACCATATAGTAAAAAAATGAATGATCAACCATACATGTTGAAGAGAGCATTAGAATTGCCAAATTTTGCCACACATTTTTCCCAAGCTTGCCTAAGGCTAGTTCATCAAAATGACAGCCACAAGTTGGCAAGCCTAAGGGAATCTTGCCACACTTTTTGTGTGTATGCCATGTGGGGCCCAAGTGTGGCTTGCCTAAGGTGTGGCTGGAACCAAACACTCAATTAAGTTGGTCAAACTTGCCTAACCTTAGGTGTGGCAATCTTTGGAAAAGTTAGTCACAAACTAAACAACCCTTTAATGCAACAAAATTCACTTACTACATAAAAATGTATGAACTGATGATGTAACATGGCAGAGCAGTATACAGATGTACTAATGCAAAAAATGACTTATAACTTACATGCATGACTAGATAAAATAGCTTACAAAAAAGTAGTCATGGAAGTTGAAACTCCCCATGTTATCGTCATGGAAGTTTCCCCTATTGATCAATACCCCACCCATCAATGTTCCTGAACCATTCAATGTACTAGGTAAAGTAGTTATTATGAATTTTGACAATAAGTGATCCCAAATGTTGTACTTACAAAAAAGGGTTTTTATCATTTATGCCACCAGTTGTGTCCCACAACTAAGTATCGCCACTAGGAATTTCTACCGCTAAAAAAAGCCATCACTTTGTTAGACACATGCTCAAAAATGCCAGTGCACATAATTATTGTGATCTCAAATCTCTTTTGATATGTTATAATGGCATCAATACCTATGGACCAACATACCAGCTCTCCCTCTATCTCAATACAATAAAGTGTGGGCCCACTTGATCCCAACAGCGTTCTTATTTTCCTGTAAAATTATTCGCTTACTTACTCCTCACAAGTGGGACCACACTTATCATTGTGAGATAGAAAGAACCGAAATGTGGGTCTAGACTTTTTTGTCCTATTGGATGGTCAACAAGTTTTAAATGAAAATAACAATGTCTAATGGCATTCTTGAGAAAACATCTAACAGAACGATGGCATTTTTTATACATCTAATGGCATTTTTGAGTAAGTATCTAATGGAAAAACTGAGTAGTGGGATACAATTGGTGGCATAAATGATAAAAACCCTACAAAAGAACTAATTAAAACAACTCAAGTCAAACATTGATGATATCCAATTTCTTTCTAAAATAGCCATTTCTTAGAGATGATCAATGTTTAAAATCATTGCCACATCCACTTATGGAACATTTAAACCAAAGATCGATCAAGTGCAACCAAACCTGTACTCAACATTTTAATACCTTATTTGCCTTGTACTGACCAAACAAAACCTAGGATATTACAAAATAAATAAATAAATAAGGGGGATAGAGGACTAACCTCTTCTTCTTCGTTCTCATCAGTGACGACCACAGATGGGGGCAGACGAGGCAACACCCGCGGAAAAAGAACACCCGGATGAGGCTGAGGAGCCACCACCTGCTCCGGCAGAGAAGCCAGAGGAGCTACCTGTTCTAGATTATTAGCAGAATAATTTATATAGGTCAAAAACTAACATATACATGCCTCAATAAATGTAATCTAGCTACACAACTTCGCATCCAGGATTTCATACTTGGGTATACAAAAATTTATATTGCAAACTAAAACCACAACAATATTTTTCAAATGGAGGGAGTAATATATAAATTTTTCATGTGAAAAGATTATTTGTCCATCGTAATGACAGTACTGACATGAATGACAGAAAATGAAGATTATTTACTTCATGACCATACAATATGACATTTTTATAAACATAATCGTATTTGTATTAGCACATTCACCAAACCTAGGTGGATTTATAGCAGAATAATTTATATAGATCAAAATATTGCCTATACAGGGCTCAACACATGTAACCTAGCTAGTTACCTAACACATCTACAGAATATTGATATGGATTCCATCGATCAAAGATAAAAAGAAACCCTGGCCTTCCCCAAAAATAGAGAAAATGACTAACCAGAGCACACCTAAGATTTTACAAAAAATTAAAGGAGATAGATGACTAACGTCTTCTTTGTTGATGTTGCCGACGACCACAGGCTCGGGAACAGGAGGCATCACCCACGGCAGAGGAGCACCTGCTCCGTCTGAGGAGCCAGAGCAGCTACCTGGGCCCACATAAATAGCAGAATATTTTATATAGATCGAAAAATGTCATATACATGCCTAAACTAATGCGACCTAGCAACATAGCTTCGGATCCAGGATTTCAAAGTTGGGTGTTCAAAAATTTATATTGCAAACTAAAACCACAACAATTTTTTTCAAACGGTGAGATCAAGTTGGCTTTTGAATCCAGAAGGCATTCTTCTGCCTCTGCTTCTGTTACTCAAGAAGTGAAAGAGTTAGGAGTAATATCTAAAATGTTCAGGTGAAAAATATTATTCTTCCATCATACTGACATTACAGACATGAATGACAGAAAATGAAGATTATTTAGTATGACATTTTCGTAAACAAGGCATGGTGTTGTTATCCTTAATTTCAGAAAATATTAAGCTAAAAATAAGCAACTAAATAATATATTTCAAGTAGGGATGATAACAAGTCTAAGTATTACAGCCTATGGTAATTGGGCTCCAGGAATCAAGCAACTGGTGTTGAGCAAATTGAAAGATAAAAAATGTGTCTGCTGGATTAAGCATGAGAGGCTAGTTTTATACAAATTGACATGAAGTTTAGTGCACAAACTACACCATGTTTAGTCCATTTAGCAATAAAAGAACCATATATAAGAAATTTCGGGCAAAAAATTTCGGGTGGTTGGTAGATCTATCTTAAAATTTGGCATCAACACATTTTGGATGCACGATTGCCATGGGATCAGAGTGGTTGGTAGATCCTAAAAACAAGATAACCTATACAGTGAGGAGCCGACCCCCACGCCCATGCACCTATGTGGATCGGCCCTGAAACCCTAGCCATGCCCAAAAATAGATAATGGACTGAACAAGGAAACCTAGGATATTTCCAAAAATAGGACTGACCTCTTCTCCATCGTCGTCGCCGTCAACGTTAACCACGGGCTGCAGCAGAGGAGGCAGATGGCATGGCAGAGGAGTCACCTACTCCGCGGAGGAGCCACCTGCTCCGGCGAAGGTGCCACCTGCACCGGAGCCTGGACGTGGCCGACGATGTCAAGGCCGCCCTGCTGCTGGCTGGAGCCCTCGCCGGCGGGGACGGGTTCTCCTTGTGCAGCTTCGCATGGGGCTTGGATGCTTCGTGCGCCATGGCGTCGGCCCCGGAGTCGGCCCTCCCTCCCATGGTGTGCTTGGGCATCTCGATGGCGGAGGTCCAACAGCGGGAAGGGAGCAGCGGCAGGAAGGGCACGGCTAGTGGTGAGGCGTGGGAGGATAAAACCCTCCTATTTGTGGATTTGTGGATGGAGAAGAGGACGGGAAGAGGGGGCGGCGATGAGATTAATGCTATGGGGAAGTAGAGCGTGCTATGGGGAAGTGGAGCCACCAATTTAGTCCTCGGCAGTCAAACGCATTTGTTGCCACGTTCACACCTCCCCGTGCGTTGTTCACACCACCATGTCTGCCACGTCAAAACGCAACTTCTCACTAAAATGAATAGCGCGATCGTGCACATCCATGATTTAGGAGTAATCCAACTACCCTTCAAAAAATTGTATAATGCAACTGGTCCCTCATTACACAGAACAAAGTCATACAGTGGGACAACTGCATTTGTAGGCTTGTTTCATCTGCACATGTCATGTTTTATATTTGTCCTAAAATATGTTGTAAAACTTTACAAACAATGGATGGATGTGAAAAACTTCGTCAGCAACCGCGCGGATGCGTCTGCCATATATCCGTTGTACGGTACCGAGGAGGGGAATGTTGATCCACGTGATGACATGTGTTTCATCTGGACCCATATCATGCACCCTTAGCCAACCGGGCCAAAACATGCGCCGCTAGCCTTCTCGATCCAAACAACGAGCTAGTGTCCACCATGCGCAGAGATGCTCATGTGGACAGGTTTGCTAGCACTAGTGGATTATGTCGGATCTCGGTGTGCAATATGTGTAGCCGTGTGTCTCTTTGTCATGCCTGGCATACCGACGGGAGGGTCTCGTCGAAGGTCCAACGAACCGCGGTGGGGTCAATGGTGGATGTAAGGTGTGGGTCAACCTGGCTAACGGTGCATGGTTTGAGTTAAGGTGGCTAGGTGTGCATGGCTGGGGGCTAGATGGCTAATGAGTGCGCATGTGTCATATGTACATTGTCAAGGTTGAATGGTGATAGTCTACGTGGCCATGCATGCATGCATGCATGGTGTGGGTCCAGTTTGCGTGGGGTGCACGGGACGTGCCTTGGTGGCTAGGGCCCACAATTTGCGGAACATAGTTCTGAAGCGGATGAAGGGGCGGGCCCCGGTCTCCGTCCACAAGCAGGGCTTGTTCTCTCTCGATGGCTAGCTCCGGGATGCGTTTTGGTCTTGTTTACACACAACCTATGTGAAGGCTTATGCGTTCCGCTCTTGATGTTCGACCACATCCACACCGCGAAAGGTCCCAAGAAATTCCGATCCCTCATGAATTTGCACGGATTATACCGGCGGCAGACGACACCCGACATTTTTTCCCTTAACAACGGCTCTGAGGCGGCCCTTTCCCATTGGTCGCACATGGCCCATATATGGACCGGAGCTTAGCATGGAACTGTCAACCCAATCCCTGCTGTGATTTCATGTGGCCGCGGTATAGATCCTGAATTTTCGAGGATACTACCCTAGAAATGCGGAAAATGTCCCGAATATGGCACACGCGGGCTCCGAGAAAAGCCAGAACCTTGCATGCGCTTTAGGATTGTTCTTCGTTGACCCGAGAAAAAGCATCCACGAAAATGGAGGAACGGGCCCACATTCACTGCGCAAACCGGACGCGTTACCTCAAGGTAGCTAGATACAAACCATGCACCCCCGCCGTCTAGACCCACATGGTGCACCACATAGGCACTAGACCCACACTACTTATGTCGGCCCCCAAGCCAACCACTCAGCGTGAAGACTCATATGTCGCACCCCACAAAATAGCTTAGCACAAGACTTTCACCTCGATTTCCGCAACATGCACCATTTCACGTAAGTGTCCACAAAATGGACTATCGCATTATCAACATTTTTTTGCCAAAACAAGTAAGTTGTTTTTAAATTGCTTGAAAATAGCAAGGTTTCTGTTAAATTATAATTTCATTAATTACACATTATACCATGCATTTTTGTCCCTCAAAAAGGGGTGCATTCCTTTTTGTAAACCCACAAAATTACTTCCTTTCCCTGGAAAAATGAATCCTTCTTCACCCTCTCACGATCACATTCACGATGGCCTCGCCCTATAATCTAGGCGTGGTTGATCCAATCAACCCATGGGGGACAACTTCCATGCACTATCTATCTTGGTTGGTTGCAACCATCTCACCATCACGGTTTATTATGGGAAAATCACATTCTTTTGTTTTTCCTTCAAAATATATGTGGCGAAAAATCATGGAATTAAAATTGTAGAAGGCATGGTGGGATACATGCACATGTTGTCTTTTTGTATTACAAGTGCACTTGTCGGCAAATTGCATTTGCACGTGTCGTGTTTCATTTTTTCAATTGAAAATTATGTTGTACACCTTTACATTTACGCTTGAATTATTGTTTTCGTATGTTAATAATTCCTAAATATTGAAATTCAGAATGCACATAACACATGGCATCCAAGCTTCGTCGGCGGCCGCTTGGATTCGTCTGGTATATGCCCGTTGTTTGGTATTGGGCAGTGGAATGTGGTTCCATGCGATGCCATGCGTTTCATCTGGACCCATCACTACTAGGAAAAACCTTACCAGTACCATGGTTTTTTTCATACCATTAGCGTGGGTGCCGGCACTACTGCTACGGCGCTACAGCTAAATATTAGCAGTAGCACGTTTTCTATCCCACGTTGCAGATATGCTAGTAGCGCTTCTTTCTGAAAACATGCTACTACTATCTTATGTACTAGTAGCACCGCTTTCTCCACCCCCACGCTACAACTAATTAATTAGAAATTTAAAAAATATATTCAAATGCAGTATTCATGGATGGAAATTCAGATGCATTTTCTTCACCAACAATGTTAGTAGTAGCATCAAAATAGCCTCTAATTCAGCATAGGAGTTGCAAGGGAAAATTACAACCCACACTACTAGCTAATAATCATCATAGCTAGTCATTACCACCAACATTGTCTAATCATCATAGCTACATAGTGTAGCACATCATCATCATCTTGAAATTCATTCTAGCTAGCTAATCACTCCTACTGTTCTCTCTCAGGTAAAATAGCATAGAACATGTGGAGCGCTCCTGATTCATCATATTGAAGCATGCAGATGAACTTGTCTCCTAATTGTGGGCTACGCTTCTGATTGCTGCCCCCTAGTACTTCTCTTCGATCCTTCACAATTTTGTTCCAGTCTTTGACTATTAAGACTTTCTCACTTGAAGAAATCCTGAATGCACTCATGTGCAATGTAGGAAGTCTTGGCCGTATGCTAACCATGGACATGCAAACTTTAGCTTCGATCCACTGAGGCACAGCTATCATCGGGAGTCCCTGTTGAAGAACATCGTAGTAACATACTTAGCAATGAAGTTTAGCTTAAAAAATAATGTATGCAAAAGATGCACTGAGGACAAATAGTAAAAATCTTACCATCTTTCCTAAATATATGTGACCATAGTTCAGTACGAACACTATTGGTCGCACGTTTTGAGTACTAACATTTCTAAGTCCAGGAAAATAATTTGTCTTGACAGTATGAAGATCCTCAAGCCATGAAACATAATGACTTGTCTCCTCGCAGTTTAGTTCAGCCCCGGGACGGTAGTAGGTCATGTCTACCAAGCGCCGGACATGTTTGCTTGAATGGAAATAAGCTGTCAATAGAAATTAGTTGTCAACTATTTTTGAATAAACAATACCCAAGACATAAATATGGTTTAGAAACTTACATAAAGGTAGAAATGGAGGCGTCTGCACATCGACCCAGATGTCGATATTATCTTCAATATCATCTTCCGGACGAATATCAAAGGTGAGAAGCATATCATGCTCAAATGCATAAGCCTTGCATAGTGCTCACCATTGTTTGCATTCAAAATGGGTGTAGGTGTATGTATTGTATAATTTTGCGAGACAACTATAACCATGCTCGGTCCTCAAGTTAACTATTTTTACCTCCATAGTTTCCATATACTGAAACAAATCTTATCCAAGACATATATTCTTGCATGGCAGGGGATACGCTAGTAGAATAGTAAAAAAATAAATTATAAGTTAAAGCAAAAGAAGTATGCCTTCAGTTCAGATTCACACAACTATGCAAAAATTAAATTATAAGTTGAAGGAAAAGAAGAAGAAGTCATGCTTAATTACGAAAAAAGACTTGTCATTGTGACTAACTGTATGCACTTTGAAGTTCTCATCCAGCTTGATGGTGAAGGCCTACCACCAACTAGGTGAGGCCTGCCGCACTGGTCGTGCTCGTCTTCGCAGTATTCGCACATTCCGAATTCCCATTCGCTATCATCGTCAGACATTTCCTATGTTAATATAGTTGAAATAGACGTGCATTCAATAAGCAAAACTAAATCATAAAACAAATTAGTATTCAAATTAGCATGCATTCAATAAGAAAACTAAATCATCTCTTGCGTCCGTACATCGTCAAATATTATCACTAATACATCTCGAATTGTATCATACATATAACATCACTGATACAGCTAGAACCCTAGCGAACGACGGGTATCGGCGCGGGCAGTGGACACCCAGAGAGGAGGAACCATCACAGGATCATAGCTCCAGTGAGATCCCTGAAGAACCATCCAGGTATTGTCAGACCTACCCTCCAACGCAACCATGTAGCGACCGACGTGCTCATTCTCCTCACTGACACAGTGAGATACCACCTCTGTGGTGGACGAAGGCCTCCCCACCGTCACTGGCCCACGCAACTGTCACCAAATTAGGTCCGGGCCGACGACAGACTGCCTCCTCACCAAGCTGCGCGCCCCGGAAGGTAGCACCTCCCAGTACCAGCCAGGCGGAGACCAGTCCTGGACATGGCCCTATAATCAAACAAGCCTCCTCCGTTGAGTCGACGACGAGGATGCGGGCCAGGCATCGTCGACGTCGAGAACAAATGCTTAATTATGAAAACAAAATTAATAAACACTTAGCAAAATTCGGCATGACATTTGCTAAAAACAGGACATATCTAGTGCCTGAAATTTGCCATAACGTAAAAATATGGAAAAACATAGGCCACTCGGAAAAATATGACATGTCCAAAATGTGACATGTTCAAAATATGACATGTCCACTGCAAATTTGCATATAACAGGAAAAATTGCTTTAACTAAAAAAATAACAACAATTGCTTTAACTAAATAAATACCTAGAATTTGTTAACTACACCTAAAACAACTAAAACACCTAGAATTATGTTAAATACAACTAAAACACCTAGATAAATTTCTATCCTAATTTAAAAACCTAGATAAATTTTTGTCCTAATTTTAAATCCTAGCCAATTTAAAAACCTAGGGTTCATACAAATTAACTAGGGTTCATACTACCTAAGCTATCCTAGCTAGGGTTCGATCATAACCTACATTATTCTCTAATAATTATAACTAGGGAGGGAGGGAGGAGGAGGGGGAAGGAGGGAGGAGTACCTCTCGGTGGAAGAGGGCCGGCATGGGGGGCGGGGGAGGATGGCCGACGCGGGGTAGGGCGGCCGGCCGGGGAGGAGGGCCGGCGCGGGCGAGGGCGGCCGGAGGGGGAGGAGGGACCGTGCAGGGGAGGGCGGCTGGCATTGGACACGGGGGCGGCGGCCGGAGCGGGGGATTGAGGGGCGCGTGAGTGTGAGCATGTGAGTGTGAGAGGTGAGAGAGAGAGGGGCGCGTGCGGACCGGAGGGACGAAGCAGAGGTGGGCTTAGCAGCAGCGTGGGGGAGGAGGCCCAGCGCTATAGCTAAAGCTGCAACAGGGGGCCGAGTGCTTGGCCCATTAACAACGGCGCTGGCCTGGAAAACACGCGCTACTACTAACGTGCGCTTGCAGTGCTGGTTTTGGCCGGTGCTACTGCTAAGTAGCAGTAACGTGGGGTATATAACCAACACTACTGCTAAATGTCTACCTATAAGCATTTTCCTAGTAGTTCATGTCATGCACCCCCGGCCAATCGGGTCGACATCATGTGCCGCTAGGCTTCTCGATCCTAACCATGCGCTAGTGTCCACCATGGGTAGGGATGCTCAGGTGCACAGGTTTGCTGGCACTAGTGAATGACGTCGTATCTTGGTGTGCAATATGTGTAGTCGCATGTTGATTTGACATACCTGGCATTCCGAGGGAAGGGACTCATGTCGGAGGTCCAACGAACCGAGGTGGGTTCAATAGTGGATGGATGGTGTGGGTGAACCTGGAAAACGGTGCATGGTTTGAGTGAAGTTGGCTAGGTGTGCATGGCTGGGGGCTAGATGGCTAATGAGTTCTCATGCGTCTTGTGTACATTGTAAAGGTTGACCGACAGGTGTCTACTTGGCCACCCGTGCATGCATGGTGTGGGTCTAGTTGTCGTGCGGCGCACGGGACGGGCCTTGGTTTCTAGGGTGCATATCTTGCAGCACAGAGTTCCGAAGCAGATGAAGGGGCAGGCCCCGCACAACGTTCATAGGCCAGACTCGTTTCCTCTCAATGGAAAATGGCTCCAAGGTGGCCCTTCTCTTTGGTGGCACATGGCCCATATATAGGGACCAAAGAGCTTAGCATGTGATTGTTACCTCATTCCCTGCTATGATTTCATGTGGCCACGGTATAGATCGCGAATTCTCGATGATACTACCCTAGAAATGCGGCAAATGTCCAGAATATGGCATGCGGGACCCAAGAAAGGCTGGGTCCTAGCATGCGCATTTGGATTGTTCTCCGTTGACCCGAGAGAAAGCATCGATGAAAGCGGAGGAACGGGCCGGCACTCAGTGCGCAAACCGGACGCGTTACCTCAAGGTAGCTAGATCCAAACCATGCACCCCCGCTGTCTAGACTCACGTGGCGCACTGCGACGTCTTGAGCTTGCGTTGGTTTTCCTTGAAGAGAAAAGGGTGATGCAGCACAGTAGCGTAGGTATTTCCCTCAGTTTTTGAGAACCAATGTATCAATCCAGTAGGAGGCTCCTCACAAGTCCCACGAACCTACACAAACAAACAAAGAACTCGCAACCAACGCGATAAAGGGGTTGTCAATCCCTTCACGGCCACTTGCGAAAGTGAGATCTGATAGAGATAATATGATAAGATAAATATATTTTTGGTATTTGATAATATAGATGCAGAAACAAAGATGCAAATAAAAGTAGAAAAAGATAGACCCGGGGGCCATAGGTTTCACTAGTGGCTTCTCTCAAGATAGCATAAGTATTACGGTGGGTGAACAAATTACTGTCGAGCAATTGATAGAAAAGCGAATAATTATGATGTTATCTAGGCATGATCATGTATATAGGCATCACGTCCAGGACAAGTAGACCGACTCCACACGTCGACCGCTATCCAGCATGCATCTAGAGTATTAAGTTCATAAGAACAGAGTAACACATTAAGAAAGATGACATGATGTAGAGGGATAAACTCAAGCAATATGATATAAAACCCATCTTTTTATCCTCGATGGAATCAATACAATACGTGTCTTGCAACCCTTTCTGTCACTGGGTAAGAACACCGCAAGATTGAAACCAAAGCTAAGCACTTCTCCCATGGCAAGAAAGATCAATCTAGTAGGCCAAACCAAACCGATAATTCGAAGAGACTTGCAAAGATAACTCAATCATACATAAAAGAATTCAGAGGAGATTCAATTATTATTCAAAGATAAACATGATCATAAACCCACAATCCATCGGATCTCGACAAACACACAGCAAAAAGAGATTACATCAAATAGATCTCTACAAGAGAGGGGGAGAACATTGTATTGAGATCCAAAAAAGAGAGAAGAAGCCAACTAGCCAATAACTATGGACCCTAAGGTCTGTGGTAAACTACTCACAACTCATCGGAGGGGCTATGGTGTTGATGTAGAAGACCTTCATGGTGGATTCCCCCTCCGGCAGAACACCGCGACGGCTCCAAGATGGGATCTCGCGGATACACAAGGTTTCGGTGGTGGAAATATTTCTTCGGTGGCTCCCTGGATGTTTTCGGGGTATGTAAGCTCATATAGGAGGAAGAAGTACGTCGGTGGCCGCCCGAGGGGCCCACGAGACAGGGGGCGCGCCCTCCTATCTCGTGGCGGCCTTGGCTGCTTCTTGGCTTGCACTCCAAGTCCTCTGGATCATGTTCGTTCCAAAAATCACGCTCCCGAAGGTTTCATTCCGTTTGGACTCCGTTTGATATTCCTTTTCTTTGAAATACTGATATAGGCAAAAAAAACAGCAATACGGGTTGGGCATCCGGTTAGTAGGTTAGTCCCAAAAATGATATAAATGTGTAAAATAAAGCCCATAGACATCCAAAATAGGTAATATAATAGCATGGAACAATAAAAAATTATAGATACGTTGGAGACGTATCAAGCATCCCCAAGCTTAATTCCTGCTTGTCCTCGAGTAGGTAAATGATAAAACAGAATTTTTGATGTGGAATGCTACCTAGCATAATTTCTCAATGTAATTTCTCTTTATTGTGGCATGAATGTTCAGATCCAAGTGATTCAAAATAAAAGTTCATATTGACAAAAGAAATAGCAATACTTGAAGCATACTAATAAAAGCAATCATGTCTTCTCAAAATAACATGGCTAAAGAAAGTTCATCCCTATAAAATCATATAGTTAGGCTATGCTTCATTTTTGTCACACAAAGATGTTCCCAACTTCTATACCCCCGATGACAAGCCAAGCAATTGTTTCGTACTTAAATAATCTCAAACTTTTTCAACCTTCACGCAATACATGAGCGTGAGCCATGGATATAGCACTATGGGTGGAATAGAATAATGATTGGGGATTGTGTGGAGAAGACAAAAAAGGAGAAAGTCTCACATTAACGAGGATAATCAACGGTCTATGGAGATGCCCATCAATTGATGTTAACATGAGGAGTAGGGATTGCCATGCAACGGATGCAATAGAGCTATAAATGAATGAAATCTCAACAAAAGAAAACTAGTGCGTGTGCATCCAACTTGCTTGCTCACGAAGACCTAGGGCATTTGAGGAAGCCCATCGTAGGAATATACAAGCCAAGTTCTATAATGAAAAATTCCCATTAGTATATGAAAGTGACAACCTATGAGACTCTCTACATGAAAACATGGTGCTACTTTCAAGCACAATATATGAGATAGACTACATGAAGAACAAGGTGCTACTTTGAAGCACAAGTGTGGAAAAAGAGATAGTAGCATTGCCCCCTTTATTTTGTTTCTTTTTTTTCTTTTTTACTTTTTTTCCTTTTTCTTTTTTTTCTTTTTTCTTTTTTTTTTCTTTTGTTTCTTTGGCCTTTTTTTTCTTATGGCCTTTCTTTTTTTTCTTTGGGAAATGCTCTAATAATGATGATCATCACACTTTTATTGATTACAACACATGAATTACAACTCGAAACTAGAATAAGATATGACTCTATATGAAAGCCTCCGGCAGTGTACCGGGATGGTGCAATGAATCAAGAGTGACATGTATAAAAATTATGCATGGTGGCTTTGCCACAAATACGATGTCAACTACATGAGCATGCAATGGCAATACGACAAAAGTAATGTATGTCATGATGATGATGAATGGAACGGTGGAAAGTTGCATGGCAATATATCTCGGAATGGCTATGGAAATGCCATAAATAGGTAGGTATGGTGGGTGTTTTGAGGAAGATATAAGGAGGCTTATGTGTGATAGAGTGTATCATATCACGGGGTTTGGATGCACCGGCGAAGTTTGCACCAACTCTCAAGGTGAGAAAGGGCAATGCACGGTACCAAAGAGGCTAGCAATGATGGAAAGGTAAAAGTGCGTATAATCCATGGACTCAACATTAGTCAAAAGAACTAATATACTTATTGAAAAAATTTAGAAGTCATCAAAAACCAAGCACCACGCGCATGCTCGTAGGGGGATAGATTGGTAGGAAAAGACCATCGCTCGTCCCCGACCGCCACTCATAAGGATGCACAAGCCAGGTACACTTCATGCTTCAAATTTGTTACACAACTTTGACCATACGTGCATGCTACGGGACTTTCTACCTTCAACACAAGCATTCTTTAAATTCATAATCACCCAACTAGCATGACCTTAATATCACTACCTCCCTATCTCAAAACAATTATCAAGTATCAAGTTGATCATAGCATCCAATTCACTTTCTATGATAGTTTTTATTATACCCAACTTGGATGCTCATCATTCTAGGACCAATTTATAACCATAGCAAATACCATGCTGTTCTAAAAGACTCTCAAAATAATATAAGTGAAGCATGAGAGATCAACAATTTCTTCAAAATTAATCCACCGCCGTGCTCTAAAAGATATAAGTGAAGCACTAGAGAAAAAACTATCTAGCTCAAAAGATATAAGTGAAGCACATAGAGTATTCTAATAAATTGCAATCAAGGAGGCTTCTCCCAAAAGGTGTGTTACAGCAAGGATGATTGTGGTAAACTAAAACACAAAGACTAATATAATACACGATGCTCCAAGCAAAACACATATCATGTGGCGAATAAAAATATAGATCCATGTAATGTTTCCAATGAACGAAGACGAAAGAGGGGATGCCTTCCGGGGGCATCCCCAAGCTTAGGCTTTTGGCTATTCTTGAATATCTTGGGGTGCCTTGGGCATCCCCAAGCTTAGGCTTTTGCCACCCTTTATTCCATAGTCCATCAAATCTTTACCCAAAACTTGAAAACTTCACAACACAAAACTCAACAGGAAATCTCATAATCTCCATTAGTGAAAGAAAGCAAAACCACCACATAAGGTACTTGACGGTGTCCTGGACTAGGGGGTACTCACCACGTCGTCTCCCGATCAGTTGGATTGGGCCGAGGATCCCCATGGCCGTATACTCATGGGCCAGTCCGGACAGTTGCCGCATACAAGGAAGATTCCACAAGACTTGACGATCAAGACAAGGACTCCTCCCCCACCGACGTATTCGGCTAGGACTCTTGTTATCCTAGGCCTCTGGTGCATTATATAAACCAGGGCTAGGCTAGTCGACATATATACAATATAGAACAACAATCATACCATAGGCTAGCTTCTAGGGTTTAGCCTCCTTGATCTCGTGTTAGATCTACTCTTGTACTAACCATATCATCAATATTAATCAAGCAGGAGTAGGCTATTACCTCCATCGAGAGGGCCGAACCTGGGTAAAAACATCGTGTCCCTTGTCTCCTGTTACCATCCGGCTAGACGCATAGTTCGGGACCCCCTACCCGAGATCCACCGGTTTTGACACCGACATTGGTGCTTTCCTTGAAAGTTCCGCTGTGTGTTCGGCAAAAGGTCGATGGCTCGCCTGCAGTTCAACTGCGACTTCGGCATCTTCGTCCCCAGCTTGACTGGTCACCTTGGTTCGACCAAGGACTGCGCCCTACCTCCGATCATCATGTTCGGATGAGGGCCTTCATCAACATCAACTCCGATTTCTATCAAGATCATGGAGGAATCATCCAGGGAGCCTGGGGACTCAACGTCAACATTGCCCTCGGGCGACCGTACTGTTTTTCTGGACAGCGGACTTGTGTCTGCCGCCACCGCCTCCTCAAGCGTCGTTTTAACGATTGCTTCGGTGTAATTGTGCGGAATTGAGTCTACAACAACCCTGGAAAATTTTGTCGAGTTCCATGGAGGAATCTCTGGCAATCTCCGATATAATGGAGCCGCATTGAATCTGGACGAGAATCCGGACGAGTTTAGGGCGTGGTGTCCAGCTTCTAGATCCGACTTCCTTTGGAAGATCCAACCGTTGATCGGCTGCGGAATTCCTATATCTACCACCCCTCAAAAGTTCAGCTCGATCCGACCGTCCAAACTCCGGGAACCTTCCGATTAGTGCATCACTTTTCGGATCTGTTTTCTGCGCGAAAACGAATCTGACCCGAGTTCGTCTTTTTTATGAACGGGATTTCAGACATCCTTTTTGAAGGAAGTTTTGTATGGGGTGTTGTGTTTTGTTCCCGAACACATCCCACTAACTTTAAAATCTTTTGAACATGATCTTCAACATCATGCTGGTGTCAAACCAGTCCGGCAATATTGCTCCACGGCTGCCGACCTGCGCTAGACACGTCGTCACTTTGTTGAGCCGAGCTCAACTTCTTCGGATCATCATCTCGGCAAGCCGAACAAGAGTCCGGCATCGCGAGGGATAAATCATCACCAACATCGCCGCCCCGCAGAATACACGGAGCGGGCATACCGGCATCGCCGCACGGTCGCTTCATCAAGCCGGCATCGACCACGTCACGACCTGCATCGGCAGGGCCGCCCTATTGCTTCTTCAAGCTGGTGTCCATCACACCGACCTACTTCGACATCTCGGCTGGACTGGTGGCTTCATCATCTCTTCATCAACCTACTCCGGAGACTTCGGCGTCGCTGGCCGACCAGCTCCGTCATGTTAGCTGGACCGAGGGCTTTGCCTCGGCGAGCCAACCTTTGCCAGCATCGCCATGCCGTTGCTTTATCGCCCATCAGGCGATAGGTGTGCGGATCGAGTCCCAATTTTGGGAATCACCTTTCTTCGGATTGCTACAACAAATAAGCCAGGTGCTATTAATCCTAGTATTTTTTGCTTGTTTGGGTTCATTTTTCCCAACGAGTTATTACTCTGATTTGTCCATCATATGTACGCAGGTCTATCAACTGGTGGCCGCATTAACGACGGTTGCATGGTGGTTCGGTCAGTTTCTGTACATAGTCCGGCGAACGCCGCATCCGGAACTCGAACCAACCTGTGAATTCAGGCCTTGCCATGCCTTTACCGCATCACGCCGCCGCCCTGCATCGACATTGACTTCGGCGCCAAGCCATATTTCTTTTATTACTCACTTTGCATAAATTATTTATTATGCACCGATTTTTTTTATTACTATTATCTCTGGTTTGCACTATTTTTTGTGCACAGGAAAATGATCCAGACGGACTATATCCTTTGACGTCACCTCGGCTAGACGGGGGGCTTCGTGAACACTTCATTACCCCATGCCAGGGACTTCGGCATCACTCTGTCGTCCTGCATTGACCGTGCTATGTCACCACTTCGGAGTGCCGAGCTCTTTCCTCCGCCACCTCAGGACCGGCTTTGGGGATGGAACCTTGTCCCGCATCAAGCTCGGACCGCGTCGTCAATACCGAACACATTAACCAGCTAAGTTGCCTTCATGCTCAAAGTTTTAAATTTCTAACTTGTGTTCGGTTCAACCAAGCATTATACTTTTTTGGAAAAAGAAGTTGCTTGTAAAAATTTTCCTTGTCCAAACTTTGTTTGCACATACTTGTCGCGCTACCCGCGCTCATTATACCTGGGGGCTTCTTTAACAGAAGCTTATTAATACGGGCTTTATGCCCAACACATATGTCACACTTCCGCATGTACCTTTTATTCACCATTATATGCATCGATATGACTTAAGTTTTGGCCAAGCTGGGTTGCCTGGCTCCTGTGCTTACCCCTACATTCCCGATTGTTCGGCTAGGTGGTAAAGGGAGCACCTCTGCGATTGTTACTGCCGGGTCAGCCGGATGTGTACCTCAGACTGGGTGAAGCCGAAAGCTAGCGTTCTTAAGGGAATATTCGGTCGGTGAACTAAAAGATGATTTCTTACCTATTTATTTATCTGCCCCCAGATGTTTTTCTGCTTTTTTCGCAGTCCGGACATGCACTTTAGGGCATGCCTCCCAGGGAAAGGAACCCCTAACGGAACTATTCTCCCTGGAAGATGTTTCTTACTAACCATGTAATATAACATAACTAGTTGGGCACTTGTGCGATATAGCACTAATGACCCCTACGCCTGGTCTCCACGCATGCCCCGGTTTTTATAACTGCGAGGGTATTCGGACACACTCCGGACTATTGGGTCCAGAGGTTGAAGCGAAAAGGTCCGCTACGACAAACGATCTACAATCCGGCTAGAAGTCATTCTACATGTCACCTTACATTATATAGTCAACTTTTACCCAAGTCACTTGGGGGCTCTGATGTTTATTTGAGCCGTTTCATACTAAGTGTTTTTCTTCTTAGTCGTTGCAAAGTTTTTATTATTTATCACTCCTTTTCTCGACACGAGTGTGCGGTCACTAGCCAAGGAGCCTAATTTCTCTCTCAAAACCGCTAGAGTTTAGTTTTCTAAACTTGCCTAATCCGTAGGCTGACCCGCTTGAAGTCTTGAGATAGGATGTGTCATGTTAAAGCACGGCAGAAGCACTTTTTTTCTAAAGTCCAATTTTCGGATTGGCATCGAACACTTGATCTTGTTCGGACGTCATGTTTTTACTGACGTTTTTTGGTTTTCCAAGCTTTTGGCACTTTTAAACTATTTGTGTGTTTTCAGCACAAGTCTCGCAGTGCAACGCCGGACATCTTTAGAGATTCGGCAAAAACATTCTCGGATATTGCTATATATGCATTAGTTTCGAATTGTGTCTTCAGTCAATAGTTGGGTTGCCCGGCTCCTGCGCTTGCCTCCTACGTTTCGCTTTGTTTGGCTAGGTGTGCAAAGGGAGAACCACTGTGATTGTGCTTCCAGCTCGCATGGTCAAGCACCTCAGTGGAGAAAGCCGAAACCGACCGTCACAAGAGGGTGTAAACTGGTCAGCGATCCGATGACTATATTAAATGATGGGCCATTCATAACATTGGCCGAAGTGTTTCCGGCTTGACCTCGACTGTCGCCGAACACTACCGGGGGCTAGTAACTGGCCTCCCAAACTAAATTCTCAATATTTTGCTCTTACATTGGAGCTGAGGTTTCATGATCATGCTTAGCATGACAACCCAAAGAAAGGAACCGATAGCGGGACTATTTTCTTTGGAAGACATTTCTTCTGTTAAACAGTAATATAACATATCTCTCTGCGTACCTTTGTTTATAAAACCGTATGGCCAGATTGCCTTGTTTGTCGTAAATCTTTGCCCTCATAAAGGCTTTATAAAGTAGGACAAACACTCCTCGGCTACTGGCTGAGGAGGTTGAAGCCGACGGTCGTTCAACAAAGTTTTGTACAATGCGGATCCGAGCATTAATGACGTAAAGTACTTGGATATATAGAGTCACTACAGATAATTTGTGATTTTACTATGGATATCAATCCTTAATTCGGCGACCCGTGCCTGCATTAGGGCTCGGGGGCTACTGGGCTTCGGGCCTACTATTTACAAATATTAAAGGGGCACATTGATCCCCTGATCTGGTGTTGCCACCCGACCAGTGTCTCGGGGCTACTGCATTTCTTGTTCTATGTAGAAAATCTTATGCGCAATACAGTTTCCGAGGAGATTTTGATCCTCATGCTGGTCGGCCGCACCCAACCTGAGTATCGAGGTCTGAGCACGCCGCTATTGCGTCCCGAAGTATTTTGCAAATCAACCTGAGTCTCAGCGGCTATGGGGATCAGCGGTTTTATGTCATCCTTCATGTGCATCTCAGGTTTTAGACCGATACCCACCTTGAGGGCTACTGGCTATGTATCTCGGCAGAGAATAAATTGCACCAATCAAAAATATTGACAAAAATCGGCCCACATTCGGGGTGGTGCACCACCTCGGAAGCAGTCCAAGCATAAAGCTCGGGCGCTAGTGGCTGGCTCCATAGAGGGCTTTTCCGGCATTAAGCTCGGCTAAACTCCTTCAAACTTCTTTGAACCAAGGTGATTTACGACACCTCGGATACAGTCGGGCGTTGGAGCTCGGATACACAGTCCGTCGTTGGAGCTCGGATACATAGTCCAGCGTTGGAGCTCGGATACATAGTCCGGCGTTGGAGCTCGGATACAGTCCGGCGTTGGAGCTCGGATACATAGTCCGGCGTTAGAGCTAGGAAGCAGTCCGGCATTGGTGCTCGGCTGCAAAAGATACCTCTAATGCAGTCCGGCATTGGAGTTCGGACGCAAGAGGACGCTGCCGCCCGGGAATAACTTCAAACCCGAGGCGTGGCATAAAAATAATAAGGCATTAATAAAGGTCGTAAACTTAAAGGGGCTCCTCGAATACCCAACGTGTAAACTCTTCGTATGCACTTAGGCGATCCTCAAGATCGAAGATGAGAAGATTTGTTGAACCAGTTTTCAAGACCGACGACCGAAGATGAAGAACAGTTCGGAAGAATTGAGGAGCATACCTAAACTTGAAGACCGGTTCAGGGGCTACTGACGGTGTCCTGGACTAGGGGGTACTCACCACGTCGTCTCCCGATCAGTTGGATTGGGCCGAGGATCCCCATGGCCGTATACTCATGGGCCAGCCGGACAGTTGCCGCATACAAGGAAGATTCCACAAGACTTGGCGATCAAGACAAGGACTCCTCCCCCACCGGCGTATTCGGCTAGGACTCTTGTTATCCTAGGCCTCTGGTGCATTATATAAACCAGGGCCAGGCTAGTCGACAGATATACAATATAGAACAACAACCATACCATAGGCTAGCTTCTAGGGTTTAGCCTCCTTGATCTCGTGGTACATCTACTCTTCGAGAGGGCCCGAACCTGGGTAAAAACATCGTGTCCCTTGTCTCCTGTTACCATCCGCCTAGACGCACAGTTCGGGACCCCCTACCCGAGATCCGCCGGTTTTGACACCGAAAGTACTGTAATGAACTCATTCTTTATTTATATTGGTATTAAACCTACTGTATTCCAAGTTCTCTATGGTTCGTACCCTTACATACTAGCCATAGATGCATCAAAATAAGCAAACAACACACGAAAAACAGAATCAGTCAAAAACAGAACAGTCTGTAGCAATCAGTAGCTAACGCAAACTTATGGAACCTTAAAAATCCTACCAAAATAGGACGTCCTAAACAATTTGTTTATTGAACAACAGAAAAAAGAATCAATGCAAAAGCTCGTTTTTGTGATTTATTGAATTTTTTTCTCGTGAGCTCAAAGTTTCTGTTTTTCAGCAGAATCAAATCAACTCATATCATAGGTTATCCTATAGGTTCTACTTGGCACAAACACTAAATAAAAAATGAAAACACATCTATACAGAAAGTAGATGCAAAATTTATTACTAAACAGGAGCAAAAACAAAAAACATAAAGAAAATTGGGTTACCTCCCAACTAGCGCTATCATTTAATGCCCCTAGCTAGGCATAAAAGCGCAGATAGATCTAAGTAGTGCCATAATAATAAGATAGATCTTGAATACTCATCTCATATTCTCTACGTTCGGCAGCGAGTTTCCTTTGAGGCAAGCAAAAATAATCAAAAGGGCTAAATTTAGTGGGACAAAAGTCCCCAAGATCAATCTCAGGAGGAACGAGTTCCTCCCTTGGCCCTTCATAATGCACAACTAATTCATCACTAAAAGCATTCTTTTGGCAAAATTTCGTGAGCCTATACTCAAGAGAGTATCCTAGCTCATTATTTCGAAGAGAAAAATCATTATTAAGTTCAGAAATTCTATCAATCAAGACATTGGTAGGAACCTTTTTTCTAATGTTTTCATTGAAAGCAACATAGTCCGAAGATTGAAAACGCCTAATTTCCTCTTGATCAAAGAGGACCGCCTCTGTGGGAGGACGACAGGCGTCCACCCTATAGTGCGCAAAGATTTATTTGGCCTCTATTATTATAAATCTAAAATCATGACCCAAAAAGATAGTAACAGCACGCTTAACAGAAGAATGCTCAATATTGGAAAATTCTAGGAAAATTCTTTGTAAGCAAGGATGCATATGCATAAATTGTCTCTCAAGTTCAATTACAAGCATAGCGATAGCCCAAGACTACTAGTTTTATGAAGAATAGAACCACCCATGGAAGGTAAAGCACCGGCACAAGTAAAGAAATCCTGAATAACACATTTTCCAATAATGTTACCACTACCGGTTCGAAACTTTTTAGTATGCAAGATAGGGGGGTCTTCAGCCAGAGCCTCGGAATTTTCCATGTTATCATTATTGTCCATATTGACGATAATTTCCCCAATTTCAGACATAACGGCAAACAAAAAGCGAGGAAGAAAAAGCGAGCGAAAGAGAGGGGAAGGAGAAGGCAAGCGGAAAGAGAGGAGATTGGGAAAGAGAGGGCGAATAAAACAGCAAGGGTGAAGTGGGAGAGAGGAAAACGAGAGGAAAATGGCAAATAATGTAAATGCGAGGGAGATGAGTTTGTGATGGGTACTTGGTATGTCTTGACTTGAGCGAAGACCTCCCCAGCAACAGCTTGCGTTGGTTTTCCTTGTAGAGGAAAGGGTGATGCAGCACATTAGCGTAAGTATTTCTTTCAGTTTTTGACAACCAAGTTATCAATCCAGTAGGAGGCTCCTCACAAGTCCCACGAACCTACACAAACAAACAAAGAACTCGCAACCAACGCGATAAAGGGGTTGTCAATCCCTTCACGGCCACTTGCAAAAGTGAGATCTGATAGAGATAATATGATAAGATAAATATATTTTTGGTATTTTATAATATAGATGCAGAAAATAAAGAAGCAAATAAAAGTAGTTTGGAAACTTATATGATAAGAGATAGACCCGGGGGCCATAGGTTTCACTAGTGGCTTCTCTCAAGATAGCATAAGTATTATGGTGGGTGAACAAATTACTGTCGAGCAATTGATAGAAAAGCGAATAATTATGATGTTATCTAGGCATGATCATATATATAGGCATCACGTCCAGGACAAGTAGACCGACTCCTGCCTGCATCTACCTATTACTCCACACATCGACCGCTATCCATCATGCATCTAGAGTATTAAGTTCATAAGAACAGAGTAACACATTAAGAAAGATGACATGATGTAGAGGGATAAACTCAAGCAATATGATATAAACCCCATCTTTTTATCCTCAATGAAATCAATACAATACGTGTCTTGCAACCCTTTCTGTCACTGGGTAAGAACACCGCAAGATTGAACCCAAAGCTAAGCACTTCTCCCATGGCAAGAAAGATCAATCTAGTAGGCCAAACCAAACCGATAATTCGAAGAGACTTGCAAAGATAACTCAATCATACATAAAAGAATTCAGAGGAGATTCAATTATTATTCAAAGATAAACTTCATCATAAACCCACAATTCATCGGATCTTGACAAACACACCGCAAAAAGAGATTACATCAAATAGATCTCTACAAGAGAGGGGGAGAACATTGTATTGAGATCCAAAAAAGAGAGAAGAAGCCAACTAGCTAATAACTATGGACCCTAAGGTCTGTGGTAAACTACTCACAACTCATCGGAGGGGCTATGGTATTGATGTAGAAGCCCTTCATGGTGGATTCCCCCTCCGGCAGAACACCCGCGACCGCTCCAAGATGGGATCTCGCGGATACACAAGGTTACGGTGGTGGAAATATTTCTTTGGTGGCTCCCTGGATGTTTTCGGGGTATGTAATCTTATATAGGAGGAAGAAGTACGTCGGTGGCCGCCCGAGGGGCCCACGAGACAGGGGGCGCGCCCTATAGGGGTGGGCGCGCCCTCCTATCTCGCGGCCGCCTCGGCTGCTTCTTGGCTTGCACTCCAAGTCCTCTGGATCACGTTCGTTCCAAAAATCACGCTCCCGAAGGTTTCATTCCGTTTGGACTCCGTTTGATATTCCTTTTCTTCGAAATACTGAAATAGGCAAAAAAAACAGCAATACAGCCTGGGCATCCGGTTAGTAGGTTAGTCCCAAAAATGATATAAATGTGTAAAATAAAGCCCATAGAAATCCAAAACAGGTAATATAATAGCATGCAACAATTTAAAAATTATAGATATGTTGGAGACGTATCACGCACCACTTACGCACTAGACCCACACCACTTACACCGGCCCCAAAGCCAATTATTTCCCCCGGGTAGACTCATATGTCGCACACCACAAAATATAATTAGCTCAAGACTTTCACCCCGATTCACGAGGTTACTACCTTGTGCACCCCTAGCCAGCATGATACACTACATGCACCTAGACCTACCTGGGCCCACAACATGCACCACTACATGTACGTGTCCACAAAACGAACTAACCCATAATCAACTTTTTTTTGCCAAAACAATGTCGTCATTTTTATAATGGCTTGAAACTAGCAAGGTTTCTATTAAATAATAATTTCCTTAATTACAATAAGGTTCATTTTGTAACAACACAAAATTCCTACCTTCCCTCGAAAAAAAGAATTCTTCTCTCATGATCACGATGGCCTTGATACGTCTCCAACGTATCTATAATTTATGAAGCATTCATTCTATTTTATAATCTGTTTTGAATGATTACGGGCTTTATTATACACTTTTATATTACTTTTGGGACTAATCTACTAATCGGAATCCCAGCCCATATTGCTGTTTTATTGGATGTTTCAGTTTTTCGAAGAAAAGGAACATCAAACGGAGTCCAAACGGAATGAAACCTTTGGCAGCGTGATTTTTGGGAAGAATATGATCCGGGGACTTGGAGTTCATGTCAGAAGATCCTCGAGGAGGCCAGGAGATAGATGGGTGCGCCCACCCCCCTGGGCATGCCCCCTATCTCGTGGGCCCCTCGAGCACCCCACGACCGACTTCTTTCGCCTATATAGTCCCACGTACCCTAAAAACATCAACAGAGAAGATAGATCGGGAGTTCCGCCGCCGCAAGCCTCTGTAGCCACCAAAAACCTCTCGGGAGCCTGTTAAGCACCACGGAGGGGGGATCCCTCACCAGTGGCCATATTCATCATCCCGGCGCTATCCATGACGAGGAGGGAGTAGTTCACCCTCGAGGCTGAGGGTATGTACCAGTAGCTATGTGTTTGATCTCTCTCTCTCTCTCTCTCTCTCTCTCGTGTTCTTTCTCGTGTTCCCTCTATGGCACGATCTTGATGTATCCCGAGCTTTGCTATTATAGTTGGATCTTATGATGTTTCTCCCTCTCTACTCTCTTGTGATGAATTGAGTTTTCCCTTTGAAGTTATCTTGTCGGATTGAGTCTTTAATGATTTGAGAACACTTGATGTATGTCTTGTCGTGCTTATCTGTGGTGACAATGGGATATCATGTGCCACTTGATGTATGTTTTGGTGACCAACTTGCGAGTTCCTCCCATTAACCTGTGCATAGGGGTTGGCACACGTTTTCGTCTTGACTCTCCGGTAGAAACTTTGGGGCACTCTTTGAAGTACTTTGTGTTGGTTGAATAGATGAATCTGATATTGTGTGATGCATATCGTATAATCATGCCCACGGATACTTGAGGTGACAATGGATTATCTAGGTGACATTAGGGTTTTGGTTGATTTGTGTCTTAAGGTGTTATTCTAGTACGGACTATTTTATAGATTGATCCGAAATAATAACTTTGAGGTGGTTTCGTACCCTACCATAATCTCTACGTTTGTTCTCCACTATTAGTGGCTTTGGAGTGACTCTTTGTTGCATGTTGAGGGATTGTTATATGATCTATCTTTGTTATTATTGTTGAGAGAACTTGCACTAGTGAAAGTATGAACCCTAGGCCTTGTTTCCTACCATTGCAATACCGTTTACACTCACTTTTATTATTAGTTAACTTGCTGTTTTTATATTTTCAGATTAGAAATACCTATATCTACTATCCATATTGCACTTGTATCACCATCTCTTCGCCGAACTAGTGCACCTATACAATTTACCATTGTATTGGGTGTGTTGGGGACACAAGAGACTCTTTGTTATTTGGTTGCAGGGTTGTTTGAGGGAGACCATCTTCATCCTACGCCTCCCACGGATTGATAAACCTTAGGTCATCCACTTGAGGGAAATTTGCTACTGTCCTACAAACCTGTGCACTTGCAGGCCCAACAACGTCTACAAGAAGAAGGTTGTGTAGTAGACATCAAGCTCTTTTCTCGCGCTGTTGCCGGGGAGGTGAGTGCTTGAAGGTATATCTTTAGATCTTGCAATCGAATCTTTTTGTTTCTTGTTTTATCACTAGTTTAGTTTATAAAAAGAAAACTAAAAAATGGAATTGAGTTTGTCTCATACGCTTCATCTTTTTAATATCTTTCGTGAGAATGATGGTAAGGAAAATTGTGCTCAAGTGCTAGAAAAATAAATCTATAAAATGTTTGTCACTAAATCTTTGAATGATGAGCATGATTGCAATGTTGTTAGTATGAGCTCTTTGAATATCCATAGTACTAATGATGATTGCACTAGTCATGATGAAAATATCTCTTATAAGCATGTCATCTTTTGTGGAGTGCATGTTTGCATGAACACGCCAAATAGGGAAGCTAGATATTGCAAGAGGCATAAGCATTTAGAAACTAAATGGTTGCAAGAAAGGCTAAATGTAAGCGCTGAAAATTTAAGATATCTTTACCGTACTTGTGAACTTTGCAATGAACATGGTCATTTAAATCTCCGATGCAAATTGTTTCATGATCGAATCGTGTTCGAAAATTGTGATGATTTGATCTCCCTTGCTCATTACAATGAACTTAGTTTCTTTTGTGTTATGAAGAATTGAAACGTGCAACTAAGCTTATTCCAAAATTTAATCTTGAGCATTTCCTTGATATTGATCTAGAGAAGATTTATATGTATTGTACGGTGAATTGCATTGAAAATCCTTATATTGCCAATTACCTAAAGAAAATAAAGAAAATAGAAGATTATGAGAATAC
Source organism: Aegilops bicornis (assembly GCA_021605145.1). Classification (NCBI taxonomy): domain Eukaryota; kingdom Viridiplantae; phylum Streptophyta; class Magnoliopsida; order Poales; family Poaceae; genus Aegilops; species Aegilops bicornis. Next base: position 1,341,625 of record CM038670.1, on the reverse strand, counting down.
TAATGAAAGGAAAGAGACTTCCCAATCCCCTCCTATTATTTCTTATGATGAATCAGGTAACAAGGAGGAGCTTTCTATTCAACCAATCCCATCAATAAAGAAGGTTGAACCCACACATAATGTGAAGAAGAAACGGAAGAGAAGGACCAGCAAAGGTAAAAAGGTATCCCTCCCAAATGATGTTGCTCCTACTACTCATTGTGATGATTATAATTGCTATACTATTGGTGCTATCCATACTATTAATGATGAGAATGATTATGCCTATGATATGAAAAGGCCCAAGCTTGGGGAAGCTATGTTTGATGAGGATGACATATTTGAGAATATATTTGCTGACATTAATGTTTGTTCCAAGCTTGGGGATGCTACATTTAATGAAGATGATATTTTTAGCATCCCATGTTTTGATATGCAAAGTTGTTATGATGATAGCATGCCTCTTACCTATGATGATTATATTGATGAAAGTGGGTTTGGAAGAGTGTCAACTTTAGGAAGTAGTGATCCCACTATTTTGGAGGATGTTGAATCTTATAATATTTATGAAAGTGGATTTGGAAGAGTGTCAACTTTATTTACTGATGATTCCACTATCTTGGAAGAGGTTTCAATCGATTATGATAAGAACAAAGTTGCTACTTATGATGATTATTGTGATGAAACTTATGCTATAAAAAGTAGTGATGAATATATTTATAAAACTTGTCATGATTATGGTTACCCCTTTTCTGAAAATTACTCTTTTAATGTGGAAACAATTTATAGTATTCAAGTCTCTTATGATACTCCCACCATTCCGAATGAGAAAAAATTTGCTTATGTGGAGAGTAATAAATTTTCTATGCTTGATGCTTTAGGTGCTGGTTATATTGTTGAATTCATTCATGAAGCTACTGAAAATTATTATGAGAGAGGATCATATGCTTCTACATATTGCAATAATATCAAGTTTCCTCTCTATGTGTTGAAAATTTTGAAGCTATGCTTGTTTTTCCTTACTATGCTAGTTGATTATTGTTCCCATAAGTTGTTTGCTCATAAAATCCCCATGCATAGGAAGTGGGTTAGACATAAATGTGCTAGTCATATTCTTCATGATGCTCTCTTTATGTTTCAATTCTTATCTTTTATGTGAGCATCATTGCCATCATCATGCCTAGCTAGAAAGGCATTAAAGAAAAGTGATTGTTGGGAGACAACCCAATATTTACTCTTACTGTTTTTGTGTGTCCACATGATTATGCTACTATAGTAATCATGTTTTATAGCTTTTGTTTCAATAAAGTGCCAAGTAGAGCCTTTGGGAAGACTTGGGTGAAGTCTTTATGATCTTGCTGTAAAAAACAAAAACTTTAGCGCTCACGATATTAGCTGCCATTTGTTTTACAGAAGAGTGCTTTTAGGTTGATTCTTTTTGCAGATGATTAATAGACAAATTCCTCAGGTCCACCAATTTAATTCATAATTTTTGGAGTTCTAGAAGTATATGTTTGATACATATTACTACAGACTGTTCTGTTTTTGACAGATTCTATTTTCATTGTGTTGTTTGCTTATTTTGATGCATCTATGGCTAGTATATAAGGGTATGAACCATAGAGAACTTGGAATACAGTAGGTTTAACACCAATATAAACAAAGAATGAGTTCACAACAGTACCTAAGTGGTGGTTTGTTTTTTTGTACTAACGTAGCTTACGAGTTTTGTTTTGAGTTTCGTGTTGTGAAGTTTTCAAGTTTTGCGTAAAGATTCGATGGACCATGGAATAAGGACAACCAAGAGCCTAAGCTTGGGGATGCCCCGGATGGCATCCCCTCTTTCGTCTTCGTTCATCGATAACTTTACTTGGAGCTATATTTTTGTTCGCCACATGATATGTGTTTTTCTTGGAGCGTCAATTTATTTTGTTAGTATTTTCTTGTTGTTATTTAGATTAATGTTTTCCATCTTTGTTTTCAATAAAAATGTCAAGGATAGCGTTTACCATGCTTATTTTGCATGTATACATGTTGCTGTTTGAAAACAGAAAGTTTACCGCTGTTGCAAAAATTCCCTAGAAAAGTCAGAGAGTGATATAATGTTGAAACTTTTTGCATAATGATCTCTGATAAATCTTCTACATATTAGTATTTTTATTACAATTTTTGGAGTTAGGTAAGTATGATGAATCTTGTATTCTTTACAGACTATACTGTTTTGGCAGATTACTGTTATGTCTGCATTGTTTGCATATGTTTGCTTGTTTAATGATTCTATTTGAGGATAGGGGTATTAAATATGCAGATACATTTACTATACAATGTTGAATAATAATGTTAGTAATTTGTTACAATAGAAAATGATAAGATTTTGCATTGTTTTATACTAACTTATCTCACGAGTTCTTGTTGAGTTTGGTGTGGATGAAGCTTTTTATAAAAAGAGAAACCATGATATGAGAGGAATTAAGGAGACACAAAAGTTCAAGCTTGGGGATGCCCAAGGAACCCCAAGATAATATTTGAAGAAGTCTCAAGCATCTATGCTTGGGGATGCCCCGGTAGGCATCCCACGTTTCTTCTTCAACAATTAACGGTTAGTATTGATTGAACCTAATTTTTTGCTTCTTCACATGAGTTGTGCTATCCTTGCGAAGTCATTTTATTTTGCTTTGCATGCTGTTTGAATAAAATACCAAGATCTGAAATTCTTTAATGAGAGAGAATCTTCACATAGTTACATAATTATTTTGCTACTCATTGATCTTCACTTATATCTTTTCGAATTAGTTTGTCATTTACTCGTGTGCTTCACTTATATCCTATGAGTAAATGGTTGAATGAGTTGAATGTCACAAATCTAAAGTTATATATGTTTCATTTGCTTATCCCATGGGGAGTAATGACTTCACATATAAGAAGTAGAGGTTGTAAATTTATTGACGGTTAGCAAGCATTGAATTGGTCATTTGAGAAATTCATGAAAGAATATTAAAGGAAGAGAGATTTCACATATAAATATATTATCATGGACATCTTTTATAATTGTGAGCACTCATTAAGTATGACATGCTAAAGAGTTGATGTTGGACAAGGAAGACAACGTAATGGGTTATGTTTTCTCACATCTCAGTTAAAGCATTGTCATGGATCATTCAAACATGTTGAGCATGCTTTTCCCCCTCATGCTAGCCTAAATATCTGTACTAAGCGGGAATACTGCTTGTGCATCCAATATCTTTAAACCCAGTTTTTGCCATGAATGTCCACCATACCTACCTATATGCGGTATTTACCTGTCTTTCCAAGTAAATTTGCATGTGCCAAACTCTAAACCTTCAAATTATAATCTGTTTTGTATGCCCGAATTGCTCATGTAGCAACGAGGGGCTGTCAGTGTCTTTTATGCTAGGTGGGTAATTCTCAAGATGAGTGGACTCCGCTCATCATTCACGAGATAAATGGCTGGTATTCGGGATGCCCAGTCCCATGATCAAAAAGATCAAAATCAAATCAAAATAATTGCAAACAAAACTCCCCCAGGTTTGATGTTAGTTGGAGGCACCCGTTGTTTCGGGCAAGCCATGGATTGATGATTGTTGGTGGAGGGGGAGTAAAATCTTTACCATTCTGTTTGGGAACCACCTATAATTTATGTAGTATGGAAGATATTGGGAACTCTTGGTTGTTATGTTGACAATGAGATCATACCTCTCAAAATTATTTATCTCTATTGCAAAATTGAGCTCTGGCACCTCTGCAAATCCCTGCTTCCCACGGCGAAGGGCCTATCTTTTACTTTATGTCTTTTACTTTATGCAAGAGTCAAGGTGATTTTCACCTTTCCCTTTTTTATTTTATCCTTTGGCAAGAACTTTGTGTTGGGGTGATCCTGATATATATATCCAATTGAATGTAAGTTAGCATGAACTATTATTGTTGACATCACCCAAAGGTGAATACGTTTGGAGGCAACACTATAAGCCCCTATCTTTCTCAGTGTTCGATTAAAACTCCATAACCACAACTATTGCGTGAGTGTTAGCAATTGTAGAAGACTATATGATAGTTGAGTATGTGAAGTTTGGTAAATCAAAGCTCTGACATAGACCCTTCCTGAAAATAAGATGAATTGCAATTGTTTGATGACTAAGAATGAATTTTGCTAGTATTCAAGAAAGTTTATGGTCTATGCTTTAACATGTGAATAGCTTGTTACTTTATCATGAAAAGTTTTATGAGATGAACTATTGTTATGACATATAAACATGCTAGAAAAGGTGATTGAAATTATTATTGATCAAACTTGTGCACCTCTAGCATTCACACTTCATAAATTCTTTCTTTTATCATTTACCTACTCGCGGACGAGCTGGAATTAAGCTTGGGGATGCTGATACGTCTCCAACGTATCTATAATTTATGAAGCCTTCATGCTATTTTATTATCTGTTTTGAATGATTACGGGCTTTACTATACACTTTTATATTACTTTTGGGACTAACCTACTAACCGGAAGCCCGGCCCATATTGCTGTTTTATTGGATGTTTCAGTATTTCGAAGAAAAGGAATATCAAACGGAGTCCAAACGGAATGAAACCTTTGGCAGCGTGATTTTCGGGAAGAATATGATCCGGGGGACTTGGAGTTCATGTCAGAAGATCCTCTAGGAGGCCAGGAGATAGCTGGGCGTGCCCACCGCCCTGGGCGCGCCCCCTGTCTCGTGGGCCGCCACAAGCCTCTGTAGCCACCAAAAACCTTTCGGGAGCCCGTTCCGGCACCCTGTCGGAGGGGAGATCCCTCACCGGTGGCCATCTTCATCATCCCGGCACTATCTATGACGAGGAGGGAGTAGTTCACCCTCGAGGTTGAGGGTATGTACCAGTAGCTATGTGTTTGATCTCTCTCTCTCTCGTGTTCTCTCTCGTGTTCCCTCTATGGCACGATCTTGATGTATCCCAATCTTTGCTATTATAGTTGGATCTTATGATGTTTCTCCCCCTCTACTCTCATGTCATGAATTGAGTTTTCCCTTTGAAGTTATCTTGTCGGATTGAGTCTTTAATTATTTGAGAACACTTGATGTATGTCTTGCCGTGCTTATCTATGGTGACAATGGGATATCATGTGCCCCTTGATGTATGTTTTGGTGACCAACTTGCGGGTTCCGCCCATGAACCTATGCATAGGGGTTGGCACACGTTTTCGTCTTGACTTTCCGGTAGAAACTTTGGGGCACTCTTTGAAGTACTTTGTGTTGGTTGAATAGATGAATCTGATATTGTGTGATGCATATCGTATAATCATGCCCACGGATACTTGAGGTGACAATGGAGTATCTAGGTGACATTAGGTTTTGGTTGATTTGTGTCTTAAGGTGTTATTCTAGTATGAACTCTTGAATAGATTGATCCGAAAGAATAACTTTGAGGTGGTTTCGTACCCTACCATAATCTCTTCATTTGTTCTCTGATATTAGTGGCTTTGGAGTGACTCTTTGTTGCATGTTGAGGGATTGTTATATGATCTATCTATGTTATTATTGTTGAGAGAACTTGCACTAGTGAAAGTATGAACCCTAGGCCTTGTTTCCTACCATTGCAATACCGTTTACGCTCACTTTTATCATTAGTTACCTTGCTGTTTTTATAATTTCAGATTACAAAAACCTATATCTACCATCCATATTGCACTTGTATCACCATCTCTTCGCTGAACTAGTGCACCTATACAATTTACCATTGTATTGGGTGTGTTGGTGACACAAGAGACTCTTTGTTATTTGGTTGCAAGGTTGTTTGAGAGAGACCATCTTCATCCTTCCCCTCCCACGGATTGATAAACCTTAGGTCATCCACTTGAGGGAAATTTGCTACTGTCCTACAAAACTGTGCACTTGCAGGCCCAATAACGTCCACAAGAAGAAGGTTGTGTAGTAGACATCAGGCCTCACCCTATAATCTAGGAGTCGATCCAATCTCCCCACGGGGGCCAAGTTGCACGCAGTAGATATTTTTGGTTGGTTGCAAATTTCTCTCCAAAACGGTTTATTATGAGAAAATCACCTTATATATATTTTTACTTCCAAAGACATGTGGCGACAAAAGCATGGAAAAAATCGTAGGAGGCACGGATAGATACGTGCACATGTTGTCTTTTTCTACTACAATTGGAATTGTTGGCAAATTGCATGTGCAGTTTTCATGTTTCAATTTATCTTGAAAATTATGTTGTACACATTTACACAGGCGATTGAATTATTGTTTTCATATGTTAATAATCCCTAAATATTGACCACGTGACACATGTGGTAAGAAATCCAAACAATTCAAAAAAAATCCCTAAATATTGAATTTAAGCATGCACCTAGAAATTATCAGTCATGGAACCAACATCTCTTTCGTAGAGATTAAGGTACTTCCACATTAAATCTAATACTACAAATTCAAAGGATCAATGATACGTCTCCAACGTATCTATAATTTATGAAGCATTCATGCTATTATATTATCTGTTTTGGATGTTTACGGGCTTTATTATACACTTTTATACTATTTTTGGGACTAACCTATTAACCGGAGGCCCAGCCCATATTGTTGTTTTCTTGCCTATTATAGTGTTTCGAAGAAAAGGAATATCAAAGGGAGTCCAAACGGAATGAAACCTTCGGGAGTGTGATTTTTGGAATGAACGTGATCCATGAGACTTGGAGTTGAAGTCAAGGAAGTTTCGAGGTGGCCACGGGGGTGGGGGACGCCCCCCCTACTGGGCGCGCCCCCTATCTCCTGGGCCCCTCGAGCGTTCCCCGGCCGACTTCTTTCACCTATATAAATCCATATACCCTAAAAACATCAAAGAAAGCAATAGATCGTGAGTTCCGCCGCCGCAAGCCTCTGTAGCCACCAAAAACCAATCGAGACCCTGTTCCGGCACCCTTCCGGAGGGGTATCCCTCATCGGTGGCCATCTTCATCATCCCAGCGCTCTCCATGAATAGGAGGGAGTAGTTCACCCTCGGGGCTGAGGGTATGTACCAGTAGCTATGTGTTTGATCTCTCTCTCTCGTGTTCTTGACTTCGCACAATCTTGATGTATCGCGAGCTTTGCTATTATAGTTGGATCTTATGATGTTTCTCCCCCTCTACTCTCTTGTAATGGTTTGAGTTCTCCCTTTGAAGTTATCTTATCGGATTGAGTCTTTAAGGATTTCAGAACACTTGATGTATGTGTTGCTGTGCTTATCGGTGGTGACAATGGGATATTCACGTGATCTACTTGATGTATGTTTTGGTGATCAACTTGCGGGTTCCATGAACCTATGCATAGGGGTTGGCACACGTTTTCGTCTTGACTCTCCGGTAGAAACTTTGGGGCACTCTTTGAAGTACTTTGTGTTGGTTGAATAGATGAATCTCAGATTGTGTGATGCATATCGTATAATCATGCCCACGGATACTTGAGGAGACAATGGAGTATCTAGGTGACATTAGGGTTTTGGTTTGATTTGTGTCTTAAGGTGTTATTCTAGTATGAACTCTATGATAGATCGAACTGAAAGAATAGCTTCATAATATTTTACTACAGACTCTTGAATAGATAGATAAAAAAGGATAACTTTGAGGTGGTTTCGTACCCCACCATAATCTCTTCGTTTGTTCTCCACTATTAGTGACTTTGGAGTGACTCTTTGTTGCATGTTGAGGGATAGTTATATGATCCAGTTATGTTATTATTGTCGAGAGAACTTGCACTAGTGAAAGTATGAACCTTAGGCCTTGTTTCCTAGCATTGCAATACCGTTTACGCTCACTTTTATCATTAGTTACCTTGCTGTTTTTATAATTTCAGATTACAAAAACCTATCTCTACCATCCATATTGCACTTGTATCACCGCCTCTTCGCCGAACTAGTGCACCTATACAATTTACCATTGTATTGGGCGCGTTGGGGACACAAGAGACTCTTTGTTATTTGGTTGCAAGGTTGTTTGAGAGAGACCATCTTCATCCTACGCCTCCCATAGATTGATATACCTTAGGTCATCCAGTTGAAGGAAATTTGTTACTGTCCTACAAACCTCTGCACTTGGAGGCCCAACAACGTCTACAAGAAGAAGGTTGTGTAGTAGACATCAAGCTCCTTTTCGGGCGCCGTTGCCGGGGAGGTGAGTACTTGAAGGTATATCTTTAGATCTTGCAATCGAATCTTTTTGTTTCTTGTTTTATCACTAGTTTAGTTTATAAAAGAAAACTATAAAAAATGGAATTGAGTTTGCCTCATACGCTTCGTATTTTTAATATCTTTCGTGAGTACGATGAAAAGGAAAATTGTGCTCAAGTGCTAGAAGAAGAAATCTATAAAATGTTTGGTATTACATCTTTGAATGATGAGCATGATTGCAATGTTGTTAGTATGAACTCCTTGAATATCCATAGTACTAACGATGATTGCACTATGCATGATGAAAATATCTCTTATAAGCATGTCGATTTTTGTTGAGTGAATTGAGTTTGCAAGTACACACCAAATAGGGAAATAGATATTGCAAGAGGCATAAGCATTTAGAAACTAAATGGTTGCAAGAAATGCTTAATGTTAGTGCTGAAAATTTAAAATATCTCCGCCGTACTTGTGAATTTTGCAATGAACATGGTCATTTAAATCTCCGATGCAAATTGTTTCATGATCGAATCGTGTCCAAAAATTGTGATGACTTGATCTCCCTTGCACATCATAATGAACTTAGTTTGCTTTTAGGTTATGAAGAATTGAAACGTGCAACTAAGCATATTCCAGAATTTAATCTTGAGAATATTCTTGATATTGATCTAGAGGAAATTTCTATGTATTGTGCGGTGAATTGCATTAAAAATCCTTATATTGCCAATTACCTAAAGAAAAGAAAGCAAATGGAGGATGAAGAGAATACTAATGAAAGGGAAGAGACCTCCCAATATCCTCCTGTTATTTCTTATGATGAATCAGGTAACGAGGAGGAACTTTCTATTGAACCAATCTCATTAATAAGGAGCTCAAGGAAGAAGGTTGAACCCACACATAATGTGAAGAAGAAAAATAAAAGAAGGAGCAACAAAGGTAAAAAGGTATCTCTCTCAAATGATGTTGCTCCTACTACTCATTGTGATGATGGTAATTGCTATACTATTGGTGCTATTCATACTATTAATGATGAGAATGATTATGCTTATGATATGAAGCGGCCCAAGCTTGGGGATGCTATGTTTGATGAGGATGACATATTTGAGAATATATTTTCTGAAATTAATGTTTGTCCCAGGCTTGGGGAAGCTACATTTAATGAAGATGATATTTTTAGCCTCCCAAGTTTTGATATGCAAAGTTGTTATGATGATAGCATGCCTCTTCCTATGATGATTATATTGATGAAAGTGGGTCTGGAAGAGTGTCAACTTTAGGAAGTAGTGATCCCACTATTTTGGAAGATGTTGAATCTTATTGTGATGAATATGAAAGTGGATTTGGAAGAGTGTCAACTTTATTTAGTGATGATTCCACTATCTTAAAAGAGGTTTCAATCGATTATGATGAGAACAAAGTTGCTACTTATGATGATTATTGTGATGAAACTTATGCTATAAAAAGTAGTGATGATTATATTTATAAAACTTGTCATGATTATGCTTACCATTTTTCTGAACATTACTATTTTAATGTGGAAACAACTTTTGGTATTCGAGTCTCTTATGATACTCCCACTATTCTGAATAAGAAGAATTTTGCTTATGTGGAGAGTAGTAAAATTTATGTGCTTGTAGATCATGAAAAGAATGATTTATGTGCTGGTTATATTGTTGAATTCATTCATGATGATACTTAAAACTATTATGAGGGTGGAATATATGCTTGCAGGAATTGCAATAATATCAAGTTTCCTCTCTATGTGTTGAAAATTTTGAAGCTGTGCTTGTTTACCTTCCTATGCTAATTGATTATTGTTCCCATAAGTTGTTTGCTCAAAAAATCCGTATGCATAGGAAGTGGTTTAGACTTAAATGTGCTAGTCATATTTTTCATGATGCTCCTATTATGTTTCAATTCTTATCTTTTGTGTGAGCATCATTCAAATCATCATGCCTAGCTGGGGGTGTTAAACGTTAGCGCTTTTTGGAAGGCAACCCAATGTTATTTTTGTTTCTTGCTTTTTACTACTGTTTAGTAATAAATAATTCATATAGCCTCTGGTTAGATGTGGTTTTATGTTTTAATTAGTGTTTGTGCCAAGTAGAATCTTTGGGAAGACTTGGGTGAAGTCTTTGTGATCTTGCTATAAAAAACAGAAATTTAGTTCTCACGAGATTAGCTACCATTTTTTACTGGAGAGTGCTTTTTGGCTGATTATTTTTGAATATGATTAATAGACAAATTCCTCAGGTCCAACAATTTGTTTCATAATTGTTTGAGTTCCAGAAGTATACGTTTGATACGTATTACTACAGACTGTTCTGTTTTTGACAGATTCTGTTTCATATGTGTTGTTTGCTTATTTTGATGAATCTATGAGTAGTATCGGAGGGTATGAACCATATATAAGTTGGAATACAGTACATATTACACCAATATAAATAAAGAATGAGTTCATTACAGTATCAAAAGTGGTGATTTATTTTCTTATACTAACGGAGCTTACGAGTTTTGTTTTGAGTTTCGTGTTGCGAAGTTTTCAAGTTTTGGGTAAAGATTCGATGGACTATGGAATAAGGAGTGGAAAGAGCCTAAGCTTAGGGATTCCCTAGGCACCCCAAGGTAATATCCAAGTACAACCAAGATCCTAAGCTTGTGGATGCCCCGGATGGCATCCCCTCTTTCGTCTTCGTCTATCGGTAACTTTACTTGGAGCTATATTTTTATTGACCACATGATATGTGTTTTGCTTGGAGCGTCAATTTATTTTGTTAGTATTTGCTTGCTGTTATTTATAACAATGTTTTTCATCCTTATTTTCGATAAAAATGTCAAGGATAGGATTTACCATGCTTATTTTACAAGTATACATGTTGCTGTTTCAAAACAGAAAGTTTACCGCTGTTGAAATATTCCCTAGAAAAGTCAGAGAGTGATATAATGTTGAATATTTTTGCATATTGAGCTCTGATAAATCTTCTACAGCGTAGTATTTTTATTATAATTTTTGGAGTTAGGGAAGTATGATGAATCTTTCATTCTTTACAGACTATAATGTTTTGGCAGATTGCTGTTATGTTTGCATTGTTTGCATATGCTTGCTTGTTTCATGATTCTATTTGAGGATAGGAGTATTAAATATTCAGAGACATTTCGATTGAAATGTTGAATAATAATGTTAGTAATTTGTTACAGTAGAAAATGATAAGGTTTTTGCATTGGTTTATACTAACTTATCTCACGAGTTCTTGTTGAGTTTGGTGTGAATGAAGCTTTCGAGATTTAGGAAACCGAGATATAAAAGGAATTAAGGAAACACAAAAGCTCAAGCTTGGGGATGCCCAAGGCACCCCAAGATAATATTTCAAGAAGTCTCAAGCATCTAAGCTTGGGGATGCCCCGGTAGACATCCCACCTTTATTCTTCAACAATTAACGGTTAGTATCAGTTGAGCCTAAGTTTTTGCTTCTTCACATGAGTTGTGCTATCCTTGCAATGTCATTTTATTTTGCTTTTCTTTCTGTTTGAATAAAATACCAAGTTCTGAAATTCTTAAATAAGAGAGATTCTTCACATAGTTACATAATTATTTAACTACTCATTGATCTTCACTTATATCTTTTTGGAGTAGTTTGTCATTTACTCGTGTGCTTCACTTATATCCTATGAGTAAATGGTTGAATGAGTTGAATGTCATAAATCTGAAATTATATATGTTTCATATGCTTACCCCGTTGGGAGTAATGACTTCACATCTAAGAAGTAGAGGTAGTAAATTTATTGAAGTTAGCAAGTATTGTATTGGTCATTCGAACAATTCATGAAAGAATATTTAAGGAAGAGATATTTCACATATAAATATACTATCTTGGACATCTTTTATAATTGTGAGCACTCATTAAGTATGACATGCTAAAGAGTTGATGTTGGACAAGGAAGACAATGTAATGGGTTATGTTTTCTCACATCTCAGTTAAAGTATATTGTCATGGATCATTCCAACATGTTGAGCTTGCCTTTCCCCCTCATGCTAGCCAAAATTACTTGCACAAAGTAGAGATACTACTTGTGCTTCCAAATATCCTTAAACCCAGTTTTTGCCATGAGAGTCCACCATACCTACCTATGGATTGAGTAAGATTCTTCAAGTAAGATGTCATCGGTGCAAGCAATAAAAATTGCTCTCTAAATATGTATGACTTATTAGTGTGAAGAAAATAAGCTTTATACGATCTTGTTATGGAAGCAATAAAAGCGACGGACTGCATAATAAAGGTCCATATACAAGTGGCAATATAAAGTGACGTTCTTTTGCATTAAGATTTTGTGCATCCAACCATAAAAGCTCATGACAACCTCTGCTTCCCTCTGCGAAAGGCTTATCTTTTACATTATGTCTTTTACTTTTTGCAAGAGTCAAGGTGATCTTCACCTTTCCCTTTTTCATTTTATCCTTTGGCAAGCACCTCGTGTTGGAAAGATCCTGATATATATATCCAATTGGATGTAAGTTAGCATGAACTATTATTGTTGACATCACCCAAAGGTGAATACTTGGGAGGCAAAACTATAAGCCCCTATCTTTCGCAGTGTCCGATTAAAACTCCATAACCATAAGTATTGTGTGAGTGTTAGCAATTGTGGAAGACTATATGATAGTTCAGTATGTGGAGTTTGATAAATCAAAGCTCTGACATAGACCCTTCCTGAAAATAAGATGAATTGTAATTGTTTGATGACTGAGAATGAAGTTTGCTAGTTTTCAAGAAAGTTTATGGTCTATGCTTTAACATGTGAATAGCTTGTTACTTGATCATGAAAAGTTTTATCAGATGAACTACTGTTATGACATATAATCATGCTAGAAAAGTTGATTGAAATTATCATTGATCAAACTTGTGGACCTGCTAGCATTCACACTTCATAAATTCTTTCTTTTATCATTTACCTACTCGAGGACGAGCATGAATTAAGCTTGGGGATGTTGATACGTCTCCAACATATCTATAATTTATGAAGCATTCATGCTATTATATTATATGTTTTGGATGTTTACGAGCTTTATTATACACTTTTATATTATTTTTGGGACAAACCTATTAATCGGAGGCCCAACCCATATTGTTGTTTTCTTGCCTATTTCAGTGTTTCGAAGAAAAGGAATATCAAAGGAGTCCAAACGGAACGAAACCTTCGGGGGCGTGATTTTTGGAACGAACATGATCCAGGAGACTTGGAGTTGAAGTCAAGGAAGATTCGAGGTGGCCACGAGGGTGGGGGCGCCCCCCCCCCTACTGGGCGCGCCCCCTGTCTCGTGGGCCCCTCGAGCGTTCCCCGACCGACTTCTTTCACCTATATAAGTCCATATACCCTAAAAACATCAAAGTAAACAATAGATCGGGAGTTCCGCCGCCGCAAGCCTCTGTAGCCACCAAATACCAATCGGGGCCTTGATCGGGCACCCTGCTGGAGGGGGGATCCCTCACCGGTGGCCATCTTCATCATCCCAACGCTCTCCATGAAGAGGAGGGAGTAGTTCACCCTCGGGGCTGAGGATATGTACCAGTAGCTCTGTGTTTGATCTCTCTCTATCTTGTTCTTGACTTTGCACGATCTTGATCTATCGCGAGCTTTGCTATTATAGTTGGATCTTATGATGTTTCTCCCCCTCTACTCTCTTGTAATGGATTGAGTTTTCCCTTTGAAATTATCTTATCGGGTTGAGTCTTTAAGGATTTGAGAACACTTGATGTATGTCTTGCCGTGCTAATCTGTGGTGACAATGGGATATTCACGTGATCGACTTGGTGTATGTTTTGGTGATCAACTTGTGGGTTCCATGAACCTATGCATAGGGGTTGGCCCACGTTTTCGTCTTGACTCTCCGGTAGAAACTTTGGGGCACTCTTTGAAGTACTTTGTGTTGGTTGAATAGATGAATCTCAGATTGAGTGATGCATATCATATAATCATGCCCACGGATACTTGATGTGACAATGGAGTATCTAGGTGACATTAGGGTTTTGGTTGATTTGTGTCTTAAGGTGTTATTCTAGTATGAACTCTATGATAGATCGAACGGAAAGAATAGCTTCATATTATTTTACTATGTACTCTTGAATAGATAGATAAAAAAGGATAACTTTGAGGTGGTTTCGTACCCCACCATAATCTCTTCGTTTGTTCTCCACTATTAGTGACTTTGGAGTGACTCTTTGTTGCATGTTGAGGGATAGTTATATGATCCAGTTATGTTATTATTGTCGAGAGAACTTGCACTAGTGAAAGTATGAACCTTAGGCCTTGTTTCCTAGCATTGCAATATCGTTTACGCTCACTTTTATCATTAGTTACCTTGCTGTTTTTATAATTTGAGATTTCAAAAACCTATATCTACCATCCATATTGCACTTGTATCACCGTCTCTTCGCCGAACTAGTGCACCTATACAATTTACCATTGTATTGGGTGTGTTGGGGACACAAGAGAATCTTTGTTATTTGGTTGCAGGGTTGTTTGAGAGAGACCATCTTCATCCTACGCCTCCGACGGATTGATAAACCTTAGGTCATCCGCTTGAGGGAAATTTGCTACTGTCCTACAAACCATTGCACTTGGAGGCCCAACAACGTCTACAAGAAGAAGGTTGTGTAGTAGACATCAATCAACTTAATACATTAACATCACATATGGATGTAGCCCAGGAATCCAACGAGTAGAGGGAAAAGGAGGAACAAAAGCTGGAAGAAGAACGATCTGCCAGAAGCAGCGCCATCAGCCTCCTAGCCTCACAACTCTAGGTCTCCAGCCTTGTGAACTCCAATTTTTTTCTTGCAAAATACAAATGGCAAAGTTGCTGTTGCAGGTTAGGACTTAGTGAAAATTACAGTTATGCTAAAACAGTTATAAGGACTAGCAGTGTTGACATGATGGTTACAACAAGCAAACAAAACTAAGCTCACAAGTTGCCACTTACTTTTAACATCAAACAATTATATTAAGATGGCCACTTTAGAGCTAGATTTTACCATGCAACATAAACTTGTCATAGCAACAAAAGGCATGGCATGAAAGTATTGACAACATAATGCAAATAATTTTTAGGAAGCATGGCCATAGGAGTTATAGTTTTAGTGGCAACCTTCAAGCAAAGTTGCATAGTTTTATAACAGAAAGGGTTGCTATTATTGGTAGAGGTACACTAAGGTTGGCTAGCCATCGATGATGGCCAGTGGGCCAGGGGCCACATGACTGGGAGCATTTGTGTGTGTGTGTGACTGTCGTGGGACCCGGATGTCAGTGGCTTACTCTGAAAACAAAAGGAGGGTTTATAGTTAAGTGGGAACCATCAAGCAAATTCGCAAAGTTTTATAGCTGACAGCTTTATACTTGCTGAGATGCACAAAGTAAAATGATGGCATGTTGGAGGCAATAAATAAATATGCTACATGGCTTGTCATGGCATCTAATTGCACAGAATGCTAGTCCAAATCATGGAGAACAAGACATACAAACATGAGCATCTCCATAAGAGCTGGTAGCTCTACCAAAAAGCAATCAACAACTAAAAAAGGTTCAAATATAGTATCAAGCACTTAATAATAGAAAGACACATAACAAATTTTTGGAGTAGAAGTGCAGGTGAACATCAAATTCTACCACAACAACAGTACAAATTTAGCCTAGGGTTCATATACATCATAATCCAGCCCCCAAAAGCATGTACTCAATCACTACCACCACAACTGTAAGCACGAGCAGTACGAAGATTAGGAGTGGGGAGGCTTACTCTAAACAATGGTACCGCCGCCGTTCAGACGAGGGGAGCGGCGAGGGGAGCGTGGAGAACGTCGGGGAAGCGAGTTTGCGACCACTATCCTCCTCCTCTTACGCTTTGAAGTCTCTGGTGACTCTGTTGGAGGCTCCACAATCTGCAACGGCACCTTGTGCACCGTGGGTTCCTGATCTAGTGGATGCTCTACCATGGATCTGAACGCCCACCACCTGTGCCTGTCCCACGGGTTGGACGAATTGGCCTGCTCCATCGCCCATAGGAGGATCTGGATCTTGTGCATCAGTTGTGCGGGTGGGGAGGGCGAAAGCTTCTTTTTCTCCCTGGATGCCATTTCCCTGAAAGTGGCCATTGACGTCCAGTTCAACTTCCTTGTGTTGTTAAACCAAGAATAGATCTCCTTCAACCTGGCCATCTTGACCTAGTCGCCCCGACGATCTCCATGAAGTAGGCATTCTCGCCGTTGGTGATCTGCTCCTCCATCGAGGTTCTTGCATGGATGGAAGATGGGGGTGGGGTGTGGAAGAGGAGACGAGCAAACTTGTGGCCGCGAGAAGGAGGAGAAGCTGCGGTGGACTTGGAATGCAGGAGAGGGAGGAGATGTCGTGGTTGTAATGGTGATGGGTGAGGGGAAGGACGATGGCTGCGACGGTTCTGTATTGGATGAGAGGGGCGGCGCGTGATTGTTTTTCTCCTATGACTTTTTTGTGAGACAATTTTTTTCCTATGACTAAAATGCCATAGATTAAAACGGTTCCAAAAAATCCCAACCACTGTAAAACTTTGTATATTAAATATAGATAATTCGGGCCAACCAAAGCCCACAACATGAGATATAGTACGCTTACAACTTAAATAACACCAAGACAAATATAGATAGATATATTTTTTAGCTAAAAAAGATAGATAGATAGATAGATAGATAGATGGTCGCCGCTTCTCCACCAGGCTCCTCCTTGCTCCTCCTCTAGGCGCCCTTCACTGCTCCTCCACGGTGTTGTTGATGGGGTACGGCAGAGTGTGCATGCGCTCCTCGGTGGGGAAGATGTTTTCGTGGTCCGTGAAGATGTTATGGGTGGTGAAAGCTATGAACTCGCAACCACACCAGAACACGCGGTCGATGAGGTAGAACGCGTCGAAGGGGTTGGTTAAGTGGGCAAGGATAGCAACCACAACCCCATTGTGCATGACCTCCTCGACTCGGTACATCCTTGGAGATCCACGAGGGAGGTGCCCGTAGCCGGCCCCAAGGAAGAAGTCATTGAACCCCCTTGCGCCCCTCACAACAAAAAAATGCACTTCCGTGATGATACGTGTTTGTCACAGTAGGTCGCGTTTTCTGTCATGCATGTCCATCCATGACGATTTTATGACAGAATCAAGATAGTCATACATGTGCTTTCGTAGAAGTGTTCCATGACATTACCAAAATTATCATCACAGAAGTGTCCACTTCCATGACAATAAATTGAGCGTCATAGAAGTGCTTTCGTCAAGGGTGACCGACACGTGGCATCCACCGTAACGGGACGCCGTTAAGCGCCGCTAAGCTATAGGGTCCGGTTTTGGATCCGATAACCCGCTAACAGCCACGACCAATGCCGATTTTCCACATGTAAAATTCTCATTGGCTGACGGAACCACGCGTCAGCTCAGCGTTGGCATAGGTGTCACTCATCCAACGGTCAAGATGGGCCTATGATATGTTGACACGTGGACGGGCCCAAAATTGTCCCATAAAGTTTAAATGGGACGGCCTAACTAAAGGCCCACAAGATTTAGCAGACCATAATGGTCCTGCCTAGATAAAGGCCCACAAGATTTTGCAGACCATAATGGGCCGGCCCACCTAAAGGCCCACAAGATTTAGCGGACCACAATGAGCCGATCCAGCTAAAGGCCCACAAGATCTTGTAGACCATAATGGGCCGGCCCAACTAAAGGCCCAGCATTCTCAGTTAAGGCCCACACGCCTAGTGTCAAATCGGCATGTCAACGGTGTGCCCTAAACTTGTCATCATCGCGGCCCATGGTCACTTCTGGCCCGTTAACATTCCGCTAAGTATTTGGGCCAAATTACGGCTCGGTGTATTCCCAACCTGTTAAAGGTCCTTCTTCATTTGGGTCCATTTACAGGCCATTGAAACTCTCGGCCCATAAACGACCGGTGAAGGATTTGGGTCATATTCGGCCATGTCTGACCTTCAGCCTGTTAGAGGCCCACTATAGATTTGGGCCACTTTCGGCCTGTTGTGATTTTCGGTCTGTTAACGTCGGACGAAATCCATGGGCCATATGTGGCCCAATGTCACATCGGGCCCATTAACGACGCATATAAAAATGACGCTAATCAAGCCCGGCCATACCCAGCCTGTTAAAGGCCCGTGTATTAGGTCGGCGCATTTACGGCCCGTCCGAATTTCGGTCTGTGAAAGATCCGCATTGTAAATGGGCCACCATTTTGGCCTGCTAAGACCAGTGAGTTATTTGGCACAATCAGGGCTCGATATCACTTTCGGCCTATTAAAGGCCCATGTTGTTTATGGGCTCGAGATATTTACACCTGTAAATGGCCTATTGTTACTGAGGGCCCAAATTATGTTTAGGCATGTTAAAGGCCCACTATGGGCACAGGCCTACCAGAAAAATATGAAAGCCTGTGCTGATTTAGGCCTAGATATTTTTAGTGGGCTACATGCAAATTTCGACCCATAATCGTTTTTAGCCCAATTGGAATGGGCCCGACGAATGTTGGCATGTTGGGCTCCTATGAAGCTTTCGGCCGTATACATTACTAAGATAAACCTACACTATACAAAAATAGCGTCGTAATTACTGTAGCCTTTGGCAGCATCATAAATGTTGTATCACAACAAAATTAATTCCAACCATACAACAAAAGGCACGTTGGCATAAATTTTGCAGTCCTTGCAGATAAAAGCACCATTAGATGTTGAGAAGCACAAATCATTTGACCTGAGTGCTAATGTTTCAGGTTGTAGAATCTGATGGAGCAGCATGATCTTGACCTTTTTTCCGCCATTGCTCTTGAACAACGAAGCGAATGTCTGATAATATGGTTTCGAAACTATTCATATCTTGACGACATTTGTCAACCACTATTCTTGTTTCGGATACGACGTCCATTAGGGATTGGACTTGTGTCTGGAGCACAGATATATCACTTTGTCTAGCCGGAAGATTTTGTTCAGTAGGCAATTTGCCAAGGTTACCTTGACAACCAACCCAGAATTACGCAGGAAGGTGCTTTTTGCACTGTTAGTGGAGATATACTGACGCACTGCAGCAAGACGTGACATTGTGCCCGTGGTAGCCTCTTCACCTTCAGGTGGTTGTGGTTGTTCAATCATTTGTTCCATAGCTTGCTGAAAGTTTGAACTTGTAGATTAGTGCACCAGATAAATTACTAATGAGACCAAAACAAACAAAGTAGGTTACACGTTTATACAAAACTTATTTTGGTGAACTACTGTAATACATTAGCATGTATTGTAGTGCCAACTACATAATAAAATCAGTTTCAGAACATATGTCCATGTAGCATGCCTACTATATTGTCTATTTCCTCACATTCGTTTGACATATAAGGATAAAGAGACATGATTTAAAGTAGGATGAATATAGTATGACATCATTCATATCATGGGCAAACAGATATATAACAAACATGCTATTTTATCATTGTGTGCGCACGTGAACATAACAACTAGATTACAGATCAAGACCAAAAGATTATCCTTCATCTCTTTTAAACCATGTAAGGTGAAATGATACGTTAAGACAACTGCGTATAAAAGTAAATAGAGTAACTGACATTGGCTATAAACCAAGTAGTCAAATGAACACATCACAGTACCAATCATTTCAAAGGCAGGAGGAGTAAGGACTTACAACAACGGCTTGAACTGGTGTGCTCATGCCCTTCATCTTGCTGGTGTGGCAATCCTTGAATGTTTGCACTGCATTCGGTTCAGGTTCTTTTTGGTCCGCATGGGCTTTCCTCTGTATTTGGAACAAGTCAATATAGATACGATAATATGGCACAGAAAAAAGTAGGAAGTAGCAGCTATTTACAAGAGCCTCACAGTGTGCAATATAACTACGAGATCCTGTTGTCTGTTGGAATTTCACTTTAGAACGGTTGGTCTTGTTCTTCAAACAGTTAGCCTAGAAGAAGATACACTTGTAAGGCACATACATAAATACAAGTTCAATATGTGGTCTGATCAAATACATATAGCCTACCTGATACTTTGGACCAAGCCAATGTTTAATGAGGACTGTCCAGTCTTCATCTGTAATAGATTCCACTGGAGATGTTTGGGCGATTTCATTGTTAGCCTTGCCTTTAAAGTGAGATTTTCTAATTAAGGTGGTACCGATACTGTCACAGAGCAGACTGAAAAACATGAGTGCATGCTTGTTTAGTTGCATCATCTTTCGCATCCAACTTGAACCTCATCTGTTGAAAAAAGAATGTGAGTCTTATTAGGAGGAAGCTAGAAAGTATGGGACAGAGCAAGACAATATTACTAATTGCGATGAATAACATTACTTACGGATAAATGGTCAAGGAAGGTGTTAAACTGGGTATTGTCTTTCTCATTCCTGTACTGGATCCACGTTGGGAGGATACGTGCATGACACCTAACGGCAACGGCTGCCTCTGATACTAACTTGGCTGACTCTGTAGCATCACGTGGCCTTTTTAAACCTGCCTCAAAATGGATCTCCATTCTTCCTCCTTTAGATTTTGTCAATCTGTCAAGCATTATCCCTGATGTCTATTTCCGCTTACGCCGTGGTGCTAGTTCAACAACGAATATGGGAAGTGTTAGTGTACATCAAACTGTGACAGTACATATAAAGGAGCATGCAACTGCAACTTGACTCGATCAGGTACCGTGTTGGTGTTGATTCTCATGAGTTTCATCTGATCTTGCCAAGTCCTGTTGTGTCAGCAGTGCTTCGGAAGTAGTGTTAGTTGTGAAGGCAGCTTGGGAACTGGCCAGTTCCGGAGCAAACGAACGAGTAACTCATTGAGATGCAGGTACAATTGAAGCGGATGCTGCAGCTGGTGGAGAAGGTGATACTGTGTTTGTAGATTTAGCTGGTGGACTTGGACCTTCTAGTGCACTATAAGTACCAGGAGAATCTCGATGGTAGATCATTTTCCGTTTCACCCGACGAGTAACACCACTCCCTACTATATTATTTTCCTTGCTCTTTTTTGACTTTGCCATGTTAAGCCGTACCCACAACACAAAAGAATAAAATCGCTCTTCAGAACTCATTGATGCATGATACAGACAAGCACTACTTTGATGTAAGACAACCATATGAAGATGGAATATGTAAGAAAACCAGGACGGCATGACATATTCACAGCTACGATGTGTAAACTAAGAAGAAGGATTTTCAAGAAAATAGAAGTAATGCAAGCTAGACACCATATGAAAGATGCAACCAATATTACTCTGCCAAGTTAAAAATGTCTTGTCATAAGTGGCAATTCGAAAAATTAGAAGCATTACAACATAGAAATCAATGCAAGATGCAACCACTATAAAACTACCATGTTAAAAGCGTCCAATCATGAGTGACTGATGCGGGATACACAACAGCAGTACTTTGATCTAAGAACATGGTATGATAGATAGATGCAGTGTATTCTAGACACAGAAAGCCATGTCACATGCACATGTATAACGTATAAACTCAGCAGGTGCAATTTAATCAAAACAGAAGAAATATAGGCTAGACAACATATGCAACATGAAACCAATTATCACACTGTCAACTTAGAGCAAGCACCTGCAATGGTGGAGTATGGGAGATGAACTCATCATGTAGACTTGGGACTTCAACTTCATTAGCAGTAGCAGTGGCAAATCTAGAGAGTCTCTGTTTGCGTTGGTGCAGCGGACCACCAACATCCCCTAACTTACTATTTTCCTTCCTATTATCTGATATTGCCTTACGAATTCAAAACCACAAGAAGATGAATGAAATTAGCTCTGCATAACTGGTTGATGCATGATACAGACGAACACTACTTTGATGTAAGGCAAGCGCAGGATAGGAGGATGGAATATATACAAAAAAAATACAGTGTTGCATATTCACACGTACGATAGGAGGATGGAATATGTATGAAAAACAGTAAGCAGAAGGCATTTCAACAATATTAGAAGAAATGAAATCTAGGCACCATATGAACATGCAACTAATATCACTCTTCATCTTCGTCCAGCACCAGCATCGCCTGCATCTTCCTTGACCACTTCATCTACACCGACGACCGAGGGAGGTATCGGCCCCACGCCGATTGGCGCCGCAACGTTGTCGAGTCCTCCTCTGCTGGCCCCTCTGACATGGCATACAACACGTGTCGGTCCCATCGACGCATGCCTGGTGCTGGCAACACTGACATGCGCATTCATCCACGACGTGTCCCCGGGCCTGGCAAACCTGGTGTGGCGCCTCGTCAACATTGACTTCGTCCGTCTACGTATGACAGGTGTAGCAACACCAACGCATGCCTTCGTCTACGACGTGTCCATGGGCTAGGCAAACCCCACGCGATGCCTCGTCGACACCGTCTTCTTCCTGACGCACCATTACCTTGACACCATTGCACCCATGACTAGCACGGCTCCTCCTTGCGCCCGCGGCTCCACAACGACTACCTTGACACCACTTCGCCCATGACTAACATGGTGCCTCCTTGCGCCCATGGCTCCACAGCGACTACCTCGACACCACTTCGCCCATGACTAACCGGTGCCTCCTTGCGCCCGCGGCTCCATTACGACTACCTCGACACCAGCTACCCTGATTCGATATCGACCATAACGTCCTTCGCTCGTCTTCCTCGATCATGGCTACACCATCATACGCTCTCGGCTACCTCAATAACGACACAAAGGGCTACAACCTTGCTTGAGCAACCTCATCGGTTTTCACTCCAGCAACGACTTCCGCGATGCATCGACCCTTACGACTGTGAGGGATGTCCGTCGGCTTACCTTCAGATTCTCCTTCAATCTCACCATCTGCGTCGCTACCATTGTGACAGTTGGGAGATGTCGAGTATCGTGATTATTAGGAAATATAGGATAGACTAAGTAGCTTGTCTTGTACTCTAAGTTAGTCATGCTCACGAGGCTTAAGCAATACAACAACAATTCCATCAATCTCCCTCTATTCTTCTGCACCGAAGTTCAATGAGGGGTGCTTCACATCTAGTTTTTTTTTGGGTAACGCATCTAGCCTAGATATAAATAAACTTATATAAAAAAATTACAGTACGCCTCGGATGCTCTTGGGACAAGCAAAAAGATGCATGGATCTGTCCTTGGGAGACATGTTTGTGTCATTAGAATATCAACTAGCCAAAGTGATTGCCGGTTGGTCAAATGCGCTCCGTGCTAGTTGATCTGAGCGCCACATTTGTTTATTTTGTACCCCTTCTTGCCATTTAGCTCTAGCTCTGCCCCATCACAAGGTGCTCTAGCTCGGCCTTCATCTCCTTCTTGCCATATAGCTTCCATTTCGTAGTGCCTGCAACTACAAGCGCCTTGGTACTCCTGGTTAGTTCTGCGAATTCACGTCCCTTATGTCTTCTTGATTGATTTGTTCTTGACTGTTATTGGTTCGAGTGTTTGGGTTATGTTTATCTGTTACCGGAGAAAATGTCTGATTCTTGCAGCGTTTTTTCCTTTTGGCGTGCCTATTTTCCCATCCAGTAATCCCCTTTTGGAGTACTCCCTCCGAGCTTTCATCTTTTTGATTGAGTTGAGTACTCCCTCCCAGCTGAAACACCTCTCCACCCTTGATTTTTCTTAGCGCATCCGCTCTCGCTCTCTCTCTCTCTCTCTCTCTCTCTCTCTCTCTCTCTCTCTCTCTCTCTCTCTCTCTCTCTCTTAACTCTGTTCTGGCCGGTGCGGCCTGCTCGATATGCGGCAGCTCAGATCGGTGACGACCCGTGCACACGATGCTTGATGGAGGTTCTTCGAGCAGATCCGGGTGAAAACCTCGTTCTCGGCTTGATGCCAAGACCGGCGTTGGCGGCACTCTTTTGTGTCATTACCTTCTTGAAGGCATCGCCGTGGAGAAGCTCCAGACCTCTATCCGCTACCTCCGGGGGAAACCCTAGATCAGTAGATCGGATGATGTCGGCGCGTTGGTATCGTTTCCTCCTTAGGGGCGTCATTCTTGGAGGCGTACACGGGATCGAGGGACCAGTGGACGGCTTTTTTGGTGGAGCGGTGCTTCATCCTACACATTGATGACGGTGCTTCTCGGCGGTGTGGCGTAGCGGAGACTCGGCGCCTGATCCACGGTGATGGACTCACGCAGGAGGAGGTAGTTGTATGGTGTCATGATGACGTCGATGACAGAGTGGCCTGACAAGGTAGAAGCCTCAATATCTGCTTTGAAGACGAACCTGTGGAAGATGACGGCGACGACACATGTGAGTGCGTCAGACCAGTTTATGCCCCATACCCGGTATGTGACTCGGCTGGGGCTTCTGGCTTTTGATGATAGGCTTAGGTGAGTGGTCCGGGTATTTGGCCCAGGTAACACCCCTTCATCATATGGATAGGAGTAGTGGCATATGTTGCCAAGATGACGAATTCAGGCATATTGTTGTAATACTTTGTAAGATTCCTGAGAATAATTAATAAAGTGACCGTATGCATCTTCCAGATGCAGAGGCTAGGATCATCCTCCTTTTCTAAGAAAAAGAAGGGAAAAAAATCACTCGAAGTGAAAAAATACGCAGTCTACTATGTAATAGTGTTCCCTCTTCTTTTTCTCCGCGTGTAAAGTGGAAAACAGGCTGTGCTTTATGAAAACCCAAACCCTAGCGGTTCGGCTGTGTAGAGTCGTAGCGGAGACCTGCCAATGGAGAGCTGCCACATCATGATGTACACCACCATCCACCGAGGACCGAGCCCTGTATTCATGTGCATTTTTATGTTTTGAGCAATTTTCACTTTCTATCCTATTTCCTCCGTTCGAAAAAGTTTATCTCTTAAATGGTTGTATCTAGCACCAAGTTAGTGTTAGACTCATTCATCTGAGGAATAAGCTTGGGACAAGTTTTTTTGTACTGAGGGAGTACTAGTTTTGAGGCCTTCTGGTTTTCTGTTCTTCAAATTTTTATCCTATCTCTCCACTGCTTGTCCCGTATCGAGGCTTTCCTTTTTTTTCTCTGTCAGATTCTCTCTCAAATGGCTATTCCAATGCCCCTGTTTTCAGGCTTTTTATGATATGACAATGTTTTTCTGAGTAGCTTGAGTTATAATAAGGATCTCACTAACTAGGGAATCTTATGTTTTTAGGGATAGGTACGAACGCTCCACCCTCTCCCTTCACATGAACTTGCATGTATACACTAGAAGACAAGATTAATGTCATCCTAGATTCTTCCCATTTTAAAAATTCAAAATATTTTTGTCCGCTTCATTTGGTGCAGCTGCCCACGTTTTGTCTGCAGGCAAATCCGAATCGTGGTTGAAACGGCTACTTCCGCCATTAAAGAGTTAACTGTCCCCACGACTCATGTTCGCTCATATCACGATCCCGTGATCACAATCTGACGGCTCCTAGGTTGTTCGGCTGTAAGCCTAAAACCAGACTGTTCGCCATTTAACTTTTGTGTATGAATAATAACTCGTTAAGGACCTAGTACCATCATAGCTCAGAAAATGGGTATGTATAAACACTAGTCTTACTTTCGCAATACTAATTAATGATATGAAAATATCACAACACTGAAACTGAGTTATACAAATAACGAGGTAATGTCCATCACTATCATAGCATAGATGGTTTTGTATAAACACTAGCCTTGTTTGTTTATTACAAATACCGGAATATGGTTATACGCATGTGAAATTGAGTTTACTATTCTATAAATAATACTTTCGTGAAAATAAAAATGAATTATTAGGATTCAATAAATATTGGTCTTACTTCAAAGATTTAAATATGATAAAAGCTATGGTCAAAATGGATCATAAAAGATAGTCAAGTTTGAAATCTGGAACACAAAGAAATTATCAGTGTTGCAGCATACTAGGAGTGGGAAAGCATAACGACGTCCATTTTACAGGCATGTAAATTACAGCTGTAATGGGCCTCTGGACATCCAAGGTTTTGTTAATTAAATTTTAAGTATATATACATGTTTCTTTTTCTTTCTTTTTTGATGGGGAAAAGGAATACAGATAAACCAAGAAAGATGACAGAGAACATGTCTGACCTGTCTTTGTTCTTATAGGTTGGTGTTTTCGATGTCTTCACCTCATCTTGCGGAGATGGATAACTTCCGACACAGTGAAAGCCTTTCCCTAGAGAGGGTGTTACGTGATGTAAGCGCCGATCCAACCAATCTACCTTTGTGGTTTTTGAAGTCCATAACAAAAGATTTCTGCAAGAATTACGAAATTGGTCGTGGTGGTTTTGGAGCAGTATACAAGGTACGTGTGTAGGAGGTTGACTTTGATACTTCTATTTCTGTGCAGTGATGTACTCCGTCCATTTTATTGTTTTCTACAAACTTGGTTGTCTAAAGCAAACTTTGTAAACTTTCTCCAAGTCTGTGGAAAATATATGGACATATATGCCACCAAATCAATATCATCAAAGTTATCCTTGAATATATTGTCACATTATAGATTTGTTATTATAAATGTTTATATTGTTTTCTACAAACTTGGTAAAAATTTATAAAGTTTGACTTCAGTCAAAGTTAATATGCGGAGTAAGTATAAACGGAGGCAGTAAATTTTATATAAAAACTTTATGGTATGTGTATATGTAAGACGCAAGTTTTCATGGAAACTCATGTGAACATAAAAGATTAAACTCATCTTTCATACCATATACACGGAGAGAGTGTTTTTTCTAATATGAATGTATGGATCCACCGTTCATCCTTCCCTCACGATGCGTTCCCTATATATCCACCAAAATATGTACTCCCATTACGCTTTAATAGTGTCAAATAGTACTACCTATGACGTTGCTACAACCAACCATGTGCTCCTCCCATCTCCGACCCAACCAGAGTACTACCTAGATTCTCTCTCCTCCCACATCCAGGTCTTCTATTTAATCTTAATGCAAAAAGGTTAATCGGTGAATATGTTTGTACTAAAGTGAGATTAAGAATTCGCTTGGACCATTACATTCATCATGACAAAATATTTGAAATAAGACCAATATTGAACATAATTTTACATTTTTGATAACTAAAAATGTTTACTTATGAAAAACGAAACCAACATGAAACTTTTTGGCACAATGAAAAGGTACTTATTATGCAAATATGTTTAAGAACATAAAAAAGAAAAACAGCACAACAGCCAAATTGAACAATTGCTGAAGATCTATGAAGGGTATAATAAATTAAAGGTTACATAGTTAATTGACCATACACTTCCGGCTGCATTCTCCATCTGTTTTCAGAGGTTGTCTTTGGCAAGCGCGGCGACCACAAGTAGCAGAAAAAGATTTTAGTTTTGAGGGTATGAGAAAAAGAGCTACGTATATTGACTTAACCAAGAACCGTCCCTGAGGGTGCAAAATTCACTCCCGCTCTTGTGAGAATGTGAAATTAGCAACTCGGGGAATTAGTCTGTCCCATTATGAATTTAGTTCCTATTTAGGACGGAGGGGTCATGTTTTCAAGGAAGGAAAATTTTGTTGATGTTCAATTTTTTTTCGCCCACTGGCATATAGATGACCCGTTTCTTTATAGGTAGACATTACATACATAAATTGGAAGGTGTTTGAAAGAATTTCATAAAATGATATGCTATAAATCCTGTAAAGCAGAAGTGAGGTTGCAAGTTGGACATGATGATGTTTATTGTAATATTTCTTACTTCTATAGTATTATAAATAGTAACACACATGCTAATATGAGATGATTGAACAGGGAGTGCATGACAACGGAGAAGAAATTGCTATAAAGAAGCTTTATCAAATGCCAGAACTTGATGAAAATAAGCAATTCCAGAATGAATTTGAAAATCTAATGAGGCTGAAACATCAAAATATTGTACGGTTAGTTGGTTACTGCTACGAGACACAACGCATACATCAGAATTATGATGGCAAACTAGTTTTAGCTGAAGACACATTCAGGGCACTCTGCTTTGAGTACATGCACAATGGAAGCCTTCAAAAGCATATATCTGGTATGATGTTGGTCCACTTTCAAGTATGTTGTCAACATAGAAAAGGAAACAATTTACAAAGTTTATTTACCTTTACAGGTGAGAACGATGGGCTTGACTGGCCCACACGTTACAAAATTATTAGGGGTACTTGCGAGGGATTAAAGTATCTTCATGAAGGATTGAATCATCCTGTTTACCACTTGGACCTGAAACCCGACAATATATTGTTAGACAAAGATATGGTACCGAAACTCGCAGATTTTGGTTTGTCAAAGCTCTTTGGTGAAGAACAAACCCGAGTAACACAAAATTTTGCAGGAACACTGTAAGCTGAATGGATGTGAACAAAACTACTACCTCCGTCTAGGTGAATAAGTCATTAGCGTAGTTCTAGGCCATCAATTTGAGAAATTAAATATGTGTTATATGTCATGAAAAGTATATCACTAGATTTCTACACGAATGTAGTTTCTAAATATATATTTTTTGTCACATATAATACATATTTAGATAGTTAAATCGTTGACCTAGAACTACGCGAATGACTTATTCACCGAGATGGAGGTAGTATTAGATTTTTCTAAATTGCCCTTTCTATATCTTGCATTTTCAGTAACATTTCAAATCTTGTGCAGTGGATACTTGCCTCCAGAATACATAGACGAAAAGTTAATCTCAAAAAAGTTAGACATATTTAGCTTGGGAGTTATAATCATTAAGACAGTGACAGGACCAGAGGGATACTCCCGAAGATATGAAATGTCTTCCCAACAGTTCATTGATCTCGTAAGAGAATATTTATCTTTCTATTTACATCAATTGCCATCTTTTCTGCTTTGGAGAAATGAAATTAGTTTTCCACTTTCGGTAATCTTTCTGGATGTTCGAATTACATAGGTACATGATAAGTGGCTGGAAAGACTAAATGGAGAGTCAAGCGTTGCATCAATCAAAACATATTGCCGGCAAATAAAAAGATGTATTGAGGTAGCATTGACTTGTGTTGAGCATGATAGAGCAAACAGACCATATATAGGTGATATAATCCACAAGCTAGACGAGATAGGAATGGGGATGATTGACGAGGTGCCCCTATCTTATAGCGAACCAGGGACTTCAGTTGACCAGGTATGGTTGTTCATTGAGTAGAGGATCTATTCGACTATTCACTTGTAGATTACTTCTAGGGGCCTTTTGTAGTGGAGCGGCCACTAGTTTAGGAACAGTCTTCGTTGACACAACATTCCTCATTTTCATTCTTGTTACAGATAAGCTCTGCCTCGGAGTTAGCGGATGGGGTGAACTCGATGACATTTTCTCGGGCATCCCAACTGCAATTATCAGCGCTGGATAGGTTCAACCTTTGTTACCGGCATGCCAAAAAGGCTTGTAAGCCACAACGAACTAGTTCACACAAAGGGCCAGATGGAAGTACCAGTGAGGTTAGTTACAAAACTTAAAATGCGCATCAATACAAAATCTAGTAGTATTAAAATGGAAACCCTGTCGGGCAGAATTAGTTCACTAACAAGAAGAAAGTGAATCATCGTACCCTATTGAGCAGCACCGACAATAGTATGAACATGCAAGTCACGTCCATAGTGCTACACACAATTGAAAGAACACGCTCTAGGCTCAAATGCACTGGCTGTAAACAGAAAAATGCAAAACCTTAGTAAAACAATTAAAGGATCTGATTTTTTTCTTGTGACAAGCATTATTAAATGTTTTACATATGTGCCAAGTTTCATGATGGATTGATATTCATGAAGATCTGGGCAAAAAAAATTGTGCTTCAAAATGCTTAAAAAAATAGCATTTTTTGGAGCTTCAATTTTATTCAGAGCATTAGGAATGTGTTTCTTTACAAAACTTTGCTTGAAGGTGAAACATTCAAACATGTTTCTATCATAAAAAGTTCAGATCTTTTCAAATTTTTCCTACAAAAAGTTTGGAAGCTAATTGTCTGATTGTATTGTGACGATTCTTTGGAGTACTATATCTAGAACATGTTCTGGGCCTAATGTGGACACACGATAAGTCTTCAGTATTTTACTGTTCATTCAAGTGCATGTGCACCTGGGAGCAGAAACTCCGTGCCAGACTCTGCTTCATTTAGGCCATAAGAACGGTTTATCTTTTTCTTTAGATGGAACCATATACATATTAATCGGAAGTTATTGTTGCTCATGGCCAAATATTTGGTTCGCTGTAGTCATTTCCTTTTTCTTTTTTGCATTACACGAGGCATACTAAATGCAGGCAGTAACACTGATCATGTTTACGTGTGGGTCTGGATGCTCTATCTGTATGATGGGTAGCTTTCTTATTTTGAGCAACTGTTGCGTTCATCTAAAAGGCTATAGGGTAAATCATGCATGTGTATTAGTGTCTAGTTCGAACCAAAGTTTAAAATAGCCCAGTATAGTTTTTGCTATAGTGCCCTTATAGATTTTGGAGAACCATTCAATGAAATATATGCACTTTTAATGCTAAATTGGGAGTCATTTAGTGCCACTAAGTGCCACAAAGCCGCTGCAGCCAGAGTAGGAACACAAGTGAGTGCCACAAAGCTATGCATCTGTCTGAATCTTCTTTCTTGTTTTTGATGTATATATGATGCATTTATCTGACCGATACTCTGTGTTTGATGTCTGAATATGTGTATGTCAAGTACATGTGATATATATAATATGTGATGTCTGGTTGTATGCTTACCTTTTTAGAATAAATCATGATTTAAGAAAATGGCTAAATGGGGTTTATCTTCGCTGTAACTTTTCGAAGTTTCTGGCCGAGCCGCCACTAAATGGTGTAGCCTGCTATTTAAAACTTTGTTCTGAAGTGAGAGGAATCAAATATGATTCGCAATCACTATGATTTCGTACCTATGAACTATGATCACATAAGGTTTCGATGTGCCACCTTTACCGAAATTGATTATTGCAGAATAAGCCCTGCTTTGTGCCTGTTTAACGTAGTTGCAGATCATAAGTGAACTGACGTGTCGGCATACTCTTTTCAGTTGTCATGAGTGTTATGTTGCCAAAAGTACGGTACTGCGGAATACAATAAGCCATGTTTATGCTATTGCAGATGAGCCCTGGCTCAGCTGAGATTGAGCAGCTCGACGTCCACCCGCTCGAGTTGCGCTTTCCCTTCGAGGCAAACAAGCGCATCAACTGCTCACTGAGCATAACCAACAAGACCGACCATTATGTCTTCTTCTTAGTTAGACCACAGATCCGTGATATATATCCTCCTAGCGCCACATTCCATGGAGTTCTGGATCCAATGTCGACGACTGGTGTCATAGTGACAATGGTAGAGCAACAACAACCACTACTAGACCCGGGTATGTTGGAAATAGTGATGGTGGTCTCCATAGCAAGCAAGAGTAGCCTAAGGAATTTGATGCCATACATTGGCACAGAGCCTAGCAATGAGAGTGATTTATTGAAGAGAGTCCAACAGTTAGGGGGCGAGGTGTATGAGGCGATGCTGACTGTTGTCGTTTGCCCGCCAAGCCAGATAATGGTCCCCCCTATGGTGAGCTATATATATGGGCAATTTTGTAATGCTAATAACAAGATGGGCAATGTTGGAAAGGTTGACTCGTATTTGGTTGCCAGATCATATCAAGTCATGAATATGAAGGTTATAGTTCCACGGATGTGCATCCCACAGAACCATGGTGAGTAGTTTGCGGAGTTACTGGTGTTGTGCATGGCGTGCGGGAAAGCATATTCAGCACTTCTTCTGCGCTAAAATTTCATATTGTATAATGCAGGATTTTGGTGGGCCATGGATGTTCTATTTCCATCTGGAACTACGAGACGCAGGTAACAGTATTTAACATGCATACAACTTTTCCTTGAGTAGACAGTAAACAAAATACGTATGTACTGATTTAATATACAGGCAATAGTGATGACGTCCGAACTTGGCATATTAGGCGTGGTCCATTACATGCGGCATGGCCGCGCTAGTGTTTGTGAAGTTAAATTCATCCCTCAAAAGGAATGGTTTGTTGCCGGGGATGAATCTGGGTACATCCATGTATACACGTATCATACAATGGTAAGAATTAAGAGTTTCAAAGCTCACAGTGGCGCATATATCGGTGCAATGGCTGTTCACCCAATCAAGCCATTGATGGTAACAGCGGATTACAACGGCCAAATAAAGATTTGGAACTGGGAAATGGGCTGGATCTGTTCTCGAAAATTTAAGGGCGGTCCGGGTACGACCCAAGTCAAGTTTAATCCAAAAAACACCAATACGTTTGCCAGTACTAGCTCACATGGCATAAAGGTTTGTCTTCCTATTTTTCTACTGTACAAACTATATCAGCTAGTGTTAGCTCAGATGGCATAAACGTCTATTTTATCTTAATCTTGCATACATACTTGAAATTCACAGACCTGGTCAATTTTTTCTTCCGAGGCTACTAACATCACAATAAGGGAAGACCATTTGTGGTCCCTACAATGTGATTATCCTTTCACCGGCAGTGTTCAGCAGTACGTGGTTAGCAAACATTTCTCTTCGAATGGTATAAGAGTACGTACGGCATCTCGACCTGAAGACCTTGTACTCTTCAGTGTGTGCATTTATACGGAACATTAATCAGCATATGTCTAAACGCATTTCCTTTTTTGCTGTCTTGAATCAGGTATGGGATTTGCAGACAGCAAGACTTGTTCACACATTTTATATGAACGGTAAGTGTAGTACTGCTGTCGCTTGTCATCCAAGACATCCACTCATTGTTACAGGTTGCTCGAAAATGGGGGAGAAGCCTACGGTTTGCTTGTGGAACGCCTGTAATAGCTACAGGTAATAATTCTTATCTTATTTAGAGTGCACCAGTAAGGTATAGCATACATCTTCACACATTCTTCTCCCCTGGCCTGGATGGCAGATGCTCCCGAAAGCTAGACAACAGACTTTGTTTAAGGCCAGCTGCTGAAGGCTACAAACTAATTGTTGATTTGCTATGTTGTACAGACTTGAGAGAGTGATTCCTTGCCTGCTTGACAGCCAAATTGAAGGTTTTGCATTTGCAGGCTCAACAAGGTAATCTTTTATCAACATTACATTGTGTACCTGTGCAATGGTATATTTTAAATTTGGGAATGGCGGATCACTCAAGTATTTAAAACTAATTCTTGTTTTTAGTGTCCACTATGAAATAATTTGAACACACATACAGAAACGCATACCACACCCACCATGTATCCCCAACTAATGCACCTAACTCTATATTATTGCAAAAACAGTACTCCCTCCGTCCCAAAATTTTTGTCTTACATTTGTCCAAATACGTATCTAGACAAATCTAAGACAAGAATTTTGGGACGGAGGGAGTATGATATATAAATCTTTATCAGCAAACACAACCAACGGGGAATATAATATTATATCATGTCCCCAACTAATGCACCCAACTCTCTATTATTGCAAAAACAGTATGATACATAAATCTTTATCAGCAAACACAACCAAAGGGGAATATAATATTATATCATGCTCCCGAGCTAGCCTTACTAATCCTATTATTGGACCGTCATCCAAAACTTTAATGATAACCACAACCGGAGTCGTGGTTAGGGGAATGAGCTTCCCGCTAATACTGAGGTGGTGGGACACTATAGGAGGAATGTGCAAAGGCGGGCTGCTCGGCGGAAGACCAAATGGTGGTGAAGGACTGATGGTTATGCGAGAGCATATCTATGTTGGTGTTAGTTTATTGGAGGGTCGTCTCGACACCCCCAACATGCTGCACCAGCTGCTGCTACTCCACCCTAGCCACAAAATCATCGTCATAGCCAAATGACTGTTGCGGCACGTCTCAACCGTCACATCTTTTCTAGGCGCCCCAACTGTGTCCAACAATGTAACCGGTGTTGGCACCTGTTGCTGCCTCTCACTGGGCAGCTGGCTCAGAGTCGACATCTTGTCTGAGACCTGCATCGTTCCTAGTCTGGTTAATCTGATTGAGGGTGAGCTCCCACTCCTGATGAGTACTCATCTCAAGAGGCAATCGCACAACTGCTACCTCTTCACCCCGACATGGGGCACTAATAAAAGTGATCTCCCCCATGAGCTTTATGAGGGCTCAAAATTTTGCTAGCAATCATAAGTTTCATAGTAAGTATGGTAGGGTCATTTCGCACCGCCTTACGACCAACCAAGTTGATGTGAAACTGTCTAGCAATATGGGTAATGATGCCACCAATATGAATGACGCACGTAGTTTGCTTTCACTGATTACGGAAGTATGCAAACATCAAAGCTCCGAAATTTGGTTTTGTACCACGTGGGGGTTGTGTGCAGCATGAAGGACATGCCCCCTAAGTTCTCTCTCCCGAAAAAATTATTTCCTTTGAAGGTCATGTAGTAACGGATGACGGTGTTTTGAATGGTTGAAACCTTCTCCTTGCTGAAGTCGGTGTTTTGCTTGACTTAGATGACCTCCCACTTCCCGGCAGCTTCGACGACGGGTTTACCCATCCCATGGATGTACCTTGTGTTCGTGAAATGGAACATATGTCGCACAACTCCTGCAGTAATAGCGCACGCACCTCTCCGCCCAGGACTAAATTGCATACCAACTCGGTGTCGAGGTTCTCCATGGTGTCCTGGAAGCTAATGAGCAATTCATGCGTGAGATCTGCATATATAAGTTAGGGTGTGGAAGGTTCTGAACAATCCCATGCCAGTGTTGTACGCCATCCAGGCAAGATCGCCAAAGAGCCCATACTCACGTAAGAACTCCTCGCACATCCACCTCGTGTATGCACCTCATGAGCACTCGGGACGGTGTAGGACTGATCGTAGTCCACCATGAAATAAGCACCTTCACCTCTCACGTGCTTCGCACAAGAGTCATCCATGCGGTCTTATTCCCCTTACAAAACATGCCCTTCATCATGTCCTACACAAAAATGCACCAAAAAATATAAGTTTATGCGTTGACCAAGTCCATACACTAGCTAAGATTGATCTAACCAAATACTTCTAATTCCAACGTTCAAACCGAATGGAAAATCAAAAAATTTCTGATCTCATCTATAACTAGAACTTGAAGAAAATAAGCATGTGAAGAAGAAAATAGACCATGGATCGGGGGAGAAATGTACCGGAGAAGAGTTTGTATGGATCAAACGGAAGAACAGCGCGAAGAATCGGGAGTTTGTGTGGATTCAGGTGATAGTTTGAGAGAGAAGGAAAGAGGTTAGGGCACAATGGAGGAGATGAATGAGCCCACCTTGCGCCGGGTGGCGTTAATACGCCAGATTCGATGCAGTACGAGCAACGGTAGGAGCACGAGCACTCCTACCTTGAGTTATCTCGCATTAAAATCCCGCTGATTTAGGGTGGCGTACGTGGTGCGAGCGTGAGGGCTCGTACTAAATGCCTTCATTCATCCATGATAAGTTTGAAGCCAGTGTGTCAAAGTGGAAGGAGCCAAGGTACGAGCACGTTTGCTCATTCCTTTGGTCGTCTTTAAAAACTAAGCTTTTGTTTGTCGGGACGCTCCACGGTACAACCCATGATAAGAGTGTGATTCCTCGTACCTTTGGCCATCACAAAAAATGATACTATCTGTAAGTCGGGGCAGCATCGCGGTCCAACTCATGGTGCGAGCACAGTTGCTTGTACCTCAGGTCGTCTCAAAAAAAGGACTTCCTATAAATCTAGCAGTCGGAGGGGTACGAGCTCGGTATTTCATCATAAATTCTGTAAGTAACCTTCCCATTGGCAAAGTTTAACTCTACACGTGCGGTATTCAAAACGGTTTCCCGAGGATAATAGATAATTCATCTCCAGGCATATAAAGTATAAGAAAATCAGTAGGAATGACATGTCCACCCAATCTCGAGATCACGTCTTCAGACACTCATGTTGGTTTTATGTAGACTTATCTGCTATCTACAAGGTTATTGTCGTCGAGACACATTCTCCTAAGTTAAACTTAATACTCCCTCCGTTCCTTGATATAAGGTGTATAGATTTTTGAGAAAAAGTCCAAAATATAAGGTGTATTGCGTTGCACCACTCGTTTGGATAATTTTTTTTAGGGATTTCTTTGTTTTAGGGTTTTTTTGTCTTTCTCCTTACCTTTATCTTTACTTCTCTCGGGTGTGACTTGTCTGTCTTCAGTTCTTTTTGGATATGAAGGCTTGCTCCTCTTTTCCTTTGTTAAATCTTTGATTACTTAGAGTTGTGGGGCAACCTCTTTTTCATCTTTTACATCGACGATTTCTGTGTCGGAATCAACTTATTTATCATCCCCCCCCCCCCCTTCTTCATTACCTTGAGCATATTGATGAAGCGGGTTCTTCCTTGTCATCGATAGCGTTAATAAGATATCCATCCTCTTGAGTTTGGCGTTGACTCTCTCTTTTATTGTGAGCTTGTTCTTTTACATACCATTCAGATCCTTTCAGGTCCAACGTGCTTTTACCACTTATGGTAGTGATTACATTAGAAAGAATAAGATTATCTTCATCAAGTTGGGCAAGAATTTAATACTGTGTTTCTGAAATTTGCGATTATTGAGTTTCAATCATGCAAGAATGTCTATACAGGTTTTCATGGCATGACCTAAACCATTAAATCCTTCAGAAAGGTAAGCTATAACTTTTTCTGGTTTGATGTCCTCAGGACTTTGTCATAAACCTCTCGGTGATGTCTAAACTTGATTATCACCTCATTGAGTTCATCTTGCTACTGAAAGATACAAAAATAATAATTATATATTCTAGTTTAACCTGCTCAAAAGGTTTACCTTTTTCTTAGGTGACCTTTCTGAGTTGATCCATGTTTTCAACGTGATATAGTTTTCATGTGAAGTTAGTTGGCTCTTCAGTACACCATTATCTGTTAGCAGTCATGATCCTATGTATCATCTTCTTTCCTGCCTCCAAGGTTAAAGACATAAATATTCCACCTACACTCATATCATCTTCAGCAAGGCCATGGTTAGGAAAGAGATTCTAAATTTTAGAGTATCTCCCCAGCTTCGTATAAGTTTTCTACGATATTTTGGGCAAAAGAGGTAAACTCTCCCCGAAGTCTTGCTATCTTGGAGAAAGGGGGAAACTTTATCATAAATTTCTCTACACATACATTCCAGCTGGTTATGCTGCAATATGGAAGCCTTGTTACACCATTCCTCGGCCTTTTCCTTCAAAGAGAATTTAAATAGTTTAAGTTAGATCAATTCTCTGGGCACATTTTTAATTTTAAAGCTATCACATAGAGCATCAAAGAACAATAAATGTTCTTGAGGGTTTTCTTCTTCATCTCTTGTAAGGAAAGTTTTTTCACTTGATTGATTAGTTCACAATCAATCAAATACTCAAAAGTGAATTTAGTATGATAAACTATCAGAGATGTTGAGCCCATATAGCGAGCATAATAGCCGTTCAAAGATTTTTTTTTCCTTTTTCGGAGTGATTGTCATCTTTGCAAACAAAGTGTTAACTTTAGTAGTCAGATCTTTTTGTATTTTTTGTACAACTGAAGCTCGGAGCTCCATTGGATATTGTTTGATATAATCTGGTATATAAGTTATTCCGGAATGAGTAGACTATCTCTCAGCCACAGCTAGCATCTACGATAAAAACACGCGCAAATCGGCTACGAAAGAGATACTCTGTGATTAGCTCCCCGAAAATGACACCCAAAAAGGCTTGATGGTCTGCAAGAAACATAAGGTAGTGTAGCACCTTTGTGTAAGTATCCCAGTTGTTATCGTTCTTAATGAAAAATGGAGGAGAGTATTGTGTGTAGTGTTCACACACAAGTTGTCGCCAGTCTTGTGTGAAGTAACTGTTTGAAAATCTGTAGATGGTATTACTATCCCATGAAACAAATATATCTGAGTGATTGGGATAATTGATTGTTGCAGCAAGAATAGTAATGGCTCAAAATTAAATAAAATAAAGTAAACAACTCAAAGTAAATGGGTGTTTCCTCTAGACAGTTAGAGAGGTTAGACGTGGAGAAACTTCCGATCATGGTATAAATCAAGTGTGCTAGTGCGATGGTAATACCCCAGTTACCTTGCATCATAATTCTAGTTAGTAGATTATATGTTTCGTCGGTAGACCGCCCTTGAGCGGTCAAAGTCCTCCAAGAAGTATTCAATCTTCCCTATAGACCTGCTTTGATGCTTCCATAGCATGGTCGTTTCATGAATTAAGGTCATGAGACCGTAACTATGCATCATGTTAGGTGGATTGCCGTTATCTTATGTTGTCTTCATTCCTCGTAGATATCAACACCTATCACATGGAGGTGACGGATTCGTTAAATAATGTGTTACTTGTGTAGGTCTTCGAATCTTGTTGTCTAGGCCATCAAATTATACAACACACATTAACCGCACCACAGTTAAATAACATACAAAACAACCATAAACTATAATCAAGAATGATGACATATTGAATATTCACAAATTAATCTTACCAATCAACTACATCTCCCATGCCTAGTGGAAATTACTCACGTTTAGGCGGGGGGTTACCAATCATCACCGAGATAAAGCCAAAGGAAATCATATCGATAAGTGAAGAACCAAAATAAGATGAATGATTAAACAAGTTTCAACCTCAGGATGAGTAAAAATAGAGTTATGAACCCTAATATTACAACTTGGAGTTCCTCTCCCTATGATGATGTTGCGATGAATGAAAATGGAGACGGGAAAACAAGAAGGAATTGACCCCCGACTATTCTTCTACTTCGAATCTCTTCTCCCTCTATTCTGATCTTTCTCCCTCCTTCACAAAATTTGTTCCTTTAGATGAGGTTTCGCTGGCGTGAGGTGGTACGAACAATGCTATGAGCTCTTGACTTTGTACCATGCACCTCTTGCCCTTTTGTCACTCCGATGCAATTTTTACCAAAAGAAAAGCTGGTCCATTTAACTTAATATGGTAGAATTTTGATTGACTTCCTTCCAAATATATATATTTTTGCACAAAAATACGAAAAACAAGGTTTCTTCTTTATTGAGGGATTAGCTTTAGAGAAATGAGAGAAATGTTGAAAACCCGTTGAAAACCATATCAAAACCCTCTTATAAAATTGAAAAAAAAATGACGATCCATCAGGCGTATGTACCTTTGCTGGGAGAGGATATGGGTCACGCTGGAGACATAGGAGGGAGGTGAAACTTCCCTCTCACGCGAGCGGTTGGTATATGGTGCGCGCTACAAACCAACGCCCATAAACTACAAATATGGAGGCTCACGGGATAGATGTTAAGGGCCCTCCATAAATTATAGTGACTCGGAGCCATATGGTGACTCTGCTAGAGTGGCCTTTTTGGCTAATATCGCCATATCGACGGTTATTATTCGACCGACCCAATATGGCGACTCTGCTAGAGTTGATTTGAGAGTTGTTCATCTTGTTGTTTCTTGCTCGGTATTGATGTGGGGTTCCTTCTGGCAACAATTATGCAACTTAATTGTACATGCTCCTTTATTCTTAATGAAACAATGCCTCTTGCTGGTTTTCGAGAAAAAAAATTATATGATAGGAGAAAACCAAGTTGTTGTTGACCATTATGTTTTAACTTTGTTATTTAGAATGATTATTAGTTTTCTCCACTCATCCTTCTTATGCAACATACCTTAATAATGCAGGCTTGTCGTTTCACATCGTGAGGGGACTGAAGTCATGGAAATTAAGGGCCTCTTTGATTTGCAAGATATCTAAAACACAGGCGTACAAAAGATACTGAATGTGGTGCCATGCCATATGTTAATGTTTTGGCATCTAGGATAGAGTTTATCAAAGGTTGTCTTT
Organism: Aegilops bicornis; assembly: GCA_021605145.1. NCBI lineage: Eukaryota > Viridiplantae > Streptophyta > Magnoliopsida > Poales > Poaceae > Aegilops > Aegilops bicornis. Next base: position 1,301,640 of record CM038670.1, on the reverse strand, counting down.
TGAACTATATGCCGTATGAGAAATCTGAGACCGCGCTTAGTTCATCTCGTCAAGCAGCCCCAAAACAAGTAGTAACAGTCGTTGTTGATGCTAATCATATACTACCTCCGTTCCTAGATATAAGTTCTTTCAGATATTCCAATATAGAGGCTACATTCGGATGTATATAGACACCTTTTAGAATATATATTCACTCATTTTGCTTTATATGTAGTTTATAGTAAAATTTCTAAAAGGACTTATATTTACGAACAGAGCGAGTAGCAGTTATTACAGTGTAGCTGAACAAGATTATCCCAGGCTTATGAATTTTGCTTCACTAAAGGACCTGAGTGTGTGTGCACGTAAGAATGGATTTGGATGTTACATGATGCATCAGAGATTAATTTGGGCACCCCGCAAAACAAAACGAAAGGGAGTTTAATTTGTGCACTTGCACTTGAGATATACACCCTCCGTTCTAAATATAGGTGTTTTTAGAGATTCCAACACGGCCTAGCGTACGGAGCAAAATGAATAAATTTACCCTCTAAAATATATCTATATGTATCTGTATATAGTTCGGGTTAAAATCTCTAAAAAGACTTATCGAGAAATAAGAAAGACAGGAGCCCCCAAGCTCTCTTAGCGCTTTGGCACATCCAGCCGTCCATTTTGTTTTCTTGATTGGATTCTGGCTGTCGGATCGAGCGCCCGGATGAGCTGCACCGTCGGATCAGAAACAGAGCCCTGCAGCAATGAACAGTCTCACCCCTCGCGTAAATATCTATTGCCACCGCCGTTATTCCCGTGCCCCGTCGAGGGTGTTTTCGTCATTTCACGCCTTAGGTCAACATATGTCCTTTTCCGATTCGCTGCCTCCTCCCCAATCGTTCGATCTCTCCTCCCCTTCCCTCTCCCGCACGTCTCTCTCCCAAGAACCGCAGCCTCCAGCCCCCCCCCCCCCGGTCCGCTGTTGCTGGCCATCCTCCCCGTCCGCCGCTGCCGGCCATCCTCCCCGTCCGCCTCCGCCACCGCCGGTCTAAAGACCTAGCCGCCTCATCCACTCCTCCTGCAGCCGCCTCCCTCCCTTCCTCCCACGCACCGCCGATCCCCAATCCGCCGACGGCGTCTGTGGCACCCGCACCCGCGTTCTTCCTCCCCCGCCACGTCTCCTCTCACCACATATCCCCAACCCAGGCATGGCCGCCGCGCGCCCCGCATGCCGAGAACCTGGGCGCGGCCTATCTCGGCCTGGCAAGGAGGAGAAGAAGGCTAGAAGGAGACGCCTGCTGCCGCGAAGGTGCCGCTGCTGATGCCGTCGTTGCTGCACGCTCGCATGGAGGGCGAGGGGGTGTTGTGGCGACTGCGACGGCGGCGGTCTGCCCATGTCGACGTGCTCCGGCTTCACGGGGTGCAGGCCCGGCTCGGGCTTCGGCCGGACCAAGCGGAGGGAGCGCGAGGAGGGGCGAGCACCCTCATTGAAAAATAAATAAAGCAGTGACTTGCGCCCACGTACGTGCTATACACACACTCCTGCCCCTTTCATTTGCAGCTTCCAGCTAGCAGCCTACTCCCTCCGTTCCAAAATACTCCCTCCGTCCGGAAATACTTGTCGGAGAAATGCATAAAAATGGATGTATCTAGAACTAAAATACATCTACATACATCCATTCCTCCGACGAGTATTTCCGGACAGAGGAAGTACTTCCTCCGTTCCTAAATATTTGTCTTTCTAGAGATTTAAATGGACTACCACATACGAATGTATATGGACATATTTTAGAGTGTAGATTTATTCATTTTGTTTCGTATGTAGTCATTTGTTGAAATCTCTACAAAGACAAACATTTAGGAACGGAGGGAGTAGTTAGTACATCTATTTTGGAACGGAGGGGGAGGGAGTATTTACCAACAAATTCCTTCTGATTCCTGAATTGAATGCAGGTGCGGGACATCCTTCATCCCTGCGTCCGGCCAGGGGATGGCTATGGCTGAGGCCGCCCTCGGAGCCGCACAATGGGTGGTGGAGAAGGCGCTACGCCCTGTTGCAGATGGTTTGGTCTTCGCCATCAACCGCATGGTATATAGCAGCAGTATCTGTCGGCCGCTTTCTGGAAGACGACCAAGGTGGTAGGGCTTAGACCTTCAGTGAATGGGGGGTATGAAATGGGTGCAGAAGCAGAGCCATCCAATCCAATTTCGCCATCAGCAATTATTAAACCTGTGATGTTGTACAGGGTGAAGTTTCTGTTTTCAAGTGCACATTCATAAAAGGGAGAAGATGTTCGCGTGCTTTCAGTTCAGACTTCAGAGCGGCGGAGTGCGGGTGCCGTGATCCGAAACCACCATGCGGATGCAGATGTGGCGTATACCAAGGGAGCAGAAAAGCTCTGAATTTGGGGTGGTGCGAATGGGGAGGAGGCGGAGGCCACTTCGTCAACAACATTTCGCTGGACTACACTTTTTTCAGGTTAAGAAGACGGGCAGAAATAGCTGCAGGGTTAGGAATTTGAGGGTTGGGAATTTGGGCCGAATTGTATAAAAATGTTACAGAGGAGAGAATTGCAGGGTCCTTTCTACAAAAATGTCGGTTCAACAACTTGCGTAAGACACCCTCCTCAACCAACGTCTCATCCGAGCCGGACGCCACACCATCAGGTTTTAACCCAGCCAAACTCGATCTTGGGCCAAATCGATGGCGCTAAACAAGTTTAAGTAGATGATTCCCCGCGCGTTGCTGCGGGATTATATGATAATAAAATCTGCATTGATGACTACATAAAATGGTAATTTTGATGACTTGAGTAGTCTTTTAGTCACATGGTAAACTTATGAATTAGTGGGGGAAAGGATACACTCTTCCACAACAAAGAAATTTCCTTTTAACTCTCCTAGATTCAGTCCTACATTTAGATGTTAACAATCTATATTCTCCATCAAGCATATTATTAAAGATTTTTCCATTACATACTGTAGAAAGATTATGGGATGCAACTCAATTGTATTCCTCAGAGGTGGTCACAATATATACACGAGATGCCTTGCATGGCAAGGAAACTAATCCTATCATATCTCTAGAAATCAACTATACAAGGCTAGAGATCGTAGGAATAGTAGTACAATATGTCAGAACTCCTGGAATGCAGCGGTTGGAAGCCCTTTGGTCATAATGTCAGCAAACTGTTGGGTGGTCGGTACATGAAGAACTCGAAGCTGACCCAACTGAACCTTCTCGTGGACGAAGTGAACATCAAGTTCAATGTGCTTGGTGCGCTTGTGCTGCACCGGATTAGCCGCGAGGTAGGTGGCTGAAACATTATCACAGAAAACCACCGTAGCTTTCGGGATCGAAACCCGAAGTTCGCCAAGTAGTTGACGAAGCCAACATGTCTCGGCAACAACGTTGACGACAGCATGATACTCAGCCTCGGCACTCGAGCGGGAGACGATGGGATGCCGCTTAGAGGACCACGAGATGAGAGAGTCACCGAAGAAGACACAATATCCTGACGTGGAACGCCAAGTGTCAGGGCAGCCGGCCCAATCCGCATCAGTGTAGGCAAAGAGCTCGGTGGAGGCGGAGGCACGAAGACGAAGGCCGAAGGTCGGTGTACCACGAATGTACCGGAGAATGCGCTTGACTAGAGATCAGTGAACATCACGAGGCGAGTGCATGTGCAAGCAAACTTGCTGCACGGCGAACTGAATGTCCGGTCTGGTGAGCGTGAGGTACTGAAGAGCACCAACAATACTGCGGTAGAGAACGGCGTCAGTGGCATGTCCAGCAGTGGCAGAGAGCTTCGGCTTGGCCTCGGCAGGAGTAGCAGTAGGTTTGCAGTAGGTCATGCCAGCATGATCCAAGAGATCAAGAGCATACTGTCCTTGATGAAGAAAAAATCTGGAGGCATCGCGTCGCACACTAATGCCGAGGAAGAAGTGTAGAGCGCCTAAATCCTTCAGACGAAACTCAGAACCAAGGCGCCCAATGATGTCGCGAAGAACATTCGCACGAGAGGCGGTGATGACGATATCATCAACATATAGGAGAAGCATGGCAACATGATCAGCTCGATGAAGCACAAATAGCGACGTGTCGGAGGTGGTGCTGCGAAACCTGAGAGCAGTGAGGAATGCTGCAATGTGTTGATACCACGCACGAGGCGCCTGTTTCAGGTCATAGAGAGACCGTGAGAGCAGGAAAACATCATCAGGCCGAGTGGGATCAACAAAACCAGCTGGCTGCTGACAAAGAACACGCTCCTGAAGATGACCATTGTTAGACAGATTAGGGTTTGGAACAATGCTCGATACCCTTGGTGGGTATGGCTGTCATATATTTATAAGAGGGAACCGTACAAATACCGGTTATGTTGCAACACGTATATCTAATATATACTTAGTCTAACACCCTCCCTCAATCTTAACTATGTCCTGAAACACTCAGAAGGTTAAGATTGCGACGACATCCTTCAAAAGAAGGCAAGGGCAAGGGTTTAGTGAAAATATCAGCAAGCTGATCCTTCGAAGAAACAAACTTAATCTGAAGGAGCTTCTGAGCAAGACGTTCCCTCACAAAATGATAGTCAACTTCGATGTGCTTCGTTCGGGCATGAAATACTGGATTGGATGAAAGGTATGTTGCACCGATGTTATCACACCAAAGAACGGGTGGCTGAGTTGGGGAGACCTTCTACTCTCGAAGCAATGACTGCACCCACATGATCTCAGCTGTGGCATTAGCAACAGCTTTGTACTCAGCTTCGGTACTACTCCGAGACACCGTAGCTTGCTTGCGAGCTTGCCAGGCGATCAAGTTAGGCCCAAAGAACACAGCATGTCCCCCTGTGGATCGCCGATCATCAGGACAACCAGCCCAGTCGGCATCAGAAAATGCTGAGATCAGTCCAGAACGCGCAGGCTGAAGATGGAGACCATATGAACCAGTGTGACGAACATAGCGCAATATGCGCTTAACAGCTGACCAGTGACACTACTAGAAAAACCCCTACTAATGGCGCACCTAGTATGGCTATTAATGGCGCATCTGTGGTGCGCCATTAATAGCACGCCATTAGTAATTTTTACTAATGGCGCACCACCTCGTGCGCCATTAGTATCTCGGTATACTAATGGCGCACCATGTAGTGCGCCATTAGTATAGCCCACGGCGCCATTTGTATCTGGTATACTAATGGCGCACCACATAGAAGTGCGCCATTAGTAATATTTTTTTTTTAATTTTTTTTTCAAATTTTTTTTATTGTTTTTTATTTTTTTTTCAAATTTTTCTTAATCTCATTTCACTATGGCTTAATCTCGAGTCAATATGCTTAATCTCAGGTCAAATCACACTCTGTGGTCAAACTTCCCGAAAGGTCACCCATCCTCACACTACTCCAGCCCAAGCACGCTTAACTTCAGAGTTCTATCCAACCCCAGCAAAAGTTATAACTTTTCGAGTAGATGATTTTTCATATAAAAAACTTTTTCATCCGAGTTCGTATGCAAAAGTTGTGCCCATTTTACAAATTTCCAGAGACATTTTGCAAATAAAGTCGAAATTCATATTTGTAATTTTTCCCAAAAACTAGAGCACATATCACATGGGAAACATATTTTCTTTTATTTTTTTGACATTTCCATCATTTTCTTTTATTTTTTTTAAAACTGAAAAGGCGATCCGGAGGGGTGCATTCAGTGGAAGTGGTGGCCAAGTTACTAATGGCGCACCGTGGCATGGTGCGCCATTGCTAGTTCAACTAGTAATGGCGCACCACTACCACGGTGTGTCATTAGTAGTTTTGACAAAAATTTAAAAAAAATTGATATTTTTTTTGATTTTTTTTTTGAAAAAAACTTAGTAATGGCGCACCAGTGGAAAGTGCGCCATTACTAGTTAAAACTAGTAATGGCGCACCGAGACATGGTGCGCCATTAGTAACAAATTTTTTTAATTTGTTTTTACTTTTTTTTTCAAAACTACTAATGGCGCACGACGGATGTGGTGCGCCATTACTATGTCAATTAGTAATGGCGCACTATGCAACGGTGCGCCATTAGTAACAAAATTTTTTTTATGTTTTTTTTCAAAACTACTAATGGCGCACCACACACCAGGTGCGCCATTAGTAATATATTACTAATGGCGCACGAGACATGGTGCGCCATTAGAATATAGTAATGGCGCACCACATCACAGGTGCGCCATTAGTGGACATTCCATCTATAGCCCTTTTTGTAGTAGTGTGAGAATCACGTGGTGTATGAAGATACTGGCACACACGGTTAACTGCAAATGATATGTCTGGTCGAGTAATGAGCAAGTACTGCAGTCCACCCACAATGCTGCGGTACTCTGTGGCATCCTCAGGAGAAAGCAAGTCACCAGCAAGAGCTGTCAGTTTGTCTGTAGCAGACATGGGAGTCGTAGCAGACTTGCACTGCAACATACCGGCACGACGCAGGAGATCCTGAGAGTACTTCTTCTGAGTAAGAGTCAAGCCACCATCAGAATGAAGAACCTCTAGGCCCAGAAAATAATGCAGTCTCCCAAGATCCTTAACAGCAAACTCAGCACCAAGAGAGGACACAAGCCGATCTGTAGCAGAAGCAGACGAACTGACAAGGATGATGTCATCAACATAGACCAGAATGTACATAGTCACCTCAGGTCGCTGTAGAATAAACAGAGACGTGTCTGCTGTAGAAGGAACAAACCCATGCGCACGAAGAGCAGCGCCAAGACGGGCATGCCACGCACGCGGGGCCTGCTTCAAACCATAGAGAGCTTTGACAAGGCGACACAAATGATGTGGCTGAGCAGGGTCAACAAAACCTGGCGGCTGACGCATATAAACCTCTTCTTCCAGAACTCCATGGAGAAAGGCATTCTGAACATCAAGCTGTCGAAGCGACCATCCGCGAGTAACAGCCAAAGAGAGAAGAACACGAATAGTAGTTGGTTTAATAACAGGACTAAATGTGTCTTCGTAATCAATGCCATACCGTTGTTTGAATCCCTTGGCAACCAGGCGTTCCTTGTACCTCTCAACGGAGCCATCAGCATGTTTCTTCACCTTGAATACCCATTTAGAATCAATGATATTAACACCAGATGGAGGTGGAACAAGACGCCAAGTGTTGTTTCTTTGAAGGGCATGAATCTCCTGCTCCATCGCAGCACGCCAATGTGGGATGCCAAGCGCTGCTCGAAAATGTCGTGGTTCAGTTGTAGGGTCAGCCTCAGCATGTGCCAAACAGGCCGCAAGCCACGCGGCAGTGCCGTCAGTGCGCTTCATCGGTTGGAAGATGCCACTTTTGCTGCGAGTATGGGGACGCAGGACGACAGGCGGAGGTGGCCCTGGAGCTTCCATACCAGAGGAGCCACTATCCATCAGTGGCGAGGAGGACGCAACAGCGGACGAGTCAACAGGCGCATCCGGTGGCACGGAGGTTCGGCGAAGACAGACCGGGCGTGACCGGCGTCGACGAATCAGGCGACGAAGGCTCGATGACCTGCGAGGCCTCCGGCTCAGGGGAGAGTGCCGCAGGTCCAGCCGGCCCGGCCGACGGCTCCGCAGGTTCGGCCGGCCCAGGCGACAGCGAGGCCGCTGGCCCCGGCGACTCGGGAACCCCGTCGGATCCTCGTGCATGGGGCATGCACGCGTGATCGACGTCGGGGTCAAGCGGGGTAGTGGCAGGGGCAGCCTCGTCGAGCGCCTCATCCGGCATAGCAGCAACTGGCGTAGTTGTGGCCATATCATCATCCAGAAGCTCAAGTCGAGCGCCTCGTCCAGTCCCTGCACCATGGTTAGGCAACAACAGAGGAGAATATGCAGCATCCACAAATTGATCAGGCAAAACTGGAAAAGAGTGCAACTCGGTGACGGGAGTATCGGTGGGTGATGTGAGCGTGGAAAACGGGAAGACAGTCTCATCGAACACAACATCACGAGAAATGTAAACACGATTTGACGGGATGTGAAGACACTTGTAACCTTTGTGGAGAGGACTGTACCCAAGAAACACACATTGTTTAGATCGATACTCAAGTTTATGCTTATTGTACGGACGAAGATGTGGCCAACACGCACAGCCGAACACTTTGAGGAGGGAGTAATCTGGAGTTTCATTAAGCAACACTTCGAGCGGAGACTTCATGTGAAGGCGTCGTGTGGGAATCCTGTTTATCAAAAAACAGACAAAGAATAAAAGCATCGCCCGTAATCAAAGCGGGATAGAGGCATGTGCAAGAAGTGTCAGGCTAGTTTCAACTATATGACGGTGTTTGCGCTCAGCTGCACCGTTCTGCTGATGTGTATGAAGACAAGACACATGGTGTGAGATGCCAAGCTTCTGAAAGAAGGTGTTAAGGTTACGATACTCACCCCCCCCCCAGTCTCACTGAACATGGATAATTTTGTGCTTAAGCAATCGTTCAACATGTGCTTGAAATTGCATAAAGACATGAAACACATCAGATTTGCGCTTAATAAGATAAATCCAAGTAAAGCGACTGAAAGCATCGATGAAACTGACATAATAGTTGTGACCACTAACATAAGTTTGGGCATAGCCCCACACGTCTGAAAACACAAGTTCAAGAGGAGCCGTGACAACACGACTTGATACAGAAAAAGGCAACTGATGACTCTTGCCTTGTTGACAAGCATCACACACTAGAAACTCCTTATTACTCGACTCAACAGGAAGATGATGGAGATGAAGCACATGGCGCACAATGGGAGTAGCGGGGTGGCCAAGGCGAGAGTGCCACTGCGACGACGACACCCGAACACCACTGAAAACTTGAGAGACTCGTGGCACATAAAGTGCGTATAAGCCGTCGCGAGCTCGACCACTAAGAAGAACGTCCCTCGTGTCCCGGTCCTTAACAAAAAAATGGAAAGGGTGAAACTCAACAAACACATTGTTGTCACGAGTTAATTTAGGAACCGAGAGTAAACTACGTGTGACTGAGGGAACACGAAGGACATCAAGCAAACGCAAGGTTTTAGTGGTACGTGAAAGAAGAGATGCCTGACCAACATGTGAGATGGGCATACCTGATCCATTGGCCGTGCGGACCTGATCGTGACCGGTGTAGGGCTGGCGAGTGGCCAGCTTGTCAAGCTGACTCGTCAAATGGTCCGTAGCGCCCGTATCCATGTACCAGGCAGGGTCCACCGAGTATGAAGGAGTGAACCCGGATCCGGTGTAGCGAGAGCAGCTTGCTTCTCATTGCCCTTCCCATTGTTCCCAATGCCAAGAAAATCTCGTTTAAAGCGACGATGGCAGCGAGACGCCAAGTGCCCCTCGATGCCGCAGAGTTGACACTCAACCCCACCACCACATGCCTCGCAGTGGAGCCGCTTGCGGCCAGCCGTCGGAGGTGGAGCGGGCGGACGGGGCTGGTTGCCTGAGGTCGGCGGCGCCTTCTGCTTGGCACCGCGGGCGCCCCCGCGGAGAGCAGCGTTCGCAGAAGGGCCCTCCGTGTAGACGCCAACGGAGCGGCGAGAAGCGAGCCTCTGTTCGGTGTTGAGAAGGCGTGCATAGAGATCGCGAGGCGGTATCGGTGTGTCACGTCCATTAATGTTTTCAACAAGAGAATCATAGTCCTCATCAAGCCCATTGAGAATGAACGAAGTAAACTCCTCGTCATGAAGAGGCTTCCCAATAGATGACAGTGTATCAGCCAAACTTTTGACCTTGTTGAAGAAGGCCGTGACAGAGAGGTCAATATTCTTGACCTCACCCAGCTGGTTACGAATGGCAGAGGAACGGGCCAGCGACTGCGAGGAAAAGCTGGAGTCGAGCGTGGCCCATGCATCCCTCGACGTCGCGGCAAAGACCACCATGCCGGCCACGGAGGGTGTGAGCGAGGACTGAATGGCACCCAGAATAGCTTGATCCTGAGCGATCCACCGACGATGAGCAGGGTTGGACACCATGACGGAGCCACCAGCGACCGAGGGCACCGGAACCATGGCCGGGGGACACGGCAGCGTACCATCGACATACCCCTCAAGGTAGTGACTACGCATTAGCGGCAACACCTGAGCACGCCACAGGAGGTAGTTGTCGGCAGAGAGCTTCACTGTCACCAGGTGAGCGAAGTGGAAAGGTCCTGGTTCAGCCACCGGTGCGGAGAGCTGCGAGTCGTACGTCGGAGGAGCACTGTACGGAATCAGCGCAACGGCCGACGGAGACGTACGGTAGTGTTGGTGATGACCGTAGGGCGCCGTAGGAGGTACACCGTAGGGCTGCAGCGACGCGACGTGCGGCACAGAGGCAGCATAGGGCGTGCCATACGGCGCCTCGTAGGGCACCGCGGAGGACGAAGCATACGGTGCCGGCGCGACATACGGCGACGACGGCGCGACGTCTGGCGCTGGATACAGCCCACCGTGACGGTACCTGGACAGGAGTGCCACGAGGGCCAGGCGGGCGGCGCAGCAGAGTTCGCAGCGGCGCGATTCCGATCCTGCATGGGGGTACCGTAGCCAGAGTTGACGGCCGCCAGGGATGGACCGCGTCCAGCCTGCATGTGGGCACCGTACGCTAGTGATGGATCGTTGTGATCCTGCATGGGAGCACCGTAGGCCAGCGATGGATTGCTGGATGGCTGCGCGGGATCAACGGCGTGCGGCGCCAGGGCGGCATCACGGGCGAGCGAAGGCGCGGGCGATCGGGGCGCTGGAGGATGCGGCCCTGATGCGGACGGACGGGCCCAGGCGAGCGGGATAGACGCCATAAACGGCGATTCCGTCGCCAGGGTTGACGGAGGCGACGCGGCGGCGAAGGCCGACGTGGCGGCGGCGGCAGAGGAAGCGAAAGCACGGCGCGGACCGAACCCGTCGTCTGATACCATGTTAGACAGATTAGGGTTTGGAACAATGCTCGATACCCTTGGTGGGTACGGCTGTCATATATTTATAAGAGGGAACCGTACAAATACCGGTTATGTTACAACACGTATATCTAATATATACTTAGTCTAACAACCATAGAGGAAAGCGTTGTTGATGTCGAACTGATGAACATGCCAGTGTCGAGAGGCAGCGAGCTGAAGAACAACACGAATCGTGGCGGGTTTAACAACCGGAGAGAAAGTCTCCGAGAAGTCAACACCAGCACGTTGTGCAAATCCACGTACGACCCATCGAGCCTTGTACCTGTCCAGGGAGCCATCCGGAAGAAGTTTATGCCGAACAACCATTTGCCGGTAATGATGTTGGCGCCGGGAGGGCGAGGAACCAACGTCCATGTCCTGTTGGCGACAAGGGCGTCATACTCGGCGTGCATGGCCGCGAGCCAGTGCGGGTCGCTCAAAGCAGAGCGCACCGAGCGCGGGACCGGAGAGATAGCCGTAACACTGAGGTTGTGGTAGAGAGGGTTCGGCTGATGGATGTCGTCCTTAGCACGCGTCACCGTAGAATGATGAGGTGGCGGAGGCAGGAGCCGAGGCCGTCGATGCGGTTGAGCCACAACCGCGGGGCAGAGGCCGACGATGGCGAGGCCGCGGAGGGTACCGCAAGCACCGAGGCGGCCGCGGGTGAGGCCGCAGAGGTCGGTGGCGACAAGTCCGCATACACCGAGGGAGCGGGCGAGGCCGCCGATGAGACCGCGGAAAACGGTGGCGAAAAGTCTACAGCCAGAGCCGCGGGTGGCGATGACGGGTCCGCGGGTGAGACCGCGAGCAGGGACGATGAACCGGCGGGCGAGGCTGCAGTCGGCGTAGAAGGCGCCCCGCGCGACGTGTCGGCGGGCGAGACCGCAGCCGACGTAGAGGACCCCGCGAGGGGTGAAGCCACAGGGGTGGCGACGGCCAAAGGAGATGAAGAGGCCATCACGCCTGCATGGGCTGGAGGCGAGGCCAGTGGGAAAGAGGTCAGCTCCTCCTGGACCGACGAAGACGAAGACGAGGCCGGCTATACCATAGTCGGCGATGAGGGTCCGGTCGGGAAGGCCGGACAGGCCACCGAGGAACCAGGTGGCCGCGGGGCAGGGAGCGCAAGGGCGGGTCGGACGGGGCACCGAGGAAGCAGGCGGCCGCGGCGCAGGGAGCGCAACGGCGCTACGCGACCGACGGGGGCTGGTCTCCGGAGGTGTCGCCGTTGTCGAAGTAACCTGCTCAAAAGGAAAAACAGCCTCGTCAAAGTAAACGTGCCGCGAGACGAACACACGTCGGGAGACGGGGTCGTAGCAGTGAAAGCCTTTTGTGTTGGGTTGATAACCAAGGAACACACAGGCGAGAGACCGAGGAGCAAGTTTGTGTGGAGCAGTGACGGTTATGTTGGGGTAGCATAGGCAACCAAAGACGTGAAGATCATCATAGGATGGAGGAGACCCGAACAAGAGATGATGAGGAGTGTAGTGCCAGCGTGGTTTGCAAGGCCGGATGTTAAGAAGAAGCGTAGCAGTAGCGAGAGCATCGGGCCAGAACCTAGCGGGCATGTGTGCATGGAAAAGCAAAGCACGAACACTCTCATTAAGGGTGCAAAGTACACGTTCTGCTCGACCGTTTTGTTGGGATGTATATGGACATGTAAAGCGAAAGATGGTGCCATGAGTGGAGAGAAGATGGCGAATGGCGAGATTATCAAATTCTTTTCCGTTGTCCGTTTGAAGATGAGCAATGGTGCGATGAAAGTGGGTGTGGACGTAAGCGTAAAATGAGTGGAGGATGAAGGCGACGTCGGATTTATGGCGTAATGGAAAAGTCCAAGTGAAGTGAGAAAAATCATCTAAAAAAATCACAAGATAATATGATAAGCCCGAATTACTCGGCACTAGAGATGTCCGAACATCGCAATGAATAACATCAAAGGGAAAAGTGGCTACTGATGTAGATGAGGGACCACGGTAAGTGAACGTGCTTTCCGACACGGCAAGCATGACAAGTGTGCGCCGCTGATTTATTACATGAAAAAGGAAAAGTGCTCAAAATTTTGCGAAGAGTGTCGGCGCCGGGATGACCAAGTCGAGCGTGCCAAAGCGAGACATCGGCATGGAGAGCAACCGGACCGCCACTCGTCGTAGGACCGCATGGGTAGAGATCATCGGAGGAATCACATCGGTGCGGAACCCTTCGGGAGCGAGCATCCTTGACAGAGAAACCAAGAGCATCAAACTCAACAGTGACAGGATTTTCATGAGTTAGAGTACGAACAGAACATAGGTTTTTGATTAAGGATGGAGAAACGAGCACATTATTAAGAGGTAAGGAGGAAGAGGGAAACGGAAGGGAGGACGAACCGTGATGGGTGATGGGAAGAGAGGACCCATCACCGACCACGATACGAGAATTGAAGGGATAGGGAGAGGATACCGGGGTTAGAATCCATGTGAGCTGCAGCGTCGGTGTCCATGTACCAATCGCCACCGCCACCATAGTTGCTCGGTGAAGGGGTAGCATGAAGGGCTGATGCGGAGCATCCCACGATCATCCCCATGGACTTACAACCGTCTCATCAAGAGCCAAGAGGACCCATGACACGAGCTAGAGCTAGAGCTCTCGAGAACGAGGTGACCTCTTTCCTTATTGATATCGCATATGATCCTCTCGAGACATGGCTACTACCTAAGTCCGATATGCTATGCATGATTAGGTGTCAAGGGAACCTCCCGAGGACGCGTGAAGATGGACAACCCACCAAGTCCGCGGATGAAGAGAACCAACGGAGAAGGCCAAGAACACCTTCCGGGCCCGGACATCCGGCCATGGCCCGGACATCCGTCCCTGGACCTTCTACCTCAACAGGATCCCATCCGCCATGTCTCCAGGGCCGGACATCCGGCGTCCAAGCCCGGACATCCGCCCCCAGCCGGATATCCGGCCCCAGCCGAAATCCGGCGCCTTTCCGATCGGTGAAATGGTCGCCCAGCCGGACATCCGGCCCTTGGCCCGGACATCCGGCTCTTCCGGAAGCCGGATATCCGCCCTCGCCCGGAAATCCGCCCCCATCACCGATTGCGTTTGAAGACCGCCAGCCCGGACATCCGCCCCTAGTCCGGACATCCGGCGTCTCGAAAGCCGGACATCCGCCCGACGCCCGGACGTCCGGCCTCGTCATACAGCAGTGCCTCAGGGCCTTGTCCCTTGTACCCCTTCGCCCGAGACTATATATACTTATTCCCTTTCCTCTTTCTAGGGTTAGGATTGGATTAGCTCATATTCTTGTGTGAGAGCCTTTGCTCATCCACTTGGCTACTTCTCCACCGAGATCAGGACCTCTCTGGAGAAGATCCCCCAAGCGGATTCAAGACCCCCTTCTAGGGCGGACCCCTCAAGGCCTCCTCACGGAGAAGAACGGCTACCGTTTGTATCTTACCTTTGTTGATCTTGAATCTTGTGCCACTCTATGCGATCGATAATCTAGCACTTGTGTGATTGATCTCTTGTCGGTTTCGTGATTTCTCTCTCGTTTCTCTCGTGTTCTTCCGCGTGTTCCTCGTGATTCCCCGTAGGATCCGCTCCAATGTGAAAGATCGTCCATGTAGGGTTCCGCCCTACATCATCTATGGTATCAGAGCCACGTTGATCACGTTATTGGAGCCCCTACCCCTCTTTTTCGAGCTTGATTTTGTTGTTTTTGTCCTAATTCCGAAAATTCCCCACAAAAATAGCCCCAAATTTTTTGTGATTTGTTCGTGTGATGAACTTTTGTTGGATTTGATCCATAGATTTCGTGTGTTGCAGGTAGATCTAGCTTTCTCCCACCATTTCCACAATTTCCATCCACAAAATCCCCCGAATTTTGCCCCGGTTCCCACCTTCCCCCACGGTGTTCATCGAGCCCGTACATCCGGCCCGCGCAGCCGGACATCCGGCAGCCGGACATCCGGCCCGATCAGCCCGGACATCCGGCGCCGGATATCCGCTTCCACCGGATTTCCGCCCGGTAACAACAATCCCTTCCACCACCCCGATCACCGCCTAACTTTCGCCAAAATTTGTCCCGTGCCCACATACACTTCCACTTACCTCCACCACTTCCGCATAACACCACCTTAGCCTTTCGCACTTCCAATTCCAACATCGTTGCCAAATTTTGCCTTGAGAATTTGAGTTGGGGTTTTCCGTATCCTTTTGTGTTTCGGCTATCTAGGTACGGTTCAACATCAAGATCACCACCGCTCACCATCGTCAAGGACGGTAACATCATCGACACCTTTGTCATTACTTGCAATTGCATTGATAACCATCATAACCCATCTTTTGCGTTGCTTACCCATCGAGGCTAGCCATTGAGTATTGCCGGCAACATGACTTGTGCACATTAGTGATCATACTCCATAGCATACATACCATACCAAAGTGGTGCATATCTTACCATCAACTTGTGTGTCACAAAGTTGTCATCGCATACACAATTGCTATCTTGGTTCGTGAAGTTTTGCATGAGAAAGAGCTCAAAAGAGAAAGAGCCATTCAAGCTTTTAAGCAAAGAGAGGAAGATAAGCAAAGAGCTTATGAGCAAGAACCATAGCATCATACAACATTAAGATTGTCATACTTGATCATCTTGGATCAACACATCAAAACACCATACATATAGCATACTTGGGTAGAAGTCGTTGCATTTTGCTTAGTAGGTTGTGCACAAGTTCGTATCCGCCTATTGTGCAATCGTGCTAGCGTCTCTCTAGTGTTGTGCAACAAGAGCATCTTGATGAATTCCACATTTTGGCTCATCTTTGGTTGCATAACCCCATATTATCTTTTGCGTGTGTGTTCCCGTGTACCTTATCTTGCTAGTGGTCTACTTGTTGCATTTGCAAATTTGTGAATCATTTCCAACTTTATTGAGTCTCACTTACAATTCATCAAATTTTGTGCCACCATCCTAACCGAGCTCCACCATAAAGCTTTTACTTGTGTAGGTGTGAGAACCGACAAGAATCGGTACCAAGAGTGCTATTTCATTGTCCGCATTTGAGTGAACTTGATTCATCTTCAACATCGGTCAAAGGTACATTGGTATAAGTTCTTTTCCGTTCTACCACTCACATTTTGCTTGGAATGATGGATAGGCCAAGTTCTTCTACCAACCCACTCTTCAACGAGCAAGACGAGGACATGTCTTCATCGTCACCAAGAACCACCTATTTGGTGCACAACGAAGCGTTGCACCAAGAACAACAAGCAATGAGCGACCGCATCGACAACCTCGCCACCGACTTGCGACTCTCCGAGCAACGTACAAGAGACTACTTCGACAACAAGTTCGAGGCTCACAAGGAAGAGAATGATGCAAGAATGGACGAGATCTGCGCGTTGATGAGAAACCAGCGTCATTCAACTTATTCATCATCAAGACGGAGCCGCTCGAGTCGACATTCCGACGACACCTTCTACGACTCAAGTACACCGTCATCGAACACTCTTGACGAGCCGCGCCAAGACCGTCATGCATCTCGCAACCCTCTACATGTCAAGCATTCACAAGAGCAAGTTGATGATCAAGTTCCTCGTCCTCAATCTAATCAAGAGGCTTTTGCTCAAGCTCAAGAACGACAACGTCTTCGTTGCCAACAAGAGGAAGAACGAGCACGTCTTCACCAAGACGAACAAGACGCCAAGGCTCAACGTCTTCAACAACAACAACGTGAGGCGCAAGCTCTTGAGGCGCAACGTGCCCTTCAAGAATCAAGTAGAGCCTTCGCCAACCGCAATCGCGAACGGCGCAATCAAGAGGAAGCCCTTCGAGAAGAAATCCAAGAGAGGAACTACCAACCTCATGCACAACGACAAGTTCCTCAAGCTCCTCCACAAGCTCGTCAAGCTCCACCTCAACATCAAGTTCAACAAGGGCAAGTTGATCATGGTCTTCCTCCGCGCCAAGAGCAACATGAAGGCGAATACAATCCACGCCAAGGACGTCATCATCAACATCGCCAACAACACAATGAAGAGCAACGCTACGGCAAGCTAAAATTCACCATGCCCAAGTTCAATGGAAGCAATGACCCGAAGACTACCTCTCATGGGCATTGAAGGTTGACAAAATCTTCCGCTTGCACAACTACGATGAAGCGAAGAAAATCGCTATGGCATCACTTGAGTTCCAAGACTATGTGCTCATATGGTGGGAACAAATCATTGAGCGACGACAAGCAAGAGGTGAACCTCCAATCACCACTTGGGCTCAAATGAAGGATGTCATGCGAGCACGTTTTGTGCCAACCTACTACAACTGCGACCTCTTCAAGAAACTCCAACTACTCAAGCAAGGAACAAAGAGCGTTGAAGAATATTACAAGGAAATGGAGATAGCCATGATTCGAGCCAATGTCAAGGAAGATGATGAGCAAACTATGGCACGTTTCTTGAATGGACTCAATCATCCCATCAAGAAGATCGCCGACTTCCAACCATACTCATCCCTCATCGAGCTCGTGCATCAAGCTACAAAGGCGGAACGCCAAGTGCAAGATGACTTCAAATGCACGCCAAGTACTCATCCAAGACCCACGGCTCCTCCAACAACCAAGCTTCAACGACTCCTCCATCATCTACATCAACCAAACTTTCTTCAAGAAACGACGACAAGTCAAGTTACAAGAAGACTTGACAAGCTCAAGTCGTCCTCCTCCTACTACAAGCAACATCAAGCCGCGTGCTTCATCCTCTACTCCGACCGATGAGACCATCAAGACAAGCTCCTTCAAGTGTTTCACTTGCGGCCGAGGCCACAAGTCATACGAATGCACCAACAAGCGCACCATGATCCTCAACGACGATGGCACATATGACTCCATGAGTGAAGAGGAGATGGAAGCTCTTGAGCAAGTGGCCATGCACCGGCAAGTGACCAAAGAAGAAGATGATCAAGTCTTTTGTGATGAGGATTGAGCCCGCCCTCGTTGTCTCCAAGGTCTTGACTCTTCAACATCAACAAGAAGAAGACCAACGATGCCACATCTTCCACACAAAAGCCGGCATTAATGGACGGTCCATCAAGGTCATCATCGATGGAGGTAGTTGCCACAACTTGGCAAGTGAAGAACTATGCTCCAAGCTCCAATTGGTCAAGAGGAAGCACCCACATCCCTACAAGTTTCAATGGCTAAGTGACTCCGGCACTATACGAGTCGAGCATACGGTCCAAGTCTCCTTCAAAATTGGTGCTTATGAAGACACGTTGGAATGTGATGTGGCCCCAATGACCGTTTGCCACCTACTTCTAGGTCGACCATGGCAATTCGACCGTGGTGTCATCCACAATGGGCGTACCAATCACTATAGCTTCAAGATGAAAGGGAAGGAATATGTGCTACGACCTATGTCTCCTACTCAAGTGATAGCCGATAAGCAAGCCACACATCATAGA
This sequence comes from Aegilops bicornis, assembly GCA_021605145.1. Classification (NCBI taxonomy): domain Eukaryota; kingdom Viridiplantae; phylum Streptophyta; class Magnoliopsida; order Poales; family Poaceae; genus Aegilops; species Aegilops bicornis. Next base: position 1,283,323 of record CM038670.1, on the reverse strand, counting down.
GAAAAGAGTGAGAAAGTGATCCACCCAAAAGTGAGTGAGAGCCACAAGCCAAATTTGAGCGACTCTTAGCAGAGAGAAAAACCTCATTCTATTTGCCACCAAAAGTGAGATGAGAGAAGTGTGTGAGAACCCATCGAGTGTGATGCACTTTGTCCTTGTGTGCAAGGATGGAGAACCAAAAACTAACACCATTCACGAGCTACCTTTGGTGTTTCAATCTCTTTTGCAGGAATTTCAAGATGTTTTCCCCGATGAGCTACCTCCGGGTCTACCTCCTCTTCGAGGCATAGAGCATCGAGTTGACCTCATCCCCGGAGCACCTCTTCCAAACAAAGCTCCATACCGAGTCAATCCGGAAGAAACCAAGGAGATTCAACGGCAAGTACAACAACTCATCGACAACGGTCATGTACGTGAAAGCCTAAGCCCTTGTGCCGTTCGGTTATTCTTGTGCCTAAGCCCGACGGAAGTTTCCGCTTGTGCTCGATTGTAGACCTATCAATGCTATTACCGTCCGATATAGGCATCCCATTCCTCGCTTAGATGACATGCTTGATGAACTTAGTGGAGCCAACTTTTTCTCAAAAATTGATCTTAAAAGTGGCTATTATCAAATCCGCATACAAGAGGGTGATGAATGGAAAACTGCTTTCAAAACCAAATTTGGATTATATGAATGGTTAGTGATGCCTATGGGTCTTTCGGAAGCTCCGGTACTTTTGTGCGTCTTATGCATCATGTGCTTCGTCCTTATATTGGAGTCTTTGTTGTGGTTTACTTTGATGATATTCTTGTGTTTAGCAAAACCATGCAAGAGCACATCAATCATGTAAAATCTGTGTTGCAAACTCTTCATGAAGGAAAGCCTTTACGCAAACTTGAAAAAATGCACTTTTGGGGTTGACAAAGTGATTTTCTTGGGTTTTGTAGTTTCCTCAAAGGGTGTCCATGTTGATGAATCTAAAATTGAAGCAATTAAAACTTGGCCCCAACCCACCAATTTGCAACAAGTGCGAAGTTTTCTTGGTCTTATGGGTTTCTATCGTCGCTTTGTGAAAGATTTTAGCACAATTGCCGCTCCTTTGCATGCTTTGAGCAAGAAGAATACTCCCTTTGTTTGGGGAACTTTGCAATCAACCGCTTTTGATGAGCTCAAGTCTTTACTTACTCATGCTCCGATTCTTGCTTTGCCCAACTTTGACAAAACTTTTGAGGTTCAACCGTGATGCAAGTGGTACCGAATTGGCGGAGTTTTGATGCAAGAAAAACGAGCCATTGCTTATTTTAGTGAAAAACTCTCCGGTGCTCAACTTAATTATCCCATCTATGACAAAGAATTGTATGCTTTAGTGCGTGCTACATGTTTGGGAACATTACCTTAGACCTCATGAGTTTGTCATCCATACCGATCATGAAACGCTGAAGTACCTCAAAGGTCAAACTAAATTGAACAAGCGTCATGCCAAATGGAGTGAATTCATTGAATCTTTTCCTTATGTGATCAAGTACATTAAGGGTAAAGAAAATGTAGTTGCCGACGCGCTTTCACGCACATGCATGCTTGTCACTCAACTTGAGTTGAATGTTATTGGTTTTGAGCATATAAAAGACTTGTATGAGCATGATCCATCTTTTGCTTCTCCTTATGCTAAGTGTTTGGCCTTGTCGTCTTGGGAACAATATTACATCAAGGATGGTTACCTTATGAGAGCTAACAAACTTTGCATTCCCGAGTCTTCTCTTCGCTCCTTTTGCAAGATGCTCATGGAGGCGGACTCATGGGACACTTTGGACGCGACAAGACATTCGCCACGCTCTCCACCAACTACTTTTGGCCCAAGATGTTCATGACGTCTCACGCTTCACCAACCGATGCTACACATGTCGCAAAGCTAAGTCTAAAGCTCAATCTCATGGTCTTTACATGCCTCTCCCTATTCCATATCAACCTTGGGAAGACATTAGTATGGATTTTATTCTTGGTTTGCCTAGGACTCAAAATGGCAAGGATTCCGTTTTTGTTGTTGTGGATAGATTTTCTAAGATGGCACATTTCATACCTTGCAACAAGATAGAGCGATGCTTCACATGTTGCCAATCTCTTTTGTAGGGAAATCTTGCGACTCCATGGCGTACCAAAGACAATCGTCTCCGATCGTGACGTCAAGTTCTTGAGTTACTTTTGGAAGACCCTATGCGCCAAGCTCGGAATCAAGCTCTTGTTCTCCTCGGCATACCATCCTCAAACCGATGGCCAAACGGAGGTGACGAACCGCACACTATCCACTCTACTTCGTGTCTTGATAAAGAAGAACATCAAGGAATGGGAAGCATGTCTACCCATCGCCGAGTACGCCTACAACCGTGCAAGACATTCAACTACCGGCAAGTCCCCTTTCGAGGTCGCCTACGGTTTCAACCCCTTGTCCCCATTGGACATTCTACCACTTCCTCTCCACGAGCGCACCAACATGGATGCAAGTGAACGAGCAAGCTACATCAAGAAGATGCACGAAGACACAAGGCACACCATTGAGCGCCAAGTACAACGTCAAGCAAACAAGCTCGACGCAAACAAGCAACCCATCGTCTTCAACATTGGTGATCTCGTGTGGCTACACCTTCGCAAGGACCGCTTCCCCAAAGAACGCAAGTCCAAGCTTCTCCCTCGAGCCGATGGACCTTTCAAGGTGCTATGCACGCTACAACGACAACGCCTACAAGATCGACCTACCTCGAGACAAATACAACATGAGCGACATCTTCAACGTCAAGGACCTAGCACCATTCCATGGAGATGAAGCTTTTGATCCGAGGTCGGATCTCTCCCAAGGGGGGGGGGGGGGGAGATGATGCGGAGCATCCCACGATCATCCCCATGGACTTACAACCGTCTCATCAAGAGCCAAGAGGACCCATGACACGAGCTAGAGCTAGAGCTCTCGAGAACGAGGTGACCTCTTTCCTTATTGATATCGCATATGATCCTCTCGAGACATGGCTACTACCTAAGTCCGATATGCTATGCATGATTAGGTGTCAAGGGAACCTCCCGAGGACGTGCGTGAAGATGGACAAGCCACCAAGTCCGCGGATGAAGAGAACCAACGGAGAAGGCCAAGAACACCTTCCAGGCCCCGGACATCCGCCATGGCCCCGGACATCCGGCCCTGGACCTTCTACCTCAACAGATCCCATCCGCCATGTCTGTGGCCCGGACATCCGGCGTCCAAGCCCGGACATCCGGGCCCCAGCCCGGAAATCCGGCGCCCCTTTCCCGATTCGGCTGAAACGGTCGCCCCAGCCCGGACATCCGGCCCTTGGCCCGGACATCCGGCTCTTCCGGAAGCCCCGGATATCCGGCCCCCTCGCCCGGAAATCCGGCCCCCCATCACCGATTGCGTTTGGAAGACCCCGCCAGCCCGGACATCCGGCCCCCTAGTCCGGACATCCGGCGTCTCGAAAGCCGGACATCCGCCCGACGCGGGACGTCCGGCCTCCTACTGCTGTGATGCCTCGTGGCATTGTCCCTTGTACCCTTCGGCCGAGACTATATATACTTATTCCCTTTCCTCTTTCTAGGGTTAGCATTGGATTAGCTCATATTCTTGTGTGAGAGCCTTTGCTCATCCACTTGGCTACTTCTCCACCGAGATCAGGACCTCTCCGGAGAAGATCCCCCAAGCGGATTCAAGACCCCCTTCTAGGGCGGACCCCCTCAAGGCCTCCTCACGGAGAAGAACGGCTACCGCTTTGTATCTTACCTTTGTTGATCTTGAATCTTGTGCCACTCTATGCGATCGATAATCTAGCACTTGTGTGATTGATCTCTTGTCGGTTTCGTGATTTCTCTCGTTTCTCTCGTGTTCTTCCGCGTGTTCCTCGTGATTCCCCGTAGGATCCGCTCCAACGTGAAAGATCGTCCACGTAGGGTTCCGCCCTACATCAAGGGCGGAGAGGAGGGCGGGATCCCAAACACCACCGTGTGCCCCGCCGTAGGCCGGAGGACCACCATTGGGCGCGACACCACCATAGGCCGCGGGACCCCCCGTAGGTCGCAGCACCACCATATGCCGCGGGACCGGGGGCGGGAGCGGTCAGTAGAGCCTGGTGAGAGGCCGGGCGCGCGCCGAAGATGCCCGGAGCAGGAGGGCGGGGATGGGCATGGAATAAGCATGCAGCACCCTCGTCCAGGGGGTGTACCCCGACAGCCAGGGCGGAGTCGGAGTCGCGGCGGGCGCGGGAGGGCGTGGCGCCTGGTTGGAGTTGCCGGCCCGACCCCCGCGACCCTTCCGCTTGCGGCCACCCGTGGGGGCGGGCGCGGGAGGCGGTGTCGGAGCAGGTGCACGCGGCGCAGGCGGGGCGGAAGGCGCGCCGTGGCCCACGGCGAGGCCGACGTGGAGGGCGGTGTGCGTCTCTTGCCAAGCTCTATTGAAATGCAACATCCCAAAATGGCATTTTTTTGTGAGGAAGAGCCACTTGACAATGCAGGCGTCCACGGCGAGCCACTCATCGCCGTCCTTCATGTCGGGGATGTCAACACTCCCTTCAACGTGCTCAATGAGACAGTAGGAGCGGAACAGCAGCGGGAAGTAGGTGCGCACACGTTGTAAGATGCCGAGTCGAGGTCGAGGACGACGGGTACGTGGTCCTTGATGTGGAGCTCGTTGAGACGGTCGGAGGTGAACATGGCGCTGGCGAAGGAACCAGCATCGGAAGGGTCAGCCTTGGAGCGGGACATGGTGGCGGAGAGGAGAAGGAGGTGGCGACGGGTGGCTAGGGTTTAGGTGGTAGTAGAGAGAAGGGGCGGCGGCGGCTGCGGTAGATCGGCAGCGGCAGCGGTGGTAGGGTTTGGGGAGTAGGCGGCGGCGGCGGCTTGGGGTTCGGTTGGGAGGAGGAGGCGGCGGCTACGGAGGAGGTAGTGGAGGTGGCGGTGGTAGGGTTTGGGGAGTAAGCGGCGGTGGCTACAGGAGGTAGGGGTAGCGGCGGCGGCTTGGGGTTCGGTTGGGAGGAGGAGGGGCGGCGGCTACGGAGGAGGTAGCGGCGGCGGCGTTAGGGTTTGGAGGAGGTGGCGGCGGCGGCTACGGGATGGAGCGGCGGCGGCTTGGGGTTCGGTTGGGAGGAGGAGGGGGCGGCGGCTACGGAGGAGGTAGCGGCGGTGGCGCTACGGTTTGGAGGAGGTGGCAGCGGCGGCGGCTTGGGGTTCGGTTGGGAGGAGGAGGGGGCGGCGGCTACGGAGGAGGTAGCGGCGGCGGCGCTAGGGTTTGGAGGAGGTGGCAGCGGCGGGCTTGGGGTTCGTTGGGAGGAGGAGGCGGCGGCTACGGGAGGAGGTAGCGGGCGGCGGCGCTTAGGGTTTGGAGGAGGTGGCAACGGCGGCTACGGGAAGGAGCGGCGGCGGCTTGGGGTTCGGTTGGGAGGAGGAGGGGGCGGCGGCTATGGAGAAGGTAGCGGCGGCGGCGCTAGGGTTTGGAGGAGGTGGCAGCGGCGGCTATGGGAAGGAGCGGAGGCGGCTTGGGGTTCGGTTGGGAGGAGGAGGGGGCGGCGGCTATGGAGGAGGTAGCGGCGGCGGCGCTACGGTTTGGAGAAGGTGGCAGCGGTGGCGGCTTGGGGTTCGGTCGGGAGGAGGAGGGGGCGGCGGCTACGGAGGAGGTAGCGGCGGCGGCGCTATGGTTTGGAGGAGGTGGCAGCGGCGGCTACGGGAAGGAGCGGCGGCTTCGGGGGAGTGGAAGTGAGGATGATTGCGGAAAAACTGATATCATGTAGAAAGATTATGGGATGCAACTTAATTGTATTTCTCGGAGGTGGTCACAATATATACACGAGATGCCTTGCGTGACAAGGAAACTAATCCTATCATATCTCTAGAAGTCAACTATACAAGGCTAGAGATCGTAGGAATAGTAGTACAATATGTCACGTTCAAAATATACTTTTGAAATGCAACAGTCCCAAAATGGCATTTTTTTTGTGGCCAATAGTCTATTGATCTATTGTTTTAACATCTCTATCTCTCCCATAACTTAGATGCCTCTTCTCCGTGCAGCATGTCAAAGGAAGTCCCAAAAGTGCAAAGCAAATCAGCAACCAAGGAAAAGTACAACTATATTCCTCGACATGAGCTTGGCAGAAGGCACAATTTTAATCAGGGAGGAAGAAGTTTTTACAGTAGACCAGATTTTGAGAGGTAACTTTGCCTTCAAGGTGGTGCCGAGGAATGCCTTGCAGCTGAGCATTTGAGCTGGCAGGAAATCTCCAAGGCCATTTGTGATGGGGGAGAAACTCTAGAGATGCCCATCAACTGCTTATGGTCTTTCAACATGGGAAAAGAGCATGTGTTCATTTATCTTGTTTGACCAGGAGAGCCCTCACCTTTTAGTATGGCTACCACGCCATGGAAACAGGAGCTATATATGACGGCTTAGTAATGATATTTGTTGAGGGGCAAACCTCAATAGATGGATTATTATTCCCTACAAAATTACGAATAACATGGCATCATGGCATGGAAGAAAAAAGGACATGCATCACACAACAAAGCTGGGCAAGAAATCAGCCCAGAGCTATGCACAGAGGTCTCATTGGTTGTACGTACATTCATCAACGATCAGAGAGTCTGCCAGTCTGGGCGGCCGGCGATCGATGGAATGGCGACCCGGCTGGTGTGCCAACTGCCAACGCCCAAAGAGATGGAGGCTAGGCACACGGTCGTGTTTGCGGAAGGAGCAGAGGAGCAGAGCAACAGCATGCACACGCCAATCCGGCTATGCGTTCCTTGACGATCTTGGTGGCCGGCAGTAGAACGGCGGCCCAACCGCGTAGAGAGGAGTACCAGGCGAGGCAGACTCGCGGTTGTGCAATATGAGTGGACTTCACGTCGAGATGGCCTGCGGTCGCCAGATTCTGCTGTACGGAGAAGTGGATTCTTTTGTTTTTTTAGGTAAAGCAAAGCTTTATATATATTAACGGTGTCCAGATAAATCACCTGTGACACAAACAGCCACATGGGGCGGTACATTCGTGTTCCAACTCATACTATCATTAGATAAACACATACGACCAATAACTGCTAACTCATGGGCTGCCGAGTTGGCCTCACGTCGGCAATAGCTGACTCTTTGGTGTGAGAACCACATCTTAAGCTGGAGTTTGATGTCCTCAATGACGGCCGCATAGGGAGAGGAATCCACCTTTGCGAAGATTCAAAGCTTCAGCCAGCAGCTGGCAGTCCGTTTCAAAGATCATCCGAAGTGCACCCAGCTCACTTGCGACTGTAATGGCTGCACTCATGGCAATGACCTCAGCCCCAAATGCATCGGATACATTTTCATGACGGCCTGCATGGGCCGTAATCACATGCCCAACGGAGTCCCTTACCACCAAGCCCCAACCCCCAAACGAGTTCCCGGGCAGGAATGAGCCATCTATATTAATCTTGAGCATCTCTTCAGTTGGCGGCTGCCATTTTAGCTGAGTAGGTTTACCTTTCTTCAGGGAAAAGTACTCAAGATACTCCAGAGCGTTGCAGTGGGTACGGCGCATGACTTCTTGTGCATCGACAACCAGCTCTCTCTCCCTTATCTTATTTCTATTACTCCACCAGTGCCACCAGAAGATAACGATCATCACTCTTTTATTTTCATCTAGCTCCCACAGCTTGTCCAACATTGCATGCACGTCAGGGAATCCCTCCAACGCCTCTCGCTCCTTCTCCAGGCCCAGCCCCCTCCAGACTTCTTTGACCGCTTTGCACTTGATAAATAGATGGCCTCCATCTTCCGTTACCCAGCCACAGAAAAAGCATTTGTTGGTCTCTAGTTTCAGTCCCCGTTTCTCCAAGTTAGTACACAGCTCTAAGGCTTCGTGTTTCATTCTCCATATGAGCATCTAAAGTTTCTTTGGGCATGGGAATTTCCAAATGCGCTTCCAAGCATCATCTCCATGTCTATCAAACTGGCCAGCCACCTCTGAGCTACAGCCCAGACTCCCAGTCCGTGCGTTCTTAGCCAATTGGGATTGCAGCTTATACGCACTTCTCACCGAATGTATACCTTTACCATTGTAGTGCCATGCTATGAAATCTTCTACTCCTTCTCTCAGCAGTATCTGCAGAATGTGACGGGCATCCTTCGGCCAAAAGGTGTCTCGGACCATTGCTTCATCACATCCACCCGTAATTGGACACATCAACTCACTTACATGGGTTATAAGGTGCGATCCTTTCAGAGTAATCACCTGTCGCGACCAAGCCCGTGGTATCCACGGGTCAGTCCAGATTTTGACGTTTGTACATCACCAATCCTCCATATGTATCCTTGTTTAATCATCTCCAAACCTTGCAGAATGCACCTCCAAGAATAAGAAATCCCCTCCCTCGGTTCAGCTTCCAACAAATGGCAGTGAGGAAAATACCTAGCCTTTAGGACCTTTGCGCAGAGACTGTCCTGATTTTGGAGGAGACGCCACCCCTGCCTGGACAGCATTGCAAGGTTGAAGTTATGCATATCTCGGAAACCAAGTCCTCCTTTAGCTTTCGGCAGTGTCAGTTTGTCCCAACTGATCCAATACAAAGTGTTTTCCTTGTCCTGCTGGCTCCACCAGAACTTCCCAAGCAAACTATTGATTTCTGAACACAAGGATTTGGTTAAATCGAAGCATGACATTGCATAAGTTGGAATGGCATGAGCAACTCCCTTCACCAGTCCTTCTTTGCTCTCTTTAGCCAGTAACCTCTCCTGCCAGCCATATACTCTCCCGCAGATATTACCTTTGACATAAGCAAATGTTTTCCTCCTTGATCCGCCTACATGCACTAGAAGACCAAGGTATCGTTCGTTCTAGTTCTTGCTATTGATCTGTAAGGCATTCTTTTGCTTCCTCCGGGGTGTTCGGACTGAACATGATGGCCGATTTCTTCACGTTAATACACTGACCTGAGCAGTCCTCATACAGAGCCAAAACATCATGCAATGCGGCCGCCTCCTCTTGGTTCGCCTTCAACAAGAGCATGGAATCATCAGCAAAGAGAAGGTGAGACACACTAGGAGCAGCTGTACATATTTTGACCCCGGTGATACTCTTCTTCTCCTCCGCCTCATTTAGCAGGGCAGATAATCCTTCCGCACAAATGAAAAACAAGTATGGCGACAACGGGTCTCCTTGCTGCAGGCCTCTGGAAGGACTGAACTATTTCGTTCGTGTACCGTTAACCTTTATATGGTATCGTACAGTAGTTACGCATTTCATAACTAGCTTCACCCATGGCCTGCTGAACCCAAGCTTCGTCATCATAAACTCCACTCGACCCGGTCGTACGCCTTGCTCATGTCCGCCTTTACTGCAGCATAGCCTTCCTTACCATTCCTCTTGTTCATCAAGTAGTGTGAGACCTCATAGGCAATCAACACATTATCCGTGATCAATCTACCGGGTACAAACGCACTTTGATTATCTGAAATGATCTCCGGTAGCACCACTTTGAACCTGTTAGCTAGGACTTTGGAGACCAGCTTGTATATTACGTTGCACAGGCTAATTGGCCGAAGATCTTTGATCCTTTTAGGGTTATGAACTTTGGGTATAACAACCACAAGGGTATCGTTCCAGCCTTCGGGGATATCACCACCATTTAGAACGTCCATGACCTCCTCAACCACTTTGTCTCCCATAAACTCCCAATGGCGCTTGAAGACGACGGAGGGCATGCCGTCCGGCCCCGGGGCCTTGAGATCTCCAATATAATCTAATGCGGCCTTTATTTCTTCCCTTGTGAACTCCGCATTAAGGGTCGAATGCATCATGGCGGTGACGCGCGGTTTCACCTTTTCAATGAGTTCAGGTGTTCGGCTCCCCGCGCAAGATGTAAAGAGGTCCTGAAAAAAAGAGCACACATAATTAGTTAACTCCTCTTCCTTCTTCACTACTACCACATCCTCCCTCCTGAGCTCCTTTATCCTATTAGCTTTCTTCCTCGCGGTCGCCACTGACTTCAGATAGCCTGTGTTTCTGTTTCCATCCCTCAGTCACCACACATGAGCCCTTTGTTTATAATGGGTATGCTTCTTTTCTTCCAACTCCTCCACCAGCCGCCTCAATCCAGCTTCCTCTAAAATTTTCTCCTGTGACACAGGCTCAAGCATGCATCTTTCCAAGTCTCGGCGTGCCTTTTTCAACCGGCCTTCTAGCTCTCCGTATTTGGTACATCCGTATTCGGACAAACCTAAGACAAGAATTTTGAGACGGAGGGAGTAACTAACTATGTACGTTCTACTTACGTACAAGTACGTACTCTTCCATCAGATCAGCGAAACTCTAATTAAGGTAGCTGCATAGGTATACGCAGGAGATCCTTATCCTTAATAATTTTAAAAAATAGAGTTAACGCGGGTGATCGATGGCCGACGCGGAGCAGCAGCACTGGCTTCAGGAATTTACAACCGGGTATTCATGTGTATTCATTTTGTCAAAATCATCGCTGTTTTTCAAAAATTATCACTCTTTTGGCAAAAACAACACTGTTTTGTAAAAATCATGGGTATTCACATGATGACCCAAGAATACCCTTAGCGCCGCCCCTGAGCAGCAGCTTCTGGTGGCGGAGCCTGAGGAGTGCAGCCGGTCGGCGATGATCTTCCTCGTGGGCTGCACCGTGGTCGTGCTCGTCTCCACCGCCATCTCGGTCGCCATCGTCCTCATGAATCTGTGCGCCTCCATCAGCGACCACGGTTACGGCATTACCGCCCTCAAGCTCGTGGCGCTCGCGCTCCTCCTTGGCCTGGCCATCGGCCTGGCTGCCTGCATCCTCGGCATCTTCATCAGTCTGCTCATTCAGCGGCACCACGGTCCACGGGAACCCGCAAGGACAGCGAGTTGTGGACAAGTTGCTTCTACTCTGGTGACCCATCCGGCCATGCATCAAACCGTTTCGGCTGGAAGATCAGATCAGAGGTCAATGCATCATACATCGTATTCTCAGATAGTCAGATTGATGCTACGTACCTGCTGAGAACTAGCTAAAGACGTGTATATCACATTATTAATAGAGTTTGTGCATCACATTCGTAAGATGACTTCTATTCTATTGTTAGTTTATTTGTAGGTATGGATTCGGTTGGTTTTTGGTAGATGATCTATATATATATATATATATATATATATATATATATATATATATATATATATATATATATATATTGATTGTGCGCAACTTATTTTACAAAATCCTGCCTAAACAAATGACAAAGCTCGCGACACACACTCACGCTGGTTTAGATAAGCCGGATTTATTACAATCATTGTAATGAGCCCAAGTACAAGACAATGGTTTCCATTGTTAGGCTCCATGCCTGATGCAACACTTCATCTTTATCGTGCATCTTTCTTCTGGATGTAATTAAGTTTGTCTTCATTGATCCCTTTTGATGTTTCACTCCTGTTCTGACCGAAGTATTTCGATCCCACTGCGAGTGAGAGGCGTAACCAGTGGTTATTAAATCTTCTAGTATACGCCTAAAATTCTAGAACCGGGAAATATCCATAAAACAAGAATTTTTTGTGAGTCATGGTCATTATTGTCAACCCTTCCCCCCATAAACCGCGGCTAGGGCAAACTTTTTCCCTCCAGCTGTAAGTAGATCGCTTTGATTGACTTTTACCTTTTTCAGCCAGACATGCATGTACTGCTGGTAGCTAATCTCATTTACAATGTGGCTTGGTTTTGTAGACCAATCTCCTCGAAAGCAACTGATTGAGTTGGGGAAGGTGCGGCTCACTGAGGCAGTCTTGTTACACTGCAATGGCCACACCAGAATGGTGCTGTTCAATGGATGCAGTTTTAACTTTCAATTGTTCCTTGTGACATCCTTGATACCCTGCCCCTCATTCTATTCTTTCAGTGATGCAGTCTACCAAATCCATCTTAAGCACGATGGTCGCTCGGGAATTGCTGCAGTCATTGCCAATAGTGTCCTTCCATGGCACAAATCAGGTTGTTGCAGAAGAGTTTTCGAAGGTGACCCCGTGCGGCTTCAACATTGTGAAAAAAAGCCAAGAAGAGTTTTTCTCTTTTTCTACGTTAAGGCATAGCTTTGGTCATGTTTGACTTTGCTAGTTGCCGGTGTGACCTGTATGTGTGTGTTTTAGTGTTTATTGTGTGCATTCTAGCTATACAGAGGTCGGGTATGTACGCATTGTGTTTGTATCACTTGATGCTCCATTTTGAGCTAATAAAATCCACCCTTTGTAAAGAAAACTTTTCAGAATTGGGTGCCGAGAAGGGTGATGAATTGAGTTGCTGCAAGCCCATCGAGAGTAGACACATTAATTGGCTAGGCTGGCAGACGCTTATATAGCCTGCAGCTAGCTAGGTAGGTGGTACTATATCTCAAGCCTGTGGTTTTGTAACGTCCTAGAAATTACAACAAATCAAAGGAGGTGTTCGTTTGCTGATGCTTTCATTCCAACAAAGGAATGTTGATGTATCCAACAGGAACACTTGAGCATCCTAGCTTCAAGTCACGTCCTTCACTTGTATCCTGGCACCTGCTTCCTCGAGCTCGTTGGATTAGAAGACGGTTAGAAGATGTCGGAGGTTTTGCAACTACGAAACTGGCAAATGATGCTGCTCTGCTTCCCAATCATACATACCCGATGAATGCTTGCTTAATTACTTGGACTACTAAACTATCTCTGCCTGTGTTGATCCACCCTATGCATCCCAACATTTGCCAAAGGTGCATGGTGCTCATGTTCTCTTTGCTTTGGCCTACTGGTTTCTTTCTTCTTAGTAACCCTTTTGACGGACGTGCTGTTGCTCCATCACAAATCTGAGCTTAATTCCGACGACGCGCCGGAAGGCTGGCTGGACGTTTCTTTCTTTCCTTATTTACATTCGGAGAAATTTCTAACTACTTCCTCCATTTTAAAATAAGTGTCGTGATTTTTGTTTAAATTTAAACAGAAATCACGTCACTTATACTGGAACAAGCTATTCAAATTTCTTTGATTGCATTAAAACCCCACACCACATCTGAACTCGCCGCACACTTTCTACTTTTCTTTTTCGTTATCTGATTCTTTTCATTTTTTCTGAATTTTTATTGTTTACTTATTTTTCCAAAAAACATTCGCTTACCAAAATGGATTTCTATTTCTGAAAATGGTCACAAATTTTAAAACGTGTTCAAAAAAGAAATAAAAAGGCTTAAAAATTGTTCAATTTTTCAAAACTATTGAGATTCTGAAAATTGTTCATGTTTTCTAAAAGAATTCGTGTTTTAAAAAATATATTCGCCCATTTAAGTTTTTTGTGCCGGAACAAAAATGTTCCACAACATTCAAAACTTGTTTGAGTTTTCAATTTTTTTGTTAAAGATAGTTCTATGAAGTGGGGAAGTGGGCTGCTCGACTGGGCCATGCCGTGGAGCGTTGGATAGTTCTGTGACTTGCAATCTGGGCTGGGCCTTTAAGTTTTTCCTTTTCGTTTTTATTTTCTACTTTTGAGTTTTGTAAATAATTTTGGAAATTTACATCAACTCAAATTTGGAAATGTACCAGCAAGTTTTCAAAAACCATCTGAAATATTTAGAGTCTAGGAATATTTTTCCAACGCTAAATAGAATACAAATATATCCTTTTAAAATAGTCTAGTGTTTATATACTCCCAAAAGTATAGTGAACTCCAAATGAATAATCCAATAGTATTTAAATCACATTCACCTTTTAAGCCTTGTAATTTATTTTAAATTGCAAAAAAGCTGTAAATATTTAAAAAGGCACCAAAGAAAATCCAAATAAATATTAAAGTGAACAGGGAAAATCCAAAGAATTATTATTTGATTAAGATCATGTTATATTCTCTCATTTATATTTTGGGTTGGTTTGGATACGTTAAGAAGAAAATAAAATTTAAATTGAATAGTTGCTTGTGTTTTATCCAATATGGTTATCCCTGTTCACTGACACCCCATCGCCAGTCTACAGTGTCAGCCTATTATATTTGTGGAAGCGTCTCAAACCCCAACATTATTCTGAGTTTGTTTGGTGGAGGTCCGGTTTACAGTTTCTCCAGAGTTTGTTTTAGTTCTCATTTCCTTTTACAATGGTTTTTCTTTATTTTGGTTTTCTTTCATGTTTTATTTAAAAAATATTTATGAATTTTGAAAAATATTCTCATGTTTTAAAGAATCATTCACTATTTTTTCTAAAATTGGAAATTTCAAAAAAGTGTTCAAAACTTATTCAATATGTTCAATAAAAAATAGAGAAAACAAGAAAAACGGAAAGAAAAGAAAGAAACCCGCAGAGAAAATCAGAAAAGCTCCTGTAACGAGCGCAGATGCTGAACTGACCCGGCCCACCTGTGCAATTCGTCGACACTTTGATGCAGTGAGCATCGTCCAGAACTTATCCATGATGCCAGCCAGACTCTCCACCTAAAAATGCAAGGCCAATGGACCCTTTGGGGAAAACCTAACTTTTATAATTTTAGAAAATGTTCATCAAGTTTTTAAAAAATATATGCATTTTCTTAAAAACTATCATATTTTTCTTAATGTTCAGAAATTTTTTGTGAAATGTTCATATCTTTTCAAACTTGTTAACATTTTTCTAGAAAAATATTTACACATTTTAAATTTGTTCATAATTGATAGAAAAACACCAAATGTTTTAAGGCATACATGTATTGAAGCATCCAAATACCACTACATACTACATCGATGTACAGAAAAAAAAAACATGGGGGGCGGGGCGGTCAGACAGCGTTTGTACATCATCTGCCCTGCAACACCTAAGTGCCCCACCATCAATGCAATCCACCATTTCTTGTCAAGGATGTAAATAACAAATAAACGGTGCCTGGAAACCCCATTCAGTTAGCTTTAGTTAGCTTGGTAGTTTATTTTTTTCAAACAAAAACTTTATTAAACTATTAGACAGTAGTAGAATCAACAACAAGACGGCCCCATGAGCTCGCAGTGACTGCAAGAAGAAGTGGCGACTTTGTGTTGATCGACGACGTCCCCTCTAAGACGAGAAATGTAATGCTAGTGGCGTCAGCTTGCACGACAGCAGCTGCCAGCGATGACAACTCACGCAGCGGTAGCAGGGGCAGCAGCTTGGATGCAATAGTAGTAGTAGCTTAGATGCGACATCAGCAGCTTGGATCGAGGGCATGCACGATCGTTGAGTCGAGGGTGCGCTAGGGTTCGCCGCCGTGGAAGCTGTGGTTTTCCATCGGGCGTCGTTCGGAGGACCAGGAGGGTTCTGTTGCCTGCCGCTGACCGCATGCCGCCCAAGGGACCTCCGCCGGCGAGGGGGGCGCCTCCGGCGAAGCCGCCCGCGAGGGCTGCGCCTGGTGGGTTGCCTGCTGGTGGTTCTGGCGCGGCTGCGGCTGCACCTCCGGTGGCTGCTGCAGCACAGGCTGCGGTTGCCGCGGCGGCAGCAGGTTCTGCACCGGCGGCGGTTGTGCCGGCCTCGGCGAGAGCGGCGGTGCCGCCTCTTCAACAGCAGCCGCACAGGCCGTGGCCGAGGCAAATGGCTGCCGGTCGGGGCGGTGCTTTCAACGGGGTAGCCGGCCGGAGCGGAGCTGCTTTTGGTAATGCCGGCCGTGGATCGGGAGCCTTCGCGGGAGACAACCGCAATCCTCCCCGTGGCCAGTGGGGAGATGACGGCTATGACGCGTACGGTCGGGGTTTACACAGAGGCTCCTCGTCCACAGGTGGTGGCCGAGGTTATGCTTGGTCAGATCAGGGTCATGATGGATGAGCTTTGGTCCGCCGGGAATTTCGTTGAGGGCGCGGTTGGCCCCAGTCGCTTCCGCGGACGTTTCCGTGCTGGGCGCGGACGCTTCCGGGGGGGACGTGGTGGGCGTACTTTACCCGGTGCTGACGCCAACCTTTCTGATATGGCTACTGATGAGGCGTCTCTGAACCAGACAGTGGTGGAGACGGTGAAAGCTCTTGCTGATGTGGCTGTCCCGATGATTGCGCAGTCGGAGGATGCTGAGTCCGATAAAGGCTCGGAGAAGACCGGAGGAGAAAAGCTGTCTAAGTGGGCGGCTAAGAAGAAGAAATTAATTTGTTTCCGCTGTGGGGAGACGGGGCACTTCATGGTGGACTGTTCAGCTGAGTTATGTGAGATTTGTCGAAACCAAGCATGTGGCGGCTGAGTGTCCCCTCCTTCTCGGTCCCAAACCGGCTCTTAATATCTACGGGCTGTGCTGCTCGGAGCTGATGTTCTTTGAGTCGCCCTCTGTGGCCTCGGTGACTCCTGCAGCTTGAAACCTCCTTCCCCGGGTGGTGAAAGTGGTCACCGGACCGCTCACCGAAGCCCAGATTATTCAAAGATTCTTGTGAGTTGGCCCCGGGAAATTTCAAATGGTCTTTGTTGAAGCTTTCTGATAATTCTTATAAGGTCGATTTTCCCTCCAAAGAGGATCAGAAGAGGATTCTCAAGTTTGGCATGAGTCGAGTTACTGGTACTAGTTTTGTGTTGCAGTTTGATGAGTGGAAGAAGAAGGAGCCGCAGGGCACACCTCTTACTCAGATCTGGGTTCGCTTTTCGGGGGCACCGTCCGAACCCTTGGATGATTTTAAATCACGTGGAGCTTGGGGTCCTTGCTCGGAAAGACGGAGCAGGTGGACATGCCTTTCACTCGGGCTCATGGTGTTGCTCGTCTTTTGATTAGCGTGGCCAACATTCAGTTCTTGCGGATGTGGTCGATGGTGCTATCAGGGGTTGCCTACATGTTGAACGTTGAGTATGAGGACCCGGACCTGTTTCAGGATTTTGAGGAGTTGTTGCCGATGGATACCTCACGAGGGGGTGGTGCTTACGGGAACCGGGGTGAGGATGCACCGGTGACGGTGACAGGATTCCAGGCCCGTGGAATCACCTAAACCAACAGAGTCTGCTAAGGGGAAAGCTACGGGTTCTGCACCGTCCAACATGCTCCACTGGGTTCTCATGGGGCCTTCTCTGCCCCCGTCTTTGGAGTGATTGTGTGGAGTTGGAGGATCCGTCGAGCACGTGCCACCGGGGATGCCAGAGGTTTTGAGGACTTTGGGGACGGAGGTCGAGGTCCTTCACCCCCTTCATCCCCTCGTGGTTATGACCGGGCAAGACTCTTGACGAGTCGGCGGAGCTGCTCGGGAGTGCGGTCAGGGAAGCGCTGTTCTTTCTCTCACCCGAAGGTTCGGCGGGCTGAGGACGAGTCCAAAGATGCAGGAGGTTTGTTTTTCGCTTTCTCGGTCTTTGCTAGCATCAGATGGGTCTCGACTTGCGTGTGTCGGGTTCTGGTTGCTTGCGGTGTGCCTTCACCGTCCCTTTATGGCTAGGGAAACGGCGACTCGCTTCCCATCGCCGATGGTGTGCAGTCGGGGGGGGGTGGCCTCCCCGGCCCCCACAGTGTTGGGTGGGGGGGGTGGGGCCTTTGCTCTTTCTGCCCACGCTTCGGTGCGTGGTGGCTGCGTGGCCCCGGAGCCGCCGGCTGATGGCGGATCACCAGTTAGGCCGCCGGTTACCCCTTCGGCGCCGGTGACGGCGGCTTTGGGCGTCGCTGTGGGGGGAGGGGCAGGTGGTCTCTCCCCGTGCAGGGCTTCTCGTGATGAGGTCATCGCTTTGGTGGCATCCCGGATCCTGTCTCGCGGGGGATACGGATCAATGGCGGTTGCAGGAGCAGCGGACGTCGGCGACATTCAACTACGGCGCTGTGAGAGCGGCCAAGTTGCAGGACGTCGAAACCACTACTGGTATGTCAGTTATTAAGTCAAATTCCATTTTGCATTTCACTGATAATGAGATCATCAACAATGCAAATCAGCTAGGAATTTCACTTGGTAATAATGATAGTCAGATTGCTAAATCAGTCAACGACATTCTTGATTTAGAAGCTGAGCGTGCGGTAGATATGATTCGTCACATTGCTGCAGTTAAACCAATGAATGATTCGGAGATTGATGCGCTTGGGGTGAGGGTCCTAGATGGTTTGTGTGCCGATCTTGACCACGATGGTCTCGAGGCGGAGGATGACTCACATCCTGATGCTTCTCGCCATGTTGATGACCATTTAGAGATAGATGATGAGGATGAGGGTCATATCCTGTGGTTGATGTAGTCAAGCCTAAGCGGACATGGAAGAGAAAGGTTTATCCAGTCTCCGCAGCGTAGGGAGCGCTAGGATTAAATCGCTAAAAAATTTCATGATGACTTATGAGAGGCATTTTACGGAATAGCAGAGGTCTTAGAGACTTGGCTAAAAGGAGGTTTCATGGCGGATGCTTCTTCCGAGCATCATTTGGATTTCATTGCTTTGTCCGAGACTGGAAGAAGTAATTTCACTAATCAATTTCTCGCCACTTTGTCCGGGGGTAGATTTTGATTGGCACTGCCTCCCACCTCGAGGAAGATCCGGTGGGGTTTTACTTGGGGTGAAGTGTGAAACGTTGGAGGTAAGGAGCGTTGTTATGGGAGAGTTCGCTGTCAAGTTTCGGGTTAGGTCTAAGGCAGATGGATTTGATTGGGCTTTGGTGGCGGTCTACGGGGCTGCTCAACCCGAGCTCAAACCAGATTTCCTGGCTGATCTGGTGCGCATCTGTGCTAATGAACAGTTACCTCTCTTAGTGGGAGGATTTTAACATAATCCGACGAAAAGAGGATAAGAATAATGCCAATTTTGACGGTCGATGGCCCTTTATGTTCAATACTATCATTGAGAGTTTGGATCTCAGAGATCGAACTCTCGGTAGGAAATTCACTTGGGCTAATTCGTTACCGGTTCCGACTTTTGAGAAGCTTGACCGAGTGCTAGCTAGTGTCGAATGGGAACAAAAGTTTCCACCGTAACGGTGCAGGCCTTGACTAGAGGTGTCTCTGATCATACACCGCTGTTAGTTGATTCCGGAGTACAAAATTTCGTGGGTAACAAGAATCTCTTTTCTTTTGAACTGGCTTGGTTCGAGCGAGAAGGCTTCCTAGAGTTGTTAGCTACAGAGTGGGCTAGGGACTCTGGAGGTAGGACACCCATCGACAAATGGCAATCCAAGATTAGACATCTCCGTCGTTTCCTTCGTGGTTGGGCTAAACACACGCATGGGATCTATAAGGTGGAGAAGGACAGACTCCTCCTTATCATTCAAAATTTCGGGTTAAAGCGGAAACATCTATCTTAGATTCCACTGAGTTGGCAACAAAGATAGATGCGGAGATGAAGCTTAAAAGCTTCTCCGTGAGGAGGAATTGAAGTGGGCCTTACGAGCCAAGGTGCGCAAAATCGTAGAAGGCGAGGATAACACTCAATTCTTTCACATGATTGCGAATGGGAAGCATCGGAAGAAGAGAATTTTTCAATTAGAACAAGATGAAGGAACCATAGTTGGTCAGGATAATCTAAAAGAATACATTACGAATTATTACAAGCAGTTATTTGGTAACCCGGTCGAGACTTTTGTGGAGTTGGATGAGTCTAGGGTTGAGGATGTGCCTCAACTTGAGACCGCCGAGAATGAGTTTTTGACTGCTCCTTTTTCGGAGAAAGAGGTGTTTGAGGCTATTTCTCAAATGGAGAACAACAAGGCTCCAGGTCCGGATGGGTTTCGGCGGAGTTCTACAAGAAGTGTTGGCATTTTATCAAGGGTGATTTAATGCCCATGTTTCACGAAGTTCTTCGAGGGTCAGCTGCAGTTGTTCAAGCTGAATTTTGGGACGATTACTCTTACGCCTAAGAAGACAGACGCTGTTCGGATCGAACAGTTTCGACCCATTTGTTTGCTAAATGTGAGTTTCAAGATCTTCACTAAGGTTGGCACAAATAGGCTTACACAAATAGCACACTCAGTAGTCCAGCCGTCTCGCATCGCTTTCATGCCGGACAGAAACATCCTGGAAGGGGTTGTTGTCTTGCACGAAACACTCCATGAAATTCACTCCAAAAAGTTGGGTGGTGTTGTGTTCAAAGTGGATTTTGAGAAAGCTTATGATAAAGTCAAATGGCCTTTCCTGCAACAAGCGTTACGTATGAAAGGTTTTCATCGGCATGGAGAAACCAAATTAACTCTTTAACGCAAAAAGGGAGTGGGGATTAAGGTGAATGATGACGTTGGTCATTATTTTCAAACTCACAAGGGCCTAAGGCAAGGTGACCCCATGTCACCGATTCTATTCAACATAGTGGCCGACATGCTGACTATTTTAATAGGTCGGGCAAAGGATGCAGGACAGGTAGGTGGTCTGGTTCCGCATCTAGTTGACGGCGGGTTATCCATTCTCCAATATGCTGATGATACTATCATATTTATGGAGAATGACTTGGCGAAAGCTAGGAACATGAAGCTGCTGCTGTGTTTATTTGAACAATTGTCCGGCTTAAAATTAACTTCCACAAGAGCGAGTTGTTTTGCTTTGGAAGAGCTAATGATGAACGGAATCGTATCAACAATTGTTCGGATGTGAATTGGGTTCCTTACCTTTTTCAGATTTTGGGTATACCCATTCATCATCGTAAGCTAACCAATGCTGAGTGGAAATGTTTGGAGGATCGGTTTGAAAAGAAACTGAGCTGTTGGAAAGGAAAGCTCTTGTCATATGGAGGGCCATTAATTCTGATTAATTCGGTCCTTACTAGTATGCCAATGTTTCTGCTATCCTTTTTCCTGGTTCCGGTTGGAGTTAGGAAAAGGTTAGATTTCTACCGATCTCGTTTCTTTTGGCAAATTGACGAGCTAAAGCGGAAGTATAGACTTGCGAAGTGGGATATTATTTGCAGACTTAAAGACCAGGGTGGCTTAGGTATTGAAAATTTGGAAATCAAAATATATGTCTCCTTAGCAAGTGGCTTTTTAAGTTGTCATCTGAGACGGAGGCCACTTGGGCACAGATTTTACGCAATAAGTATCTCTTTGCTAAAACCTTGGCCCAAGTGTCTGTGAGACCTTCAGATTCGCCCTTTTGGAAGGGGCTTATGAGAGTTAAACAATTATTTTTCAACAAGACTAAGTTTATTGTTGGGAATGGTACCACGACGAGGTTTTGGGAGGATACGTGGCTTGGGGAGACTCCACTAGCACTTCAATATCCTTCTTTGTATAACATAGTTCAACGTAGAGATGCCTATGTTGCTACTGTTTTACAGTCCGTTCCCCTCAATATCAGCTTTAGGCGGACGCTTGTTGGTAATCGTTGGGAGGCCTGGCTCCATCTGGTCCGACGTTTGATGGATGTCAGGTTGTCCGCTCACCCTGATCAGCTGCATTGGAAACTTACTAAGAACGGTGTGTTCTCGGTCAAATCCATGTATCAGGGATGTCATTAACTCTTCGGTCATCCCTACTTCCTTACACGCCTGGAAAGTTAAGGTACCCTTACGTATCAAAGTGTTTATGTGGTTTGTGCATAAACAGGTAATTTTGACTAAGGATAATCTTGCAAAACGTAATTGGGTAGGTCCGTCCTCGTGTAGCTTCTGTGATCATTCTCGAAAGCATCAAACACCTCTTTCTCGATTGTCCGTTGGCTAAGATTCTGTGGCGGTCGGTTCATATTGCTTTTAATATCGGTCAGCCTACCTCTATTAGTATGTTATTTGGAACATGGCTAGATGGGGTGGATTATGACATTGCGAGACACATTCGTGTTGGCGCTTGTGCTCTTTTGTGGGCAATATGGAACTGCAGAAATGACTTAGTCTTTAACCGATCAACAAACTTTCACTTTTTGCAGGTTGTTTTCAGAGCCACAGCGTTCATCCGTATGTGGTCGCTACTCACTCCGACGGAGGCCAGGGAGCGTTTGGCTACTGCGTCTACCCGATGGGAGATGGTAGCTCGGGATATTTTCAACCGGTTTGGATGGCGGTCATGTAATAGGATAGAGTGATCCTATAGTTTTGCCAGCCGGTTGTGGCTTTCAGTTTTCATATTTGCAGTTTTTTTGTTTAAGTATTGCACTATGACTTGGATGTACTTTGGAGATTGGTTTCGCTTTATTAATAATATGAGCCGTATGCATCATTCTGATGCAGAGGCTGGGGCTCGGCCCCTTTTCCAAAAAAAAAAAAAAGCTGCTTATGGCCAATGTCCGCCAGCACGGACCGCGGTGCGTGGCGCGCCGGGGTCGAATCCGTCGGAGGTCTCCTCCCCTTCCTCAATCGGCGGGGATGGCCGGAATGTAGATCGGACTGTGGCGGTGGCGGCGAGGTAGGAAGGCGCGAGAGCTGAAAGTTACCTCCCGCCGACCATAATTTTTTAGAGTTCCCTGCAAAAACTGCTTTGAATCCTGATTATCTACAGGGCGAGATCCCTTTTTTAGGGGAGCTGTATAATTTTTACGGGATGAGAACTTTTTCGGTCATATGATATGGGCCTTTTTTTTTGGCCTTGTAGTACGTTGAAACGACGGTTATTATACAGTTCGGGGTCTTTTACTGGATCTGCTAGAAATGATCTAAGGATATTTCCAACGCTGACCCATAAACCCAACATTGTATCCGTCCACGCGGCGGTGTTATATACACATAGTGAGTTTTCACAAGTTGGTATACTAGTTTCGGCGACAACGCGCGAGGTGTTATCTACTCCCTCCGTTTTTAAATATCATTTTCAGATATTTGAATACATACTATATATGGATATACTTAAATGTATTTTAGAGTATAAATTCATTCATTTTACTCCATACATTGTTCATATTAATAAAATCTTTAAAGGGCTTATATTTAGGACCGGAGGGAGCACCTACGAAGGGAACGCAAGGCACTAGCGTCACATTATTATTTTTTAGTTCTGAGGTCTATTTAGTGACAGCACCGCAGTGGCCCACTATCGACCAACATGAACCCACTCACCACCTCAGTTTTAAGGATCAAAGACCATCATAGCATACTGATAAGGTTTGCAGTTTTCCAATTTAGTCTACTTTGTACTGATACCAAGTATGCTTACATTTCTCATGACTGTTGTCAATGAAATTTAATAGTGTAGGATCTTCACAAGAACAACCTGCATACTGTAGCAGTTCAGGCATGGAGCCAGTTCAGATCATGGGGACTTGTGCATATCCGTGCTGAAAACACTGAATTTGTGCAACGTGTTACAGTGGAGGTGATCATGCAGATGCAGGCACGTGCAATTTTGAAACTGGAAAACCCCATTAAGGCACTAAGATGCATGATTGTGTTTTTGCTCCCCAACCATTTTCTGAGCACTACTCTGTTCCCATCACCATCGAATACAAAGTAGTGAAATTTGATCTGATCGACTCAACAGTGAATCGGGATGTCGATTGCCGGGGATTTACTTGCTGCTCAACTGTTTACATGCGAGACTTGAGTAACTAGTGATGAAGCTGTAAGTGCCTCGGTCTGATTCATCTTTTATCTACTTTAGTCTTATTACACATGCATGTAGTGTTGGTAGCTAATCTCAGCTATGATGTTGCTTTGTTTTGTAGATGCATATCCTTGGAAGCAAGAGATTGAGTTGGGGAATGGTATGGTTGACTGAGACAGTCTTGTGCCACTGCAGCAGCCACACAAGGATGGTGCTGTTCGGTAGATGTGGTTTCAACTGTTCCTTGTGATGCCCCTCATTCGGTTCTTCCTCAGATGCAATGTACTTAAGATGGTCATAGATGGATTCTTGTACACTTTCAACTGAATATTCAGGTATGCTTCATTTTAGTCGCATGGAGGGATGATGCTTTTTGTACTGACTAACTAGCATCTCCTATGTGCAGGTCATAATGACAAACAAGTAAGATGCAGCCAACAAACTCTTATTACTAAAAACCGGCACCGCAAAGGTAAGCAGGAGATTATGGATGCCTGTCTTCTCTGGGTAGAGGAACATTACTAGAACAAGCTAATTAATGGAATTGCTGGTTAAATTTTACAGGTGCTGAACAATTCGGGGCACCTAAAGGAAGACTGTACTCATGGTTCCTGTCAAGAACTGCTACACACCTACTCGACGACTCCAGCAATTGGTGTACACAAAACAGTGCATAACGTTTGTTCATGCGAGGTAACTAGGTCCCCGTGAAGTGCAACTTCGCAAGCTATCTCCTTGTTCTTATCAGATTAACCAACTTGAAACCATTATTTCAGAACCGGCTGCCAAGAAGGGTAACTAATTGGCTTTTAACCATTCCGCGGAGTAACCGGAGCCATGCTAAGGAAGAAGAAGAAGCAGAAACACTGCCTAGTCCAGAAGAAGCATAGCCTGCAGCTAGGTGGCATATCTGAAGCTCTTCAGCCTTGTGATGTCACTCAGAAATTTGCTGCGATGAGTACATCATTCACATTCATACCGCGTGTGCGATGGTTAGTATTTCGGCCATTCAGTATTTGTTTAGTACAACATATTTTGACCTTCAGGAACCATGACAATTACTTACACATCTCCCTCCCTGTGAGGAATAACCAGACTGCATCATCTTCTGAAGAAATTGACACCTGCCATGCTGTTAACTGAAGAAATCGACACCCAGCTGTTATCTTCATCTAACGTATCTGAAGACTCGAGCTGTGGCTATTTGAGTTACCTTTTATTTACTGTCTCCTTGTTCACCTGCCTTACTTTAGCGTTAAAGTTAAGATTACCTTTCACTGGTTGTAATGGGCTAATGGGCATATAACCCCGGATCAATCTGAGAGCCATGTCTCCACATACGTCCCGGCTGGCGTAAACGCATATCAACTCCAAGTGTCGATTTCTTGTGATCTCATCTTCCTGTACTTGGGGAAAACCCTAGCCGCCATGTCCCGGCTGGCGTAAACGCATATCAACTCCTGTAATTCGCTATATTTCTCTTGTGATCATTCTATGAATTTACTTACTTGGTGTGATCTGTGAGTGGTTTATTTTTCTGAACTAGTTGGGTCGGGTCTTTTTGTCCACTACTCATTTGCTGCTGCTTTGCCTAGCAGATGTAACATGGAATGGAAGGTACCTGCCTGCATGCCAAAATAAATGGTCAGCTTCTTCTTCTTCTTAGCTCAAGAATGCCCGCTAGTCTCGCTTTCTTGGTCTAGAGTTGTATTCCGGAAACGGTATTCCGTGTGCCTGCTTACTGGTGCATGCGCCGTTTGTTGGTCATCACTGAAGGCAGAGAGGAGAGGAGCACTACCGTCTCTCTCTTGGGAAGACGGGGCCGAGTTGGTAGGGCTTCTTCAGACATGGTAGTCCGAATGAGCTTCTTCCTAAGATGCTCGTCACATGACCTTCTTCGGCGTCAACTGCATGATCTTGCGCTCCAGACTTGGTTAACTGAAGAAATCGACACTCCTTTGTCAGGAACAACCAAGCTGCATCATCTTCTGAAGAAAGAAATCGACACTTGTCATGCTGTTAACTGAAGAAATCGGCGGCAACTTACTGTGACACACCACCACCCTTGACCGTGCATCCAACAGCTCTGAGGACTGGGGTAAACCCTAGCCACGGTGTCCTGGCGGGTTATCCTTAGTCCGCTATATTTTATTTATCCACCGTGTCCTCTGGAGTGATTTAGTTTTGTGAACCTGGCCCTGCTCGGCTTGCTTCAGTTGTATTCCAGAAATCCTATTCCGCGCTCCTGCTCGCTGGAGCACAAACTGAAATTTGTCTTTTCAAGTGTAGGTGCATTCATTTCATAAAAAGGCAGGGAGAAGATGGTTGGTGGTCGTTCACCACATATTAGACAGTCTATGTATATTTATCATTCTCACCATCTGATAAAACATTCTCTATCACATCCTTTATGTACGTCTCGAGTTATCTATGATAACGGCGCACTTTCCCTTCTAGTTACACTGAACGTGCTCTGTTATTTGACATCTACTCTCTCCGTCCGGAAATACTTGTCATCAAAACGTAAATAAAGGATGTGATACAGTATGTTTCTATCGGATGAT
The DNA here is from genome assembly GCA_021605145.1 of Aegilops bicornis. NCBI lineage: Eukaryota > Viridiplantae > Streptophyta > Magnoliopsida > Poales > Poaceae > Aegilops > Aegilops bicornis. The sequence goes on along the minus strand of CM038670.1, from coordinate 1,257,441 downwards.
GACAATGATAATATACATAGACTGTCTAGGGTTTCTTCCTTTTCTTTTGCGAGAGTCTAGAGAAATTTTTGTAACTTAGGTCTACTATGTGAGTGATGTATCAGTCGCAGAGTTTGGAATTTACGTACCTGGTGATGAAAACGAGTTGCAGTACACTGGCGGTGTGGGTGTGTGCCATTGCCGTTGCCATGGAGCAAACAGAGGAAGAAGCCCTGGGTCGGACTTTGGTGGTGCAAGAGCTTCGAAAATATTATGAGTGATGTATCAGTTGCAGTTAACTCAAGACCTGTCGGTCAACAACAATATTCACTCCGCTACAGTGAACCGACGCCATGTACGTGTTCTAGTGCCACAGATGCTCGGTCACGCTACCAGAAAAGGTAGCGAATTTTTTTTTTCTGTTTTCTTGCATGGAAACACATGCATTGTCATATACTCCTAGCTCTAGAAACACTACGTGGTTGTTTGGATAGAGAATATTAGCGCCGAGTTTTAGGAAAGCAGGTTTTAAGCAGATTTTTTGGTAAACCGGAATTACTTATTTTTCGGTGCATAATCAATTTAAGCAAATCTTTGTTTGGGTTATGGAAGGTGTGAAACCAGCGTACGCATATCCTTGTTTGGAGCCTGGTTCGCCTTTGACTATTCCCTCGCCTCTAGAAAAAAATATGTCCGTTCTCCTACCCGTGAGCTCGTGGCCTTCCCAAAGCGCCATTCACTTTCCCCTAATTTGGCCGGACGACAGCCTCCAAATCTCCAATTGTTGCCGCCTTTGCCTCCGGCCAACACCACCACTTCTCGGCGGCTCGCCCTCTCCGTGTCCAGTTAATTACTGCTCGTCCCCAACTCGTAGAAGCCACAGCTCGCCTCTCCTCTGCCATGGACGACATGGCGCACGCGCGACGCCGGCGGTCGATTTCCCTCGATGCCTAGGTCGCCGTCTCTATCTCCACTTCGTTCGTTCCTGCATAGGCTTTGTATGGCTTTGGTAGTCAGTCCGCCGGAGCCCAAGAATAAGGACAGGGACATAGGTCTCGGCCATGCTGCCGCTGCGTCAGCGCAAGCTCCTGGTGGATGCTCTGCGCCGTCCTTGGCGCCTTCGTCCTCATCGATGTCTCTATCATCATCAGCCTACTCCATGGCCTGCCATCAGATAAGTACATCCACGCTCTCAAGAAGGTGCTCCAATTCTTCAACCGCAGAAATGTGAGTACTACTTCACTTCACAGAGCCAAAAAGGTACCTGCTTGCCTATGAAAGATCTATTATCTTGGCATGTTCAGGTTCATATAGGCTAGCCAATTGATCTCACCAGAATTTATGTGCACAGAGTAGCTATTTAGTTCAGATTTACAAGTTCATTTTTCAGATTGTTACTACCTTACAAGGTTAGTAGCTTAGTCCTGTCTATTTAGTTCATCCATCTCACAAACTACAAAAGGCATAGAGAGCTTTTACTGACTGCTTCATTAGGTGAAAAGCGTGGCAAGAAATATTATTCAGCAGTGGGATCATCTATAGCTGTAGAGACAGAGAGAGTGTGCTTGAATCTAAAGAGAATAGAAAGTTCCTGGACCTACCAAGGAATGAAAAGATATAATGATAAATATGCCGTGTATATGAAATAAAGATCAAAATAAATATTGCAGTTCTTAATCATCATCTTCTTCTTCCTGCGTGGTACGCCGTTGATGATAAGCCCACAACTGTTGAGCGATGCCTGCACGTAATCGCTCACCAGCAACTCGATCATCTTCTTGTACATTTGCTTGCCCTCGAACATGTTGGTCACCTGTGTCAACATTTCCTTCTGTTCCCTCTTGTTCATAAAGCTGAAACAACTCATCATCCCTATCAACCTTCCTTATGAAGTTATGGATGATGCAACAAGCCATAACAATTTGGACCTGTTTTTTGTAAGGATAAGGGATTCCTCCATTCCTGGTTAATATTGGAAATCGAGCTTTTAGAACACCAAAAGTGCGTTCTACAACATTCCGTAGTTGTGCATGTAGATGGTTGAACAGATCCTTCTCACTACTATACCGACGATTAGTTCCACGAAAAGAACCAATGTGATAGCGATCTCCACGGTAGGGGCAATAAATCTTGGAGTATTTATGCGTAGTCTTAGTCAACGAGATAAAATTTACCTACATGTAAGTTTGATACCACACTCAAATTTCTATCATATAATCATATGTTTGAGGCAATGAAGATAATTTTTACTTGCATGCATGTAAAATTCATGTATTTAATTTTTTACCTTCTGGAACAACAAAGCCACCATCTGTAACAGCCCACCGTAAAACGGCCTGATCCGATGCAGAGCCTTCCCATCCAGCAGCCACATATAAAATGTCATGTCAAATGACACTACTGCCATTACATTTTGAGAGGGATAACCATGCCTGTTTCTGTATGGAGTTTGCTTATCAAGCTTGATTTTTGCATTAATATGTGTCCCATCAATTGCTCCTATGCAGTTCTGTTGGTAAAATTGTGAATTAGAATGTAAGGTTTAAACTTTGATGCAAGTCATATGAAAAAGGAACATGTTCTTGAGATACGATATATACCTTGAAGTATGGGTAGTACCTTTCGTCGCCCAATATTTTTGTGGGAACTTCATTGGCCGGATCAGTTATGCAAGCATCACGCAAACCATTTATTGCTTTTAAAACTCTCTTGAAGTGTCGACTAATTGTTTCCCCTGAATGTTGAAATCTATCCTGGAGAACACGATTCCTAACATTGTGCCCAATTGTATGTAGAAATATCACTAGTTGTTCATTCACATCCATCCGCTTTGTATCCTTAAGTAAATTCCTCTCAAGACAATGCATCTCGCAGTAAGCAAAAGGTGTGCTTATCAACTAAGTTGTTCATAAAATCTAACTGGATGCCCTTCTAACCACTCTTTAGTTTTCTGAGCACCAGTTAATTTGGAAGTATTACGTGGTGTTTTGAATAGTCTTCCTAACATCACATATTGAAAAACTGACACTACAGAAATATTATGAATAACCATCTGCTCAGAATCAGAATATTCTTCATTTGCCATATCTTCCATCACTGTCCTTTAGCTGATAGATAGACTTTCTGTTAAATGGCGGGATAAGAATCATGTAATGAGCGAAAGAATGACATTGCATCATTGTTGTGTGAAACTAATCAGCATAAATGAAATGTGTGCCATCAATTTTATATTTTGGGTTCTTTATTGATCTGAAGAACATACATATATATAACTCCAAATATCAAGAGTAGGAATTTATAATTGGATCATATAATTAACAAGCAGCACCAACCAAACAAATATATAAATTTGCAACTGACATTGATTGTTTGAAAACAAAATTACAGAAGGATTAATGAAAAATTGCACATATGACTTAATCTCAACACCCAAAGGTACACTACAAGAAAAAAACTACGATTGTCAACCCAAAGAGACCGAGTCTCTTCATCCATCTCCACTTAAAATCGCCTTTTATTGGCATGTTCAAATGCTTCTGCAGCTTTCAATTTTTATTTGCCTCAAGTCCAGGCATGCTATTTAATATCTTCATACATGCTTTGACTGAGTAAGCTTCTATCTGTTGTGCTGCATTTTCTTTGATTCAGCGATGATGAGTGATGCGTCCGCTAGGCGATCAATTGCGTTTATAGCATCATCAGCTGATCGCTTATGCCCTTTGAAGGTTCTTGTGATCCACTTGCATTGCACTTCTTCTTTTCTCTGCCTTGTTGCTATTCGGCTTCTTAGGACAATCAATAGTGGAATCATTTATTTCATCAGATTCTACTTGTACTACCTCATTCAGATCAATATGTGCTTTAATTGTTTCACCTTTCCCTTTGCTAGATACAGCACCGAGTCCGGATGCAGTAGAGCTCGCACATATGTCTTGCAGGTCTATCCAACTAGGCCACACTTTATCTCGGTATTCTTGAATATTCTTATCCTTCTGCAGTTTGTAAGTTCATTGTTAGTGTACTGGTCAAGTGTATGATATGGCAATTATATAAAAATTAATATGTTTAAACTTACCAAAATGAGTTCCGCCCATTTTTCTTCTCGGAGCTTTGATCATTTTGTCATCATCATCCCAACCAAATCCTGTGTGTTTTAGAAGTCTGTCCATGGTAGCATAACAACTCCTGTAGTACTTATGACGATTTTTTATTTGTTGCAACTCAAGCTTGTCTACCTTTGACTCATTGAACTGTTCTAGGATTTCACGCCATGCTTTTTTGTGTATCCTGTTCCTTCCTTCCCTCCATTTATAGTTTGATCTTTTAGTATGTTCAGCAATATTTTGTCCTCTGAAGATTTCCATGTGTGGCGCTTTGTGACCTGCTTATCGGTCTTTTCCTTCTTAATACTTTTGATTTGGTCATCCATATTTCCTAAAGGGAAATAAAGCAATAAAATGATTACTAGTTAAATCATGTAGGTTACACGAATACTGCAATCTTTGTTACCTTTGGCACTAATTATGATCTAAGGAAATTATCATGAAGGGCATTGCATCTACAAGGATGGCCTATACTGTAGTAAAAACAAGAACCTGCCAATTTATATATGTGTCTAATCTATAGGAATAATTGGCTATTCATAACTCAAGTAAACACACAGATGCTACAGATTTGCAATTTCAGTTTCAGAGTTGCACTCATGTACTTAAAGCATGAACCTTCTCACTACAAATTTCAGTATGTTGATCAGTTCATGATTATGGACCTTACCTGTAGGATGACGAATCTGCAAATTGAATGCTGCTGATGAAAACAAGTTCAGGAAGAGATCCCTTGTCTTCCCAGCAGCGCCAACTGCCAGTAATCGGTGTTCCCAGCCTAGCGCCATGGCCAGGGAATCGGTGATCACAACAGGTGTTAGCGGCTAGCCATTGAACTAGGTTTCCAGATCTGTTTTGCCGAGGCTTGTTCTACCACCGTCCAGTTTATATAGAAGCGATGGAAAAAATGGCGCGTGAAAGTGGCTGCGGGAGGGAAGAAATGGCGCCAATAAGTTTGTTGAGGAAGGAGCGGAGAGAAAAAGTTTGTTACGGAGAGTTTTCTGTAATCTTGTTTTCTCAAAAACGAGTATTAGTCGTTTTTGATAAAACGCAGTTTCCTGGCTTTGTGGAAACAGAATTTTAGATATCCACGCTTTTGTTGGAGGCCCCAAACATGGTTTTAGTTTGTTGGGCAGTTATATGAACTCACGGAAAACTAGTTTGGCTAATTCAACGTATCCAAACAAGGCCTACACAACGTTACCTCAAAGCATACAACATGTGTAGTTTCGTATCTACTACTACCTCTGTTTTTAAATGTATAAGACATTTCTACAATTAGAAACAGATGGTGTACTTAATTTTCAAAAGACAAGGAAAACTCGTATCTAGCCTTTCTTAGACAAAACGCTTATCTACTCGAAATCATGAATAGTTTTTCAATTCATGAACTTTTTTCTATTTTTTCAAAAAAATTCAGATCCATAATCTTTTTTAAAAAAAATTGTGAGAATAAATAAAAGAAATTCATGCACATTTTTTATAATTCGTAAACAATTTAGTAAACATTTATGAAATTCTTTAATATCATTCTAATTAATTGTTTTTTCAAATTTGTGAATATTTTTACAAATCCACAGACTTCTTTAAATTTATGAAAATATTACAATCCACAAAAGTTTTATTTAAATTCGTAAACTGTTTAAAAAAACAACGGTTTTCAAAAAGTTAACGGTCGACCAGTCAACTGTTGACTGAGCGAATGAAGCGTGAAGCCGTGACCGAGTGAATATGCATATATGTTCTCCTCGACACGCACGTACTCCCTCCGTCCGGAAATACTTGTCCTCAAAATAGTTGTATCTAGACTTATTTTAGTTATAGAACATCGATTTTATCCATTTTTAGGACAAGTATTTCCGGACGGAAGGAGTAGCAGGCTGCATGTCAAAAAAAACATACGATAGTACGACACTACAGAGAGAGCCCGTGATTTCCTTTCTATCCGATTTTCCCCAATGATTTCTATTTCGACTAGTGCAGTTTTAATAAAAAATATTCACTAATGTTAAAAGTTCACCTTTTTGAAATTTAATCATGAATAAAAATAGTTCATCAATTCCAAAAAAAATTGTGATTCAAAATATGATTGTGGTGAATTTAAAAAACATCCGCGAAAAAAAAGTGTTTCTTAATTAAAAAAACCTTGATGAATTCAATAACTGTTCTTGGATTCAAAACATGTTCATGAATTCAAAAAAATATTTGTGAATTCAAGAAATGTTCATGAATCGTAAAACAATTCGGTGATCCAAAAATGTTTGCGAGTTCAAAATCAAATGCGAATCAAAAAATGTTTGCTGCAAATTCAAAATATATTTGTTGAGAATTAAAAAATGTTCACCAATTCAAAATATGTTTTTGGATTATTTTAAAAAATCTAAATATGTTTGCAGGAAATTTAAAAAATACTGGAAAATTTCAAATCTGCTTGCAGCTAGTTCAACAAATTCAAAAAATCTCGAATGCAAGAAATTTTCATTTATTCAGAAAATGTTCATGAAATAAAAAAATATTTGGGAACTCAAAAATGTCTGTGAATTCAAAAAAAGTTGATAAACTTAAAATATAATCATGAATTAAAAAGGTTTGTACATTTGCAAGATTTATAATGAATTTAAAAATAAAAACTAAAAGAAAAATAAAATAAAGCAAAATTAAAAGAAGTTAACCAAAGATTAAAAACCGATCAAGGAAAGCAGAAAACCGATTGAGAAAAAAAAAACATACAGAAGCATCCCAAAACCAGTGGTGGAAGCTTTCTAAGAAAGAATTAATAAATCGGTCAGAAGAGCTTCACCCTCAATGCTTCGACAAAAAAGGATAATTGAGTTATTGAGCCGACCCACTCGTGTAGGCGATCAACAGAATATGGCTTGCAATGAGCGATATAGATATAAATTCAAAGTCACTGATTAAGGGGTATCCCTTACAAATGTCACTTTTATCTTTTTAGGTTGCGATAAATGGTTGATATCAAGTAATTATTGTCTTTGTCTGGCAGAGTTTGGAAATAGTTCACCGCAATTGTTTCGGGACTGCCGACGGAGCTGCGATTTACACACCTGAAAGTAAGTACTACTGGCTAGTTCCGTGCATCTTTCATTGATTCTAACTAGTTTCATCAATACCATTTAGCATGCTTGATTATCAGTTCGATTGAACTCTACTTCTCGTAAAGTGCTTGTGGCAGGAGCTGGGAGTGACTTTTGTGGATACTACGTTTGCGAGTTCATCTACAACGCGACGACCTCTAAGCGGGGCTACTCTGAAAAGCAATATGAAGTAAGTAAACAAAAATATTCATAATGTTATCTTATTAACATCAATTGTGTTGATTTTCATTCATATATATGTATTGACCCTCTTCTTTAAATTAGTTGTGGCAGATGCGGGATGAACTCCTACCACATGATCGCATATGGGCAATTCAAGAGGAATTGGCGGGATTCTTTCTTGACCACATCATACCTAAAGCCGGAGAATACCATGTGGAAGTTGAAACCGATTTTAGATGTTAGGGATTGTAAGATTTGTTATATTGTATATATGTAGTAGCGTTAGATAGATATACGAAAACTTGTTGTTCGACCAATCTCTCGAAGAAAAAGAGGTCTCACTTCTCTCTGTATATATATATATATATATATATATATATATATATATATATATATATGTTCATGACGATCTTCTGTAATTAATGGTTCCTTTATTTGCTTACTAGCTAGCGTGTCGAGTTCTCTCTATACGTATAGTAGCTAGCGTCGACCAAGTATGGAGAAAGATAGGTCACTTCTCTCTATTAGCTAGCTAACACAATATGATGCAACACCTAGATTAACCCTCGAAAACCCCCTACCCCCCCCCCCTCCCCCTTTCAGAAAAAATAAAACCCCAGCTCCTGCCAGCTGCTGACGCGTGGAGGCTTTTTGGTCCCGGTTGGTAATCGGGACTAAAGGTCCTCCTGCCTGGGCGCCCCGCAACGGCCACGTGGAGTCCCTTCTGTCCTGGTTCATAAGTGAACCAGGACTAAAGGTTTTGGGCTTTAGTCCCGACCCTTTAGTCCCGGTTCCAGAACCGGGGCTAAAGGGCCTCTGGAACCGGGATAAATGACCCGTTTTCCATTAGTGGTGGTGATATTTAACTGAAGTTCTTAGTGTAGCATTAACCTGCTACTTATATGTTCACCTCCCCTCTAATCAAGTGTGTCATTTTGCGAACCAGCTGTATGAAAATTAATGTGTCACGAATGATATAACTTCATAAGTAAAAATGAAATTTCCAATTTTAGAGCGTGTGTAGAATGTCAAGAGAGATCGGGATAGACAGAATTTGACATGGAAGGAGTCCATCAAGAGAGACCCGAAGGATTGAAATATCATCAATGAAATTTGACATGGAAGGAGTCCATTAAGAGAGACTCCTAGCTTCCTAATCAGCAACCTTCCGGCTGACTGCTCAACGAATGCCTTCATTTGAGTAAAGCTCTCAATATTCCTTGAAAAAAAATACATCTAGTAGCACAGTGGTCGAATAGAGGCCCACCGGGTGGACCTGTCGCTTAGGCCCGCTACACACTATTGGACTGCGCCTCTATGGCCCAACATATGTACTAGTAAGTACCATCGCACCCAGATCTAACAGACAGAGCACCGGTATTGTAAAAGAAAAGACCGAGTAGAGCCGCACTACACTCATTCTTGAACTGCTGGAGCACGCCGCCCTCTCAGCAAAGCCAACCTGGTCAAACTGCCAGGCCAGTATGGCTGCGCCAAGAACAACCGGAAGGTTCCGTGCAATATGGCCAAGCTCATTTTGGTCCAGACACGCTTGATTCTGCGCGCAGTTTAATTCGCTGTTTATGGAGCAGTGTACCATAGTTTAGTTCAAAAAAGAACCTACCATGGTACACATGAGTATGCATTTGGATTCAACGCCATATTTATTTGGACGAATGGCGTTCTAGTAAAATACTAATATCGAACTAAACTATGCTTGCTAGGTGATAATAACCAAATTAACTTACAATTTATATCTAATAAGGTGTTGGCTTGGCATGATTACATATATCATCACATGAGTGATTATATGAATGTACAATAAGATCCGCATGTAGTCCAGCAGATTAATAGGTCATTGACAGATCCATGATTACATGCCACTGATCCAATCAGATCAAAGTCCAATGCTCCATATGTAACAAGGATAGACACGTACCAATAAGAACATTTTTAATTGCATAGTCAAGAGACAGCTATATAAAGTTGTCATGTCACATAGAGCCAACATAAGAGCTTACTCATACAATAGTTAGTCCTACTAGTATGCTATATACCATTAACATGTAGCCCACCTCTTCCTATCACAAAGCTTGTTGGAGCTCGTGCTACAGGCGGTTGTAAGCTTGTAGCATGCTTCTCTTTTCTCTCCTCGTATTTCTCCTTTAACAAGGCACAAATCTGATGTCACATCTTTTATAGCCCGCCTACATCACTCTATTATACATGATCTAATACTTCAAAGAATGGATAGTCTGATAATAACCCGCAAATAAACTACGGAAGATTAGGTGACAACAACCTAATGAACTTACAATAAAAATAAGTAGCGAGGCGTTAGCTCGACCTGACTACATCCAGAATATATAAACATAGCATGTGATCTGTGTGGAACCGAGATTAATCGGTCGTGTTGATCCACAATTATATGAAGCCAATCCAATATTAGTCTAGTGCTCCATGCGTAACAGAAATGGACACGTACCTAGTCCCCGAATTAACTAACCGACTCATAGCATCAAGAAAAACTTATCGACTACATGAAAATTGGTTAAAACACTATTTTTTTCCTATCGGTGATGTGATAGATACATGAAGCCATTCAACTCTTTAGCTGTGCATTTATTGGTACTAATTAATTTGATCTATTTTTCATCCATATAAACATTTGGTCTTTCATTCTTACAATAAAGGACATTTCGTTTAATTGATATATGAAGATGATACAACCGCATGAAAATAATGCCCACATGGGGTGGGGGCAGGGGAGATCAAAGGGGAATCCCTATCTTTTGACGGACAAATGGGTGTTGCCCATGGACATGCCCGGACATGTTCTCCAAGAAATCGGAGGAGGGGTTCTGATGCACGGAAACATGGCATCCTTTAAAAAAAAGGTAACTACACATGAGTATGCATTTAGATTCAACGCCATATTGATTTGGACGAATGGATTTCTGGTAAAATACTAATATCGAACTAAACTATGCTTGCTAGGTGATAATAACCAAATTAACTTGGAATTTATATCTAAGAAGACGTTGGCTTGGCCTGATTACATATATCATCACATGGGTGATTATACGAATATACAATAAGATCCGCATGTAGACCAGCAGATTAATGGGTCATTGACAGATCCATGATTACATGCCACCGATCCAATCAGATCAAAGTCCAATGCTCCATATGTAACAATTAGTCCTACTAGTATAATAATTAGTCCTACTAGTATTCTATGCCATTAATATGTAGCCCATCTCTTTCTCCCACAAAACTTGTTGGAGCCCATGCTATAGACGGGTGTAAACTTGTAGCATGTTTCTCTTTTCTGTCCACACATTTCTCCCTCAACTAGGGACAAATCTGATGACACATCTATTATAGCCCGCCTACGTCACTCTATTATATGTGGTCTAATACTTCGACGAATGGGTATTCTGATAATAACCCGCAAATAAACTACCCTAGATTAGGTGAGAACAACCTAATGAACTTATAATAAGAATAAGTAGCGAGCCGTTCGCTCCACCTGATTACATCTGGAATATATAAACATATATAAACATAACATGTGATCTGTGTGGCACCGAGATTAATCGGTCATGTTGATCCATAATTATATGCAGCCAATCCAATCTTAGTCTAGTGGTCCATACGTAACAGGGGGTGACACGTACCAATTGTCCAAATTAACTAACCGACTCATAGCATCAAGAAAAACTTATCGACTACTTCCAAATGGGTTAAAAACTCTATTTTTTTGTTCTATCGGTGAGGTGATAGATACAGGAAGCCAGTCAACTCTATAGCTGTGCATGTACTACTGCTAATTAATTTGATCTCTTTTGCCATCATATAAACCTTTAGCCTTTTATTTTTACAATAAAGGACATTTCATTTAATTGATATATTGAGATGATACAACCGCATCAAAATAATTCCCGCATGGGGGGTCGGGGGAGGGGGGATGAAAGGGGAAGCCCTATCTTTCGGCTGACAAATGAGTGTCGTCCATGGACATGCCCGAACATGTTCTCCGAGAAATCGGAGTAGGGGTTCTGATGCACAGAAACCTGGCATCCATTAAAAAAGAGTAGCAGCACTGTAGACATGAGTATACGTGTAGATTCAATGACATATTGATTTGGACGAATGTATTTCTGGTAAAATATTGATATCGAACAAAACCTTGCTTGCTAGCTGATAATAACCTAATTAACTTGCAATTTATATCTAATAAGACGTTGGCTTGGCTTGATTACATATATCATCACATGGGTGATTATACGAATGTACAATAAGATCCACATGTAGTCCAGTAGATTAATGGACCGTTTACAGATCCATGATTACATGCCACCGATCCAATCAGATCAAAGTCCAATGCTACATACGTAACAGGGATGGACATGTACCAACAAGAACAATTTTTAATAGCATAGTGTAGAGCCAGCTGTATGGAGTTGTCATGCCACTTAGAGCGAACATAAGAGCTCACTCATACAATAATTAGTACTACTAGTATGATCTAGCATTAATATGTAGACCATCTCTTTCCCTCATAAAGCTTGTTGGAGCTCGTGCTACAGCCGGTTGTAAGCTTGTAGCCTTATTCTCTTTTCTATCCTCTCATTTCTCCTCCAACTAGGCACAGATCTGATGCCACATCTTTTATAGCCCACTTACATCATTCTATTATATGTGGTCTAATACTTCAACGAATGGGTAGCATGTCTGATAATAACCCGCAAATAAACTACGCTAGATTAGGTGACAACAACCGAAGTAACCTACAATAAGAATAAGTAGTGAGGCATTCGCTTGACCCGATTACATCTGGAATATATAAACATATATAAAATTAGCATGTGATTTGTGTGGCACGACAGATTGATTGGTCGTGTTGATCCATAATTATATGTAGCCAATTCAATCTTAGTCTAAACTCCATACGTAACAAGGGTGGACACGTACTTATTGTCCAAATTAACTAACCGACTCATAGCATCAAAAACTTATCGACTGCTTGCAAATGGGTTAAACACTATTTTTTTGATCTATCAGTGAGGTGACACTAGTGCAGAACCGGGCAATAGCACTGGTTCGTAAGGCCCTTTAGTGCCGGTTCCACAACCGGGACTAAAGTGTGGTCACTAAAGCCCCCCCCCCCCCCTTTAGTACCGGTTCAGCACGAACCGGTACTAAAGGCCAACCACGTGGCACGAGGCAGCTCCGGGGCGGAGTTTTAGTACCGGTTGGTAACACCAACCGTACTAAATGTTTGTGGGTTTTGTTTTATTTTTATTTTTCAATTAAATTTGTGTTATCAATTTAATTCTTTTCGCTTGCTGGTATTTTATGATACTACACATTGTACACGTTATGCATATATATATATATATATATATATATATATATATCATCAATGTCTCACAAACCATCATATTAATTAATTCACACATACACACATGTATAGCTATATACAATTTCTCCTACATATGCATGTTGCCTTCGGAGCCAGTGGCATTAGCCTAATTGGTGCCTTCGGAGCACGATGTGGTCGGTAGCGGGTAATAGTATTCTCCCTTCGGATTTATGACCTGGTCGAGAAAAAATCCCGCTATTTCCTCTTGAAGTGATTCTATGCGCTCCGTTTCTAGGAGCTTCTCCCGCACCTTGGTGAGCTGTTAAGAAGGAGATCAATATGCATGTGTATTAGTTGTGTGACTAGATATCGATAATGGTGTAAAAATTGTGAATAGTGTTTTGACAAGCGTACTCATTCCTGTCTTTGAGATCTGCTCTTTTCGGACGCCATCATGCGAATGTTCTCGCAAACGCAGAATGCACACAGATCAGTCCCCTCGCACCGCTTGAGGGCCTTTACGAGAATGGAATTTGATCAGATAATAATTAATCAAGCATGATAATTAAAGAGATGGCAGCTAGCTAGCTAGCTAGTACTACTTAATTACTTACCTTGGGTCGAAACCATTTAAGCTTTTGTTTCCATTCTCCTGGGGTCATGCTGATGAACCTTGCCCAAGCCCTGCCCGCCGACAAAGAAAATGAATAAAGGGGTTATTAAATAGTTCATATCATGAAAAATGACGAACTAAATAGGCCGAGATATATAGTTAATAATGATTGAAATTACCTGTTGACTATCCTAAACAAGATGTTATAGTCAGTTTTTTCTTTGAGTAGTGAGTCCAGTATTTCAACTGTTCAAGGCCAACTTTAATGATACACAAGACCCAGTGAAATCTGCATGCACACGTTTGCATGTCTTAATTAAGCGGGCATATGTAAAGCAAAAACATGTAGCTAGCTAGTAGGCAAAAACAGAGAATTTGTAGTACAAAACAATGTGACTCACTGGAAGTTGTAAGGAAGTAGTATATCTTCATTGTATTTGAGGCGCTTCAAGAACTCTAGCATGTTGTCCTCTATGTCCTTTTGATAACGTGGATTTAGTTTCCATGTGTATTCATTAACGGTGTTTGTGTCAATGAACCCAATGCCAAAGCGTCCACCTTTTCTCATTTCATATATCTTCATCCTGCATATAATACCACAGAAAATAATATCGTGAGGATAATTACAGGTAATGATTGATCAAAAGGATCAGTACAGCTAGCTTGAGACTTAAATTACAGAAAGAAATCACTTACAGACAATAGCAATTGACGATAGATTTGTCGAGTGCGTCTTGATTGTATAACTGAAACAGTTCAGAATACTCAACGGACACAGCTTTCTCATGGAAGTAATGCTCCTCCTTGACATTCACCATGAGGGACAATCGATCGGAAATCTTGGTAATGTTCATGTACCATTGATGCAATTCATACATTCTCGTTGGGAGGTTCTTGACCTTGTCTGGCTCGACCAAAGGTTGGCCCCGGACATATTTTTGTTTTATTTCATCCTCTCTAAGCACAGGCATGGGCTCGATCTCGAGGAGTTGTCCAACAGTGATTTTGAGAACTTCAGCCTGCATTATATGGTCCTCCATTATTACCACATTGCCCACCTGAGGAACGTAAACTGTTTGCCCACAATAATATTGGGCGCCACAGATCGTCACGTGTTGTTGGCACAACAAGCGAGGGGATCGATTGCGCGCCTGTTCTCCCAGCTGGGAATGGTTTTCCGTATTTTTTGACAGCTGCTTCTTGTTTGCTCGATCCCGAGCTCGCCTCCTACGTAGACGCGTGCTCGATTTAACTTCCTGATGTGGCGCTCATAGTCTGTGTCAACAGGCTTGGGAGCTAGTGTTTGAGCCATATGAATGAAGTGGTCAATCGTTTCCTCAGGCACTTTCTCCCTTGGCGGCGGTGGCGGTTTCGGTGCAAAATGGGCTTCCACCTCGGACTTCGATATGGCTGCGATTTCCTCCTCGGACCTGTCATAAGACCTCTGCGGAAGAGGCGTGAGGCTTGGACCATATTTATATCGCTTGCCTCCGCCTGTACTTCCTGTACTACCTCGACTCGTACCACTACGCACCATAGCTGCGGGGTGTCTCTTCTGCGATTGCTGAGGCGGCGGAGACGCCGGCTGACGGGGCTGAGTTGGACGAGGAGGAGTGGCCGCCTGAAGCTGTGCCGGACTTGGAGGAGGAGTGGCCTGAGGTTGTGCCGGACTTGGAGGAGGAGTGGACGTCTGACGCTGTGGCGGACTTGGAGGAGGAGGAGTGGCCTGACACTTTGCCGGACTTGGAGGAGGAGTGGCCTGACACTTTGCCGGACTTGGTGGACTTGCAGGAGCGGAGACTGCTGACTCGGTGGCGGACTTCGACGAGGAGTTGGATGACGCGGTGTCGGTGGCCTTCGAAAGATGATGCAATCCTTTTTCCATAGGATGATACGATGGTTGGCGTCTCCGAGAAAGCGCCCGTCCTCACCTCCAGGAATGTCAAGCTCTAGCCCCGAATATGGCTGCACCACCTCGTCAACCATGACACGAGCATAGCCCTCTGGAATCGGGATGCAATGGTAGGTTGCTTTGGGGGTAACTGGAAAAGCAACGCCGTCCACCACTTTCATGGATATGTTCTTCATTTTGACGTGTAGCTCGCAGCTAGTGTTCTCCGTGATGTCATCCACGGGGTATCTACCCAGCATTGCGTCGTCGTCGGCGGAACCCACGCTGCTTCTCTGCATGGATGGGGTGGTGCTATCCAATGCTGGATCATCCGCTAGCTGCTGCATTCTTTGAGACCCCTTCTTTGGCTAAGTGAGTCGATCTGCTCCTCGCTGCCGCTGGAATTTGACCGCCAATTCCGCTTGACTTGCTTCTAGGCCTTGAAGGCGTTCATAGTCCCGCTTCCTCTGCTCCTCCTCCATCTTCCTCTTCTTCTCCTCCGCAATCTTCTTTCTCGCACGGGTTACGTAGTCGGTGTTCCATCAAAACCCCTCATACCACGGAATAGCGCCCTTGCCTCGTGTTCTTCCCGGTGTTCAGGATTTCCAGGCACGCGTAAGCTCGTCGTTCTCTCTGTTGGGCTGGAACACCCCGATCGTGCCTCTTCTATTGCAACAAGTATCGCATCGTCGGCTCCGTTCAGACATGCCTTCGTCGAAACTTTGCTCGTCTTGGTCCAACTCCCCCATGCGCATAGAACCAAGTCCTGCACTGGGGGCCAGCTCTTAGTATCCGGAGTGACACCTGCATCCTCCATCTCTTTCTCGGACTTATCCCACTTAGGCATTGCCACCGTGACAGCCACCTGGCCCCAGCTTATGGAACTTATCTTTTTTCGGCATTCTTCTTGCTTATTCTCGACCGTTCCTTAGCTAATTCCGAATCCTTGAATTTCACGAAATCGTCCCAATGAGCACGTTGGTTCGCTAGTGGTCCCTCGAATACTGGCGTCGTCCTTCCGCCCTGGGCGTGCTTGTCCCATTCACGATTCTTGTGGTTCTTGAATGCAACCGCCATCTTCCTAAGAGCAGCGTCCTTGACTTTCTGCACATCTCGCTTACGTGAAATGATCCGGTAGGGTGAAATGTTCCATGAGAGTATCCCAAAGCAGATCTTTTGATTCTTGTCGACAAAAGTAACATCTGGACGTGGAGCAGCGTCCTCTTTGCCTTTTTGTCCTTTGTCTTTGCTGGCTCTCTCCATTCTTGAAGGGAGATCGGAGTTGGTCCTTCACAAGAACTCCAGACCGATTTAATGAACTTGTCCGCAATCTTCTTAGGCGCTAATGGTTCGCCATTAGGTCCGATCGCCTCGATATTGTACTTTACGCCCTCCTTCAACTTTTTGTTCGGGCCTCGTTTCATCCTTTTGCCTGAAGATTTGCTCGATCCGGATGGCCGAAAGAACAAAGATCGATTCGTTAATATATCTTCAAGTCATTTAAAACATGTGATGATCACCAGAAACCTGCTTATATAAATATATATACCTCGCCGGTGTTTGTTGTTTCAGGATCAACATGTTCTTCGTCATCGTCATAATCGTAGTTCATGACTTCATCAATTCGGTCGTCGCGATCGAATATCATATCACCCTCTCCGGTGTTGTTTAGAAATTTGGAGCCGTCATAATCTTCTTCATTCTGATTATCATCTGGCTCGCGTATCATATCGAACATGGTCTGTTCTCCCTCTCTGTCGGTATTTTCTGCCATAGCTTTTATTTAACTAATTCAAAAGAAATATAAAACAATTTAGTATTCAAATTACATCGTCTCGAATAATAGATATAATCTCGAATAGTTCGTCTAGAATAATAGATACAATCTCGAATACATCGTCTCGAATAATATATAATATTGAATAGTACATCACTGGCTAGCTAATTAAAGATCGAATACTACAGAAGAATCTAGGACACTCGCGGTTCCTGCGTCGCGGTGGACACCCAAAGAGAAGGAACCCTCAGAGGATCATAGCTGAAGTGAGATCCTCAAGATATCGCCGGTATTGGAGAACCTGCCGCCCTTTAACGCAACCATGTAGCGATGGACGTGCTCGCCCTCCTGCACGACACGGCGACGTACCTCCTCCGGCGGGCCGGGTCCCTCCGCGAAACTGGCCCACGCGAACGCCACCAAACGAGATCAGGGTCGACGACGGACCCGGGGCCGGGTTCCTCATCAAGCGGCGCGCCCCTCCAGCAGCACCTCCGGTGCCAGCCAGTGAGCCCAGTCCCGGACATGGGCGGCTGGACGTCGTCATGGACGGGTCGACGGCGAGGATGCGGGCCGGGCATCGTCGAGAACAAATACTAGCTATATGCATAAAAATGATATTTTTTAATGATTGGATTTTGATAACTAAAATTTCTAACATTTCTACTATTTCAAAAATCTATATACTATTTCATACTAATTAAGCATCTAACACTAAAAACAGAAAAATAATTTCTATACATCCATTAAAAAACAGAAAAACAACATTATATAAAAAATTCCATACTAATTAAACACTAATTATATCCATCTAACATGCATTCATACATATATACTAGTGAAAAACAATAATCTAAAAAATCTAAACTAATTAAACATACAAAATACGTATATACTAATATATACATGCATTAATACATATATACGTGTTTGTGTGTGTGTGTTCATCATGCTTGTGTGTGTGTATGGGCTCGGGGCGGGGCGGCACCCTGGGGGGCCGTGGGGGGCGAGGGTGAGGGGTTAGAGGGGGAGAGCTCAATGGGCGACGGCGACGGCGAGGCGACGGCCGGGGCAGCGACGGGCAGGCGTGACGCTACAAGAAGCGACGCAGGGATCAAGCGACGGGACGGGCTGGGCGGGCGACGGGACGGGGCGGCGACGGCGAGGGACGGCGACGGCGATGACGGGCGCCGACGGGACGGGCGGCGACGGCGACGGGTCGGTGACGGCGGCCGATCGATCGGGGCGGGCGGTTCAATGGGGAAACAGAAGAAGAAATAGAGGGAGAATGAAATTTTTCAAAGTGTTGTATATATAGAAGGCACCTTTAGTACCGGTTGGAGCCACCAACCGGTACTAAAGGTCTGTTTTGGCCAGCCCAAGCAGCGGGAAGCGACCCCCTTTAGTACCGGGTGGTGGCACAAACCGGTACTAAAGGCCCCTTTAGTACCGGTTTGTGCCACCACCCGGTACTAAATGAAATCTTGGTGGCCAGCAGTGCGGCAAGTTTAGTCCCACCTCGCTAGCCGAGGGGCGACCGTGACTGGTTTATAAACCCCGTGCGGTCGCTCTCTCGAGCTCCTCTCCAAAGCAGGCCTACTGGGCCTACGTGTTCTTTGTTGTCCTGTGGGCCCACTTGGCCTTTGCGGGCCTGCATCCTGGCCCAACAACAGGTTGGGTTTCTAGTCGTATGCAGGCCGCTCTGGCCTAGTAGGCAGGCTTTTTTTGTGCTTTATTTATTTTTAGTGTTGTTTTTTTGTGTATTTAGAGTTTCTTTGTGAATATTTTTGCTTTAGGTACAAAAAATTACAAACTTTCTGTTAGTTCCCATAGTTTTCAAATTTGAATAGTTTAAATTTTGAATTATTTGAAATTAGTGTGAATCACTAGTTTGTGAATAATTTAACTTTAAAAATCAGTAAAGGCATGAAAGAATTTGTTTGCACATAAAATTTCTTCGCGTTTCAAATGCCAAAACACATAACTACCCTAACTATTACAGAGATTACCCTCTGGGTGTGCAACACAGAAGAAAGTGATGATAGTGAAGCCGATCACATCCCAGATCTTTGGGTGTGAAACTTTATTTTCGCGTGTGTCCCTTTGCGCCGTAACCATGGAAAATCTTCATCATTTAACGGGATGCTCGGGTCAATACTCATTGTGAATGGAGAAATTTCATCAAACTTTTCATAATCTTCTGACTTGTCTGTCTTGTCATCCACTCCCACGATGTTTCTCTTCCCGTAAAGAACTATGTGCCGCTTTGGCTCATCGTACGATGCATTCGCTTCCTTATCTTTTCTTTTTCTTGGCTTGGTAGACATGTCCTTCACATAGAAAACCTTTGCCACATCATTGGCTAGGACGAATGGTTCGTCTGCATACGCAAGATTGTTGAGATCCACTGTTGTCATTCCGTACTGCGGGTCTTCCGTTACCCCGCCTTGTGTCATATTGACCCATTTGCACCGAAACAAAGGGACCTTTAAACCACGTCGATAGTCAAGTTCCCATATGTCCTGTATATACCCAAAATATGTTTCCTTTCCCCTCTTGGTTTAAGCATAAAAGCGCACACAACTGTTTTGGTTGGTGCTCTTCTTATCTTGGGAGATCGTGTAAAATGTATTACCATTTATTTACGTACCCTTTGAAAGTCATTATATTCAAGATGGTAACTGGGACAGCAAGTACAGGTCATCTTCAATAGAGGTGTCATGCATGGTACGTGGTTCGCAACCAGCTGGCGAAACTCCTGGTTTGTTCACGTGTAATCCAGTCATCAGACCGCTCCGGGTGTTTGGAGCGTCGCAAATTCTTGTGTTCATCCATATACGGAGCCACCAAGGCAGAATTCTGTAGAACCGTGTAGTGTGCTTCAGTGAGAGAATGTTCGTCCATACATATTATTTGTTCCCCTCCTAGCGTGCCTTTTCCATCCAGTCTGCCCTTATGCCGCGATTCAGGAACACCAATCGGCTTAAGGTCAGGAATAAAGTCAATACAAAACTCAATGACCTCCTCATTTTGATGGCCCTTGGAGATGCTTCCTTCTGGCCTAGCACGGTTATGAACATATTTCTTTAAGACTCCCATGAACCTCTCAAAGGGGAACATATTGTGTAGAAATACAGGACCCAAAACGTTAATCTCTTCGCATAGGTGAACTAGGACGTGCGTCATGATGTTGAAGAAGGATAGTGGGAACACCAACTCGAAACTGATAAGACATTGCACCAAATCATTCTGTAACCTTGGTATGATTTCTGGATCGATTACCTTCTGAGAGATTGCATTGAGAAACGCACATAGCTTCACAATGGTAATCAAACATTTTTCCGGTAGAAGCCACCTCAATGTAACCGGAAGCAGTTGCGTCATAATCACGTGGCAGTCATGAGACTTTAGGTTCTGGAAATTTTTCTCTGCCATGTTTATTATTCCCTTTATATTCGACGAGAAGCCAGACGGTACCTTAATATTGAGCAGGCATTCAAAGAAGATTTCCTTCTCTTCTTTGGTAAGAGCGTAGCTTGCATGACCCTGATATATGCCGTCTTCTCCATGCATACGTTGCTGGTCCTCCTGTGCCTCAGGTGTATCTTTTGTCTTCCCATGCACGCCCAAGAAGCCAAGCAGGGTCACGCAAAGATTCTTCGTCACGTGCATCACGTCGATTGCGGAGCGGACCTCTAGGTCTTTGCAATATGGCAGGTCCCAAAATATAGATTTCTTCTTCCACATGTGTGCGCATCCGTGAACGTCCTTTGGAACAGGTTGTCCGCCAGGACCCTTTCCAAATATCACCTTCAAATCCTTGACCATATCATGTACATCAGCACCAGTACGGTGGCGAGGCTTCGTCCGGTGATCCGCCTCACCTTTGAAATGCTTGCCTTTCTTTCTTACGGGATGCCTGCTCGGAAGAAATCGACGATGTCCCAGGTACACATTCTTCATACAACTATTCAAATATATACTGTCGGTATCATCCAAACAGTGCGTGCATCCGCGGTATCCCTTGTTTGTCCGTCCCGAAGGTTCTTGAGAGCAGGCCAATCATTGATGGTCACGAACAGCAACGCCTTTAGGTCAAATTCTTCCCCATGTGCTCATCCCACGACGTACACCTGTTCCATTCCACAGTTGTAAGAGTTCTTCAACTAATGGCCTTTGGTACACATCAATGTCGTTGCCGGGTTTCTTAGGGCCTTGGATGAGCACTGGCATCATAATGAACTTCCGCTTCATGCACAACCAAGGAGGAAGGTTATACAAACATAGAGTCACAGGCCAGGTGCTATGGTTGCTGCTCTGCTCCCCAAAAGGATTAATGCCATCTGCGCTTAGACCAAACCATACGCTCCTTGCGTCATCTGCAAACTCCTTCCCGTACTTTCTTTCGATTTTTCTCCACTGCGACCCGTCAGCGGTACTCTCAACTTTCCGTCTTTCTTACGGTCTTCTTCGTGCCATCGCATCGCCTTTGGCATGCTCTTTGTTTTGGAACAAAGCGTTTCAACCGTGGTATTATAGGAGAATACCACATCACCTTGGCAGGAATCTTCTTCTGGGGCGCCGCCCTCGACATCACCATGCTCATCGCGGCTGATCTTATAGCGCAATGCACCACATACCGGCAAGCGTTCAAATCCTCGTACTCACCGTGGTAGAGGATGCAATCATTAGGGCATGCATGTATCTTACGCACCTCTAACCCTAGAGGGCAGACAGCCTTCTTTGCTTCGTACGTACTCTCGGGCAATTCGTTGTCCTTTGGAAGCATATCCTTTATCATTACTAGCAACTTTCCAAATCCCTTGTCAGATACACCATTCTTTGCCTTCCATTGCAGCAATTCCAGTGTGGTGCCCAGCTTTTTCTTGTCACCTACGCAATTCGGGTACAATAATTTTTTTGTGATCCTCTAACATGCGCTGCAACTTCTTCGTCTCCAAATCACTTGCGCAGTTTCTCTTTGCATCAGCAATGGCCCGACCTAGATCATCACCGGTCTCATCTGATGCCTCTTCTTCAGCTTCTTCCCGCATTGCCGGCCCAGCTTTTTCCCGCATTACCAGCTCAGCTTCTTCCCCCATTGTTGTATCATCGTATTCAGGGAACCCATGGCCAGGATAGCTGTCGTCGTCCTCTCCTTCTTCATTGTCTTCCATCATAACCCCTCTTTCTTCGTGCTTGGTCCAAACATTATAGTGGGGCATGAAACCGGACTCAAACAGGTGGACGTGAATGGTTCTTGACGAGAGTAATTGCGACCATTCTTACAGCCAGCACATGGACAAGGCATAAAACCATCCGCCCGCTTGTTTGCCTCAGCCATAAGCAGAAAAGTATGCACGCCCTCAACGAACTGGGGAGAGCATCGGTCATCGTGACATCCATTGCCTGCTCATCTTCATTACACAACACCGAATAGACCAAATTAATACAAGTTCATACATAAAGTTCATACAACACTTAAATGCAACAAACAAATAACTCTCTAGCTAAAGCATTTAAATGCAACAACAAATGTGATCAAGATCGCAACTAAGGTAACAATTGATCCAACAGCATAATGATACCAAGCCTCACTATCGATGGCATATTTTCTAATCTTTCTAATCTTCAAGCGCATTTTCTCCATCTTGATCTTGTGATCATCAGATTTACATCGGCAACATGCAACTCCAATTCCATCTTCTCCCCTCAATTCTTTTCAATTTTTCTTTCAAGTACTCGTTTTCTCTTTCAACTAAATTTAACCTCTCGACAATAGGGTCGGTTGGAATTTCCGGTTCACATACCTCCTAGATAAAAATATCTATGTCAACTTGATGGGCATAATTTGTCATAAACACGAAATGCAACAAATAGTTTTAAAAGAGAATATACCACATCCGAATCATAACAAGGACGAGGGCCGACGGGACGGATATCAAAACCATGGCACTATGTATAACAAACAACACGGGTAAGATAATTATTATACGAGTAACTATATATCCAAATCACACAAACATCAATTTTTTATATAAAATTTCATGAACAAGAGGCTCACCACAAGGTGGTGCCGGCTGACGGGACGGTGCGGCGATCGGGCGGTGGTTACGACAGAGATTTAGAAGGCACTAAGTAAACCACACCTACATATGCAAACTAAGTGTTATTTTGACCTCAAATTGCATATAAATCAAATACTAGCACATATATATATTTCCTCCCAAATTACTAAACTCACAAATTAATAACTATATAAAGCATTGCAAGAGCTAATCTAGCAATGAGAGATGAAAGGACAAAGTTGCTAACCTTTGTGATCCCTTGAATGGATGGGGCCTTCAAATCTTGACAAATTTTGGGCAAAATGTGTGATGAGCTCGAGGGAGAAGAGGAAGAACAGAGAGGAGAGGAGAGGGAAAGGGGGAAGAACAGAGCAAGCTGGACGAAGGGTTTATATGCAGGAGGACCTATAGTACCGGTTCGTGGCATGAACCGGTACTAAAGGTGCTGGAGGGGGCCCAGACTGACAACATCCTGCCACCACCCTCATTAGTATCGGTCCGTGGCACGAACCGGTGCTAAAGGTTAGCCACGAACCGGTACCAACGAGAGCGGCCCGGCTAGCCGTTGGAACCGGCACTAATGTATACATTTGTGCCGGCTCTAATACAAACCGGCACTAATGTACTTCACGTTTGACACTTTTTCTACTAGTGTGATAGATACATGAAGCCAGTCAACTCTTTAGCCGTGCATGTACTGCTGCTAATTAATTTGATCTCTTTTGCCACCATATAAAATTTTGGCCTTATATTTTTCTTGATAAAGGACATTCCCTTGAATTGATATATTGAGGTGATACAACCACATCAAAATAATTCACGGCCTTTGCATAGCACAGTGCATACATCCAATACATTCAGAAGAATCTAAAAAATGTCCTTTTACAACATAAATAAACTAGTCCAGCCTAAGTTGGGGTAGATCCTATCTGGAGATTACACAGCCATCCATGGTTTGAGAAAATTTCCCTGGCCGTATGCTCTAGCCAGGTAGACACCATCATAAAAATGTGTCTGTCCTCCAGCCTCTGCAGGATAGAACAAGTACGGAACCGTCGTGTATACACATGGATAACCTGCACATGAGATGAAACACATTTATTGTTAAAAAAGACATCATTCTTAGTAAGTCACAACACCAAACATAAGGCGGCAAGATTTATTAGGGGTTGCCAAGTTTTTTATTCAACTCATCTGTTCAAATAATTCTAGGCAAGTTGTTTTTTAGCACGCTATGCCATACAAGAAGCTTGGACTTAACTCTGTCCAAACAACTTTAAACTCCTTCAAAATTCGTGAGAAATCATGATATTTTTTTATAGCATCGACAGAACAATACCATGTCATAGTTTCAATCTCATGTTTTATATGAACATATTGCTTGCAGGTGGAATCAAATCGATTAAGTCAGGCTCCACTTCTTCCCCTGGCTAGCTGGTTCATATATAAAGAATTATTCATCTATGCAAACCCTCGGCGGCGTGATGGATTTTTTTCTATCAGTGCAATTAATGTTCCACATATTTCTACTCTTCATATATAGGCGAGCGAGACTGCTGAAAGCTTTGCTGCCAAGAAAATGGCAGTATACTATAGATAAGAGATTACAGTTAGCTTGTGATTAATTATTTTGTACCGTGAAAATGCCAATTTATTAAACTTGGCGAAAATAGGATGTATGTGGAAGTTGTGACCCAAAATATATCTCCATTGATGCTTGGAAACGCTACACCGGTTGTTTTTCCTTTCAGCTTGCATAGATAATAAGTAGCGGCAGCTCCCTACCATTTCAGCTCCCTACCATTTCAGTTCTTTTGTGAGCTGAGAGGTAGCAAAGCCACACCATTAATTTTGTGATAGTGCATTTATCATAGTTTGTAATTTAGAAAGGGGTAGCTATCCTGGATCAAATCTCACAATTGAGCTTGTAAAAGTCCATTCTGGTTCATCAGCATGTAAATGCAATTATCGAACGTGTAACCCCTCACTACACATTAGTACGTGTGGATCTCGATGAATAGATTATCTGTTAAACAGAAAATTATATTTTCATCCCTCAACTCTATCGAAAGTCTAGGAATAATCTCTTAACTCCTAAACGTAGTCCACAAACTGTTCAAACGTCTGCACAAAATCAGTCAAAGCAACACGCAAATAAGTTATACCCTCCAGGGGACATATGAAGGCACCGTGCAGTTCTAACCTCGTATGTTTTTTGTCTATTTAAACGACACCATCCGACTTGTCGACGACCTAGCATGATTGATTAAAAGTTTAATTTTGTCATGAATATAATAGTAATGTGTTTACGGTCTACCACAATTGATTGGTCAAATATTTTTTGTAGCACAAATGAAGATTTGAGTTTGAACTTGAAATTTTACAGATCACTCCTCCGAGATACTATATCATTTTGATAATTTTTTAAAAATAGAATACTTTTGAAATGACATTCAATGATTTTCACCCCATATTTTTTGTTTGATGAATTGTTGTGTTGTGTCCGTTGTGTGATCAATAATATTTTTCTGTTCTCTTAACATTTATATTCTGGCCCCGGTCATGTTCGTCACCTCAAGGTTTAGCAACCGCAAACTCAACCTAATTAAGACCATGTGACCGAAAACTTTATGGTCTAGGGCCCCCAAACACCATAGTACTATGATTTAATGTACTATTAATAAATTCCTACTCCAGTATATCAATATCTACTTATAAAGGGATGACTGTTTATGTCGGTCCATTGCATTTTTTAGAAAAAAAACCCGGTAATCAATCTGTAGAGCATGTTTAACCGAGTCCAGAAAATTCTACGCTTTTCGCCGATAACTGCCTCATTTTCTGGTAATCAACTGGCAGTCCAGTTTTAAGTGAGATCAGAAAAACATTTAGCTTTCGCGGAGAACCCCCTGTTGTTTCTGGTAATTAACCTCGTAGTCCATATCAAACGTTTTTCAAAAATATCCACATATATTTTAAACCCTAAATTCATCTTTAACATGTTATATATGTTATTTTACATGTTAACCATTTTTAAATGCAAGTTAGGGTGCAAACCTTAATCAAATAGTGCATGTGTCTTTCTTTCCTACTAGTGTCGGCCCAGTTTGGAAATGAACACCACAGGAAAACCACGTTGGAGACGAAAAAACCATCGATAAAAAATACATGTACGCCTAGGCAAAACCTCATAGGGGAAAAATAGACTTCTGTGATGCACACACACACACACACACACACACACACACACACACACACACACACACACACACCGAGGAGCTTATGAATGTCCAAATATGTTGTAGTTTTGTGAGCACCGAGACCACCATCAGTGAGGATGAGGAGGACGATATAAGTGGCAACACAGATGAGATGTGTGTTGAAATAAATGACATGGACCTATTAGAGTATTGAGTCATGGTTATCGGGTTAGGAGCGTGTGCTATTTTTTTCCTCCTGTTGCAATGCATGGGTTGTTACCCGAGAAAATAGGTCTCCTCCGCTGCACCCAAGAAAACCGAGCTCCTCCGGCATGCCCAGAAAAGCAATCAAATCATGTGGTGAGAGAAAAAGAAATGCTCGAGGTTCGACCCCTGGTCCTCACTGTGTACCAAACGTATTAAGTGATCTCTATAGGCAAAAACTTTTCAACAGGGAGAAGACACCTAGTACAAGCACTACCATACAAAAGCTGTTTTTCTTCCTGGGTTTCTCTACTGTATCATCAGTGCCGCTCCTCATATGGCGAGGATGGATTCGTGTATATCAATGGTAGTTTGCAGCAACAACAAAAATAGCGGCCGGGCATGTGATTTCAATGTTTCTTTTGCACGTTCCGACTAGTTTACATAGCAGACTAAATAAGGAACTTACAAACACAGTGACCTCAGAGGGGGAAGTTGTTGAAACATACATCGGCAACTTCTGTGCAAATAGCATGATAACGAGTGTTTGACAAAAAACTACCACATTTGGTGTTCGCGTCCCATAGAACTATCACTTTTAAAAAAGTGACTGATAACTACCAAAAGATTGGAATCTCGTGACTAGAAACTACCACTTTTGGATAATGGTTAGTTGAGACGATTTAAACGTGTTTATGACAGGTGGAGCCCGTCTGTCAGGGCTGACGTGGAGAAAAAGTCAACACCGTTTAGTCTGACCGTTATGACAAGTGGGGCCCACACGTCATTCTTCTTCCACCTCCTCTCTTTTTCTCTGGCATTTTAACAAACACCACATCTGCAGAGAGGAGCGTTGTTGTCGTTGCCGCCTCCATCGTGGAGCTCGAACTCATCCAGGGGTCCGAGGAAAGGCGGCGCGGCGCGGGGTCGTCGGCGGCTGGTGGTGTCCTTTGAGTGTCGTTGCTCCTCCCCTCTGCTCGCTGCCATGGCTCCCCGTCGTGGCGCGTTGATAGCTAGCCTGCACGTGCCGTTGGGGCTGCTGAGCTGGGTTGGCATCGCTGGCTACGAGGACCTCTACGTCGTCGGGCGCCGACGGAAGGGTGGGCACGGGGAGCCCGTAGCAGAGGCTCGTCGCGGCGTGGACGGAGAGGAGAAGGAAGAGCGCCCACCAGATCAGTTTGAGCGGCGCGGCGAAGCGCTCCTCCCCGCGGCCGCCGTACTCGAGCTGCAGGTAGGCCGCGAGCAGCAGCCACGCCACCGCACGCGCCGCGGCGTCAGCCTCGTCGGCCCCCGCGTGGAGCGCCCCGAGCTACTGCTTGATAGTGATGCAGGCATGGGCAGCAGAGAGCAGCAGTGGTGGAGTAGCTCCACGGGCGAACAGAGCATTGGGCGCAGGGGATGGGAAGCCAGCCTTGGGGTGCATGGGATGGCCGCGACGGCGAGCGAGGGCAGGAGGTGGGGCTAATCAGAGCGGGGTCACGACGGCGAGCGCTGGCAGCGGCCACAGGAAGACGGGGAGGGCGGGCCACGGCGGCGCGAATTTTACCTAGCCGGTCATAGCTATCTGCCGTGGCCAGCAGCCACACCTTGCCGGTGGCCTCCGCACTAGTCCCACCACCTCCATGCACTGAAAGTGTTTGTTGAAATGCCAAAAGGAGAGAGGAAGAGGAAGAAGAAGATTGATGTGGGGCCCACCTGTCATAACGGTCAACTTAACGGTAAAAAATAAACGGAGTTGACTTTCCGGCCACGTCATCCCTGACAGATGGGCCCCGCATGTCATAAACACGTTTAAATCTTTTAAACGGGCCATTTTTTTGAAAGTGGTGGTTTTTAGTCACGAGATTCCAATTTTTTGGTAGTTATCAGTCACTTTTTTAAAAGTGGTAGTTCTGTGGGACGCGAACCCCAAATGTGGTAGTTTTTATCAAACACTCCATGATAACTTACACACTGCAAACCTGATATCTTACATGTGAACACTAAGGTAACATTGAACCAGGGGGATTGTTGACAACATACCATCAATAATTTCTGTCTAAATAGCATGATAAATTCCGCACGCGGAGATGATAACTCACATATATACAATCACCATATTAACCTTTTTGACCCGAAGAAAAAAGTTGTTGAAAACACACTCTGATAACTTCTTGTGTAAATAGCCTAGTAATATATGCACCCGGAGCATGATATTGTACGTACAAACACTGCAGTAACTTTTGACCCGATGATAAAGTCATTGATAACATAACCCCGGTAACTTCTTTGTAAATAGCATGGTAATATATATATAGACACACGTGCGCGCGGTGGAGACCTGATAAAGTAACCTCACGTTATAGCTAATCAACCTTCTTTTGTTACCTTGCTAATGTAGAAGTCACCAGAGTAGTTATTATGCTGCCCATATCAAAGTTATCAATCGAAATTTATGAAAACCATCATTCAGATCCTCGAAGTATAATAAATGTGTCGTACAGGTCCAAACCAGGTCAGCACTAGAATGGTATGAGGCAGGCCATAGTGATGATATCTTAGGTGGTATCATGCACTCAGTACTTGCAAACATGCTTCTGCGGTTGACAATTAAAGAAGAGAGAACCTGGACGAGAGTAGTGGTAATTCCCGTAATGTATATTCTATCTAGCTGACACATTTACTGCACTTTGAGGAGCTGGACTAGAGTAGGTTGCACCGCCGCTTTTAGTTTGATAAAAGCACAACAGATAAAGCACAACCGTAATAAATGTGTGTGGAAGCCGCAAACCGTAGCCGGCCAGTAGGCTATATAAAGCATATATCGGTGCTCCGTGCGATGCAACACTTGCAACGTTTGCAACAAGCCAACAAAAATGGCCATGGCACCGCTGCTGCTCACCTTAACCTGCTTGTGCTGCTGCTATTCCATGATCTCTTCTTCCCAAGCTTCGTCGGATGGCTTCTTCCGATGCCTCTCAGACGACGGGATCCCGGTGTCCACGCACGGCTCGGATTCGTTCATGCCGCTGCTCAACGCCTACATCAGGAACCCAAAGTTCTTGGCGAATACCACCGTGAGGCCGCTCTACATCGTGATGCCGAAAAACGCCGCCCACGTGCAGGCTGCCGTGCGTTGCGGCAGCGGACACAAGATGCCCATCCGCGTGCGCAGTGGCGGGCATGACTACGAGGGCCTGTCCTACCGGTCCGTGCTTGCCGAGGACTTCGCCATGCTCGACATGTCACAGCTCCGCGACGTGCACGTCGATCCGCGGGCACAGACCGCGTGGGTGGAGTCCGGCACGACGCTGGGCGAGTTCTACTACGCCATCGCGAATGTGAGCGACGTGCTTGGGTTCCCGGCCGGCCTGTGCCCGACCGTCGGCGTGGGAGGACATTTCAGCGGCGGCGGCTTCGGCATGCTGCTGCGCAAGTACGGGCTAGCCATCGACAATGTCATCGACGCCGTGCTGGTGGACGCCAAGGGGAGGCTCCTGAACAAGACCTCCATGGGGAGCGACGTTTTTTGGGCCATCCGAGGCGGCGGCGGCGAGAGCTTTGGCGTCGTGGTAAAGTGGCAGGTGAAGCTCGTGCACGTCCCGCGGACGGTCACAGTGTTCAACGTCTCGGTGTCCACCAGCGAGGGCGCCATAGACGTGGTCACCAAGTGGCAGCAAGTCGCGCCGGCTCTGCCGGACGACCTGTTCATTAGGGTGCTCCTCCAGAAGGAGAGGGCCGACTTCCAGGCCCTGTTCCTCGGCTCCTGCGACGCGCTCCTGCCGGTGATGAGCAGAAGCTTCCCGGAGCTGAGGTTCAGCCACTCCGACTGCAAGGAGATGAGCTGGATCCAGTCCGTGCCCTACGTCTACCTCGGAAGCATCTCGACCGTGGAGGACCTCCGGAACCGGACGTCCTCCGTGTCCGCCCTCAGCCACGGCTTCAAGATGGCGTCCGACTTCGTCCGGCAGGCTATCCCGCGTGACGTGTGGGCCAGTATCTTCGCCAAGCTTGCGCAGCCCGAGGCGCTCATGATCCTGGACCCCTACAGTGGGCAGATCAGCCGTGTGCCAGAGTCAGCGACACCGTTCCCGCACCGTGCCGGCGTGCTCTACAACATCCAGTACATCACCTACTGGGAGGTGGCTTTGGAGAACGGAACCGCGCAGACCAAGTGGATCAGTGACTTGTACGCGTTCATGGCGCCGCACGTGAGCTCCAACCCTAGAGAAGCCTACTTTAACTACAGGGACCTGAATCTCGGCGACAGCTACCAGGTCTGGGGACCCAAATATTTCAAGGGTAACTACAGGAGGCTCGCCATGGTTAAGGCTCAGATCGACGCCGACGACTACTTCAGCAACGAGCAAAGCATCCCGCCACAAGTCATGAGCAGCAAAATATGCTTGCCTGAATCACCATCATTTTGGTTATTCTGCTTGCTCATCGCCATTTTATTTTCAAAATATTTTGCTCCCAGGTTTCAAGGGCGCGCCGGGGAGGAGCCAACCCGGAGGCTTCTTATGCAAAAAAGAGAGTAATCAGCAAAATGGCATGCCCGTGGGTAAGGCGTTTGGTTTGAGGACGAGCTTCCTTTTGCGTACATGGTAGCTAGCTACTGTATATCTACATGTATGCATTTGTATCTTTTGTAAATTTCATAAATAAATCACACTTCTACGTACCTATGTGTGAAAGTATGGCACAAAAGTATACTCCCTCCGTCCTCAAATAAGTGGATGCTTAGCATTCAAAATCAAAATTTAAAAAGGGATAGAATATACCGTGTCGCAATACGTCTTCCCTAATCTAGCCGCCACCTACACTGGTGGAAAAAAGGCCTTTGGTCGCGGTTCGCAACTGCCATTAGTCGCGGTTGGGCAACCGCGACCAAATAAGCGCGACTAATGCCCCCCACCTTTAGTCGCGGCTGCTTAAGAACCGCGACTAACGGCCCGTCCCACGTGGGCGCCAAAGCGGCCGTCAGGCGGAGGACCTTTAGTCGCGGTTCTTCCGCCAACCACGACTAAAGGCATACAGGTTTAGGGTTTTAGCCCCCTAAACCTGTTTTCTGTTTAATTTGTATTGTTTTATTTCTTTTATGCTTTATTTTAATTTTGAAGGAGTTTCATATATTCTACGGTACTACATACATGCATATGAATGTACAATTTCAAATAAATTTGAAATTAGAACCAAAAGAATTCAAGAGGAATATACAATATATATTCAATATCATCGGATGACCATATACAATTTTGAACAAGTTTCCATACATGATTTAATGCATATAAAGTTCTACGTCCTCGTAATAGTGTTCTCCTTTAGGATGGAGGACTTCCTGCTGAACCATCCAGCTAGTTCCTCTTGAAGTGGTCGGAAGCGAAGCTTCGGACTAAGCATCATCCGGAGGTTATTCCTCCGAGCATTGGTATCACTCGGAACCCGCTCAGAGGTGTATCTCCGGATCATCTCACGAACATAGTATCCACATAGATTGGTCTCCGGTGGCTGAATATCCCCCAGCATTCTTAGGCTTTGACCTTTTGAATTCTAGCTCTTTTTGAATTCACCGACCTTTGTATCTACGAACCGTCTCCAAACCCTACGAGGCAAAGAAAATTAAATGAACAAGAGAGTTATTAGTTACTTGATATTAGGAAATGAACGAAATAGGCCGATCGATATAGAGCGCAAATGAATGAAAATAATTACTTCTGCAGCATTCTTCTCATGCCGCCCCAAAGCTTTGGATCCATATTCAGAGAGTCGTGGACGAGACATTAAGAGGTGTTAACATTAATTACTAGCAGAATCCAGTGGAACCTGCGGACACGAAACATGCACAAGACGTCATGCATAACTCATCGATTAGCCGCCACATACCATGCATGGAGTAAACAAAAGAGAATGTGCTCAAGACAGAAACACTCACCCAAAATGGTAAGGAAATAGAATATCACTTTTGAGTTCCTGCTTTGTAAGAAACTGCCACAGGTCTGCCTCCACGTCGGCGGGGTGACGGTCCAACACATGTCCATTAACGATGTGTGGGTCAATGAACCCAACATCATGGATGTTCCTTACTCTGCATTCCTTAATCTTCATTCTGCATGTATAATAGCGGACACAACAATATAGTTAGGACATATATATAGTGCAGGCAATATGAACGAGATGGGGTAGAAATTAATAAATCACTTACGTAACGTAGCAATTGATGATAGATTTGTCGATCACGCTCAGATTGAAAAGCTGGAACAATTCACTCAGTTCAATTTGTACATAGTAATGTTTGAAGTGATGCTCATGTCTAACTTCCGCATAAATATATTCTTTGGCGTTTTTATTTTTTATGTAACCCTTGTACCATTTCAGCAGACCTTTCATTTGTGGAGGTAGATCCTTTTCTGCGCAGGCTCGACGAGAGGCCCATTCTTGACATATGTAATTACTACCTCCTTCATCGGCGCCTCATCAAGGCCTAACAGTTCACGAAGAGTAATACCTAAGTTGGCCGCTTGTTCTCGCACTTCGTTACAGTCAATCCTGTCTTTGCCGCAGCTTGTATGATCTCGGGGCATCCGGACAGAAGGCTTCCACTATAAGCGGGCAATCGATTGTTTACTTTGTTCCCCGAGCTGGGCAACTTGTTTCCCGCTTATTTTACTTTCGGCCTTCTCCCGCTCTTTGTTCTCCTTGAACATGAGTGCCTGCCTGTGAAGTTCATGTGCATAGTCGTTAGGCAGATTCTTCGCGGCTTGGGACGGTGTGCTCAAAAATGACTTAGCCCACTTCTTTTGCTCATCAGAAAATTGTGGCTTGGGCTCGGGCTCTCTTTTCTTCTTGCAGTCCGCCTTCCATTTCTCCAAATCAGCAGCAGCGGCCGCGTCAACTTCCTCGGCACTACGTTCCCAAGGCCTTGTGGGGAGATGCTTGATGATGGCTCCGGTACCTTTGTGGTCTTAGGTACATAAGGGTCCGGGTTAATAATCCAGGACTATACGCTTCTTTGCCGGAGGTGGATTGGGGCGGCGTCGATCACCCGCCGACGAGGATCGGGGGCGGCGGTGATCACCCGCCGGACGTTAGGATCGGGGGCGCGTCGGTGACGTGGCGGAGGTGTAGGTGAACCGCCACCACCACCACCACCACCACCACCGCCACCGCCACCACCACCACCGTAGGGGGTGGACTTGTTGTCCTTGGCGCCTCGCTCGAAACTTGATAAACTTCTTTTGCCATAGAATGAAATGGCGCTTGACATCTCCAAGTCTTTTCTCCCCTTCAGGTGTAGCAATGTCAATCTCCAGGTCCTCAAACCCTTGGACTATGTCCTCCACCGTGACACGAGCATAGCCATCTTGAATGGGGTTGTTGTGGTGGAGTGCTCTGTAAACATGGTAAAGCACCGCCGATGGCTACCTTCATGGACATGTTCCCGATAGGATAATACAGATGACATTCTTTCATCTCCTTTATATCGTCCACGGGTAGCGAGGAGGCTCCGGTGCAGTAATTTCGACCACCAGAGGCTCCGGTGCAGTAATTTCGACCACCGAGGCTCCGGTGCAGTAATTTCGATCGTCGGTGCATCTGCACCAGCCGGTGGGGCCTCCGTGGAAGCCACGCTGCTTCTCCGCTGCTGGCTTCCGAGATCCGCTGGATGATCTTCATGCTGCACCCGAGCTGCATCTCTTTCGACTACTAGTACACTCATGGTTTTCTTCATCACATCCATTTCCGATGCCAACCACGCCACAACATCTGATTCCCGATCCATCTTTCTCTTTACGGCTTACGTAACCGCACGGGTTATCGCTCGGGGAACCCTATTTTCCACGGAATGTGCCCCATGCCTCGTACACGTCCTCCGTGTTCAGGATTCGAGGGCTTTTGTCGGTAGCGTCGTTCTCTCTGTTGAACTTGATCTTCCCCTGTTGAGCATCCTTCATTGCGTCAATAAAGGCTTGGGTGGGTTTAATTAATTTGCCCCGTAAACACACTCCCCTGTCTCCGGGTTCAGCGTTCCCCCA
Organism: Aegilops bicornis; assembly: GCA_021605145.1. Lineage (NCBI taxonomy): Eukaryota > Viridiplantae > Streptophyta > Magnoliopsida > Poales > Poaceae > Aegilops > Aegilops bicornis. Next base: position 1,222,945 of record CM038670.1, on the reverse strand, counting down.
TGCCCGTACCACCAGCTTTTGGCCCTTGGGTCCCATCCCTCCGTACCTGGACGGATTCCTCGCGCCCTCAGCTCGTTCTCCATCTTCTCCAACCTAGGCATTCATGAAACGGGAAGCCATGTATGATGGTCCACTTATTTCCCACTTGGTTGGTGATGTTACTGAGGTTGGATTAGATGACGCAAGACCTGGATCCATATTTTTTAGCCCGCCTACGTTACTCTATTATATGTGGTCTAATACTTCAACGAATGGGTAGTCTGATAATAACCCGCAAATAAACTACCCTAGATTAGGTGAGAACAACCTAATGAACTTATAATAAGAATAAGTAGTGAGCCGTTCGCTCGACCTGATTACATCTGGAATATATAAACATATATAAACATAACATGTGATCTGTGTGGCACCGAGATTAATTGGTCATGTTGATCCATAATTATATGCAGCCAATTCAATCTTAGTCTAGTGGTCCATACGTAACAGGGGTGGACACGTGCCAATTGTCCAAATTAACTAACCGACTCATAGCATCAAGAAAAACTTATCGACTACTTCCAAATGGGTTAAAAACTCTATTTTTTTTGTTCTATCGGTGAGGTGATAGATACAGGAAGCCAGTCAACTCTATAGCTGTGCATGTACTACTGCTAATTAATTTGATCTCTTTTGCCACTATATAAACATTTCGCCTTTTATTTTTACAATAAAGGACATTTTATTTAATTGATATATTGAGATGATACAACCGCATCAAAATAATTCCCGCATGGGGGGTTTGGGGAGGGTGGATGAAAGGGGAAGCTCTATCTTTCGGCTGACAAATGGGTGTCGTCCATGGACATGCCCGAACATGTTCTCCGAGAAATCGGAGTAGGGGTTCTGATGCACAGAAACCTGGCATCCATTAAAAAAGAGTAGCAGCACTGTAGAAATGAGTATACGTGTAGATTGAATGCCATATTGATTTGGACAAATGTATTTCTGGTAAAATACTAATATCGAACAAAACCTTGCTTGCTAGGTGATAATAACCTACTTGCAATTTATATCTAATAAGACGTTGGCTTGGCCTGATTACATATATCATCACATCGGTGATTATACGAATGTACAATAAGATCGACTTGTAGTCCAGTAGATTAATGGGCCGTTGACAGATCCATGATTACACGCCACGGATCCAATCAGATCAAAGTCCAATGCTACATACGTAACAGGGATGGACATGTACCAACAAGAACATTTTTTAATAGCATAGTGTAGAGCCAGCTGTATGGAGTTGTCATGTCACTTAGAGCCAACATAAGAGCCCACTCATACAATAGTTAGTACTACTACTAGTATATGTAGCATTAATATGTAGACCATCTTTTTCCCTCACAAAGCTTGTTCGAGCTCGTGCTACAGCCAGTGGTAAGCTTCTAGCCTTATTCTCTTTTCTCTCCTCTTATTTCTCCTCCAACTAGGCACAAATCTGATGCCACATCTTTTATAGCCCATTTACATCACTCTATTATATGTGGTCTAATACTTCAACGAATCAGGTAGCATGTCTGATAATAACCCGCAAATAAACTACGCTAGATTAGGTGACAACAACCGAAGTAACCTACAATAATAATAAGTAGTGAGGCATTCGCTTGACCCGATTACATCTGGAATATATAAACATATATAAAATTAGCATGTGATTTGTGTGGCACCGCAGATTAATAGGTCGTGTTGATCCATAATTATACTAGCAGAGCGCCCGTGCGTTGCTACGGGCTACCCACAATGTTATCTGTAACACTCAAGTTCAACACAAAAAACCTCATCTAACGACACACCTTCTCTTTTTCTGTCGAAACCTCCCATTCCTGATCAGCTTCCTGCCGTAGCAGGACATTTCTCGCTGGATCCACGTCCTTTAGAAACAGACAACGTCGACCTCATCTTCGTCGTGCATTGCAATAAGGATGAAATTTTCATGTTTATAATATAATATAGTAGGTTAAACCAACAACATACTATTGACACAAAGCAACAAATAACTACAGATAGCATTCTCAAACGTCCATTCAACTTTGCAAATGCACATTGACATTGGAGGAGAGTGGCAACATGAACGTATTCCTAGTCGCCAATAAGCTCCACCTCCATCCTACATTTGCTAGAAGGGATAATTGTCGTTATTCTCTTCCTTGTCTTTCCCTACACCTTCTACTCCTCACGTCTTCGCTAACCCGTTTCATTGGCGCCAACCAGCACCACGTCAACATTAGTGTGTTCGTAATCGACGCCTCATCTTCTTCTTTCTCATTTCTTCGTCGCCTTTAGTTCTCGTTCCTACTTATTTTTAAGAATACTCTTTCTTTTTGCTCTCTCTTATTATTTGGAACACTCTTTTCTTTCTCCAACACCATGGACCGTCTGGTGGCTTTAGTTCTTTTTCCTTCTTGTTCTTGGAACACTCTTTCTTCTTATTATCGCATGAACCGCCTGGCCAATGTTGTGTCGTGTTGTCCTCACCCACGAATATTTCAGCAACCGTCAGCGTGTGGACATCCTGCGGAGCATAGTCTTCATATATCTAGGTGAACGCTAGGTCGCCCATCTCGCAAGCGCATGGTGGCCGTTGTCCATGTTGGCAAGCGGTGCTCGGTGCTTGGCCATGTAGCTGAGAGCCCGTTGATCGTCCTTGCCCACGAGCGCTTTCAAAATGATTCGCCGCGATTAACTGCTTTCTTAATTAATTAAGTACACAAATAATTAATGACCTACCTAATTCTCTGCATGCCTAATTAATTGTCAACCAAATCAATTAATTATCTAACTACTTGGAAAATATCCCTACTTCTAATTATCTGTAGGCATAAATAATTGTCTAATAAATTAATTAATTGCATTAATCACTCAACCTCCAAATTGATTCGGTGCAAAAAAATCCTATTTAAATGGCCCTAATTCATTGCATACGTAATTAACTATCTAGCTAATGTTTGATTTCGAAATTGATTTAGTGCTCGATTTCTAAAAAAATCACATGAATGGCTGCTACAAACCCCAATGATGATGACTGGCGAGTAATGTAGGACACATTCCCTTAACGAATTTCTTGATATTTAAATGGACACACTTGATTTGAGACGGTAGCCTGTGTGGCTCTACAAGAAATATAATATGACCGAGTCCACGTGGCGGTCTGATGACCCGCCTCCCCCCACGCCCGTCCTCAACGTTGTGATCCACGCCCTGGCATTCTCAAGCACCGTGCCGTTAGGCCCGGCCACAACATCTTCCATGGTATCGTGCACGACGTCCCTTCGCAGGGGCGCGCGGATGTGTGCGCCCATATGAAACTTGTGATTCTTAATTAATAGTAGAGATAATGATAATAATAAATGACATAGCGCAAGGATTAGTGATTTTTTATGAAGAAATATCTCATTTTATTATGGAAGGTTATCGAGAAAAATCTTATGTCTATCTTTTAGGAAGGTGATCTCACATATATGGTGCAATTTCTGAATTCTTAATTACTTATTGTTTACGTAATTGAATTGAATCAACATCTACGAAAGGAAGCATGAAACAAGATCCCCTAATGGGATTTGGTTTTTTAATGGGAGGGAGAAAACCAAGTGGGAGGAGGTTGTGGGAGGTGGGACGAAGAAAAACCGGACGAAAATAAACCGTACCAGGCTACCAACTGCTCCATTAGGAGTAGAGATCTTTTAGGAAGGTGATCTCACATATATGGTGCAATTTATGAATTCTTAATTACTTATTGTTTACGTAATTGAATTGAATCAGCACCTACCAAAGGAAGCATGAAACAAGATCTCCCTAATGGGATTTGGTTTTTTAATGGGAGGGAGAAAACCAAGTGGGAGGAGGTGGTGGGAGGTGGGACGAAGAAAAACCGGATGAAAATAAACCGTACCAGGCTACCAACTGCTCCATTAGGAGTAGAGATGTAGCCAATTCAATCTTAGTCTAACACTCCATATGTAACAGGGGTGGACACGTACTTATTGTCCAAATTAACTAACCGACTCATAGCATCAAAAACTTATCGACTGCTTGCAAATGGGTTAAAAACTCTATTTTTTTGATCTATCAGTGAGGTGATAGATACATGAAGCCAGTCAACTCTTTAGCCCTGCATGTACTGCTGCTAATTAATTTGATCTCTTTTGCCACCATATAAAATTTTGGCCTTACATTTTTCTTGATAAAGGACATTTCATTGAATTGATATATTGAGGTGATACAAGCACATCAAAATAATTCACGGCCTCTGCATAGTACAGTCCATACAGCCAATACATCCAGAAGAATCTAAAAAATGTCCTTTTACAACATAAATAAATCATTACAGCCTAAGATGGGGTAGATCCTATCCGGAGATTACACAGCCATCCGTGGTTTGAGAAAATTTCCCTGGTCGTATGCTCTAGCCAGGTAGACGCCATCATAAAAATGTGTCTGTCCTCCAGCCTCTGCGAGATAGAAAAAGTATGGAACCATCGCATATACACATGGATAACCTGCCCATGAGATGAAACACATTTATTGTTAAAAAAACACATCATTCTTAGTAAGTCATCACAACACCAAACATAAGGCGGCAAGATTTATTAGGGGTTGCCAAGTTTTTTATTCAACACATCTGTTCAAATAATTCTAGGCAAGTTGTTTTTTAGCACGTTATGACATACAAGATGCTTGGATTTAACTAAGGTGGGAGAGACAGACACCCATCAATCATCTTTATGCAACAAAGTCACATGTCTATCGATGGAACCGGTCTCATGTACCTGGACATGTAAGATTGGTCTGGGCTGCTTCATCCCACGATACCACCGAATCAAGAAAAAACCAAGGAAGGAAGCAATCTGAATATCAACACCCAAAAACTCATTTGTGTTCTACTCGTAATGTCATCTACGCATAGGCCTAGCTCATGATGCCCCTGTTGCGGAACGTTGCATGGGAAACAAAAAAATTCCTACGCTCACCAAAATCAATCTAGGAGATGACCTTCTACGAGAGGGGAGATTGCATCTACATACCCTTATAGATCGCTAAGAGGAAGTGTTAAGAAATGCGGTTGATGTAGTCGAACATCTTCACGATCCAATCACGATCCGTCCCGCAAACTCCCGATCCAAGTGCCGAACGGATGGCACCTCCGCATCAACACATGTACAGCTGGATGACGCCTTAACCTCCTTGATCCAGCAAGCGATGGTGAAGTAGTAGCTCGAGTCCTCCGACAGCACGACGGCGTGGTGGCGGTGGTGGTGGCGAAATCTCAGCAGAGCTTCGCTAAGCACTACGGAGAGGAAGAGGGAGGTGAGGGAGAGGAGAGGTAACGCCGTGGCATGGAGATGTGCTCTGGGGCTGCCCTCCCTCTACCTCTCTATATATAGGGGAAGGGAGGAGGGGGTGGCGCCCCTAGGGGGGTGGCGGCCAGGGCAGATAGGATCTCCCCTAGGGTAACTTGCCCCCAAGCCGGGAGGTGGGGAGCCCTAGGGGCTCCCCCAACCCTCCTGGTTACATGTGACGGGGTGAGTGGGACGCCCAGCCCCTTAGTGGGCTGGTTTGCCCCCTCCCCTTGGCCCATGCCCCCCCCCCCCCCCAACACTTGTCAGGGCCTCCCGAAAACCCTTTCGGTGACACTGGTCATCACCCGGTACCCCCGGAACAATTCCGTACTCCAATACCCTTTGTCCAATATATCGATCTTCACCTCTGGACCATTCTGGAGTTCCTCGTCTCGTCTGGGATCTCATCCGGGACTCCGAACAACCTTCGGTAACCACCATAATGACTGAACTATACTTATAACGTCACCAAACGTTAAATGTGTAGCCCCTGCGGGTTCGAGAACTATGCTGACATGACCGAGACACCTCTACGGTCAATAACCAATAGCGGGACCTGGATGCCCATATTGGTTCCTACATATTCTACGAAGATCTTATCGGTCGAACCTCGATGTCAAGGATTCAGCTAATCCCATATGCAGTTCCCTTTGTCTATCGTTATGTTACTTGCCCGAGATTCGATCATGGGTATCTCTATACCTAGTTCAATCTCGTTACCGGCAAGTCTCTTTACTCGTTCCGTAATACAAGATCCCGTGACTAACTCACCTGTCACATTGCATGCAAGCTTATTGTGATGTTGTATTACTGAGTGGGCCCTGAGATACCTCACCGCCATATGGAATGACAAATCACAGTCTTGATCCATGCCAACTCAACAGACACCCTCAGAGATACCTGTAGAGCACCTTTATAGTCACCCAGTTATGTTGTGACATTTGGTACACACAAGGCACTCCTCCGGTGTCAGTGAGTTGCATGATCTCATGGTCATAGGAACATATACTTGACATGCAGAAAAATGATAGCAATAACCTTGATACGATCATATGCTACGTTCATAGTTTGGGTCTTGTCCATTACATAATTCTCCTAATGATGTGATCCCGTTATCAAATGACAACTCATGTCCATGGTTAGGAAACCATAGCCATCTTTGATCAACGAGCTAGTCCGGTAGAGGCTTACTATGGACATTATGTTGTCTATGCATCGACACATGTATTTGAGTTTTCAATCAATACAATTAGCATGGATAATAAATGATTATCATGAACAGGAAATATACTAATAACCACTTTATTATTGCCTCTAGGGCATATTTCCAACAGCCCCTCCTTCGGTTCTTCCTTGGATGCAGTCTACTTAAGATAGTCCATCTTAGATGGATTTTGGTACACCTTCATACTGTGCGTGCCATACGATGGTTAGTGTTGTGCTCATTCAGTTCAGTGTGTGTCAACATATTTTTACCCTTAGGCTATGTTCGGTTTGCTGGATCAGAAAACGTAGGAACAAAAAAATGTAAAGGAATAGGCAAAACAAGCACCTATAAAATTGAGGATTTTAAAAGATAGAAATAGCTGGGAGTGAAGCGTTCGTCGGTAATGAAAAGAAGCTGGACATCAACGGAGCAGTGAACTGTAGCTTTGGAATTTTTTATTTGGCTGCAGACTTTTCCCTCGGGCATGTGATGGAATATTATATTGACTTACAAGACTGTTTCAGCTCTGTGCAGAGTCAGAACCAGTGCGTCGTCTCAGCCAACTGCGAGAAACAAGAGGTCCGATTGGATGTTTCTTTTCCTGTGAAATATGTACAGAAACCAAAGAATTTCCCTGGTTTTATTGTTCACTTTTCCTTCACTCCGAACGTACCCAAAGTAGGAAATACCACAGGGTCAGATTCCTTTGTGTTTTCCTCCAGACCGAACGCATCTTGGGTCTGAATTTGTGTATGTGGTGTATGCACATGTGGAGGAGGCTACTTTATCTTGGGTCTGAATTTGTGTCTTGGGTCTGAATTTGGTGGTTAAGTCCTCTGAAGACTACTCTGTCTTTGATCAAGAAGATGATTGATGTCCACCACATATTGGCAGTTTATTATCCCCTTTCATTTTTCCATTTCTAACTATTCATGTCTCTTTCTTTGCAAGGGCGTTACAAATTCAAATCCACATCTCACCCAGGCCTGCAGAAGAAAAATATACACCCCAACCACATCCTTTGGATTTTCATTTCATTCTTCCTCTATGTTGTCTGTGAAATCTCTTTTTTGGGGGGGATGGCACCCTTCTCACCCGGGAAGCTTCTAGAAGCTTTTCATTTTTTTTCATTGTTTTATATATATTTTTGTTTTCATATTTCCTCTCCTCTTTTTATTTTATTTAAACAATTTAATGAGAATTTTAAAATTTCATCAATAATTATCAAATTCGTATTATTTTCAAATCCATGAAAATAATAAATTCAAGAATTTTTTTAAAAGTTGTGGACATTTTTCATAATTCATGAATATTTTTTAAACTGTGAATATTAACCCATGAGCCTTTTTTTAAATTCACAAACATCTTTTTAAATTTTTTTTATGTTTTGTAATTTTGTGAAGAAAATTCAAATCTACCAAAAACAAGAAAGCTGGTTTTTTTGCCAACGGTTTCTGTCTTTTTTAAGCTAGCTCAATGAGAAAAACTGCAGCCATGATGCATGCTAGCTAGCGACCTGAGAGGAGGAGGACAGCTAGCGCTATTAGGCAGTGGCCCATCAAGCTAGTGACACGCAAGCGCTAGTGGCGCTAAACAGACACTCCCGAGTTCCCTATTTTTTGAGGGTTATTGTGTCGAATTTTTCGGCAAATACACAGGGGCGGCGTCAGAGGAGGAGAGGAGGAGTTATTTTCTTTCGAATCGATTTTTTTCCATGGGTTCCACAGCGGTTTGTCTGGTTGGATGTTTTTATTTCTGGGTATTTTCACAGGTTTTCTTCCTTTTTTTTTCTCTTTCTTATTTCTGGAGTTTCAACTCTTTTTAGAAATGCTTAATTTTTTCTCAAAAATGTTCATGTTTTTAAAAAATCAGAATTTTAAAAAGTATTCATAGAAGTTATTATCCCTCAGATTCATACCATATTACTTGTTGCTACTTTAGTACGGCAAGTAATATGGATCAGAGGGGATATTTTTTCCTGACTTGCTAAAAAAGATTGCGTAATTTTTAAACATGTAAGCACATACTTGTCTTTTAAAAATATTCAAGTGTTATGTACAAAAAGTTCCACATACTTTTCCTAAGTAATTTTCATGCAATTAAATAAGTGTTCACATTTTTTAAAACACGGTTTTAGGCTAAAAACAGAAAGGCCTACTAGAAGCAAAGTAAACCGTTCGGTACATAAACAACCGAGATGCCTCACTTCCTTGACGGTCCTGTAACATAATGGCCAATTGGCGCCAAATTACCAGGCTGGCTCATCTTCGACCGTCCGATCATATTAATCCAACGGCTCCGAAGACTGGAGCTGCCGCTACTTGAATTACTTTCTACTGTTTCCATGTCCACCTTCTTTACTTCAGCGTTGATTAAAGTTTCCTATCGCTCTTTGTAATGGGTATAAAACACGGGATCAATGTCAGACTTGGTAGCAGCAGTATCTGTCGATCGGCTATGGGAAGATGACCAAGGTGGTAGTGGTGTATGGAATGGTTGCAGAAGCAGAGCCATCCCATTCCCATTCCAATCCAATTTTGTCATCAGGCCTTCATCATGCAGTTGTCGAACCTGTGAATGTGAAGCTTCCCTTTTGAAGTGTACGTACACTCATAAAAAAGGCAAGGAGAAGATGATTGGTGTTCACCACATATCAGATATTGTGTGCATATTATCATTGCCATCATCATCCTTTACTTACGTCTCGGCCGGCGCACCTTTCCTTGTGGTTACAGTTACACTGAACGTGATCTGTTATTTACTCTGATTGTCAGCTCTAACTAGCTAACATAAGATATGATGAAATATAAGTTGCAGTACACGGGGCCTTTGCAACCAGTCCGGTTCAGAAAAGCTTGATGCCGCATGCATGGTTTCAGAGTGGCGATCACGGCCCCCATGGCAGTATGGTGTGGTGTGGTGTATGCCAATGGACGCATATAAGAAGAAGCTCTGGCAGTGTGCAAATGTCGAGGAGGCGCGATGGAGTCAAGGGCTTTGTTTGTGTCCTGGCTCTGAATTTGATGGTTCACTTCTCTCAAGACGATTTTATCTTTGCCGATAGCGATTCAGCGACTGTACCTGATCAACAATATTCCCTCCACTACAGCAATTCGGAGATGAAGAAGCTTTGCGTCCGTAGGGAGGCAGTTTACTCAGGTCAAGACAGGGAGAAAATAGCAACACGCTGGGTTGCGTACGCACGAGATGGCAAAATCTTCCTCAAGCATTTTAAAATTTCTGGACAATTTTAAAAATCTTCAATGATTTTGCAAATACACAATAATTTTCAAATCCATGAATGTTTTTACAAATCACGACAATTTTTCAAAATTGTGAACATTTTCATTTCATGGATATTTTTAAAATTTTGAATATTAAACCATGAACATTTATTAAATCTACAAACATCTTTTAGATTTTGTTTAACGTTTTCTGATTTTGTGAACTTTTCAAATCTGCCAAAAAAAAAAAACCCCAGAGAACTTGTGCATGTGTTCACCACGGATCCATGAGTTTTTGTTTTCGAGAAAAATGTAATTTGTAAGATGTGAAAAAGCAAAAATCAGGCCATTTGAAAATACCCACTTTTCTTTTTTCGTACGCCGTGTGTGAAAGTAAAATGCTATGAAATTTTGCACATAACATAGGCAGTATATGTGTGTGTGTCATGGCCATTGTCAACCCTTCCCCTCGTGAACGGTGGCTAGGGCAAACTTTTTGTTATGTTAAGTAATGGAAAGGGGAATATGCCGGTTAAGAAAAAAACATGGCACCATATCATTCTATCCAAAATAGCGTCTTTTGGCGTATAGACCAGTTTTATTGCAATTTTTTGTTGATAGCTTAGCAAGCTGACCAGTTTTGTTAAGTAATGGAAGGACGAAGACGCCTCGTCTTGAAGCTGCTCTCCTCCCCGCCCCGTCCTCTCCTCCGTAGGCTGGAGCTGGAGCTGGAACTGGAAGCAAGCGCCACTCACAACTTCACAAGGTCAGCTCTCAGCTGCTCCGCCCGCGCCCTGCCCTCCAGGTGCTTGCGTTTATTCCCATCCCACGACGTTCCTTCCACCGCCACCTTCCTAGCTAGGGCCAGGTCATCTCTCTGTCACGCACGCTTGTTTGCTTCCAGTGGAATCGCTGGCAGCTGTCTCCCTCCGTCCTATTGTCCGTCCCTCTCTCTCTCTCTGGGTGCGTGCGTCCCCGGAAATTAAGTAAGTAATGGCCAGCCACCATACATCAAGGGACCGACGAGCTTGAGCTTGAGCCTGGAAGCCAATAAAGCTGGGCCTTGTGGGAGCCAATTCAAGTACTCCGTATAATATGATCAAACTCGAGTCCAGGCGTTCACATGTCATGATTCCTTGTGCCGGCCAGCGCCTTGAAGACTGCAGACCCGCAGCCTAGCTTTGTCTTTACTCTTGGATTTGCTTCACGGGATGGGATGGGATTAGTTTGGTTCATATATCAGTTCATATATATCAGTTCATATATATCAGTTCAACTTGGCTGAACCCTAAACCCTAAACCCTAAACCCAGCTTATATATAAGTTCAACTTGGCTGAACAGCAGCTAGCTAATTGAACCTAACACGCCAAGGCGCTGGCTTAAATTCAATTGAAATTTAACAAGACAAAAATTTCAGTGTCATTGTTGCTGCTGGGAACAACTTTCTCTTATTTATATATATATATATATATATGGACCGACCAATATGTAGAGGTGACTGCAAAAGATAGCAAGACTGGACGTATCAGACAAACCTAGTCTTGGTTCCCATGTCTTAATTTATATTTTGTTATTTTACTTTATTGTCCATTATAGATGATGCCAACTTTGGTTACAGTGAAACCAACCATATGATAAACAAATGCTGTGATTAGGAGATGGTATTGATCAACAAATCAAATGAAGGTCGGCTTGTTGGTATTGATCAAAACAAAAATTATTTGGGGATGATGAGCGGATCAAATGTATGATTTACATACCCTTCACCCCTGGAGTTTAGGCCCATTGACCAGGACAGCTTGGAGAACCCACCTACCGTAGAGACAAACATATATAGACGACTAGTATTTTTGAAGACTTGAGTGGAGCTCCAGACTTGAATAGCCCATTGAGTGTCTAACCAAAACAGGGTTGGATAACCCAACTGGAGACACATATCTAGAGTAGAGCCAGTTCATCGGAGAAGCCATGGATCTCAAGAACACCACCACCACCACCACGTTAGTCCAGCGCTTGGGCAGCAGTGAAGTTCGGCTGCTCCGCGTAGAACTTCTGGTCCTCTTCAGCACCTTGGCGTGGATCCTCCTCGAGCGGTTCGGCTCATTCCGCCGGCGGTACAGTCACGGCTTCTTCCGCTTCCTCATATGGACGGTGTACACACTATCCACTGTGCTGGCGCCCTACACCGTCGGTCTGCTGCAGGCTGGTCCATTCCGCGACCAGACGTTCGTCCTCTGGGGCACCATCCTCCTCCTCATCCAAGTACACTCTGACTCCCTCTCAGTCTACAGTATTCAGGATATTGAACAGAGGAAAAAGATGCTAGCGCAGCAAGTGTTGCAGATCTTTCTGGTGCTATGGCTGATCATCAATGGTAGCGGTGGCAACAAGAGTTACAGCGCTACCATATGGATTGTCTATATTCTCAGCATCATCCAGGCATTTAGAAAGTTTGGGCATTTAAGTAAGGCGAGCAAAAAGGGAGGTTTGGTGGAGCATTCTAAAGTGATTGCTGATCACATGGTGAATGAGCATCAGCTAGTAGATCAGGGCATCATTAATCCAAGCACCATGGAGGGGTACAGCTACATATTTCACGGGGAAATGAAACTGTCTTCCCTGCTTCCAGCCGCACCCGAGTACAGAGTTTAATTAAAAGAGGTGACCAGTGTCAAGTACATCACCATTGATTCTGTTTGGCGATGGATTGAGTCTCGCGGCTTCGAGCACAAGGAAACTGAAGAAGGTTACAAGGATATTGCGCTCTCCTTCACATTATTCAAACTACTGAAAAGGAGATTCTGTGGCTATCGGCTCGGTGAAGCTGGCCTTGAGAAGACACTGCATCTCGTTCTTCACGGACTCCTATCCGAGAATGAAGGGAGCTATGTTCGCACTTTTCAAGTTATCGAGGAGGAGTTGTCATTCCTGTATGATTTCTTCTATACAAGGATGGAATCAGTCGCACAGACTTTCTTCTTGTCAGTAACTGCTATATCAACAATTATTGTTTGGAACAGCATTTCTGGAGCATTTAGCAGGCACTACCATCATACCAACTTGGAACAGAGATTCATTGGAGCTGATATTATTCGTGTGATTACCATTCTTCTGCTTGCCATTTTAGTTCTGATATACCTTATGAAGATAGTTACTAGGCCTCGTAGATTTTTAATAGTGTCGGAACTCTGCCGAGAGGTTACGAATGATATTTCCACTAATCCACAAACAAAAACTGGAACATGGAGTCCCACAACAGGAGAGACTTGGGAAAGAAAGCTCGGGCAGTACTCTCTGTTACTCAACTTCGACTATGATCCGTGGAATGCATTGTCTTATCTGTCACTAGGCTAGATCGAGCCTACAAGAAAAGGACAGAAGGCTGGGGAGAAGATAAAACTGGCAGATACTGTCATCGTACGCGTCCTCTCTCAGTTCAAAAAGAACAACGGCAAGCTAGAAAATGGGCAATCAGCTACAAATCAGCTGGGAAGCCAATTCTCATGGGCCTGCACCTTACCAACACATATCCACACGATCCTTGTATGGCATATTGCCACAACCATCTCCTGGCACGAGGTGCCGCTGGAGGGCAACTTGGATCGTCTTGTTGCCGTGAGCCTGTCAGATTACTGTGCCTACCTGGTAGCTTTTGTTCCGGACATGCTGCCTGGCCATGGCTACGACACACGGTGCACATTCGACGCTGTGGTGCTGGAGGCTCAGCAGTGCCTTGCCGAATGTGAAACTGTGAGCAACAGATGTGAGAAGCTGGTGAGGGGCTTGGGCAGCATGGGCGGCACAGGCACAATCTTATATATGGGAGCCAAGCTTGGGAGGCAACTTAGAGACATGGTCCCCGACCAAGAGTAGCGTTGGAAGGTGTTGGCCGACTTTTGGGCAGAGTTCATACTCTTCCTGGCGCCATCTGACAATACAGAGATCCATGGGGAGAAGCTGTCCGCTGGCGGTGAGTTCATGACACATCTCTGGGCGCTTCTCACTCATGCCGGCATTCTGGAGCGGCCCTCTTCCTCCTCTGGGATTGACCCTCTGGGAGGGATTAATGCTCCCACTGCACAAGATTCCGCGGTCTGAGTTACATTGTGAAACCTATATATGCTATCTTCTTTTGCTTGTGTACGCTTTGTATGTTTGTTGGTCCTGTTTAAAGCCCTGTAGTTGCAGAGGCTTGGGGGTGTCAGTGTGTTCGTCATGTTCAATAGTTGCCTTCATATATAGGTGGATGTCACATTGTGTTGCTTGATGAAGATTGACCATAAGTTGATCTGTAGTAGCTAGCACTGTAGACGTACTTCCTCATTACAGTTTGTCATATCTTTCAAGAACTGAAGCTACTCTTCATTGTCTGCTCTTTTGCGATCCTTGTTCTGTTTGTTTCACACTCCGTGTCATGTCGTGTGTTTGCTGAGTGTCCTATCTGTGTAAAAGCAGTGCGGAGTTGCTCGTTGTGGAAAGGTGGAAACTGTAACCAGATTTTTGGTAGACCCGCACCTTGATCTGTGGAGGGAAGATTTAATTCACAGCTGCAGGGGCTGTGCTACTATTTATGCTAGTTGGAACCATTTATAAACTAGTCTGAGCTAAATTTAGCTAAATTGCTTCACGAGAAGCTCACGAAAATCGAAATCCAGCAATATATGTATTTAATCTGAACAAAATGCAATGTATGTATGCTTTGCTTTGGGAAAATGACACTATTTGTCTTTGGCTCATCTTTGTTGTGCCGCGTAAACAGCTCGGAAACACTACTACTGTCGTCGACATCCACATCAGAATCCCTTGGTAACACAAGTCTATCAAGATTCAAGAATGGTTTGATCAAGCGCCGTTCCTTGAAATGATAATTTCGAACATTGTAGCATCCTTTTGACGGTTGGGCTTTGAGTTGAGAACTTTTAAGAACTCTTAATATGAAAATACACATTCTAAGATTACGCATCGAGCGAGAGCATTCTGTTTCATTGTGAATGAAAGACGTTTTCGACCAACAACATCTACTCATATCCAGCTTCGTGCCATTTTTGAACACTGCGATCAGCAAGCAGCAAGCGGGGGAGAGTCAAGTCAAGTACAACACAGGACTGACGGGGTGGGGCGTGCCAAAGCAACCCGGGACCCCTCTGGGGTCACTACAAAAGCGCTGGCGCCTTCTTTTGAAGGTGAAAAACTACGGTAGCTAAGAAAAAGAAAAGGGCAGCTAGCTCGAAATCCGATAAATCGAATACCGCACAAGCATAAGCATGTAGTTTTTTTTTTGAGGGAGCATAAGCATGTAGTTCAGCAAAGAGGTTGCGCCATAAATGTTATTCAAGATATTGAGCAGACCGCTAGTATTCAGAAACAACATATTTTTGCATAAAGTCAGCCTGAAGATTGAATGACTAACAAAACTTGGTTTGTGTGACGCTGCAACTCTTATAATTAACAAAAGAATTTACAATGCTATGAATCCATAAATTTTATCCAAATTCGTCGCTTCCATCGTGCAGATTCCGAGTATCAACAGCAGACTGCTTTGCATGGGACCACTCGCCAGCAGTAGGTCGGCAAGATAGGTGTCCGATTCACCACCATCGGCGGTTAACTAATTAGACATTTCCGTTCAGCTTGTTGTCACGGGGAACAAATATTTTTAATTATAACTGTTACAGTGATTGGCGATTTTAGGGACCGTCCATTCACTCCGATCAAACGGTGGAGAAATAGGAGTTACGAGGAGTTACGGGAGTAAAATTACATGAAATTACAAATACTTGTGGGACCATTACAAGATTATGGTGGGGCTAATCAATTTTTAAAAGGGTAGATCCGTCCAATTTAGGATGCAGCGCTGGGACAAAAGAAAAACAAAACCTGCAATAAAGGAACGCTTCGTCCCCAATCTGTCGATCGCATCTCCGCTTGCCTCCTCCTCTCACGGGTCGCTCCGCCGCCGGCTCAGCCGCTTCTCCTGCACCTTCTCCTCCCGCTCCCGGATCGGCGTCCAGTAGCAGGAGGATCCGGGTGGTCGTGGTGGCGGCATCTTGATGGCCTCGCGGATTGTTAGCCACCTCAATCCCCTCGCGAGCGCCGCCCGTAAGCCTGCCCTCGACCGTGGCGCTGCAGCATCCCTCTTGTCGCGGCGTGCCGCCACGGCCGCCGACCCTCGCCCGCAGCCGCGCTGCTCTCCTCTGCTGCCCCAGCGCCCCAAGCATCGCCCGTCGAATAGGCGCTCCACGGCAGCGCCTTCTCCTGGAGCAGCCAGCGGCCATCAACGCGGCGACCCAATCCATATGAAGGTAACCCGGATCTTAATCTTCCGCCGCCACCGCCGCCGAGGACGGCCTGTTTTTTCATGCACATCCTCGACCCGTTATCACGCACGATCCGCCGCCGCCGAGGACGGAGAAGGTCCGGTGTCTAGAACCGTCGCTGCTTATCCTGGCAAGCTTCCCGCGCAGGACGAGTATCCCTCCAGCCCCCTGTGCCGCCATCTGCCTCTGATGATTCCGCACGCGTGTAGGTGACAGTGGAACAAATTCAGACATTCAAGGATATCCGTCCGTCAGAATATTCAGGTTTTGTACTTCTGTATTTCACCCCATTATTCCTTTGTTCTCTCTTTTGCATTGCATGTGGACAGTAAACCACATAGTCGGCCATCACCGAATGTCTGAATTTGTTCCATTCAGACATTCAAAGTGACATTCCGCGTGTAGGTGTCGGAGACGTCGTTCTCACGCAACAGTCACCTACACCTATGTTTGAATCGACTTAAGGATGCTGCGAACGACATCTCCGACATGCTTGAATATTTTTGAAGATGAAACCGACTTCAACCTGGTATGCAAGATTATGTCGATTTGGTAACTATCAATCTTGATCTGAATGCTCTTGTTTACTAACATATGAATATTTTAGATAATGAACTACATCTTAAACTTTTTTATGTAATGAAGTAGATCTAAACCTCACTATTGGAGTTGATCTTTGAGTCGATGTTAAGTAAAAGCTACTTCTACTTGTTGATGCCAAGACCACCTTTAGGTTCGTAAATGTCCCTGCCTTCTTTTGTTTGACCAATAGTAAGCTATGTCCACAAATATCATGATTTGATTGAGGGAAAGTGAAGTAAAACTTGTGCGGTATCCAAGTGTAATATCAGTTTTTGGATTGTTTTTCTGAACCACCTGATTGAAACTAGTTTGTAATGCCATCTCCGCCCCTTTCAAACCTTCCATGGTACTGATACACCACATTGTACCTCTTGCAGTGGGCAGCCACGATGAAGAAGATTAAGATGCCACATAAAATGAGATCGATGCAAAAGCGCCTACAAAAGATGGACCGTGATAGTTATGGTGTTCAGCCAGAAACTTCGCTGCGAGGCGGCAAGTTCACGACATCCGGGAAGCAGCAGGATATGTGGAAGAGGCAGAAATCATCCGGAGGACTGATGACGAAAGGAAAATCTTGGATTGCATATCTGGGAGCAATAGTTATTCCCCCCTGCTTTCCATTACAGTGATTGGAGTCAGTAGGTAGTGATTAGAGTCAGTAGGTAATACAGAACATGGTAAATTTTATTGGAATATAACTTGCAAGTTGATGGGTTCAGAACCTTTGTGCTGTGAAAAAGAGTTATGTTCTTCTGATTATGCCACTGGACTATGGCCATTTTCTTTATATTTAGGCAGTGTATGGCGTCGTATAGAATGGACAGTAATTATGTGTAGTATTTCTTCGAAAACCAGAATTGGAACAATTTGGAAGAATGGCTGCTTTATGTGAATTTCTTGCCTGCTTTGCACGCGTTGCTACAAGTGCATTATCATGCCTCAGCCATAATCATTGTCGACAAATATGGAACAGAAGAAGTATGGCCCCTATTTTAGTCCTCTCTGTCATGTTGGCGTGCACAACCTATTTTGCCAATGAGCAAGTTTAGCATATGTTTCTTCTTCGATGATCTTATGCTGGTTGCCTTGTTCTCATTGTTGTCCTAGGTGTCTAGTTAGTAAGCAAAACTCTGTTTGAGTAAAGCTCGCTGGGACATCTGTTTCAGTATTGTTACCCAAAAGACTTAGGTCTAGATTTATTAGTTGTAAATTTGTTAGCTCCATGTATCGCATTAGTTTTGATGTAAAACACAAGCTGCAATGTACCAACTCTTGTCGACATGTCTATATCAGTATAAAAATGGTACATGGTGTTCCTGATGCTATTCTTTCTTATTTTCTGCAGGAGAGGCTGGCATTTGACAATACGGTTCTGTGTGTGAATTGACTACTGGTACTGCAGCCTGAAATTTTTCTTGTGGAGCGGACCGAAGTAATCCATCAAGCTAGCTGCATTATTGATTCTGTTCTTTTTGCTGGTGAGGTAATAATCTCCCACTCAACTCGTGATGTGAGAGATAGCAGTGTAACCATGATATTTACATCATTGCTCATTTGTTCTATATGCTATGATTTTTTTCCTTAATTACCCTGCCTCAGCCATAATCATCATCCACATAAACCAGAACTGTATACTTACTCAGTGTATGGCGCCGTATAGAATGGTGACCATGAGTTTGTAAGTAGTCACTTATGGTAGTGTTTTAAATGTAAGGATACTCCGATGCAGATAGGTTTGGATCAGATAGTGCAAATGATAGAAGTGGAACATACAACTCATTAGCTGGTTTTTATGAAAAAAGCAATGAAAAGTCAAGCATTTGGATGGACATAAGCGTACAAATAATATGCAAAAACATCAGAACATAAGTGTAGTCTTTAATTCAAAGAACATCATTTGGAACTGCCCTTGAAGGGCCTCTCCGTGTAGCCCACTCATGGCTTTACGAATGGGCTGGACACGACGTTTGATGGTTTGCGCTTGCGTCTTTTCAACTCCACTTGTTTAGCGATAGTCTCGGTGTCAAATTGTTGTTTCACTGGATTACTTGGAGGGTCATTCTTCCTCGGGCGTCCACGTTTACGCTTTGGGGCACCGGATGTGTCTGGTTTGTTTGTAACATCAGGGTTGGTGACAATCGTGACATCGTCGTCTGCACCTTTTCGTTCCTCTGGAATGCTGGCTTCGTACTCGTCCCTCTATAGAGGAAATAGTGGTGCGTTACGTGCAATCATGAAAGGTGGAACTACATGACATGAAATGCTAGTTGTGTAGAATTTACCTCTATAGGATTCTTGTATGATTTTTTCCGAAGCTTGTTGCAATCCGAACGCAGCAGGCTTGAACATATTTTCCAGCTGAAAATATGTATGTCTGCCTGAATTAGATAGCGACGCATAGGTTAGGATAGCGGTGAAGCATAGGTAGTGCATGATTTCAAATGCAATTTAGTGTTCGGCAGACCTGTGTGAAATCCTCGGTAATTTTATCTCCATCCCATGTCAACATGTATTTGAGTGTGTACGCCCCGCAGGAATAACTGCGATGTAAAGTTGAAGTTAAGTATTGTAGTCTAGGTGAGGAATCATATAGCTGCCTATACGTACCCATCCGTCTGTTGTGGTATGTTAGTATAGCAAGTGGTTTTCCACTGGGTAATATTGATGGGTTTAGGCGGTGTTACCAAACCATCCTCGACGGCTTCGTTGATACACGCCTGAATGGACTCCACCTGGTGTATGAGGAGTAATTCAAGGGATTGCGTTAGTGCTTTTCAAAAAGTGTCACATGATGCTAAGAGGCAGCAAGAGAGCAAGCTTACTAGTGCAGTTTCCTTGGCAATGTCACGATATGCTTGAATGGAGTTTAAGATCTGGATCTCTTCTTTGTCTAAATTAAACACGAGTAATAACCAATGCATGTTGTGTACATTCATTGGGACACGTACCTGCCAGGAAATTAAAGCAGACTCAATTTAGGGAAAATCAAGATATACAATTAAACAAGTCAGGAAACATGCATACCATTTTGCGTCCTACAAATTTCGTTGCTACATTAGCAACATGTGGGCTTTGCATCCCAATTGAATACCCCCAAATTCGCCTAGCAATCTTCTGCTTTCTACGGTGGAAATGAATGATGTAGCATCAGTTGCAACATTGCTAATGTGTGCATATGCATTAATAACCTGCAAAATTTGTAGTAATGTAATATGGCACAATTTAGAATACTTGATGTAGATTACAGTATATGGGCCTTACGTCATCGACGAAGAATAGTTTGCTAACATTTGGCTTGAGTTGATGAACTGTTAGCACAATGTCTTCGATGTGAACTACCTCAACAAGGTCGTGACTCTCTCGGATGAAAAGTGCAGCCTCATAGTCTTCATCTGTCAATACGTAATCATTGTTGAATACAGGCTTCCGTGGTGGGATGTCTTGGTCCAACTCCTCGTTTTGCACCACAGGTTTTGCACTAGGTGTACCAGCAGAAGTCCGTGCTTTCCATGCGTCAAACCCAGGAGTTGATGAAAACTTGCCATTGCTTGGTTGCTCTTGTTCCTAAAATTAGGAGTTGGTCAATGAACAGAAATTAGCTCATGTTAGCAAGGTTATGGGCCATAGTTATCACCTGTACGTATGCATTGTTCGTCGTTGATTGTTTCTTTGTTTCAACTAGGGATCTTAATTCCTGTAACATGAAATGCATAGAATGAAAATATAGGAAGTTATGGGTAAACTTGATGTTGTAGTATCACTTACCCGGAGTTCCCTTTTGAGGTCTCCAACTTCGTCCTCCAGTTTGGACAACCTAGGTTGAGTGGCAATTTTACCCGGAGGGAATGCTGACTTCGCACTCATCGTCCACCTCATGGGAACACAACACCTAGGCAGCAGTTCCACTTGACGTATTCCCAAGATGTAGAATATGTGAGAGCATGGTGTTCCCAAGCATTCCAGCTTACGACAAGAGCAACTGATCCTGTACAAAGAACCTTCCTTCACCTCACAGCGCACTTGAACTTCTTCTCTCTTCTATCAATCTTAGCGACAACATATGTAGTCAACTCCCATGCGTCTAGTATCTCGCTGATAACACATTTGCTGACCGCATTTATGCTCCATCTGACCAGCTCAAACATACAAGGCGTGAAAACCCGGGCAGCATGTTTCTCAAGACTTGAAGCATCCGCGTCTGTAAATGGAACGGACTGTAAGGCCACGATGTCTAGGATCGCCTCGTTCAAGCGTCGTCCCGAAAGGCAACGCTCATAGTGCTCTAGCATATCAAACAATGTCATCTTACCCTCAAGATGTGTATGTAGCACCGAGTTGAGGCTCTCACTACGCTGATTGCTGCTCAATCCTAAGAAACAACGCCCCACCAGGTATGGAGCACACCACAGCTTCCTCATTTGATACATCTGATGCAGCCACGACTCCTCACTTGTAACTTCATTCCTTCGTAAGAACTCTATCCATTTTCTCTCGTGCTCTTCAATAGAAGACGAGTCATATATGAAAGATCTGAATTCTTCCCTAACCTCGTCGTCATGCAGATGGCGTACAATGTTCTGCTGAATGTGCCATACACATAGCCTGTGGTATGAGTCAGGCCACACCACCCTGATCGCTCTGCATTGCAAGGTCCCCGTCGGTGATTACAGATATCGGATGCTTCTGCGACATGGCTTCAGAAAATGTCCGCAACATCCACTCGTACGCCTCGTTAGTTTCATGAGAAATAATCCCGCATCCAAAGATAACTGTGCTGCGGTGGTGATTCAACCCGACAAATGGCACAAATGGCAGATTATACTTATTGGTCCTGTATGTGCTATCAAAAACCACAACATCGCCGAAAGCCTCGTAGTCAAGGCGGGATTGACTATCGGACCAGAACAATCCCTTCAGATGCCCATCTTTATCAACCAAGTATTTGAAGAAATAATCTGGGTCTCTCTCTTGCCGCGCCATCATGTGACGGATCACAGTCTGAGCATCGCCGACAGCGACTGTTTCCTGCTTGTAGCGATGATGAAGTTATAGATGTCCCTCGTCATGCATCCAACATGGTCATATCCACCGTACTGCATGCACAACACATCCATGATTTTGTGTTTCCGGATTCCAACACTTTCCATCTCTATAATGTCCGCTTTTTGCTCGTCGCTGATTCTTCTGTGGGAACGCAAAAAGCAAGCAAGGTCTCGTGGGGCGGAGGATGATTGTGTTCATCGATGAAATCCTTCACAAACCATCGCCCTGTTTTCTGACTCTTGCAATGACAAATTTCGCTTTACAACCCACACGAGTGATATTCCGTGGCTTCCTCTTCCTCTCTTCTCTCTTCCTCTTCATGTGCTTCTCTTCACGGCAACCTTCACGACTACAGACAAGTTTCCTCAAAATTATCTTCTCGTTCGCTTCATCCCACTCAACATATCCTTTCCTCACACTAAAGCCTTTCTCAAGAGCATACTTGTTATAGAACTTAAAACCCTCTTCCTCGCTATCAAACATCCTGCTGACAATGTCGTCGTACTCAGCCATACACTCAGCACTTACATCGGCCATGTCTTCCTGCATATCACATACAAATTAACAACTGGTCTCAATCATGCACCGGAAGTAAAAGAATTTCCCTACTCACATATTCCTCTCAACATAAAAGATTCAGAGTTTCAGGAGTTCCATCATGGCTTATTTTCTTCAGGTTAGTCTATGTTTTGTTCTCTTGTTCTAAAGATAAGAACTTAAACTAAGTGATGCTCTTGGTGCTTAAATATAATGGATATTGCAACAAAGAAGTTCAGTTCAATGCTGTTGCTACTGCGGTGCTTTTACAACTCTATGCACCATTTATACGGTAGTGCATGAGTAGTATTTAAAATTTGGGCATTGCTTTTCATGGCAACCAATCATAACACAATAGTTGACATGATATAATAGCTCATAATTGTCGATGGTTGGTCATGTTCTAAGAGAACTATTTGGCTGCAACATATCTTCAGAAGTGAATTAATAATATGGTGTACAATTAAGCTAATTATTCTAGTCAACTAGTCACATAATCTTTTTACCATCAGAATCAATGATAAGACACATTCAGTGTGTTTGGAACATGTTTACGATAAATTACCTTTAAAACAAGCTCAAAGTATCCAATATCAGAATCCAGTGTAGTCGGAGTATAAGGCTTGACTACTTCCTCACCAGTAGCATCCTTCCCTCTGCAGTCGGTTAACAAAATACAGAAAACAGAATCAGATAAACTCACTCCATGTACCAAAAAGAATGACCATAACTCAATATCATAACTGTTGACCAGGATATGAGCAGTACAAGTCTTCAGACCTGCATCTTATATATTGGCCAATTGCATGGCCCAACACAGAAGTAGGTCTAGGGAAACAAATTTGAACTTGGCCACATTATGACTGATCTGACTCTTCTGCACAAGATCATAGCACATCCATTAATTTTATATCATAAACAAACTTCAAAAGCAGTAATCGTGGGAGCGATGTGGATGTTGCCGTACTAGGAGTTGTGTATCTCGAATTTCATGCCGATACTAATGGTTCTTTCTCTTACAACAAGCTCTGCATAGACAAAATATTCATGATGAGAATACACCAAACTCTAACAAACAATCTCTGCTATAGATACTATCCTTATATATGATTTGCATGCTCCACTAACACAATTCAAGTTATTTATTAGTTCAATTGGGAATGTGCTCTTGAATAAAGCAAAGCACTATTTAATGCATTTAGGTAATGTTTAGCCGACGTGACTCCCGGACCTTGGTGGGTTGTAGAATACACGTGAGAAATAAAACATCAAGTTGCACTGAAGATCACCCAAACCCGTCCACAAACTCAAGAATCTCATCCTTTTAAGTGGCACACTGTATCAGCTAGAAAGCAATAGCTGACCACATTTCCAGCTCGGGATCGGGGATGTTGTGGGAACCACTGGTTGCACGGCGACAATAAAGGAGATGTATCAGAACATAAGGACATGGATTTTCAGAGCAACATCTCTGAAACTATAGCGTTCTGCTGTACTATCTGTACTGAACTGCTTATTTGCCCTCAGCAGAATAAGAATGGTTCTGAATCTTGTTAGATTTGCATATTTGGAAACTCTATGGGTAGTGTAATTAACATATTCTTCGCAATGTGCACAGCAACTGTCTAAGGATGTTGAGTTCTACGCACAACATGCTAGTCGTAAATCCATTAGGATGGACGATGTTATCCTCACACGTATTTGAGCAAACAATATCTTTACAAATGCCTGAAAGAGAAGTAAAGAATATTGGCTTCCTGGAATTGTTGTTTTCTACACAAGGTTGTTTGAGATACTTGTGTACTCGTAATTTTCCAAATGTTGAATACATAGTTGATAAGCTATAGACAAAAATGTTGTTGATACTCTCTTCATGGTTCTCTTAATGTATTTTCCTCCCACTGACCATTGCATTGCAATCCCAGCGCATAGAAATGAGCATCTTATGGGCCAGCTGCAAACATTTTCTCAAAACCTGAAAGGAAAAGAGCCTTGCATCGGGAAGAAGAGAAAGAAATCATCGAAGAAGGACGATAACTGACCGTTATCTGATCTCTAATTGTGCAAAGAGTCTAGGCTGAATTGACACTGCAGGAGCACCCAAATTTCCTCTGACAGCCGGCGACGACCTGACAAGCAACGCGGGGCGGGGGAGCAGGGGTAGGGGAGGAAAGGTACCTGTCGACGGAGTGCTCGCCTCGCCGGCTGCTTGACGGAAGGGAGGCGCTGCAGTGGGCGGCGGGGCAGGGAAGACTTCGGTGGGCTCGGCGCGCCGCAGGGGACGATTAGCAGTTCCTGGCGTTGAGCCGGAACCCTCGTGGCAGGAGCGACACCAGGTAGGCGACTGCTGGTGCTTGCCTGGAGCGGTGCCGCGGCGGGATCGCTCGATCGGAACGGCGGAAAGGGCAGCGGCGGCGGCTATGCGACCAGAAACAGAACGATCTGCGTGGGGGACGGGCACAGGCGAGCTAATTCTCCTGCGGAACGGATTGGAGGAACTTTACTATTCTACCCTTTTGACCAAAAAATAATTATTTTACTAATTTCTCAGATCTGACGGTCAGGAAAAATTGGAGGTGGAGTTACACGAAATTACGAGTTGTAACTCGCCAATCACCCTAAAAGAGCTCATTTTTAATATCTCAATTACTAATATTACAAGGACTTGATAGTACAGAGAGAGATGGATGAGCAACGCAGCAGTTGTTAGAGCAGTACCGAGGGCCCGCAGCATGCGCAATTCAGCAATGGCTTTCTTCGGTTTTTCTTTTCCCTTCTTCTTTATATTTTTTCCTTGGTTTAGTTTCTTTATTTCTTTGATTTATTTCTTTAGTTTTTCTACTTTTAATTTTTTCCAACACATGTCTTAATTTTTCATACGCATTGTACTTTTTCTGTATAAAACAGAAATATTTTGTATACACGTCTAACATTTTTTAAATACACAATTAACATTTTCTCAAATATATGTTTTTATGTCAAAATTTTCAAACATTGTACATCTTACATATACATCTAAAAAAAATTATATGCATTTAACATGTTTTCTAACACATGCTTTGAACATTTTTCAAATACATGTTATCTTTCATACACATCTAAAAAAATATTTATATGCATTTAACATGTTTTGCGATACATATTTTGAACATTGTTCAAATACTTGTTATAAAATGAACATTGTCTAATTTTTTAAAAAATTCACGATATTTGTTTTGAAACGTGTGAATATTTTCTAATTGTATATACATTTCTGGAATACTACTAAACATTTTTTGAATTCACAAACATTTATTTACATTGTATAAATTTTTCTAAAACTAACACATACTCCCTCCGTCCGCAAATACTCGTTGGAGGAATGGATGTATCTAGATGTATTTAAGTTCTAGATACATTCATTTTTAGACATTTTTCCGACATGTATTTCCGGACGGAGGGAGTACATTTTTTAGAAATGCACGAACATTTTATAAATTTCACATCCTAATTAACTTGTTTTTTTTTTGAGTTTTTTCTAAAATATATAGTACAATAGAAGAAAGAAGAAAATTGTATACATGACGTTAGCATGATGGAGCACATGGTTACTGGGCTAGCCACTACCAACTCGCCGGCGACGCGGTTTTGTTTCTCGCGGCTAGCGACACACTCACCGGAGCTCCTAGTCGGCGCCTTATGCGCCGGTTAGGACTCCTGCCGCCTACTAGCTGGAGCAAATGGACCGGCCCATTACACCATCGCATGCAGTACCTCGTCCTTGCGCATTTCATTTGTGGGTCAATGGTTGACCGGTCGACAATTGACCACTTCACCAGCTAACCATTGACTATTGAAGAAACCCGCAGAAAATTTCTCCAAAATTTGAAAAAAATGTGAATTCAAAAAAGTTTATTGAATTTGAAAAAGGGTCATCGAATTGGCAAAAATTTCACAAATTCGGGAAAAAATCATCGATTTTTTTTAAAATACATTTTTTAAAACTTCTTCGATTTTGAACAATAGTTCATCAATGTTGAAAAAAATTTCATCAATTTTGAAAAATGTTCAATGATTTTTAGAAAAAAATCATTTTGAAAAAAGGTTCACCAAATTTTACGAAAGTTCATTGATTTTTCAAAAAAACAAATCTGGAAAAATTCACATTTTTTTTAAAAAATAATGCATTTTGGAAAAAATCACGAAAATTAAAAAAAGGAACAAAACCATATTGCACGTCCGACATTTGACCACCACCGCTCCGTGAGAACAGCTTTGCGCAGGCGGGTGCACTTTATGCCATGTTGTCAGCCTGTCACCTGTATAAATTGATGGCACAATTGGTTAACAGATACATACTGTACCATCAATTCTCCAAGCCTCCTGTACCTACATACGTTACGTGATGGGTCTGTGGCATGTAGATACAGTATGTGCAGCCGGAGGAGGCATGATTGTGGTAGCGGATATCAACGCATGCATTGACCAACGACCTCATCCCCTCCAACCTCGCTGTCCCAACGCCATTACTTCAAGGGCAAGAAGTGGAAGGGCAGCAAGTTCCACCGCCTCGACGACACAACCGTTCGTTTACGTGCCCTTCATGCGCGGCCTCGGCGACCACAGAATCGCTTCAAGGTGCTCCAGCTCCCCTACCTACGACCAAGGCCCAGCCGGGCCTGATCTGCTCCTCCCTCCCGGACGCGCGCGATGGCTTGCGGTGGCTCACTAACAAAGATCGCCTGCGACCCAACTTTTTGCTCAACCACCTGCCCAGGAGGAGCGACGTCGAGGTCGGCGACTTCCGGCTGCATTTGTGTTGGTTCTCTCTGCAGGTGCTCGTTTCATCTTATAGGCTTCTTCATATTTGCATTTAATGTTGGGTTATTGCCATTCATCGAGACGTGGTACAAAAATATCACTATATATGGCAAGTATGTGAAGCTGACAGGAAAGTTGTTAGTCTTGGACTTGTTAATCAGGTAAGTTCCTCCAGCTGTTCAAACTTCAGTGTTCTTCATCATCAGTTCACATGGAGATGATTTACAAGTAGTGAGGCGGTGTAGCTACTGTTGGTGAAACGACATGTGCTTAGGGAAAATATGGAGACACTACTAGTGCGGCAGATATGCATGGTTGCTCACAATAATGTACATATTCCAACTGGCCCATAGGGAGCCTGATTCCGTCTCCTGACGCCTGCTGCCTTTGGCGTCGCGTGCACTGGCTGTGCCGCAAGTGCCTTGCATGCTGATCTAGCTGGAGTGTTTCATGGAAGGAGATTGAACGCACTTGATTCATTGATCTCAGGCATACACATAGCTAGCTTACAGAGGGAGAGGCGCGAGGCCATAATCGTGGAGGAGGACGTGTGTGCTAGGTGGGAAAACTGCACACACGCTCACTACACTAGTCTACCTTATACGTGCAGAATACAGTAGGCTAACATGGAGGACGTGAGCCGGAGGCCAGTGCCTGCCATGCCCAAGCTCCACCACCAAAACCCGATCTGATCACAGTGCCAAGGTAAAATGTGTAACCCATGTGTATGAGATAGAGTTGCATGCTGTGGTGAATTGCCGGCGATTCGCAGAGAGCAGCAATGCAAGTGACGGTCCAATTCCAGCGTTTACACAGAGCAGCCAACAGGTTGTGGGAACCTTCCCGTACGTAAACTGGTTTTTTCCCTGTGTTCTTTCTTTTTCTGGTTTTCTTTCGGTTTTTCTTCTTCTTCATGTTTCCTTATTTTACTTTATTTTTCAAATTATGTTCATAATTTCAATTTTTTCAATTTAAAAAAACAGGATTCCAAATTTACTCGCATTTTTGTAAACAAATTCACAAATTTTAGAAAATGTTCAGATAATTCGAATTTTGTTCGTAATTTTAAAACATGCTCATTTTCTAAAAAATACTCAGGGCTACAAAAATCGGGTGTTCGTGTTTTCAATTTTTGTTCATATTTTTCATAAATTGTTTTCACTTTTAAAATGTTTTGTTCTGCAACAAACAAAATTCATATAACATTTTAAAACTTGTTCTTGTGTTTCAAAAATTATTCAAGGTAGTTCTGTGACGCGGGGACGTGGGCTGCTGGGTTGTGTGCTCCGTGGAGTGTCGGATAGTACTGTGACTTGCAGTATGGGCTGGACCTTTAAGATTTTCCTTTTTCCTTATTATTTTCTACTTTTCAGTTTGATAAATGATTTTGAAAAATGCAATAGAAAATAGTTAGAGTCTAGGAATAATTTTACCAGCTCTAATTAAATTAAAAAATAATCTATTGATAATAAAGGCTATTTCTAAGCTTGTAAACAGTTCTAAAAATAGTTTAGGGTTTATGTACACCCAAAAATATTTTTGACTCATAATAAATAATACAATAATATTTAAATCATTACAACTATTTTATAATGGAGAACTTCTACTATGTCCTCTCTTGTAATTTGTTTTAAATGGGAAGATGATTTTAAATATTTAAAAAGGCAGCAACGAAAATCCAAATAAATGTTAAAGCCGTACAAAATAATTATTTCATCAAGTTCATGTTATCTTCTCTCATTGTTTTATTTTGGATTGGTTTGAATACCTGAATAAAAGAAATAAATTTCAAATTGAATATTTGGGAAAGTCCTTTTATTTCCTGTTTAAAAGAAATCAAACTTCAAGACCTTCAAATCCCTGTGAAATAACACAATCAAGTAATTTTATTTACTTATCTTTACTTTATTAAGATTCCAACTTGTGGAAAAAATTAGGATGCTACAGTTGTCCTGTGAACTCTGTGAAACTACAATGCTATGTCGAAGTAGACTGATGACGTCCTATTAATGAGAAACGTATGATGTGGAATGTTTTTGGTTGGACAAATGATTTTGAAAATAGTTTCAAACCAATTAGTGAAAATCTATAAAAATCCTAAAAATCAAATGAAATATTTAGATTACAGGAATAATATTTCTAGCACTGAATAAAATAGTAATATTTTCCTTTGAAAAATAAAGGTTATTTATAGGCCTTTAAATAGTTTTTGCAAATATTTTTATGATTCATATATTCCCAAAATTTGATCTCATTTGTACCCTCTATTTCTCCAAGAAAATAAAATTTACAGCTCTCTGCTCTAAAAGTCTGAACCCCTTGAAGTCAAAGCCCACGCCTGTGCCCATGGCCAGCGACGAGGCCCATCACCCCAATCTATTTTTCAACACAAACTAATCATCATTATCGAAATGCCTATACTGCAACACCAATTAGACTAGTTTTTCCTTAAGTGTAAATCCTTAACAGTTTTGCAAGCATTTTCTGAAATTGTGGAACATTATTTAAAATCTGGTACATTTTCAAAATTCATGACTTTTTTTGTAATCCAGAAAACCTTTCAAATTTGTGATTTTTGTCTTTGAAATTAATCATGTTTTTAAAAATCCAATGCCAATTTTCAATTCATGAACTTCTTTAAGAAAAGTAGGAACATTATTTGAAATTTAAAACTTTTTAAAATCCAGAAACAATTTTCAATTTTTTGAACTTTTTCTAAATAGGGGACCAATGTTTAAAGTCATGAACATTTTTAGAAAAAAATCCAGAAACATTGTTCATTTCAGGAACAATGGTACCTTGAGAGTTGCGGCCGCTGCAACATGTCCAATGGAAAAAAATGAATGGAAATTGGATAGATATATGTTTCTCATTTCAGCTTCTTCTTTTTTAGCGAACTCATGAGTACCATACGAGCACGCTACAAATGGTGCGCCCCTTTACGAGAGACCCCCCTCGAGGCATAGCAGTCGTAAGGGGATCTCTTCCACATAGCTCCATGCTCTCCTAAATTAATTTGCCTAAAGCTTTAGGCTCCTAATTATATGGGCTCAAATCCTGGTCTAATTGGTCTAACAGAATTAGACGAAGGCGATGCTAGGCTTTCTCTCTCAAGGTTTCTCGGGGCTCTTCTTCTTGGATGTCGGAGTGCTTCTGGATTACTACTTAGGAATGCGTGGATATCTTGGAGTGGTCTTCGACTTCGACTCTTGATCGGTGGATTGTCTCGAAGGAATTCTCACAGATGGGAGTTATAACCTATTTGCGGGAATCGTTGCGCTTCACCAACTTCTTCACTGCTTCCCCTACTCTGCTAATTGGTCAATTTGATCATTATTGTCATCTTCATAGTTTTCATGGGTGCAATCTTGTAGCATAATTTTTTTTGTGTAACACGTTCTCCTACAAACATGTGGAAGTTCCAGTCCACAACACACATGGATGCTACCAACTATGTGATTTTAGCCTGGATGGTTAAATTTGAAATAAGCATCCTTAACAAGAGAGAGCAGAAAGAGGTTTTCGAGGACATATTAATAGTTTACACTTCATACACTCTAGAATTATCTATTTAGTACACATACACTTGAAAGTCTTGTACTCCAGGAAGCTCTACCAAGTTATTTTCTAGATACATACAATCTAAAACAATCTACCAAGTTATTTACTAGATAGGTATACTCCAAATCACTCTAATATCTTATTTAGATATTAGGCATATTATGGACAAATGTATATGATTTCACTATAATAAATTTGGGGCGTATATAATTTGGGTAATATGATACTATTTATTTGCTTAGCTTTTTGGTGAAATCGGTTATAACCTAATATTCTCTTAAGCATCCAAAACAAAAGTTTATAGACAATCATTTGCAAGAAAATACATTATAGTTTGGCACTAGAAAAATTGTATTTATAATGATAAATGCAGGAACCATATGAAAAAACTTTGTCTTAATATACATGCACATGTTTATAAAGTAAGTGTTTTCTTTCCGGGTTATAATGTATGTGTTTGTGTTGCTATAGCTAAAATATGTATGTAATTATTTTATATTGAATACTGTATCAATTAAAACACCATAAATTTGATCAAAAGTTGAGTTATGAATAAGTAAAAAGTTCAATATAAATAGCTATGAATATTTTGAATAGAGAACAAATTATATGTCAAGAAAAAAATATTATTTAAGTTGTATACAATAATCTTCAGTCTGGTGGAACGGCTTTAAATATATCGAAAGCAAAACAAGGATTTATGTTTGCATTGGGAATCTTACCCATAAATATTTTTTCAAAAGACGCTACTAATGGTACTATTAGGATGTTTAACGATATATCTTATCTAAAACTTGTTAAATAAAAATTGGAATACCCACAGTATTCGCTATTTACATTATGGTCATATGTAAAATTGTTTTGGAGCTTACAAAATATCTTTTCAATTTTTTTTCACAATGTTATTACTCAATTTTAATCAATTCATTTAAATTATAAGAGAATCTATGTCGTTTTGATGCCCGTGACCATCTGATTAGATCGATCGGTTGTTCTCACACCTCATCTTATCTCTCTAGGGCCGCCGATCCACAAATTTACCTAGGCCTGTTATGGTCGATCGGGCTAGAAATATTGATGGGTTGCACTAGTAGAAAAAGGGTCAAACGTGAAGCACATTAGTGCCGGTTTGTATTAGAGCCGGCACAAATGTATACATTAGTGCCGGTTCCAACGGCTAGCCGGGCCGCTCTCATTAGTACCGGTTCGTGGCTAACCTTTAGCACCGGTTCGTGCCACGAACCGGTACTAATGAGGGTGGTGGCAGGATGTTGTCAGTCTGGGCCCCCTCCAGCACCTTTAGTACCGGTTCGTGTCACGAACCGGTAATATAGGTCCTCCTGCATATAAACCCTTCGTCCAGCTCGCTCTGTTCTTCCCCTTTCCCTCTCCTCTCCTCTCTGTTCTTCCTCTTCTCCCCTCGAGCTCATCACACATTTTGCCCAAAATTTGTCAAGATTTGAAGGCCCCCATCCATTCAAGTGATCACAAAGGTTAGCAACTTTGTCCTTTCATCTCTCATTGCAAGATTAGCTCTTGCAATGCTTTATATAGTTATTAATTTGTGAGTTTAGTAATTTGGGAGGAAATATATATATGTGCTAGTATTTAATTTATATGCAATTTGAGGTCAAAATAACACTTAGTTTGCATATGTAGGTGTGGTTTACTTAGTGCCTTCTAAATCTCTGTCATAACCACCGTCGATCGCCCGCACCGTCTCTGTCAGCCGGCACCACCTTGTGGTGAGCCTCTTGTTCATGAAATTTTATATAAAAAATTGATGTTTGTGTGATTTGGATATATAGTTACTCGTATAATAATTATCTTACCCGTACGTTGTTTGTTATACATAGTGCCATGGTTTTGATATCCGTCCCCGTCGGCCCTCGTCCTTGTTATGATTCGGATGTGGTATATTCTCTTTTAAAACTATTTGTTGCATTTTCGTGTTTATGACAAATTATGCCCATCAAGTTGACATAGATATTTTTATCTAGGAGGTATGTGAACCGGAAATTCCAACCGACCCTATTGTCGAGAGGTTAAATTTAGTTGAAAGAGAAAACGAGTACTTGAAAGAAAAATTAAAAAGAATTGAGTGGGAGAAGATGGAATTGGAGTTGCATGTTGCCGATGTAAATCGATGATCACAAGATCAAGATGGAGAAAATGCGCTTGAAGATTAGAAAGATTAGAAAATATGCCATCGATAGTGAGGCTTGGTATCATTATGCTGTTGGATCAATTGTTACCTTAGTTGCGATCTTGATCGCATTTGTTGTTGCATTTAAATGCTTTAGCTAGAGAGTTATTTGTTTGTTGCATTTAAGTGTTGGATGAACTTTATGTATGAACTTGTATTAATTTGGTCTATTCGGTGTTGTGTAATGAAGATGAGCCGGCAATGGATGTACGATGACCGATGCTCTCCCCAGTTCGTTGAGGGCGTGCATACTTTTATGATTGCGGCTGAGGCAAACAAGCGGGCGGATGGTTTTATGCCTTGTCCATGTGCTGGCTGTAAGAATGGTCGCAATTACTCTACGTCAAGAACCATTCACGTCCACCTGTTTGAGTCCGGTTTCATGCCCCACTATAATGTTTGGACCAAGCACGGAGAAAGAGGGGTTATGATGGAAGACAATGAAGAAGAAGAGGACGGCGGCAGCTATCCTGGCCATGGGTTCCCTGAATACGATGATACAACAATGGGGAAGAAGCTGAGCGATGAATGCGGAAGAAATTTGGGCGGCAATGCGGGAAGAAGCTGAAGAAGAGGCATCAGATGAGCCCGTTGATGATCTAGGTCGGGCCATTGCCGATGCAAAGAGAAACTGCGCAAGTGATTTAGAGAAGAAGAAGTTGCAGCGCATGTTAGAGTATCACAAAAAAATGTTGTACCCGAATTGCGTAGGTGACAAGAAAAAGCTGGGCACCACACTGGAATTGCTGCAATGGAAGGCGAGAATGGTGTATCGACAAGGGATTTGGAAAGTTGCTGGTAATGATAAAGGATATGCTTCCAAAGGACAACGAATTGCCCGAGAGTACGTCTGAAGCAAAGAAGGCTGTCTGCCCTCTAGGGTTAGAGGTGCGTAAGATACATGCATGCCCTAATGATTGCATCCTCTACCGCGGTGAGTATGAGGATTTGAATGCTTGCCCGGTATGTGGTGCATTGCGCTATAAGATCAGCCGCGATGAGCATGGTGATGTCGAGGGCGGCGCCCGGGAAGAAGATTCCTGCCAAGGTGATGTGGTATTCTCCTATAATACCACGATTGAAACGTTGTTCCAAAACAAAGAGCATGCCAAGGCGATGCGATGGCACTGAGAAGACCGTAAGAAAGACGGAAAGTTGAGAGTACCAGCTGACGGGTCGCAGTGGAGAAAAATTGAAAGAAAGTACGGGAAGGAGTTTGCAGATGACGCAAGGAGCGTATGGTTTGGTCTAAGCGCAGATGGCATTAATCCTTTTGGGGAGCAGAGCAGCAACCATAGCACCTGGCCTGTGACTCTATGTTTGTATAACCTTCCTCCTTGGTTGTGCATGAAGCGGAAGTTCATTATGATGCGGTGCTCATCCAAGGCCCTAAGCAACCCGGCAACGACATTGATGTGTACCTAAGGCCATTAGTTGAAGAACTCTTACAACTGTGGATAGGAACAGGTGTACGTGCGTGGGATGAGCCCATGGGGGAAGAATTTGACCGACAGGCGTTGTGGTTCGTGACCATCAATGATTGACCTGCTCTCAGTAACCTTTCAGGACAGACAAACAAGGGATACCGCGGATGCACGCACTGTTTGGATGATACCGACAGTATATATTTGAATAGTTGTATGAAGAATGTGTACTTGGGACATCGTCGATTTCTTCCGAGCAGGCATCCCGTAAGAAAGAAAGGCAAGCATTTCAAAGGTGAGGCAGATCACCGGACGAAGCCTCGCCATCGTACTGGTGCTGATGTACATGATATGGTCAAGGATTTGAAGGTGATATTTGGAAAGGGTCCTGGCGGACAACCTGTTCCAAAGGACGCTCACGAATGCGCACCCATATGGAAGAAGAAATCTATATTTTGGGACCTGCCATATTGCAAAGACATAGAGGTCCGCTCCGCAATCGACGTGATGCACGTGACGAAGAATCTTTGCGTGACCCTGCTTGGCTTCTTGGGCGTGTATGGGAAGACAAAAGATACACCTGAGGCACAGGAGGACCAGCAACGTATGCACGGAGAAGACGGCATATATCAGGGTCATGCAAGCTACGCTCTTACCAAAGAAGAGAAGGAAATCTTCTTTGAATGCCTGCTCAGTATTAAGGTACCGTCTGGCTTCTCGTCGAATATAAAGGGAATAATGAACATGGCAGAGAAAAATTTCCAGAACCTAAAGTCTCATGACTGCCACGTGATTATGACGCAACTGCTTCCGGTTGCATTGAGGGGGCTTCTACCGGAAAACGTTCGATTAGCCATTGTGAAGCTATGTGCATTTCTCAATGCAATCTCTCAGAAGGTAATCGATCCAGAAATCATACCAAGGTTACAGAATGATTTGGTGCAATGTCTTATCAGTTTCGAGTTGGTGTTCCCACCATCCTTCTTCAACATCATGACGCACGTCCTAGTTCACCTATGAGACGAGATTAACGGGTTGGGTCATGTATTTCTACACAATATGTTCCCCTTTGAGAGGTTCATGGGAGTCTTAAAGAAATATGTTCATAACCGTGCTAGGCGGAAGGAAGCATCTCCAAGGGCCATCAAAATGAGGAGGTCATTGAGTTTTGTATTGACTTTATTCCTGAACTTAAGCCGATCAGTGTTCCTGAATAGCGGCATAAGGTCTGTCTGGATGGAATAGGCACGCTAGGATGGGATCAAATTATATGTATTGACGAACATTCTCTCACTGAAGCACACTACACAGTTCTACAGAATTCCGCCTTGGTGGCTCCGTATATGGATGAACACAAGAATTTGCTATGCTCCAAACACCCGGAGCGGTCTGATGACTGGATTACACGTGAACAAACCAGGAGTTTCGCCAGCTGGTTGCAGACACGTACCATGCATGACACCTCTATTGAAGATGACCTGTACTTGTTGTCCCAGTTACCATCTTTGAATATAATGACTTTCAAAGGGTACGAGATAAATGGTAATACATTTTACACGATCGCCCAAGATAAGAAGAGCACCAACCAAAACAGTGGTGTCCGTTTGATGCAGAAACCAAGACGGAAAGGAAACATATTATGGTTATATACAGGACATATGGGAACTTGACTATCGACGTGGTTTAAAGGTCCCTTTGTTTCGGTGCAAATGGGTCAATATGACACGAGGCGGGTAACGGAAGACCCGCGATGCGGAATGACAACAAAGGATCTCAACAATCTTATGATGCGCATTTAACCATTCGTCCTAGCCAATGATGTGGCACAGGTTTTCTATGTGAAGGACATGTCTACCAAGCCAAGAAAAAGAAAAGATAAGGAAGCGAATGCATCGTACGATGGGCCAAAGCGGCACATAGTTCTTTCTGGAAAGAGAAACATTGTGGGAGTGGATGACAAGACAGACAAGTCAGAAGATTATGAAAAATTTGATGAAATTTCTCCATTCACAGTGAATATTTACCCGAGCATCCTGTTAAATGATGAAGATTTTCCATGGTTACGGCGCAAAAAGGGACACACCTTGAAGAAAAAGTTTCACACCCAAAGATCTGGGATGTGATCGGCTTCACTATCATCACTTTCTTACGTGTTTCACACCCGGAGGGGAATCTCTGTAATAGTTAGGGTAGTTATGTGTTTTGGCATTTGAAACACGAAGAAATTTTATGTGCAAACAAATTCTTTCATGCCTTTACTGATTTTTAAAGTTAAATTATTCACAAACTAGTGATTCACACTAATTTCAAATAATTCAAAATTTAAACTATTCAAATTTGAAAACTACGGACACTAACAGAAAGTTTGTAATTTTTTGTACCTAAAGCAAAAATATTCACAAAGAAACTCTAAATACACAAAAAAAACAACACAAAAATAAATAAAGCAAAAAAAACCCGCCTACTAGGCCAGAGCGGCCTGCATACGACTAGAAACCCAACCTGTTGTTGGGCGGGATCTGAGCCATAAAGCCAAGTGGGCCCACAGGACAACAAAGAATACGTAGGCCCAGAGGGCCTGCTTTGGAGAGGAGCTCGAGAGAGCGACCGCGACGGGGTTTATAAACCAGTGCGGTCGCCCCTCGGCTAGCGAGGTGGGACTAAACTTGTCAAGATCGCACTGCTAATAAGACCCCTTTCGTACCGGGTGGTGGCACAAACCGGTACTAAAGGGGGGCCTTTAGTACCGGTTTGTGCCACCACCCGATACTAAAGGGGGTCGCTTCCCGCCGCTTGGGCTGGCCAAAACAGACCTTTAGTACCGGTTGGTGGCTCCACTTGATACTAAAGGTGCCTTCTATACATACAACACTTCGAAAAATTTCATTCTCCCTCTGTTTCTTCCTCTGTTTCCCCATTGAACCGCCCGCCCCGATCGATCGATGCCGTCACCGACCCGTCATGATCGCCGCCCGTCCCGTCGCCGTCGCCGCCCCGTCCCGTCGCCGCCCTCGTCTCCGTCGCCGCCCGGCCCGTCCCGTCGCGCCGTCCTGCGTCGCCGCCTCAGCAAGATCACGCCTGCCCGTCGCTGCCCGGCCGTCGCCTCGCCGTCGCCGCCCCTCTGTGAGCTCTCCCCTCTAACCCCTCTCCCTGCCCCAAGGCCACCATGGGCGCCGCCCCTCCCCGAGCCCATACACACACACAAGCATGATGAACACACACACACACATACACGTATATATGTATGAATGCATGTATATATTAGTATATACGTATTTTGTATGTTTAATTAGTTTAGATTTTTAGATTATTGTTTTTTCTCTAGTATATATGTATGAATGCATGTTAGATGGATATAATTAGTGTTTAATTAGTATGGAATTTTTTTATATAATGTTGTTTTTCTGTTTTTAATGAATGTATAGAAATTGTTTTTTCTGTTTTTAGTGTTAGATGCTTAATTAGTATGAAATAGTATATAGTTTTTTGAAATAGTAGAAATGTTAGAAATTTTAGTTATCAAAATCCAATCATTAAAAAAATATTATTTTTATGCGGGCATATAGCTAGTATTTGTTCTCGACGATGCCCGCCCGCATCTCGCCGTCGACCTGTCATGACGACGCCCAGCCATCCCATGTCCGGGATCGGGCTCACTGGCTGGCACCGGGAGGTGCTGCTCGGAGGCGCGCCGCTTGATGAGGAACCCGGCCCCGGGTCCCGTCGTCGACCCTGATCTCGTTTGGTGGCGTTCGTGTGGGCCAGTTTCGGTGCGGAAGGACCCGGCCCCGCCGGAGGAGGTACGTCGCCGTGTCAGGGAGGAGGACGAGCACGTCCATCGCTACATGGTTGCGTTAGAGGGCGGCAGGTTCTCCAATACCTGGCAGTATCTTCAGGGATCTCACTTCAGCTATGATCCTGTGAGGGTTCCTTCTCTTTGGGTGTCCACCGCCCGCGACGCAGGAACCGCGAGTGTCCTAGATTCTTCTGTAGTATTTGATCTTTAATTAGCTAGCCAGTGATGTACTATTCAATATATATATTATTCGAGACGATGTATTCGAGATTATATCTATTATTCTAGACGAAGTATTCGAGATTATATCTATTATTCGAGACGATGTAATTTGAATACTAAATTGTTTCATATTTCTTTTGAATTAGTTAAATAAAAGCTATGGCAGACAATACCGACAGAGAGGGAGAACAGACCATGTTCGATATGATACGCGGGCCAGATGATAATCAGAATGAAGAAGATTATGACGGCTACGAATTTCTAAACAACACCAGAGAGGGTGATATGATATTCGATCGCGACGACCGAATTGATGAAGTCATGAACAACGATTATGACGATGACGAAGAACATGTTGATCCTGAAACAACAAAGACCGGCGAGGTATATATATTTATATAAGCAGGTTTCTGGTGATCATCACATGTTTTAAATGACTTGAAGATATATTAACGAATCGATCTTTGTTCTTTCAGCCATCCGGATCGAGCAAATCTTCAGGCAAAAGGACGAAATGAGGCCCGAACAAAAAGTTGAAGGAGGGCGTAAAGTACAATATCGAGGCAGTCAGACCTAATGGCGAACCATTAGCGCCTAAGAAGATTGCGGACAAGTTCATTAAATCGGTCACGGAGTTCTTGTGAAGGACCAACTCCCGATCTCCCTTCAAGAATGGAGAGAGCCAGCAAAAGACAAAGGACAAAAAAGCAAAGAGGACGCTGCTCCACGTCCAGATGTTACTTTTGTTGACAAGAATCAAAAAGATCTGCTTTGGGATACTCTCATGGAACATTTCACCCTACCAGATCATTTCACAGAAGCAGATGTGCAGAAAGTCAAGGACGCTGCTCTTGGGAAGATGGCGGTTGCATTCAAGAACCACAAGAATCGTGAATGGGACAAGTACGTCAAGGGAGAAAGGAAGACTCGATTCGAGGGAACACTAGAGAACCAACGTGCTCATTGGGACGATTTCGTGAAATTCAAGGATTCGGAATTAGCTAAGGAACGGTCGAGAATAAACAAGAAGAATGCCGAAAAAGGATAAGTTCCATAAGTTGGGGCCAGGTGGCTATGCGGTGGCAATGCCTAAGTGGGATAAGTCTAAGAAAGAGATGGAGGATGCAGGTGTCACTCCGGTTACTAAGAGCTGGCCCCCCAGGTGCAGGACTTGGTTCTATGCGCATGGGGGGGAGTTGGACCAAGACAGGCAAAGTTTCGACGAAGGCATGTCTGAACGGAGCCGACGATGCGATACTTGTTGCAATAGAAGAGGCACGATCGGGGGTGTTCCAGCCCAACAGAGAGAACGACGAGCTTACGCGTGCCCTGGGAAATCTTGAACACCCGGGAAGAACACGAGGCAAGGGCGCTATTCCGTGGTATGAGGGGTTTTCAGACTGGAACACCGACTACAGAACCCGTGCGAGAAAGAAGATTGCGGAGGAGAAGAAGAGGAAGATGGAGGAGGAGCAGAGGAAGCGGGACTATGAACGCCTTCAAGGCCTAGAAGCAAGTCAAGCGGAGTTGGCAGTCAAATTCCAGCTGCAGCAGGAGCAGATCGACTCACTTAGCCAGCAAAGGGGGTCTCAGCAGCTGCAACAACTAGCGGATGATCCAGCATTGGATAGCACCGCCCCATCCATGCCGAGAAGCAGCGTGGGTTCCGCCCAGGACGACGCAATGCTGGGTAGATACCCCGTGGATGACATCACGGAGAACACTAGCTGCGAGCTACACGTCAAAATGAAGAACATATCCATGAAGGTGGCGGACGGCGTTGCTTTTCCGATTACCCCAAAGCAACCTACCATTGCATCCCGATTCCAGAGGGCTATGCTCGTGTCATGGTTGACGAGGTGGTGCAGCCATATTCGAGGGCTAGAGCTTGACATTCCTGGAGGTGAGGACGAGCGCTTTCTCGGAGACGCCAACCATCGTATCATCCTATGGAAAAAGGATTGCATCATCTTTCGAAGGCCACCGACACCGCGTCATCCGACTCCTCGTCGAAGTCCGCCACCGAGTCAGCAGTCTCCCGCTCCTGCAAGTCCACCAAGTCCGGCAAAGTGTCATGCCACTCCTCCTCCAAGTCCGCAAAGTGTCGAGCCACTCCTCCTCCTCGAAGTCCGCCACAGCGTCGGGGCGTCCACTCCTCCTCCAAGTCCGCACAACCTCAGGCCACTCCTCCTCCAAGTCCGCACAGCCAGCGGCCACTCCTCCTCGTCCAACTCAGCCCGTCGGCCGGCGTCTCCGCCGCCTCAGAATCGCAGAAGAGACACCCCTCGGCTATGGTGCGTGGCGATGCAGTCGAGGTAGTACAGGAAGTACAAAGGAGGCAAGCGATATAAATATGGTCCAAGCCTCACGTCTCTTCCGCAGAGGTCTTATGACAGGTCCGAGGAGGAAATCGCAGCCATATCGAAGTCCGAGGTGGAAGCCCATTTTGCACCGAAACCGCCACCGCCGCCAAGGGAGAAAGTGCACGAGGAAACGATTGACCACTTCATTCGTATGACTCAACCACCAGCTCCCAAGGCTGTTGACACAGACTATGAGCGCCACATCAGGAAGTTAAATCGAGCACGTCCACGTAAGGAGGCGAGCTCGGGATCGAGCAAACAACAAGCAGCTGTCAAAAATGCGGAAAACCATTCCCGGCTGGGAGAACAGGCGGCGCAATCGATCCCCTCGCTTGTTGTGCCAACAACACGTGACAGTACGCGCACCCAATATTATTGTGGGCAAATAGTTTACGTTCCTGAGATGGGCAATGTGGTAATAACGGAGGACCATATAATGCAGGCTGAAGTTCTCAAAATCACTGTTGGACAACTCCTCGAGATCGAGCCCATGCCTGTGCTTAGAGAGGATGAAATAAAACGGAAATATGTCCGGGGCCAACCTTTGGTCGAGCCAGACAAGGTCAAGAACCTCCCAACGAGAATGTATGAATTGCATCAATGGTACATGAACATTACCAAGATTTCCGATCGATTGTCCATCATGGTGAATGTCAAGGAGGAGCATTACTTCCATGAGAAAGCTGTGTCCGTTGAGTATGTCTGAACTGTTTCAGTTATACAATCAAGACGCACTCGACAAATCTATCGTCAGTTGCTATTGTCTGTAAGTGATTTCTTTCTGTAATTTAAGTCTCAAGCTAGCTGTACTGATCCTTTTGATCAATCATTACCTGTAATTATCCTCACTATATTCTTTTCTGTAGTATTATATGCAGGATGAAGATATATGAAATGAGAAAAGGTGGACGCTTTGGCATTGAGTTCATTGACCCAAACACCGTTAATGAATACACATGAAAACTAAATCCACGTTATCAAAAGGACGTAGAGGACAACATGCTAGAGTTCTTGAGGCGCCTCCAATACAATGAAGATATACTACTTCCTTATAACTTCAAGTGAGTCACACTGTCTTGTACTACAAATTCTCTGTTTTTGCCTACTAGCTAGCTACATGTTTTTGCTTTTCATATGCCCGCTTAATTAAGACATGCAAACGTGTGTGCATGCAGATTTCACTGGGTCTTGTGTATCATTAAAGTTGACGCCGGAACAGTTGAAATACTGGACTCACTACTCAAAGAAAAAACTGACTATAACATCTTGTTTCAATCATTATTAACTATATATCTCGGCCTATTTAGTTCGTCATTTTTCATGATATGAACTATTTAATAACCCCTTTATTCATTTTCTTTGTCGGCGGGCAGGGCTTGGGCAAGGTTCATCAGCGTCACGGAAGGCGAATGGAAACAAAAGCTTAAATGGTTTCGACCCAAGGTAAGTAATTAAGTAGTACTAGCTAGCTAGCTAGCTGCCATCTCTTTAATTATCATGCTTGATTAATTATTATCTGATCAAATTCCATTCTCGTAAAGACGCAGGGGACTGATCTGTGTGCATTCTGCGT
The DNA here is from genome assembly GCA_021605145.1 of Aegilops bicornis. Classification (NCBI taxonomy): domain Eukaryota; kingdom Viridiplantae; phylum Streptophyta; class Magnoliopsida; order Poales; family Poaceae; genus Aegilops; species Aegilops bicornis. The sequence continues at coordinate 1,180,711 of CM038670.1, read as the reverse complement.
TTGCGAGAACATTCGCATGATGGCGTCCGAAAGGAGCAGATCTCAAAGACAGGAATGGGTACGCTTGTCAAAACACTATTCACAATTTTTACACCATTATCGATATCTAGTCACACAACTAATACACATGCATATTGATCTCCTTCTTAACAGTTCCCAGAGGTGCGGGAGAAGCACCTAGAAACGGAGCGCGTAGAAGCACTTCAAGAGGAAATAGCGGGATTTTTGCTCGACCAGGTCATAAATCCGAAGGGAGAATACTATTACCCGCTACCACCCCCATCATGCTCCGAAGGCACCAATTAGGCTAATGCCACTGGCTCCGAAGGCAACATGCATATGTATTGTATATAGCTATACATGTGTGTATGTGTAAATTAATTAATATGATGGTTTGTGTGACATTGATGATATATAGATATATATATATATATATATATATATATATATATATATATATATATATATATATATATACACGTGTGCAATGTGTAGTATCGTAAAATACCAGCAAGCGAAAAAGAATTAAATTGATAACACAAATTTAATTGAAAAATAAAAAAAGAAATCCACAAACATTTAGTACGGGTGGTGTTACCAACCGGTACTAAATGGCTCCCGGCCCCCGGAACTGCCTCGTGCCACGTGGTTGGCCTTTAGCACCGGTTCGTGCTGAACCGGTACTAAAAGGGGGGGCCTTTAGTGACCACACTTTAGTGCCGGTTGTGGAACCGGCACTAAAGGGCCTTACGAACCGGTGCTATTGCCCGGTTCTGCACTAGTGTTGGACCTAGGCTACTGGTAGACAATGGGAGACAACATATCTTCCTTGCAAGCCTCTTTCTGCCCCCACATGTACGAGAGATTTGCCTTTGAGAAAACGTATGAGACATTCCTTGGTTGAATGGCCACCAGTCAACATATTATTTATGATAAGTTTGTTCTTGGAAACATGTATAAATTTGTTCTTGGATACAACATGTATAAATTTGTTCTTGGATACTATGCAAGTACTCATGTTCCTCTCGACCTCTCACACATCATAGCTTGATGTTTTTCTGGCCACCACCAGTAGAACCAAATACCTACTGGTACTTCCCATTTTTTATAAGATTTGCTTAAATTCAACAAAATTTGATCAAAATTTGACAAAAATCTTTGAACAATTTTGTGTTTAAAATAACCGAAACTTTTCAAGATTAACATTTTTTTAAAGGAAATCCGCAAGTCGTGAGCAATAGGAAAAGAACAGGAATATCTGTTCTTTTATATATGTATATAGTCCAAACCTCCAGGATATTGTTACATTTTTCTCTCCAGATACAAGGGTGTGGCAGCGAGTGTGAGGATGTTATTTGTCTGCACTGCATGTGAAGAAGTTGGATGTGTTCATTTTGAGCATCTTTTGCCCTATTCCTGGACGATGTGCTTTATTTGGACAAGAGCTGACAGTAATCATCGTGATGAGAAAATTTCAGAGACCCTAGATCTCAATGGTGGCTTACCTTCAATTTTTGTGCCCACTAGAACAGAAATAATTGAATGTTTAGTCGCCGGCTAGCCACCTGCAGGGAGGGAAGTAAGGAAGAGATGAGGCATGGGGCGAGGTACCTTGCTCCAGGGTTTGCCTCCAGGACCTCGCGCCGGCGTCGTCGCCCAGGTCCATGCGCGGCGCCGGCGTCTCCCAGGACCTCGCCCTGGCGTCCGCGGGGGCGTCGTGGCGCGGCCACTACGACCAAGCCCAGCCGGGATTTCGCCGACACGACCTCGCGCCCGTGTCGTCGCCCACGTACTTGCGCCAGCGCCGGCGTCTCCCAGTACCTCGTGCCGGCGTCGTCGCCTTCAGTCACCTCCCTCTCGCGAGATGGATATTAGGCGAGATGCAAGGGATTGACCGAACGAATTCACAAAGTTTCTAAAAGAAAAAACTTCATGAAGGACCATAATACCCTTCTTGATTGAACTTAATACTTTTAGTTAACCTATTAAATCAATGGTGGGAAATAATCACTGGGAGAGTTACGTGAAATTACATATTGTAACTCCCCAATCACCGTAAAAGAGCTCATTCCAGAAATCCTATTCCGTGCTCCGATCATTGGAAAATTAAGGCAGTGAAGTCCCAAGGTATCGTCACCAGAGAGGAGAGGAGACGAGATGAGCATCATTCACTGCACTCTGCGCCATCAAGCAGCCGAAGACGCTCTTCTTCTTTGCCATCAACTGCATGATCATGTTCTTGTGCTCCAGACTTTGTAGCAGCAGTACTTGTGGATCGTCTCAGGGAAGATGACCAATTGGTAGTGTTGTATGGAATGGGCTCAGGAAAGCCATCCAATTCCAATCCACGTTTGCCTTGAGGCCTTCATGCAGTTGGTAAACCTGTGATTGTTGTACATTCATAAAAAAAAAAGGCAAGGAGAAGATGATTGGTGTTCACCACATAGTAGACATCTACTGTATGTGTGTATTATAATTGTCATCATCTGATAAAACATTCTCTACCACATCCTTTTATTTACGTCCTGAGTTATAATAACGGCGCACTTTCCCTTGTAGTTACACTGAACGTGCTCTGTTGTTTACTCTGTTTTCACCTCTTTGATTTTCCCGACAGTTGCTGCTCGATCGCCAAAAACAGAGCTTAATTAGTTTTCAGAGATGCAAAGGTTGCCTGGAAATTTCTTCCTTTGCAAAAGTGCAGAGAATTTTTTATAACTTAAGTAATACTATGTGAGTGATGTATCAGTCGCAGAGTTCGGAATTTAGCTTTTTTTAAACAGGGGGAGTCGGAATTTACCTGACGATGTATACGAGTTGCTGTACACTGGGCCTGACTGACTGCCCAGTGTACGTGATGTGCGGCCACCATGCTAGAGCGATTCGGCGACTGTGGTCAACAATATTCACTCCACTACAGTGGACCTCTCGGTCGACGCCATGGACATGTTCTACTGCCACATATGCTCGGTCACGCTACCAAAATCCGTAGCGAAAAGATTATGTTCTGTCTTTTTTTTAAATGGAAAACATGCATTGTGATATACTCCTAGCTCTAGAAACACTACACAAAGTCACCTCAAAGCATACAGCATGTGTAGTTTCGTATCTACTACTACCTCTGTTTATAAATGTATAAGACATTTCTACATTTAGAAACAGAGGGTGTACTTAATTTTCAAAGAGAAGAAAAATCTCGTGTCTAGCCTTTTCTAAACAAACCGCTTATCTACTTGAAATCATGAATAGTTTTAAAATTCATGAACTTTTTCCAGTCTTGTCAAAAAAAAATCAGATCCATGAACATTTTTCGAATTTGTGAGGAAAAACCTAAATTCATGAACATTTATAAAAATATCACGAACAAATTATCAATTTAATGAACATTTATGAAATTCTAGAATATCCTTCAAATTCATTCGTTTTTTCAAATTAGCAAACATTTTAAAATTCCATGAACTTTTTAAAATTTATGAAAATATTCCAATCCATAAACATTTTATTTAATTCGAAAACTTTTTTAATAATGATTTTCAAAAAAAGTTAATGGTTGATCGGTCAACTGTTAGCCGAGCAAAAGAATTGGACGGAGCGAACGAAGCGTGGAGCCGTGACCGAGTGAGTAAGGGCGTGTTTGGTTCAAATTTTGAAGAGTAGTTGCATTGCATACACTTCTCAATCCAGCCTGGTTGAGCAAAAACAGCCCCAAATGCGTCATTTGCAAGTTGTTTGGTTGCCTGCATCTAGGGTCCCTGCATTAGGTAATACGCAAGTGCACTTTGTTTGGTTGCCTATATTAGCCCAAGCAGCAAATGAACACGGTGTTTGGTTGCCCGCATGGGGTATGATTAAGAGCTAGCACTTGCACTTAGCACACAAAGTTAAGAGCTAGCAGAGGGAGGGGAGAAGAAATGCAGTGTGCGCCGGACCATGGCGACTGCGGTGGAGAGTGGTTGTGGCGCCGTGTCCGACATGACGAGCATGAAGTCGTGGACGAGCGACCCTGTCGGCGGCACAGCGAGCGACACCGTCGATGGACTAGTTGCGGTGCTCACGCAAAGACAGTCGACAGAGAAGGAGAATGCAGTGTTTGCGCCATGGTATCATCAGTGCAGTGGACGAGAGAGGAGGCCGAGATGATCGACGCCGAAAACGACTCCAGTCATTGGTAAGTTGGTGTTCTTTATCCAGTTGTATTTTTGTGCAAATAACTTGATGCAGTACAATTCCACTTTTAAAACCCTGTGTTCGCTTGAAGGTGTAACCAAGTAGCAAGCTATCTGAGTATCACTATGCCTCCATGGTGGCACTTCCTGTTGTCCTCGCATTGTCAGCAACCGCTGGGTCTTTTCTTTTTCCCCTGTGACATGCTTGATTTGGTTTTTTTACTTAAAGACTGTAAGGGATGCCCATATGAGAGAGTGGGAATGCATGAGTTTCTTTCCATCACTAGGTTATGCCTGAATTAGTCCGTCAGTTGTATTGTTGTCATGTTGAAGTATTGTAGGATCAATAATCTCATATATTATTAACCTGCCAGTAGGAATACTGCGGGTTATCATTCTTACCAGAAACACCCCAAAATTATCTCATACAATATCATATCCAACAAAAAAAAACAGATAACCAAAGAACGTCTCCAAGAGAATATCATACCTAACCTAGGGAACTCAGCAAACAGGCCCCGTCAGAACGGCTCCGTCAAGTGTATCGCGGTTGGACAAGTGGCTATCTGTTTGGCAAGCACTTTGTGGTCGGTGAGTGCCCTATTCCAATGTTGCCGAGTGTGGTGCGTTTGTCGAGTTTATTTTTGTTGGCTCTCGACAAAGATAGAGCTATACCATGTCTCTGTTATTTGCCGTGTGTTTTTATATGGTACTCAGCAACTTTGCCGGGTACCCATGGAAAACAATTGGCAAATAGCTGTACACTAGGCAAAAACAGATTTTTCTATAGTGGTTGGTACTTCAAATGCCTCAACACATGCTTATATTGCCTCACGAAAGCTTCAAAGAGTTGTTGAGTACTATGATCCGACAATACAATCCATTGTTATTTCATAGAAACAACATCTTTGGGACGATGTAACACTTGTGAAATATCAACTTAATCCTGATATTTCAAAGAGCCTACCAAATTGCTGCCACCCCATACAGCAGGGAGACAATTTTCTGATCACCCCTATAGTGTAGCCATCCTAAAATCCCCCCGAACAAACCTAGGGAGAAATTCTAGCGTAAATTTCTCTCAACAACAGTCAAACAAGAAATGATCAACAGATGCAAATTGACCATTATAAAATATAACATAGGGGTGGCTATTAGCCGTCTTATAACATAATGGCTCCCTGTTAGCAACTCTCAAAACACATGGTCAATAATATATAACATAGCGGCGGCTATTAGCCGCCTTATAACATATAACATATTGACTCTTGTTGGTAACCCTCAGAACAAATGTTTTATATTATATGACATAGGGGCAGCTATTAGCAGCAGCCTTATAACATACTCCCTCCGTTCGGAATTACTTGTCGCGGAAATAGATGTATCTAGACGTATTTTAGTTCTAGATTTATTCATTTCCGAGACAAGTAATTCCGAACAGAGGAAGTATAATATAGTGATGGCTAATTAACTCGGACAAGGAGCAAACACACGATTTTTCTACTAACTCACACGGCAATGCGTCATCGATTGGAATGTATTTAAAAATTTCCATGGTCTACTTTATGGTTGAGAACAGAAAACGAGCTTCTCATGGATACTGGATGGGTGTCCTTTGTGTTTGTGTTGCAAAATACTCTTTCAATAATTATTAATTATGCATGTACTTACAAACTTAAAGCTAGTTTAGATCTTGGTTTTAAATAGCGGATAAGCTAGCTAACTTCAATATGTTAATCACCCAGGCCGCCCAGCTGAAAGAAAGTGTAGATCAAAGTTTACTAGTTTTTGTTACACTTTTTGCTAGAGGTGTGGAATAAGTTTGAACCATGTGTGGTACGCAGTAACTTCAAAACTCCGTCTCCGTCTCTAGATGGTATATTTCCCCGACAATATTAGAGACCACGTATATTGTGCGCCCTTCTTTATATGGTACAGTACAGGATAGAAAAAAACGAGCATTGTGATCTCTCGCTCTCAAGGCTACATGGCAGGGGCACTAAGCAAAAGGAAAAGACATGCACTCCCTCACCGGAGTGCATACACGCTCTCGATCCTCTCCATCCTCTCGCGTCCCTCTCGCGTTGCCTCCCCCGCGGGCGACTCGGGAGGGTTCAGCCGCCGCCTCCACCTAGTCCCTTCAGCACCCTTCTCCCCCTCCGTCGCTGTCGATGGTCGGCGCCGGACAAAGCCCGTGCATGTGACGGCGGCGGCGGAGGGTCTCTCCACCTGTTCCCGGACCCGCGACGGCGGCGGCGGAGGGTCTGTCCTCCCGTTCCCTGATCCACGGCGGTGTGGGCGTCCTGATCTGCAGGGTGCGGTCCTCCCGGCGGTGTGACGGATCCCGGAGGCGGCGGACTCGCGGCGGTGCGCGGGTGCCCATATCCATGGGTGTGGGACTCCCGGCAGCGTGCGGGCTCCCGGCAGTGGCGGGATCGCTCGACGGCTGGCTTGGGCGATGGCGTCGGCCGTGCGGTGCCGGATCTCGTCGCTCGTGGTGGATCTCGCCACTCCGGCCTTCGTGGAGGGACCTGGGCCAGGGGCGGCGGCCCCGTTAGGCATGGCGACGGCGCCCTCGGCTGCCGACGTTCGTGGAGGGTGAATGGACGGCGTCTTGACCGCGTGGGCGGTGAGTCGCCGATGGATCTCCTCCGCGCTGCAGACTATCTCCCGTTGCACTTGGTGGCTTACGATTGCGGTCGTCGGCCTCGGTGCGTTCGCGGGGGCTGATAGAGGTGACATCGGACCGGAGGAAACTCTGGATGACTCGTTCATCCCGACGGTGGCGACGACCAGGGTCGCCGTTCTCCTCCTTGCAGGCGCCGTCGAGGTCCCTGTCCTCCACCCCGACCCCATGCCCGGGTGATAACCCTAAATCTCCTTAGATTGGGCAACGGTTGCACTGCATGTGTCATACCCTTCTTGGAGGCGCCGCCTAGGGCGTTTGGGTGCTCAGTTTCAGGAACTGCAGACTGAGGGGATGGGACCAGTGGCAACAGGTGGTGTTTCACGTCGGAGGAGTGGCGTGGCATCTGGCACGTCGACAACAGCGGGTCTCAACAGCATGGAGCAGCGGGGTCTCGCCGGTGGGCGTGTAATGATGGACAAGCGCAGGATGGTGGCGTTGTCTGGCGTCGTGGTGGTGTCGACTGCAGCTAGACCGGGCAAGGTAGATGCAGCAGTATAGTACTGAAGATGGATTTGTGGCAGCTGGCTACGGTGACCTCATACCCGGCAGGCGTCCTGGTTGAGGAGTGCGCCGGACTGGTGGGTGCCCCATACCCGGCAGGCGTCCTGGTTTGGACCTCAGGTCTTAGATGTTAGGTTTGGCTGCGAGGTCTGTTTAGTATTAGGCCCAGACTATCAGCATCCCTACATCAACTGGATAGGAGTAGCAACAGATGTTGCCTAGACGGTAGCTTTAGTCTTACTCTTGTATGATTTTGTAAGGTCTTATGTGAATAATTAATAAAGTGGCTGCATGCATCTTCCAGATGCAGAAGCCGGGAGTCCTCCTCCTTTTCTAAAAAAAGCCTCCCTCACCGAAAAAAAATACACCAAAAACTACGAATAAAATCACCCATCCGTAGCACATCCAACAAAAAACACAGGTAACATAAGAAATCTCCAAGAGAAGATCAGCATCATCGCCATCAGTGGCACTGAAGAGCCCCACTTGTAGTACACTGTGGACCCACACAACACATTTCATGTAGGCGGAGAGGCTGCCTGGCCCACTCGCAGAGGCACGAGCGTACCATCATAGATATGCTGTAGAGAGACCCACCCACAGCCCCACCCCTACTCCGCGTGTTGCACCATCGCTCATGGAGGAGCTTTGCTACATCTACGGGACAATTCTTACGGCGAGGAGGTTACGGGCAGACATGGACCAGTTAAAATCAGGAGGTGGGGTCAGTTTACAATCACGAGGGAAAGAATTTAAGTGGAGAGGGCGACACATCCTCCCGTAAGATCAGTCCGTAGTGGTTTTCCCGTAAGTGTAGGATTTTCGCTCATGGAGTGGAGCTGGTAATGCAAGAATCAAGGTGAGCAAGATAAGTATGTGGTCTGCTATACAGTGACAAACTTGCTCAGACCTTTTTGCATTCAGGTACTTGTAAATATTTATACAGAGATAATTCTTTACATAGCTAATGTCACTCGGAATAAATATTGAAAATGGTTTGATAGTGCAACTTTTCCAATGAGAGCCTTATTCTGATTTACAATAATGTATAGAGATACAGGGCAACACAGGCATCCTGGTTCAGTAAAGATGTCGTTATATGCACATGCATTGCCATGTCTATATCGAAATAGGCCTGGAACATTTATATGGAATGGCTATCAGCTGCAGGTCCAATTTTCTCCTTACACTGACCCCAAATTTCTCAGACATATCCATTGACTCTGCACTTGCCCCTCCAGGAAGCACCCAGTCAAAGTGGTAGAGTAGGTTTGCCAAGACAATCTCCACGGTCGACATGGCAAACAATATCCCAGGGCATTGCCTTCGCCCAGCCCCAAAAGGAGTGAATTCAAAATGCGTCCCATAATATTCGACATTGCTGTTCTCAAACCTCTCCGGCTTGAACTCTTTGGGGTTGTCCCAATATTTGGGATCCCGAGAAATTGCAAAGACATTAACAAAGATATTAGTGCCTTTAGGCATGTTATAGCCCATGATTTCACAGTCCTCTCTCGTCTCTCTGGGGACAAGCAACGGAGCCGGAGGATGTAACCTTAACACCTCCTTGATGACCATCTGCATGTATCGGAGCTCACTGAGGTCGGTACTTTTGATGACATGTCGACCTTGGCCTAGCACTTCCCGGACTTCTTGTTGTGCTTTAGCCATTGCTTCAGGGTTGTTCAATAGCTCTGACATAGCCCACTCCACTGCAGTTCCGGTGGTCTCAGTGGCAGCGCCAAATATATCCTGTAAACAACGATGGGTATCTACGATTTATATTGTAAAGTGAAAAATATTAAGTTGAAACAAAATATGTCCTATGGGATGAACCACTGTGTATGTGTAAATGCAAACATAAATCGTTTCACCTACAAAAGTACCAGTAGTACCAATCCATTCGGGATTTATTTTGACTCTGCGTGCCAAGAATCTGATGATGCATATAACATATAGTATATAAAATTGTAAATTGCTTCATGGCATGACATGGTCCATCTACTCTATATCTTTTATGTCGTTATATTAGTTGAGCCCATGTGTTGAAAAATGATTGAAGTCAACATCAAAATTTTCAACGAAATCCCCAATCAATAAAATTATTGTAGGTTCTTGAGGAAAAAGTACTCACAAAAATGACGACTCCGATAATCTCTGAAGTTAAAGGGAAGGTCAACGAGTCATCTTCCTGCAGCCTGAGTAGTACGTCCAGTAGGTCCTCATCATTGGTGCTGCGGGCATGGTCACCGGCAGCTCGCGCAGCCTTGCGCCCCTCGATGATCTCAGTGATGATGTGCTGGATACAACCATAGCTCCTCCTCATAAGGCGCTCACCATTGCTGAGCAACCGCACCAGCCACGATGATGGGAAAAGGTCAACGAGGCAGAAGCTGCCCATAAGCTCGTTCACCTTGCTTAGCTCGTGGAGGTACTCATCCTGCCGTGTGAACTTGCCGCCGAAAACTGCCAGCGTCACGACATCGCTGCTGAGTGTTGCCATCTTCGCGCTCACATTTACGGTAGCACCGGCGGTGTTGATGGAATGGAGGAGGTTACCTACCTCGTTGGCCTTGATGCCCTCCATACGCCTCACCTGCTTGGAACTGAGGAGCTCCACGATGCAGATCTTGCGCATCTGGCGCCACCGATCCCCGTAGGGGCCGAAGATGATGCCCATACCGCCACAGCCCATGATATCCTGCAACGGACTGCGGGGCCGGCTTGCGAAGTCGAGGTCGTTGGTCTTCATAACCAGTGCCGCTGCCTCAGCGCTGGAGACGATTACTGTTGGGACCTCACCTAGCCTGAGATGCATCAGCGGCCCATGCTGGCGAGACATCTTCATCATCCTGCGGTGTGGGAGGTCACCGACGAGGTGGTGGAGGCTTCCGATGATCGGGAGAGTCCACGGCCCGGGAGGGAGTTGCTTCTTCTTGGGGTTTCTCTTGCTGCCAAAGAATATGAGAAACCAGAGGGCTAGCACCGTGGATATGCCTATGAAATACAAGCTTAACCAGCGCTCCATCCCCATGGCCAGCAGCTTGGAAGTGCAATGATAAGATAACCAATCTGTTGGCTTCTTGCTGCTTCGAGAGACCTAGAATATATAGACCAATTCACCCTCAGAAAAAGAATATACATAGACAAATAAATTACTGGACCTTTTCAACGGCCTATTTACGGTGGTATTTCATCTGTAAAATCTAGTCCCACAAGAAGATTGCAAGGGAATTCAGACTTGGTACCACGATATAAGGGGTTCTCTCTAACACCTCCTTGGAACATATGAGACCATACAACAACGCGTGCAAGTGCTCACTCACCTCACCACGGCACGCCGAAGAGCGTGCGCTTTAGTTCGCCGTGTGTTAAGGAAAATCAATTATTAAAATTATGAGTCACTAACGGCTCAATAATAACAAGTTGTTCCCCTCAAAAAAAAAAATAACAAGTTGTTTCTTATTTACTTGGCCTCTGGGCTGTTATTGACTCGTACGGCTGTCACCCATTAGAATACATACTCACGTGTTCAAAAAAAGAAAGAACACATACTCCCTCCATCCAAATATATAGCGACAAATATGTTCTTTTTTAGATTGCCTTTGATATTGATAAAATTATCAATATATGAGATGTACGCTATAAAATTTATATCATTAGAACCTACTTTCACATATGAATTTGACGGTATGCTTTGTGTAACACGCATTTCATATTTTTGCTCTAACCAGTGGTCAAAGGTAACCCTAAAAAACGTATTAGGCCCTATATATTTGAACATCGGGAGTATGTCTGCTCTCACATGCACCATTGTCATCATTTTTTTATTGGTTTGCTGCTCTCTGTTTTCCATCCCGGCGACCATGAACAATTTTTCTTATTGTATACAATTACCGCAGTAGGCATCCTAATCGTGGACAGAGCCGCAATGATTCTTGGTGCAGCTCGTTTGTCTGATCAATGGGGACAGGGATGCCGTCAAGGACGGAGACACCATCCGGAGATACATCATCGTCCTTAGTGTCACATTTGTATGAGTGGTCAACAATGATACATAATCCACATGCGCATGGCAAGGATGCCATGTCGCCCTGCGCCACCTGCGGGAGCTTGTTCTCCCCCTACTAGGAGGTTGAGCTAGTACGAGGCATTGTAACGCAACAACATTGCAGGAAAGGGAGGAACAAGGGATGCAACGGATGGAAAGGGGTTGTGGAACCGGATCTAGAGAGAGGGGGCTAGGGATTGGCTGGTGTGCCCTTACCTATGTCACTAATGGGCATTTCTAGCATGGGCAGAGGGCGGTGCATGTTGCGAAACGGGAAGGGTGAGATGGAAATGGTGGGGCCGTGAGCGACATGCCATTAATGTGGTAGCTTCTTACTAGTGGGAAATTGTGTGTGGGGTTTATACCATAAACTGGGGAAAACACAAACTCAACACAAACCTCGTGGAGGACTGGGAAGAAATTGAAGAGGATATTGAAGAAAGATGTGGGTAAAACCACACTGCCACGCTTTGATTGGATTGGGCGTGCTGCAAAATAGGCCCCCACATTCTTCAAGTACGGAGTCTACACCTCATCTTTTGAAGGAGCGTCCTCCAAAAATTATGGAGGAAAATGAGCTTACGATGGTTCTTTTGGTATAGGTTTTGTCCATCTTGCCTCCATATTGGCAATTATTATAGAGGGATGAAGATATGCAAAATCAACTAGAGTTGCTCTAACCTAACATGCCAGGTCTTGGCTTAAAAGTAATAGCAATTTGAGAAGACAAAAATGTCATAGTTGCAGCTAGCAAGGAGCTAGTACAACTTACTCTTGTTTATGTGGACCAACCAATGTGTAGAGGCAAACCCAAAAAATAAGGCTGTCTAAATTTGTCTTTGTTAATTTTTATTTTATATCTTTTATTCCATGGCAACTTTTGGTAAGAGTGAACCATACGTTTAGAAATGATGATCTCATTGATTACGTGATGGTATAATATCATGTGGAGTAGGTGTACGTTCATGCATTGACCACCACGTAAAATGAAGGCCGGCTGCTTAACTGTTTAAATGGATTATAATTATTTAATTACGGGCCCAAGCTAAGTTCATAGGTCACTAATTACCGTTTAGTAGCTCCAGAAAACTTAAATAGATGGTGATAAAGCTGTTGGTACGTTAGTGTTCTTTATCCAGTGGTAGCTTTGTGAAAATAACTTCATGTGGTAGAATTCAACTTTGAAACCTTCTGTACGCTTGAAGATTTAACCAAGCAGCCAGCTATCTGACTATTTCCATGCCTCCATGGTGGCACTTCCTATTGTGTTCCCATTGTCACCAACCGCCGGTTATTTTCTTTCTCCCCTGTGACATGCATATGCTTGATCCGGGTGCATTGCTATCAACATGAAGTACTGTAGGATCAATAACCTCATATATTAGTACTCTGACAGTAGGACTACTACCTGGATATCATTTGTACCAGGAACACCTTAAAACCATTTAATGCGAACATTACTTACTTTTCATTTTTGAGCACAAAGTTCCTCTGTAGGTCGAGCTACATGGAACCTCTAATCTTCAACCCTCCAACATTGCTTTGAGATCCGTACTCTCCAACTAGCTTACAACAAGAAGATTTCTCTTTTTTGTTTCTCTCAAATGAAAGAACATATACACTTCAAACTTTGCAGATCAAACAAACTTTACAACTTCAATGTCTGAAAAAACTTTCAAATTTTTTGGTCCGACATAAATATACACAATGATGATTTTTTTATTAAAAAAACAATTTTTTAGCATTTAAAATGCATGAAAAAATCTGAAAGTTTTTTCCCACATAGTAATTAGAATGTTTTGTTGTCCTGCAAAGATTGAAGTTTATATGTTGCTTTGTTTTAGAGAAACAAAAATGACAAATCTGTCTGCACGGATCACGATGCAAAAATGGATGACTAACATACGGGGTACCACGTAGCTCGAGGTACACAAAACCATGACTTTGAGCACATATCAGTTTCAGTGCTCAAGCTTTCTAATCTACTATATTAAATAGACACAGTCAGCGTTCACCCAATTACCAATTTTCTCACACCTGTCTAGTAAAAAGTGCCAGCTTGTGTTTTTGCACACAAGCTATAGGCAATGCATCTTAGGAAATCTAGAAGGCCTCCATTTATCGAGCACTACTTTGTTCTGTCTTTATTCCGAGCTCAATGATTACTTCCGTTTATTACTGTAAAACCGACACTGCAAAGGTAAGAAGGAGATTATGGATTCCTATCTGCTGTGAGTAGATGGACATCATGTATGGCTGGTGGAATTTTGCAGGTATGACTGCAATGGAAAAGGTTTAGATGCTGCTGAACAGTCCGGGGCACCGAGAGGAAGATAGAACGGCACCAAAGGACTGCCACACACTGACCCGACGACTCCCACAATTAATTTGTGTGCCTACAACATTGTGTCAATGTGCCCCAGTAAACAAGGCCCCAGTGAAGTGCAACTCTGTGAGATAGCTACATGCTTTTGTTTGGAGCACTTTTGCTTACTAGTTACGCTCAACTGGAAGTCTGTTTTCCAGCTCTAAATGGAGGCAGAACAAAGTAGTAGCGTTCGGCATCACCAACGTGTTCTACTGCTCACTGTCGGGAAATAACTTGTCGTACACATGGAAAAAATTCAGGGGCTTCATTGTCGGTGTGCTTCTCCGCTGCTCATTCATGTTCGTGTGGGTGTCAGTGTGAGCGCGTTTGGTTATCTGCACCCTTTTTTGCCACTTTGCATACTTGTTTCAGTTGGGCCTGGCTGAGCATGTGGAGGCTAAAAACCAACATCTGCATGTTGATTGGTTGCCTGCATTTCATCAAGGCCCAGCTGACTGCAAGTTCTTTGGTTGCCTGTGTTTGTGCTTCGGGTTAGAGCAGATGCAAGACACAACTGTTTGGTTGTGTGCAAGTACTTGATCTTCTCACCCCTTTCAAATGTAGTGGAGTTACCACTCATTTGACGAAACACAACACACAGGGGATGATCAACACAAGAGCAGCAACAGAAGAACAAAGCACAAAACATGAAAACATGCAGCTAAGCTAGTCATAAGTACGATAATACTAGGCATAAGTTTAAAGAGCAAGGCATCTGATGACCCTGCTCGACCTGAGGGTGCTGGTACCTGGGCAAAATATGCACATGTTCACAACAAAATAGTCGTTCAAACTTAACACTTCACACCTAACTACTACGGATCAGACTTGACAGAAGAACTACTTTGTACTGCTCCTCCATGTACGTACTCCAAGTCTTTTCCGCAGCGGCATGGTGCGGAAAGAGGGGCCTGCAAAGGACGGCGCCGGTGGGTATTGGATCCTTTCCAGGTTCGAGACGATGGAGAGGACCACCAGCTCCGGTGGCGGAGGCGCAGCGGCCGGCGTCGGCGCTGCATTGGTCCGATGCAGCGGCATGGTGCGGAAAGGGGAGGGAGCTTGCAGTGCCGCCGCCAGATCTACTCCGGCCGCGGAGAGGCCGGCAATCGGCCTCTCTTGGATGGGATTGCTGCCGGCGATGCCTGGAGTGGGTGGGGCTTGGCGAGATGGCAGTGTGGCCATCGGAGAAACCGAACGGGTGGTGAGGTGAGAGAGATGGAGTGCGTGTGAACTGGCAAGGGAGGGGACGGAGGGGGCGTGGGGACTTATGAGTCATCATGTCATCTCCCACACGTCCCGAGGCGTGCACGTGCTCGCCACACGTGGATCGAGCGAGCCGGGCTCGCAAAAAATGGTCGATTCGACCATTCCTCCAAAGCCAAGCCCTGGGCTACTTTGAGATTCGTGCGGGCCAAGAATTAAAAGTGACCTAGGCAACCAAATAGGCCAAATTCTTCCCGCGCGGGCCTGGCCTGGCCTAATGCACTTAACCAAACACGTCCTGTGTGACCACGAGAAGCTACATATCCAAAATCTCCTCTCGCTGCTGCATCTCGGGAATTATATTATTGTGCACGAGAAGCCCAATTGCTGTGTTGGTCGACTTGTTACAGACAGAGCTATGTAATGTCTTGCTGAACATGGATGGGATGGGAGTGCATCGCTCATCTTGATGTGCAAAGGAAAGAAACCTGCCTTTATGCCGAGTTCGGTTCAAAAGAAGGCCGTCAGGAGCCGTGTAACAATGCCAGCCCATCGACACATAGATGGGATAAACCATGGTTTTCTATCCGAAGGTCAATAATGATGCTGCATGACCACAATTGCAGTGTTTTCAATATCAGAATCAAAATCGTGCGAGAGTTGTACCACTGCTTTTTCTGGAGAAGGAGGTTAAAACCCCGCCTCTGCATTAATCAATGCACACGGCTATCTTTACTAATTATTCAATAAAATTCTGACAAGAACATATATCAAGCCATCCGAAGCTATCACTCACATCTACAAACTCAATAATGTGGAGTGCTCTCACTCCTCTTATCTAAAACTGGTGTCGTCACCGATCCCATCCACAGAACGTATCGAAACCAGCAGCCGGTGCAGCAGACCTAAAGTGTATACCACATGCACACATTTTAGATGCCACCATCATCGTCGAACCGCTGATCCATCTTCAAGAGAGAGATCCGCATCATCCTTGCCAGTCTGGCCATCCGACGACGCCACCACGATGCCCAACGGCCCCACTACCCTGCGCTCGTGCATCCAGACGCGAAGACTCTAGAAGATCTGTCGTGCGTAGCACCTGTCGAACAGGCATGACACAGCGTAGCACCTGTCGGCCAAGCATGACTTGGCATCTCCATGGAAGCTCCGTGCCAGACGAAGATGCTCCACATCCTTCCTCTATCTTCCGGCGCTGCTCCACAAATGATGCTCCCAAGAGAGAAACGGCACCGCAGTACCGCCATCGTCTGATCTGGATGACCAGATCCTAGGTTTTCCCCAGAGCAGCACGAGTGAGTCAACAGTAGTTACACGACGAAGCCTTCATCAAGGTAACTGCACAGAACACCGCTATCGCCCGCCGTCGGCTCGATTTTCATCTGCAAATATGTCTCCTGACTCGTAGGAACTAGATGTCGGATCTCGATCTCCGACCACCCAGCCCCAGGGCCACACCGCATGGCCAGTCACCCGCCGCCGACGCCGTGAGCCTCCGCCGAGCCCTGCACCCGTCTGACGCTGACGCCTGGATAAGCCGTTGCCAAGCAGCAGAAAAGGGGCCCGCCGCCCGGCCACCACGAGGGCTTTGCCCCGGAAGCTCGGGCCGGCGGTGACGGTAAGGGCGGGGAGGAGGGGAGGGGTGGGAGGTGCGCGCCGCCGCCCAGGTCGCTTGCGGGGGGTGGAGGCGATGGGGCGATTCAGATCTTAAAAAAAAGGAGATAGTTGCACATGTGCTTGTGTGGTCCATGTGTGTGGAGTATGTGGGTTATCTAATTTGCTACTGTTGGCACGGTGATGCAATGGTGATGAGATAGAACTTTGAATCTGAGCCGCCCCTTCTCTGAGCTCTCCTCCACGATGCATTGGTGATGGGATAGAACTTTCAATCCCACCCGCCCCTTTTCCGAGTTCTTCCCTATCTTCTTCCAAATTTCTTGTTATCCATGTGTGTGTGTTGATCTGATCCTCCCTAATCATAGGTTTGGTCAACGGTTAGTATCATAGTTCGTTGGGGTTTAGCGTGGCAATCTTCGGTGGCGGCATGGCCTGATGTTCATGGTCTTTGGAGTTTCTACATGCTCTTATGGATGTTTTCTTCTTTGGGTCAGCGATTTGCTTCACAAATTATGGCTTTTGGCGTCTCCTGGCCTGCATCGATGACTTTTTGGCTGCTACTTTCATAATAAAACAAATCTCACGTATAATACTCTTTTTGCCGATGAATAACGAGTCGCCCTCGGACATCTTCTTACAAGGAAAGTTCAGCTTCCAATTTTTATACAAGGAAGCTGCATCCTCTACGTAGACCAAAGCTCCCGGTCGATGCAATTTCTTGACGCATCCAACCAGGGCTCTCACACGGACCTTGCCATGTAAATGTCATGTGAGCTACTTTAAGATGAGACCCTGGGCAGCATCTCAAAGCACACAAATTTGCCCATTGTCCGTGACACGTCCTATCGGAAGAAAAACAAAAGGTACAGCTTCGTTACCTCTTCACAAGCCAATGCATTGCTTTGCCTATGCACGTCTTGAATACATGCAAGCAAAACATGTGTTACTTGGTCTCCTGCTAATTTTGTATTTGTTGTCTTCCCCCATGTCATCAGGATACCATGGGAAAGAGGTCTGGGTGGAGTCGAGATGCTGAAGGTTCGACGAGTGGTACTAAGAAAAGCAAAGGTGACTCGACCTCCCCCACCGCCAAGCAGGTTGAAAGGTAGCTCTAGCGGTGTGGAGTATACGCGCTTGACGCCTCCGTTGCGGAGTGCACCACGGTCTTCGCGACATCAACCTAGCCGCAACTCCAAATAGTCTGACAGGACGGACCTCTCCGTTGACGCCGATGCTCCGCCACTAGGGAACCTGGAGGTAAAGAAAATAGTAATAATAACAGTAACAAATAAAACTTGCATGAATGTATTTCTTCCTGTAATCCTGCATTATATCATGTGTGCATGTAGGACAAGCTTGAAGATGTGTTGTCAAGACGTGCCTATGAGTCGCGGGCGTGAGCGACTCCTAAGGGAGGTGATGGAAGGCTTGGACCAAGACGATCTGGTCACCAAATTAGCACCTCCAGCTGGGTATAGTTCGGCGGTGAAACACAGATCACCATCAGTGAGTGATCCAGCGGCTAATTCTTCAACTGCGGCAGGAACGGTCTCGTTGCCAAATCCACCTTCCTGGTGACACAACCTGCTTCCCTAGCAACATCAACCGGGCCATTGAAGCAAACAAAAAAGGGTCACCAGGAGCTACCAATGACAAAAACGATGGGGTGACTATGAATAGGCCAAGATCGTCTGCTTTTGGTTAGTGTAAACAATCCCAGCCCTCTTGCATATTATTTCCATTTTTTTATATGCTTTCTTGACTCTCTTTGTTTTTTAGATGTCACAAACAATTCAACTAAATTAGAAGGCTTCTACTCCCCTGAGGCAAAGGAGCTCCAGGCAATACTTGAGAGACACCAGAACATCCTTGCAGGAGAAAGTACTCTGCTTGAGAAGCTCATAGTCCCTCTAGCTAACAACATCTCGACGCCAAGCCTTGTCCTCCCGCCTGGAACAACAGCAATGTATATCTTGATAGGACAGAAAGATATAGGCGCTAATGGAGCAGCCGATCAATGAGGAGCTAACCATAACTAGAATAGAGTCTGTGATAAGTATGTGGAGGATCCCGTATGCAAACAAGGTCCCGCCAGACCTTGAGATTCTGATTCGCCACCTTGAGGCAGTGGTGGCTCATCTGGGCGGATAGGGTGGCCTTGCCACCTCCCACACATCGGCACCCGCGCCGGTGCAAGTGTCGTCTCTGCTCGAGAAACTCGATGCAGCTCATGCGGGGATCACTCAAGGACTTCGGCCGCCTCGAGAAGGAAGGGCCGGCGCCTAGAGGGGCGCCTTGCCGACCTTGCCTCCATAGGCGTCCTAGCTGACATGATGACCTCTAGCTCCGCCATCTTGAAGCTCACGAGGATGCCATCCAGACTTCTTCAAGGTGGCCGAGTCGTCACGCAAGACATTGTGCAGAGGTGGCTGCTTTCCTGGTCACGGGGAACACTTCCGGAGATTGCTACGGTCCTAGCCTACAAAGCTCCTGAGTGAGGGAGCGGACTAGATATATGATCTTCTCTGCAAAAGCTGCACTTAGTTCAAATAGATTATTTTATCTTAGTTAAATATAAACTGTGTTAGCTCGTCCAGAACAAGATTGATTAGTCCCAGTGAATTTTTGCATGATCGATCAATAAAATGATGGCTTTTTGTTATATATTTCTTTTCTATTTTTACTTGCCGGGTCCGTCGTCGCGGCGGCCATGTATAACCGAGGTATATACTTTCCTTGTACATATTGCCGCCTTCATGCATGCATGTATGTGCGTAGGCAGCTGGGCACATATGTGTACGTGCTATATTATCAAACTTACCTCTATATAGTCTGCACCATGATTTCATGCATGCATGTGCAAGTACAATATGTGCGCGCATGTGCCATGCAATGGTATTTTGCCTTTACATCAAAACTTCTCTTTATATGTATAACCTGCGTGAAAACTCATCAATAAAAGGAAATTATTATTTATGCAACAGTGCACAAAAACGCCTCAAACAATCACACATACATTCCAAATTTATCCTTGTTTCAAGCTTCACCATTTTTTCCTTGCATTTATTATAGTATAATTGTCCTTCTCACAAACCTTAACTCACAACACAACATTTATTTGAAAACGCTATATAATTGTTTTGGTTCTTACATGCATTGAATTCAATCATCGACCAATGCATACATTTGGTAAGTGCATTATTGCTATGATACAAACAATACATAGGATAATACATAGAGTATCGTTTATTGTTTATAGATAAAGACCATGATAATCTGCTATCATATATATGTTTGAATTTTTCAAACATCCATTGGATGCACATATACTGAGTCCAATGTCCCTTTGACCGAATAGCCGAGGGTGTATCCATCATCGTGCTTGTATAGGAAATCTGTCACCCGTGCGAGATTGGCCACTCTTGACAAGACCACCAACGGATGAACCGTCGGCTGTATGCAGCCCTCACAGATGTCCATCCATGCTTGCTCGACTACTTCCTTCAGCTTTTCATTTGCCTCCTCTACCGTGCACCCGTTTTCATTCATGCAGGTCTGCACGGTGGATACCATATGCTGCGAAGCTTGTTCCCGCTTTAGTGGGACAAGGCAATTTTTTATAAGATAATATATTTTATTTATAGTGCAAAACTATTGGTCACATTTGCATGAGACATTATTATTTACCTCATGGGACACAATGTCATTCATAACACGGGCAATGATGCAAACGGCTTTGATGATTGGTGGGTATGCCCAAGCCCATTGTATAGTCTCACTTGATGTGACATCTCCCATTAATATGAATGCAATGTTTGGTATTTGCATACATATAGTGCTAGGCGCAGAGATTTTTAGGTGCTCTTCGAGGTTTGCTGGAACGTACTTCTGGTCACGCCATTTCACCTCAGCATGGTAGCAGTTTGCCGCATCAATAAACTACAAAAATACATACAAAATCTAATCTCAGCATGTATTTCAGTTATTTACATACACTACAACTGGGAAATCTATCTTTAATATACTTTTATGGTCTTTACCACGTTAGTTGATACCACAACTCAAACATTTTTTCTTACTCCCTCTCTCTCAGTTTACAAGGCGTGCGCCTATCCCTAGGTCGTCATTTTGACCAACCTAATAGAAGTCATATATTACAAAAAACATACCATTATAAACTTCAGATGTTCTATTTTCAAACGGTATAATTTTTGTGTAATATAGTTTATATTACGGTGATAAAATTGGCAACCTAGGGGTACGCTGCATACGCCTTGTAAACTGAAATGGAGGGAGTATGTTGAATCCTAAATTGAACTTAACATGCACCATATTTTAACAAAAATGTGAAAGATGACCTACATATATTTGTTGCAAGCGTCCAACACATATACATGACTTTATGAGGTGACATGGTTCATATGGATAGATTAATGCAAAAAAGTGTAACTTATGGGTACATGCAAAAAAGTGTAACTTATGGATAGATTAATGCAAAAAAATGGACAAATACAACATTCAAGAATTGCAATGAAACATGAATCCTCTATGCGGCTCCAAAAGAGACATCAATCCATGTGGTTGGCAACATCTCTGACAAGGCTAGGTGGTGCTTCTGCTCCATGTACGTGTTGCTACAGTTGTTTGGATCTAGCTGGCCCCAAGCACCACTGGTTAAGGGACACGTTGGGACTATGGAAAGTGAGAGTGGTGAGAGGTTAGGAACCAGACAATAACTGTCCAGTGGGTTTATGGGGGCTGCATGTCATTGCTAAATAAAGAGCCAGGGTATTGTACAATTGAGGAAGAGGAATGTGGGAATGAGGAGGAAAGGGATAGCATTTTCTTTTTCTTTTTCTTTTGCGAAGTGGTTTGAGTTAAGTGGTGCAGAAGGTATGCACCCTAAGTGGAGGTGACGTATTATTTCCCCATCAATAACCACCAACATGACTAACCGTTTTGTGCTTGCTGGAAACATACTTCTTCTGATGAGATTTTTTGTTGATAGCTAGATTGTAATTGTGGAAGGTATTTACTAATTTTGTCTAGCATAACACTTTAATTAACTACACCAGAGATATGATATGTAATTACCAGTTTTTTCACCAATTCAGCATGTTTGTTTTTCTGAAGTTTCAGTTCCTCTTCAATCTGATTTATGGAAGCAATTGTACCCTTGTAGAAAGACCTCATGTATGCTGGGGCTTGCTCAACTGCATGCTCATCCCACCTATTGTTTTCAAGCCAATTACAATACATAAATGCTCACATATCATGTGATTAAAATCAGTAAGTATCGGGGCAAAAGTCAACCTGTTTATTGCTTTAGTGAACATGTTGCTTTCTTCTGTGGTGCTATAATTGTCATAGAAATCGTCAAAAACTGAGACAAGCGTAAACAGTTTTGTTAGCACGATTCTTGGGTATGAATAATGAGACTCAAAGAGAACTCCCATCATCCAAAAGTGAATCTCAACCATTCGATTGCGCGCCCAAGTTAGATGGGTTTCGATGTCAAATCCGTTCCACCATCTGTAAAAGAACATGTTATTATGCCTCCAAACTAATAATAGTTAATTCATAATATCTAAAGGTGTTAATTATAAGTACTGGAGATCCTTACACGGTAAGATCTTTCAGCTCATCACAGTACAGACCTTGCACTAGGTTGTAGTCTAGCTTTGCGAACTCAATTATGGTCTCATTTCTTGTAGAATTTTTCTCATAGGCCGAGATGTAGCGCTTCGTTTCAACTCTGTGAGTCCCCCTGAAAAGTGGAGTTTCCAGGCTGTGTCTAACTTCTTCTGCAATTGTCGGGTCCAAATGGTTAACAATAGATTTTAGGATCTTCTTTGTGGAAAAAAATGAAACGTCAAGTAATTTTTCTCCATGGGTTCTGAGATACGCAGCATTGTAGAGGCCCAACAAGGATGTATCTTCAGTTCTTTCAATATTTCCATTCTTTTCTATAAAATTGTAAAACACATCTGCAAATATATTTACATCCAGATATATTCAGGCAACTAAATAAACAATTGATTTTTGCAAAAAGAAAATTCCATTGCACGAGTTAAAATTTGTAATAACGTAAATCATATCTGGAAGTATAATTTTAGGTACAACAACATTTACCCGTAAAAGTGTACGTACCAGAAGATACACGGTAACCATGTTTCCTGAGCAAGTAAAACTGCAGGAAGCTGTACGAAGGTCCAAAAGTTCAATATTCCCATCGTATATATCACACAACAGTTCATCAATCTCTTTTCCATAGTGATAGTCAATCCCAATACGCTGCAACGTGTGGATAAGCTCCAGCTTCTGAGGTAGGTCAGAGCATCTGGCAGTGTCTATTATGATTTGCCTCACCTCTTCCTTTTTAACTTCAGCCGTGCCCTCCATGGACTGATACTGCAGAGATACATTGATTGACGAGATGAAAAGGACATAGCTTGTTGCGGAGTGCCTTGAAGAAATACATATGTGGGATGGAACTCTTACCTGTTGTGGCGTACATGGCTTGTAGTTGAGGAAGAAATCGCCCCATTGGCTTGCCGGGTAAGGCCGGGGCTTGTGCACGTCGTCCTGTACCAGAGGAGGTATAGACTTGTTGGTTGCCATTTGCACGGCTAGGATTTTTCACTGGGTCTATGGCTATGAATGTACTGATCCCATGCTTTATATAGTGAAAGCACGTGAAGGGATCAGTGCAGGTCTGAGAGCAGCACAAATATATTCAAACAACATGAATTGTTTTTTAAATGCTCGGCTAGTAAATATGCACAAGTACGACTTTGCAAAACCACCTTGCCCAGAAACCAGATTACAATGCCCACATTTTTAATCTAGACCTGAAGAAAAAAGGACAATGGAAGACTAGTCATGGATGGTGACATACTATGGCTGAAGAAGATTGCTCTGGGTGCAATGGCGAAATTGTGGGTGCATGACTTGACACGCTAGAGTTCAAATCATGATGCTTAAATTTATTCTGTGCATGCCTCTTTAGATTATGGTTCTGCTAAATCTATCTCATTGCTATTTCGTCAATAGCTAATCATATACTACAATATTAATACTTCGCTCGCCGTATTCTCTTTCAAAGATCGCTGCAGACCACGCTCTCTCAAAGATCGCTGGAGACCATGCTGCAGTTGGCTATAAATCTATATGGACCAACCAATATGTAGAGGTGAATGCAACAGATAGGGTTGTCTTAATTTACCTTTGTTATTTTATTTATATTATATGTACTCCTTAAAGTTAATACTATAAAGTTGAGCCACTTATTTTGCTACGGAGGAAGTACTATTTTAGATATGACGCCACCTTTTGGTGAGAGTGAAACCATATGTTAGATAGTGATGATGCCATTGATTACGTGATGGTATTATATCGCGTGGAGTAGGTGTACGTACATGGATTTACCACCAAGACAAATGAAGGCTGGCTGCTTAAGCGTTTTTTATATCTTTTTTAGAAAAGGAGGAGGACCCCGGCTTCTGCATCTGGGCGATGCATGCGGCCACTTTATTAATTATTCTCACAAGACCTTACAAAGTCATACAACAGTAAGACTAAAGCCATCGTCTAAGCAACAACTGTCGCTACACCTATCCAATTGATGAAGGGGCGCTGATAGCTTGGGCCTAATACCAAAAAGACATCGCAGACCTAACATCTAAGACCCGAGGTCCCAAGCAGGACGCCTGCCGGATTTGGGCACCCACCAGTCCGGCGTGCTCCTCAACCAGGACGCCTGCTGGGTATGAGGCCGCCGCAGCCACTTGCCACCAATCCATCTTCAGAGTTGTACTGCTACATCAACCTTGCCCGGTCTAGCTGTCGCCGACGCCACCACGATGCCAGACAACGTCGACCTCCTGCTGTGTCCATCACCACACATCTGACGCCAAGCCTTCGCTGCTCGATGCCGCCAAGAGCCGTCGCCATGGATATGTAGAAAGAAACACCGCTCCAACGAAGAAGCCATCCGCTGGTCCCTCGAGCCCAAGTGCATCTCCAAGAATGCCGCCCCCAAGGGGTAACGACACATGAATGCCGCCGTCATCCGATCAACTGATCTAGGGTTTTCCCCGGAGGTATTGGGTGGGTTTGGGACTTGTACCTCGATGATGCCTTCATGAAGGAAACATGATAAGGGCATTTTCATCACCGGCTCCGGCCAACGACAAAAGACCAAGTTTTCACTCGGATCCGTCCCAAGAAATTCACCCGACAACCTGTGCACTGTCTCGACCGCCTTCAAAGCCCCAGATCTAGCCGCCTAGATCCGGCGACCAACCGCAGCAGCAGTGCCACCATAGGAGCCCTGGCACACCGGCCACTGCCTGAATGCACCACCACTGGAGCCTGGGAGGAGGACTCCCACCCCACCTCGCCAAACCGCAAGAGCCGCCGAGAAGGATCCCGCACGCTCATCACCATCTCTGATTGGAACCAATCCGTGGCAAAATCACGAGATCGCCGACGCAGATCCGCCTCGGATATGGACTGCACCACACCATGCTGCCGCGGGAAGCCCGAGCTTCACCCGCCGCCGCCGTCCAGGGCCGCCGCCCAAGGATCCTGATCTGGCCAGCCCGAACCTCCACGGCGCCCTCTTCACGCCGTCGCCCAAGGCCTCTGCCCAGAGCACACCGTCGCGCCACCATGGATAAGATTGCCGCCGCGCCGTCACGCGCGTGGAGGTCCCGCCCCACCCCCTCCGACACGATCCAGGGAGGAGAGCATCCGCCACCGCCGTTGGCCCCCGGGCTTAGCTCGGGCGGCGTCCTCCGGCGGCGGCGGAGGGAAGGGAGGGAGGTGGTGGTGACCCCGGTGGCTAGGGTTTGGAGAGCCGCCCGAGTCGCCCGAGACGGGAGCGACTGGGGCACGCGGGGGATGCTTAAGCGTTTAATATGGAATACAATTAGCTAATTACAGGGCCAAGCTAAGATCATTAGGTCACTCATTCCCCCGCCTAGCTAGGTAGCTCCAGACAAGTTAAATTAGTTCCCTCAGAATAAATAGATGATGATAAAGCCGCTGGTAAGTTGGTGTTTTATCCATTTGTATTTTTGTGCAAATAACTTCATGCAGTACAATTCCACTTTAAAACCCTGTGTTCGCTTGATGGTGTAACCAAGTAGCAAGCTATCTCACTATCACCATGCCTCCATGGTGGCACTTCCTTTTATCTTCGCATTGTCAGCAGCCACCGGGTCTTTTCTTTTACCCCTATGACATGCTTGATTCGGTTGCATTGCAGTCTTTTTTTTACAGAAAGACTGTAAGGGATGCCCATATGAGAGAGGGAATGCATCAGGCCCTTTCCACCATTAGGCTATGCCTTAATTAGTCCGTCAGTTGTATTGTTGTCATGCTGAAGTATAGTAGGATCAATAACCTCATATATTATTACCCTGACAGCAGGAATACTGCGGGTTATCATTCTTACCAGAAACACCCCAAAATCATATCTCACACAATATCATATCCAAGAAAAAAACCAGATAACCAAAGAACATCTCCAAGAGAATATCATACCTAACCCAGGGAACTCGGCAAACAGGCCCTGCCATAACGGCTCTGTCAAGTGTATCGAGGTTGGACAAGTGGCTACCTGTTTGACAAGCACCTTGTGATTGATGAGTGCCTTATTCCAATGTTGCCGAGTGTAGTGCGTTTGTCGAGTTATTTTGTTGGCTCTCAACAAAGATAGAGCTATACCATGTCTTTGTTATTTGCCGTGTGTTTTTATATGGTACTCGGCAACTTTGCTGGGTACCCCTGGAAAACAATTGGCAAATAGCTGTACACTAGGAGAAAATTGATTTTTTTTCTATAGTGGTTGGTACTTCAAATGCCTCAACACATGCTTACATTGCCTCATGAAAGCTTCAGAGTTGTTGAGTACTATGATCCCATAATACAATCCATTGTTGTTTCATAGAAACAACATCTTTGG
This sequence comes from Aegilops bicornis, assembly GCA_021605145.1. Taxonomy (NCBI): domain Eukaryota; kingdom Viridiplantae; phylum Streptophyta; class Magnoliopsida; order Poales; family Poaceae; genus Aegilops; species Aegilops bicornis. The sequence goes on along the minus strand of CM038670.1, from coordinate 1,154,125 downwards.
GGCGATGTAACACTTGTGAAATATCAATTTAATCCTGATATTTCAAAGAGTCTACCAAATTGCTGCCACCCCATACCGCAGGGAAACAATTTTCTGATCACCCCTATAGTGTAGCCATCCTAAAATCTCCACCAACATGGAGAAGTTCTAGTGTAAAATTTCTCTCAACAATAGTCAAACAAGAAATGATCAACATGTGCAAATTGACCATTATAAAATATAACACCGGGGTGGCTACTAGACGTCTTATAACATATAACATAATGGCTCCCTGTTAATATATAACATAGCGGCGGCTATTAGCCGCCTTATAACATATAACATAGTGACTCTTGTTGGTAACCCTCACAACAAATATTTTATATTATATGACGTAGGGGCGGGTATTAGCAGCAGCCTGATAACATATAATATAGTGATGGCTAATTAGCTCGGACAAGGAGCAAACATACGTTTTTCTACTAACTCAAATGGCAATGCGTCATCGATTGGAATGTATATTTAAAATTTTCCATGGTGTACTTTATGGTTGAGAACAGAAAATGAGCTTCTGATGGGTACTGGATGGGTGTTCGTCGTGTTTGTGTTGCAAAATACTCGCAAATACTCTTTCACAAATTATTAATTATGCATGTACTTACAAACTTAAAGCTAGTTTAGAGCTTGGTTTTAAATAGCGGATAACCTAGCTAACTCTGATATGTTAATCACCCAGGCCGTCCAGCTGAAAGAAAGTGTAGATCAAAGTTTACCAGTTTTTGTTACACTTTTTACTAGAGGTGTGGAATAAGTTTGAACCATGTGCGGTATGCAGTAACTTCAAAACTCCGTCTCCGTCTCTAGATGGTATATTTCCACGACAATATTAGAGACCATGTATTTTGTGCGCCCTTCTTTATATGGTACAAGATAGAAAAAAGAGAGCATTGTGATATCTCGCTCTCAAGGCTACATGGCAGGGGGCACTAAACTAAAGCAAAAGACATGCACTCCCTCACCAGAAAAAATACACCAAAAACTACCAAAAAATCCCCCATCCGTAGCACATCCAACAAAAACACAGGTAATATAAGAAATCTCCAAGAGAAGATCTGCATCATCGCCATCAGTGGCACTGAAAAGCCCCACTTGTTGTCGGGGAGGCTGATCGTGACCCACGAACACCTATGGGACCTGGCGGACCGAGTCCCTTGTGGTTCGGAGGGGGGCGGAAATTGCACAAAGAGCAGATCGAAGCAATGCACACGAGCGGTTTTACCCAGCTTCGGAGCTCTCCGGAGAGATAATACTCCTACTGCTGCTTGGTTGATTGTATTGTGTTCTTGCTAGGGAGCAATGGGGGCTACAAAACCTAGCCTGAGTGAGTGTAACCACGAATGAGTCGAATGAACTAAACCGGAGCCGAACCCTTTCTACGTTGCCCTTGGGCCTCCTTTTATAGGTTCAAGGGGTCACCACAGGTGGCAAGTAGACAAGGGTAAAATAGGAAAAACAGAGGTTGGTACACCGCTTTGTACAGTGTACAGTGATCTATACCTAACTCTGACGGCAAGGGACAAAAGCCATAAATGTCCGTCCCTGTCGCCTGAACAGTGCAACAGGGACCGTCAAGTGCGCCTCCGTTTGCCACGATGGTAGCTTGTCAGCGCCGCTTATCGCCGCTCCCCGCTGGCTGCACAGCCCATTGACACGCGTGCCTGGGAAAGCCCCATGGCGACACGTTGGTGGATGAGCTGGAGCGGAGATGAAGAGAGGTTACCTGCTGCGGCAAGCGCCTTGCCGCGGCAAGGTCCTTGTCGCGCTCGGGAGCTTGTCGCTCACCAAGCCTTCCCGGCAAGCTCCTCTTGCCGGGTCTTGTTTCCTTCGTGCCCTGAGTGGCCTTCCCGGCAAGCTCCTCTTGCCGGGGCCTTGATTACTTTGTTCTTGAATGGCTCCAAAGGAGCCGCTGAGGACCTTGGCGGTCACCAGGCCAGCCCTGCCGCGGGGTGCTGCGACTGTCCGTGCACGAGTTCGGGGTACTAGGGTACCCCTACTCTAGTACACCGACAGGAGCCCCCGGGCCTGGGCCACACACGGCGCCAAGCTCTGTTGGGCCAGGCCCAAAAGCGATCTGCATCGGCACGCGGCCGGGATCGCGCAGTTATTCGCCGGACCCACCACGCCCCCACAGGCAGCACGTTCCGGACGTGGCGTCATGGGAGAGATCGTGGGGGCTTTCTTTAATGGGAAAACCGGAGCGCTCGTCCCCTCTCCCCCCTTATAAGCAGGGGGGAACAGGGGCAGGACGCCCACTTGCCATTGCTGTCACATCAAAAACCACCGCCGCTCCCTCCTTCTTCTCAAGTCCACAGAGAACGACGCTCCGCCCTCCCCCCATTGCCACCGGCGCCACCAACGCCGTCGACCTCCTCCACCACCTGTTGGAAATATGCCCTAGAGGCAATAATAAAAGCATTATTATTATATTCCCTTGTTCATGATAATTGTCTTTATTCATGCTATAACTGTATTATCCGGAAATCGTAATACACGTGTGAATACATAGACTACAATACGTCCCTAGTAAGCCTCTAGTTGACTAGCTCGTTGGTCAACAGATAGTCATGGTTTCCTGACTATGGACATCAAATGTCATTGACAACGGGATCACATCATTAGGAGAATGACGTGATGGACAAGACCCAATCCTAAGCATAGCACAAAGATCGTGTAGTTCGTTTTGCTAGAGCTTTTCCAATGTCAAGTATCTCTTCCTTAGACGGTGAGATCGTGTAACTCCCGGATACCGTAGGAATGCTTTGGGTGTACCAAACGTCACAACGTAACTGGGTGACTTTAAAGTTGCACTACGGTATCTCCGAAAGTGTCATTGGGTTGACACGGATCGAGACAGGGATTTGTCACTCCGCATGACGGAGAGGTATCACTGGGCCCACTCGGTAGTGCATCATCATAATGAGCTCAAAGTGACCAAGTGTCCGGTCACGGGATCATGCATTACGATGCGAGTAAAGTGGCTTGCCGTAACGAGACTAAACGAGGTATTGGGATATCCGACGATCGAAGTCTCGGGCAAGTAACATACCGTCGACAAAGGGAATAGCATACGGGGTTGCTTGAACCCTCGACATCGTGGGTTCATCCGATGACAACATCGAGGCGTGTGGGAACCAACATGGGTATCCAGATCCCGCTGTTGGTTATTGGCCGGAGAGCGTCTCGGTCATGTCTCGCATGTCTCCGAACCCGTAGGGTCTACACTTAAGGTTCGGTGGCGCTAGGGTTAATAGGAAGACTTGTATGTGATTACGAATGTTGTTCGAGTCCCGGATGAGATCCCGGACGTCACGAGGAGTTCCGGAATGGTCCGGAGGTAAAGATTTATATATGGGAAGTCGTCAAGCGGACACCGGAAAAGTTTGGTCATATCGGTATTATGGAGGGTCCACGGAAAGGTTCCGGAGGACCACGGGAGGGCCACCCCTTCGGGGGCCACTTGGGCTGCGTGGGAGGCAGCCAGCCCCTGGTGGGCTGGGCGCACCCTCCCTTGGCCCATGCGCCTAGGGTTGAGGGGAACCCTAAAGGCGCCCCTTGCTTGGGGGCAAGCCCCTCCCTTAACCGCCGCCCCCTCTAGATGCATCTAGAGGGGGCCGCCCCCCCACCCCCCATCCCCCAAAAATAGAGGGGTGAGGGGTGGGCTGCACACACCAATGAATGCGCAGCCCTCCCTCCCAACACCTCTCCTCCTCCGCATAAGCTTGGCGAAGCCTGCCGAGAACAGTCACTCCATACGCATCACGCCGTCGTGCTGCCATTGGAGTTGTCTTCCTCAACCTCTCCTTCCTCATTGCTGTATCAAGAAGAAGGAGACGCCGTCGTCCTGTACGTGTGTTGAACGCGGAGGTGCTGTCCGTTCAGCACTTGGTCATCGGTGATCGGAATCACGTTGGGAACGTCTTCATCATCACCACTCCCTCGAACGCTTCCGTACTCGATCTACAAGTGGTATGTAGATGCAAACTCTCTCTCTTGACTCGTTGCTTAGTAGAACTCATAGATGGATCTTGGTGAAACCGTAGGAAAAATTTTAATTTTCTGCAACGTTCCCCAACAGTGGCATCATGAGCTAGGTCTATCGTAGTTCTCTATTGCACGAGTAGAACACAATTTAGTTGTGGGCGTGGATCTTGTCAATTTACTTGCCGCTACTAGTCTTATCTTGCTTCCGCGGTATTGTGGGATGAAGCGGCCCGGACCAACCTTACACATACGCTTACGTGAGACCGGTTCCACCGACTAACATGCACTAGTTGCATAAGGTGGCTGGCTGGTGTCTGTCTCTCCTACTTTAGTTGGAGCGGATTCGATGAAAAGGGTGCTTATGAAGGGTAAATAGAAGTTGACAAGATCACGTTGTGGTTATTCGTAGGTAAGAAAACGTTCTTGCTAGAACCCAATTGCAGCCACGTAAAAGATGCAACAACAATTAGAGGACGTCTAACTTGTTTTTGCAGCAATTGTCATGTGATGTGATATGGCCTTGTGATGAATGATGAATGACACATTGTGATGTATGAGATCATGTTCTTGTAATAGGAATTACGACTTGCATGTCGATGAGTATGACAACCGGCAGGAGCCATAGGAGTTGTCTTTATTTTGTATGACCTGCGTGTCATTGAAGAGCATCATATAACTTACTTTACTTTATTGCTAAACGCGTTAGCCATAGAAGTAGAAGTAGTCGTTGGCGTGACAACTTCATGGAGGCACAATGATGGAGATCATGATGATGGAGATCATGGTGTCATGCGGTGACAAGATGATCATGGAGCCTCGAAGATGGAGATCAATGGAGCTTTATGATATTGGCCATATCATGTCACTACTATATATAATTGCATGTGATGTTTATTATGTTTATACATCTTGTTTACTTAGAACGACGGTAGTAAATAAGATGATCCTTACAACAATTTCAAGAAGTGTTTCCCCTAACTGTGCACCGTTGCTAAAGTTAACGCTTCTAAGCACCACGTGATGATCGGGTGTGATGGATTCTTACGTTCACATACAACGGGTGTAAGACAGATTTACACACGCGAAAACACTTAGGGTTTACTTGACGAGCCTAGCATGTACAGACATGGCCTCGGAACACGGAGACCGAAGGTCGAACACGAGTCGTATAGAAGATACGATCAACATGAGAATGTTCACCGATGATGACTAGTCCGTCTCACGTGATGATCGGACACGGCCTAGTCGACTCGGATCGTGTAACACTTAGATGACTAGAGGGATGTCTAATCTAAGTGGGAGTTCATTTAAATTTGATTAGATGAACTTAATTATCATGAACTTAGTCTAAAACTTTTGAATGATATGTCTTGTAGATCAAATGGCCAACGCTCACGTCAACTTGAACTTCAGCGTTCCTAGAAAACCAAGCTGAAAGATGACGGCGAGCAACTATACGGACTGGGTCGGAACTTGAGGATCATCCTCATAGCTGCCAGGAAACAATATGTCCTAGAAGGACCGCTAGGTGACGCTCCCGTCCCAGAGAACCAAGACATTATGAATGCTTGGCAGTCTCGTCCTGACGATTACTCCCTCGTTCAGTGCGGCATGCTTTACAGCTTAGAACCGGGGCTCCAAAAGCATTTTGAGCATCACGGAGCATATGAGATGTTCGAAGAGCTGAAACTTGTTTTCCAAGCTCACGCCCGGGTCGAGAGATATGACATCTCCGACAAGTTCTATAGTTGTAAGATGGAGGAAAACAGTTCTGTCAGTGAGCACATATTGAAGATGTCTGGGTTGCACAACCGTATGACCCAGCTGAATATTAACCTCCCTGATGAGGCGGTCATTGACAGAATCCTCGATCGCTCCCACCAAGCTACAAGAGCTTTGTGATGAACTACAACATGCAGGGGATGGTAAAGACCATTCCTGAAGTGTTCTCTATGCTGAAGTCAGCCGAGGTTGAAATCAAGAAAGAACATCAAGTGTTGATGGTTAATAAGACCATTAAGTTCAAGAAGGGCAAGGGTAAGAAGAACTTCAAGAAGGACGGCAAGGAGGTTGCCGCGCCCGGTAAGCAAGTTGCCGGGAAGAAGTCAAAGAATGGACCCAAACCCGAGACTGAGTGCTTTTATTGCAAGGGGAGGGGTCACTGGAAGTGGAACTGCCCCAAATACTTAGCGGACAAGAAGGCCGGCAACACCAAAGGTATATTTGATATACATGTAATTGATGTGTACTTTACCAGTACTCGTAGTAACTCCTGGGTATTTGATACCGGTGCCGTTGCTCATATTTGTAACTCACAGCAGGAGCTGCGGAATAAGCGGAGGCGGCAAAGGACAAGGTGACGATCTGCGTCGGGGAATGGTTCCAGAGTCGATTTGATCGCCGTCGGCACGCTACCTCTTCATTTACCTACTGGATTAGTTATGAACCTTAATAATTGTTATTTGGTGCCAAGTTTGAGCATGAATATTGTGTCTGGATCTCGTTTAATGCGAGATGGCTACTCATTTAAATCCGAGAATAATGGTTGTTCTATTTATATAAGAGATATGTTTTATGGTCATGCTCCGATGGTCAATGGTTTATTCTTAATGAATCTCGGCGTAGTATTACACATGTTTATAGCGTGAATACCAAAAGATGTAAAGTTGATAACGATAGTCCCACATACTTGTGGCAATCGCCATATGGTCACATTGGTGTCAAGCGCATGAAAAAGCTCCATGCTGATGGACTTTTGGAGTCTTTAGATTATGAATCATTTGACACATGCGAACCATGCCTCATGGGCAAGATGACCAAGACTCCGTTCTCCGGAACAATGGAGCGAGCAACCAACTTGTTGGAAATCATACATACCGATGTGTGCGGTCCAATGAGCGTTGAGGCTCGCGGAGGATATCGTTATGTTCTCACTCTCACAGATGACTTGAGTAGATATGGTTATGTGTACTTGATGAAACACAAGTCTGAGACCTTTGAAAAGTTCAAGGAATTTCAGAATGAAGTAGAGAATCAACGTGACCGAAAGATAAAATTCTTACGATCAGATCGTGGAGGAGAATATTTAAGTCACGAATTTGGTACACACTTAAGAAAATGTGGAATCGTTTCACAACTAACGCCGCTGGAACACCTCAGCAGAACGGTGTGTCCGAACGTTATGTCGCACTCTATTGGATATGGTGCGGTCTATGATGTCTCTTACCGATTTACCGCTATCATTTTGGGGATACGCTCTAGAGACAGCTACATTCACTTTAAATAGGGCACCGTCTAAGTCCATTGAGGCGACACCGTATGAATTATGGTTTGGGAAGAAACCTAAGCTGTCGTTTCTAAAAGTTTGGGGATGCGATGCTTATGTCAAGAAACTTCAACCTGAAAAGCTCGAACCCAAGTCGAAAAATGCGTCTTCATAGGATACCCTAAGGAAACCGTAGGGTATACCTTCTACTTAAGATCCGAGGGCAAGATCTTTGTTGCCAAGAACGGATCCTTTACGGAAAAAGAGTTTCTCTCGAAAGAAGTAAGTGGGAGGAAAGTAGAACTTCGATGAAGTACTACCTCTTGAACAGGAGAGTAGTGCAGCTCGGGTAAATGTTCTGTGATGCCTACACCAACTGAAGAGGAAATTCATGATGATGATCAAGGTACTTTGGATCAAGTTGCTCTTTTGAACCCATTCGTGGTCCACTAGGACACGTTCCGCACTGTGAGTGGTACGCAGCAACCCTGTCTTGGAAATCATGTAGTTAGACAACAATGAACCTTCGAACTATGAAGAAGCGATGGCGGGCCCAGATTCCAACAAATGGCTAGAAGCCATGAAGTCCGAGATAGAATCCATGTATGAAAACAAAGTGTGGACTTTGACCAACTTGCCCGATGATCGTGACGATAGAAAACAAATGGATCTTTAAGAAGAAGACGGACGCGGATGGTAATGTCACCATCTATAAAGCTCGACTTGTCGCTAAGGGTTATCGGCAAGTTCAAGGGATTGACTACGATGAGACTTTCTCTCCCGTGGCGAAGCTTAAGTCCGTCTGAATCATGTTAGCAATTGCCGCATACTATGATTATGAGATATGGCAGATGGACGTCAAAACAGCGTTCCTTAACGGTTATCTTAAGGAAGAGCTGTATATGATGCAGCCGGAAGGTTTTGTCGATCCTAAGAATGTCGACAAAGTATGCAAGCTCCAGCGATCCATTTATGGGCTGGTGCAAGCATCTCGGAGTTGGAACATTCGCTTTGATGAGATGATCAAAGCGTTTGGGTTTATGCAGACTTATGGAGAAGCCTGCGTTTACAAGAAAGTGAGTGGGAGCTCTGTAGCATTTCTCATATTATATGTAGATGACATACTTTTGATGGGAAGTGATATAGAACTCTTGGACAGCATTAAGGCCTACTTGAATAAGTGTTTTCAATGAAGGACCTTGGAGAAGCTGCTTATATATTAGGCATCAAGATCTATAGAGATAGATCGAGACGCCTCATAGGTCTTTCACAAAGCACATACCTTGATAAGATTTTGAAGAAGTTCAAAATGGATCAGTCCAAGAAGGGGTCCTTGCCTGTGTTGCAAGGTGTGAGATTGAGCTCAGCTCAATGCCCGACCACGGCAAAAGATAAAGAAGAGATGAGTGTCATCCCTATGCCTCAGCCATAGGATCTATTATGTATGCCATGCTGTGTACGGACCTGATGTAAATCTTGCCGTAAGTTTGGTAGGAAGGTACCAAAGTAATCCCGGCAAGGAACACCGGACAGCGGTCAAGAATATCCTGAAGTACGAAAAGGACAAAGGACATGTTTCTCGTTTATGGAGGTGACGAAGAGCTCGTCAGAAGGGTTACGTCGACGCTAAGCTTCGACACAGATCTGGATGACTCTAAGTCACAAACCGGATACGTGTATATGTTGAATGGTGGAAGCAAGCTGGTGCAGCTGCAAGCGAAGCGTCGTGGCGGGATCTACATGTGAAGCGGAGTACATGGCAGCCTCGGAGGCAGCGCATGAAGCAATTTGGGTGAAGGAGTTCATCACCGACCTAGGAGTCATACCCAATGCGTCGGGGCCGATCAAACTCTTACGTGACAACACTTTGGAGCTATTGCACTTGCCAAGGAGCCCAGGTTTCACAAGAAGACCAGGCACATCAAGCGTCGCTTCAACTCCATCCGTGAAAATGTTCAAGATGGAGACATAGAAATTTGTAAAGTGCATACGGATCTGAATGTCGCAGATCCGTTGACTAAACTTTCTCTTCAGCGGGCAAAACATGATCAACACGAGAACTCTATGGGTGTTCGATTCATCACAATGTAACTAGATTATTGACTCTAGTGCAAGTGGGAGACTGTTGGAAATATGCCCTAGAGGCAATAATAAAAGCATTATTATTATATTCCCTTGTTCATGATAATTGTCTTTATTCATGCTATAATTGTATTATCCGGAAATCGTAATACACGTGTGAATACATAGACTACAATACGTCCCTAGTAAGCCTCTAGTTGACTAGCTCGTTGGTCAATAGATAGTCATGGTTTCGACTATGGACATCAGATGTCATTGACAGCGGGATCACGTCATTAGGAGAATGACGTGATGGACAGGACCAATCCTAAGCATAGCACAAAGATCGTGTAGTTCGTTTTGCTAGAGCTTTTCCAATGTCAAGTATCTCTTCCTTAGACCGTGAGATCGTGTAACTCCCGGATACCGTAGGAATGCTTTGGGTGTACCAAAGCGTCACAACGTAATCGGGTGACTATAAAGGTGCACTACAGGTATCTCCGAAAGTGTCTGTTGGGTTGACACGGATCGAGACAGGATTTGTCACCGTATAACGGAGAGGTATCACTGGGCCCACTTTCGGTAGTGCATCATCATAATGAGCTCAAAGTGACCAAGTGTCTGGTCACGGGATCATGCATTACGATGCGAGTAAAGTGACTTGCCGGTAACGAGACTAAACGAGGTATTGGGATACCGACGATCGAAGTCTCGGGCAAGTAACATACCGTCGACAAAGGGAATAGCATACGGGGTTGCTTGAACCCTCGACATCGTGGGTTCATCCGATGACAACATCGAGGAGCGTGTGGGAACCAACATGGGTATCCAGATCCCGCTGTTGGTTATTGACCGGAGAGCGTCTCGGTCATGTTACGCATGTCTCCCGAACCCGTAGGGTCTACACACTTAAGGTTCGGTGACGCTTAGGGTTAATAGGAAGACTTGTATGTGATTACCGAATGTTGTTGAGTCCCGGATGAGATCCCGGACGTCACGAGGAGTTCCGGAATGGTCCGGAGGTAAAGATTTATATATGGGAAGTCGTCAAGCGGACACGAGAAAAGTTTGGTCATATCGGTATTATGGAGGGTCCACGGAAAGGTTCCGGAGGACCACGGGAGGGCCACCCCTTTGAGGGGGCCACTTGGGCTGCGTGGGAGGCAGCCAGCCCACAGTGGGCTGGGCGCACCCCTTCCCTTGGCCCATGCGCCTAGGGTTGAGGAACCCTAAAGGGGGCGCCTTGCTTGGGGGCAAGCCCCTTCCCTTAACCGCCGCCCCCTCTAGATGCATCTAGAGGGGGCCCCTCCTCCCTTCCCTATAAATAGAGGGGTGAGGGAGGGCTGCAAACACCATTGAAGGCGCAGCCCCTCCCTCCCAACACCTCTCCTCCTCCGCATAAGCTTGGCGAAGCCTGCCGGAGAACAGTCACTCCATCTGCATCACGCCCGTCGTGCTGCCATTGGAGTTGTCTTCCTCAACCTCTCCTTCCTCCTTGCTGGATCAAGGCAGAAGGAGACGCCGTAAATCCCCGTCACGTGTGTTGAGCAGCGGAGGTGTTGTCCATTCAGCACTTGGTCATCGGTGATCGGAATCACGTTGGGAACGTCTTCATCATCACCACTCCCTCGAGCAACTTCCGTACTGGATCTTCAAGTGGTTTGTAGATGCAAACTCTCTCTCTTGACTCGTTGCTTAGTAGAATTCATAGATGGATCTTGGTGAAACCGTAGGAAAAATTTTAATTTTCTGCAACGTTCCCAACACCACCTCCCCCCATGGCTCCAAAAACCGACAAGGGGAAAGGCGTGAAATCGGCCGAGGCGCAGCGGCTCGCGGCGCTGCGGAAGGAGCGGGCCCTCTTTGACCCCCTGCTTGACAGGAAGGAGCTGCGGGAGCTGTATTACCTTTTCAGTCGACGGAGGCAGGCGCACTCAGCAAGACGAGGGTGATCTCCGCCGCCACATCCGAGAAGGTTTCCATCGGGTACCCTTTCTTCGCGCTTTTCTTCCACTGCGGGCTCTGCCCGCCCTTTTCCGAATTCTTTTGCGATGTCATGAACACGTATGGCCTCCGCCTCCTTGATTTCACCCCCAACGCCGTCCTCGCCATGGCCGTTTTCGCACACCTCTGCGAGAACTTTGTCGGGGTCCACCCAAATGTAGCACTCTTCCGGCATTACTTTATGCCCCGTGTTGAGAGAGGAGAGCCGCTTGCCGGAGGGATTGCATGGGTCTCCAGGATCGCCAAGAAGGAAGCATATCTTGACGGAGAGCTGCGCAGCAAGTGGGAGGAGTGGAGAGCCGATTGGTGCTGGATTATAGAGGAGGAGCCACAGCCTTTCACTGCCCTGCGCCAAACTCCCATAGTGCGCGGCAATGATTGGAGCAACTTGGCGCCGGAGGACGACAAGTTGAAGATTGCCGTGACCCGGATCTTGCGCCTCCGGCAAGCAGGGCTTACCGTAGGAGCTGTTGGCGCGGACTTCCTTCGCCGCCGCATTGCGCCCTTGCAGGAGAAGAGGAGGCCTGCTTGGGAATTCCAAAACGCGGCGGACATCATGAGGCTGCGTCCGGGCCTCAACTGGAACTTTACTGTCTTGGAGCTGGATGCCATGCTGCGGGAGCTGTTCAAGCCTGATGCAGATCACCCCGAGTGGTTCATGTTGCCGAGGGGAGTCGTGCCCTTGTGCAACAACTCGTCGCTTGACCGCATCCGCGCGATGATGCCGTTGTGCGATTCCCATGGAATCGTTCCAACTTGGCAGGAGCCCGCCGACGACGTCGTGCAGCAGTTCTTCGACAACTTGGCGGAAGTGCCGATCCGCGCCGACGAGCAGAAGCAGCTCACCCACGACACCACCGAGCAGGAGATGGCACGCATCGCCACAAGGTTGGAGGAGGCGGCAGAAGCTGCCGCCGCCGGCGCGTTTGGGTTCTCCGTCCGAGGAGGCGAGGGCAGGTGAGGCGGCAAGCCTTGCCGATCGAGAAGAGTTAAATCGATGAGGAGGAGCAGGCCGAGCCCGACGCTGACCGAACGAGCCTGCGGGGCGCCTCCCCTCCGCCGTCAAGTAGCTTGCAGCGGGAGGAGCCAGCGCCCCGCCAAGAAGACGCCTCCATAAGACCGGAGAAGTGGCGGGGCAGCGCCCAACGGCCGCCTCGCCCGCCCGGCAGCTCAACCGCGGCAAGCTTTGTTGCAGCGAGGCGCCTCCTGCCGCCACAACAGCAGGCGGGGCCTTCTGGAGACATGGCCCCCGCACCCGCCAAGCGTCCGAGGGAGCCTACTCCTCCAGCTCGTCGCACCGGAGCGGAATTTGACTTCTCCGCTCTCAGCTCCGAGGAAGAAGAGGAAGAGTAAGTTCTTGTTGTTGCTACTTGTAACTCTTCAATTTACTGCTTCGTCTTGCATCTGACTTGCTTCATTCTGAGCTCTTTCCTTCTTCAGGACGCTGGCTCAGAGGGCATCGAAAAGGGCCAAGACTCCGGTGGTCGTCGTCGAAGACGATTCCCCGTAATGGCAGGGAGGCACGTCGAGACTCCTTGCCGGATCCGCAACCCTTCAACAGAGCAGCCCCCAAAGACAGCCCCCAGCGTAAGTGTTTGGATTATCTCTTACGGTTCGGTGTGCTTGGGTGCTCCTTCTTCTTGATATCGACTTGTTGAACTGTGCAGGAGCAGAGCAGCCTCATCAGGGAGGCCGGAGGTCACTCCTGAAGTTACATGCTGCTTCAACTACGCCCGCCGAGGGAGAACTCTCCGCCGAGGAGGCGCTCTCCGGCAAGGGAGGCCTCTCCGACAAGGGGAGCTTCTCCGAGCAAGGGGCAGCGCCGATGACCCTCCGGTGGTGGAGACATGACTCTGAGATCCCATTGCAGGTAATCTTCTTGACTGAAAATTTCCCTTGGGTCTTTTCTCTTCTGTTCTTCTCTTGAACATTTGCTTGACTTGTTCTTTTCTTTCGATCATCAGATCCATCTGCTGGAGAGCCGATGGAGACCGAGGTTGCCGGGCGAGGAGGACGCCATGGCAACAATGGCAACGCCCGCCAACATGGAGGAGGAGGCCGGTGCAGCAGGTCCGCTGCGAGAGGCCGCCAAGGCTGCCGGGCGCAGAGGCTGGGAGGGGTCCGGTGATCATACCGACGGCCCCTGAGGCCGCAGGAGCGCCAGCGCTGCACCGATCACGATCCCCGCCACCGATGCCGCACCAGACTCCGAAGAGCCCCAGCCCGGCGCCTATCTGAAGGCCGACGAAGGTGTCTTCATCAAGCTTCCATGGGCGTCGAGCTCCAGGGCGCCGGTCGAGGGAGAGGCCTTCGATGTGGAGCTGCTTGCCTCTGCTAGGCTGTCGTTGGTTGACGCGCCAAGCAGCAACAGTGGCGAGTCTGAGGAAGAGCAGCTGCTGAAGAGGCTGCTGTCGCTCTACCGCACCCGCCAAGCCAAGTTGGAGTCCAGGGAGGCGCTTGTCGCGAGAGCGGGAGCTGACATGGAGAAGCGCACAGAAGAGCTCTGGCGCGCCAACAAGGAAACTCTCCGGGACATAGCGAGCGGGAGCAGCTTGTCGAGGAGCGCACGGCCTTCATCTGGAGAAGGCCGAGGTCGAGGAGCAGCAAAGGCTTGCCAAGAAGCTCTGCGCAAGAAGGTGAGCTGGCGCAGCGGAAGATCAACCTCTATAGCTACGAGGAAGATCTTGCATGCTTGAGCAATCAATTGGTGAGCACTCAAGGAGGCAAAGGACGCTGCCGCGGCCGCCGAGGCCGCCAAGAAGGAATTAGAGACGAGGGTGACCCAGCTGGAGGCCACCCTCCAGAAGAGCGGCGAGGAAGTCACCGCGCTGAAGCACGAGCGCGAGAAGGACGCCTACACTCTCGGCGAGCTGCAGGGTCGTTTCGCTGAGAAGATCAAAGAGCTTGACGCCGCCAAGGACTCCAAGGCGGATCTGGAGCTGAAACTGACCACCCTGACGGAGACGCTGAACGGCGCCAAGGATCGAGAAGCGGGCCTGTTGGAGAAGATCAAAGCCAACGAGGAGCTGCTGTCGAATCTTGTGACCGCCAGAATAATCTCGAGACAGCATAATGCCTTTGGACGAGAAGGTCTTGTGGACCTTGCCGCCGCCATCCATAATGGTGATGGAGCTGGGGATGGTGGATCTTGGGTACTCCGGCGAGAACCTCCAATCCAGCGCCAAGCTCAGCCTGTTTTTCAAAGGTGTGTTGGCGGGTCTCCAGCGGCTCCGGGAGGAGATCCCAAAGCAGCTAGCTGAGGAGTCGCGCCAAGTCTGCGCCGGGGCCCTCCAGAAGGTGCTGATGAAGGTGGCCTTCCGCAATCCGGGCGTCAACTTTACCAATGTCCTCAAGTCTCTGCCTCCAACTGCTGACGTTGAAGCGCTCAAAGCCCTTGTCGCACCCATCGTGGACAGGGTGAGCAAAGTCAAGAGGCTCGATGGCGATCGCGTGGACTAGGCCGCCAAATTTATCTTTCCCTTGTCGCTGCAGACCATATTTAGAACAACTTATTAGATCTGCGACAAGTTATTTTTTAACATACTCTATCTTTGGCAATCGAATGCAATGTTATTTCCTTTATTCGATTTCTTCCCTTGTATGTTTATGCCCTACGCTTTTAGGGGACTTGTCAGTGCAAACACCTTTGCCGCGAGCGCTGAGTGCGGAACGTCAGCAGCCTGCTGGCGATGCTGCCTCTGACAAGCAACCTTGTCACAACTAGTTGCAGCACGCTTAAGTTGTTGAGCGGACTCGAAACAACGTAAGGGCGCAAGCTAACCATGAGTTGGTTCCTCCGCGCACGGGTTTTCCATACAAAGTACTATCGTTCGAGGAAGATAACTTGAAAATTTAAAACTGATTGCTTAAACTTAGCAACTTAGCTTTTCTGTTGTTTACTTCCCGGCAAGGTGATACTTCCTCGAGCGACACTTGGTGGCCCACACCATTATCTTCTCCTTCCCCCCTGGTTAACTTGTGGGTGGATGAACCTTGCCCTCTTTTGAGAATAAAGAAGAGAAAATAAAGTTATGGAGCCTAGTGGCTCGTTATCGCTTACCGGGTGTGGATGCTGCACAAAATGTTAGATAACACATGCATATAAGATTATGAAAGCATGTATTGACAAGTTGTGCGCAACACATGAGCTTTACTGATGCACGGGGTCTGCGCCCGGCTTTGTACAAAGGATTACATGCAACAGCGGCAAGACTTGTACAAAAGGGTGGTTGCCGGAACAGGTTCCGGCAACCGCGCCCTATGGGTAAAACTTACGAAGATGCTCTATATTCCAGGAATTGCTCACCGGAACGCCATCTTCGGTCTCAAGGCGGACAGCGCTAGGCCTAGTGACTCGTTTCACCCGATAAGGGCCTTCCCACTTCGGCGTCAACTTGTTGGAATTCTTGGCGGATTGAACGCGCCGAAGAACAAGGTCGCCTTCTTCGAAGCTTCTGGCGTTAACTTTGCGGCTATGGTAGCGGCGCAAAGCTTGCTGATAACGAGCAGCTCGTACAGCACGAAGGCGATCCTCCTCAAGGAGCAGCGTCATCTTGTCGCAGCTGCTCTTGCTCAAGCTCATCATAAGCGAGCACTCGAGGCGATCCATATCTGAGTTCCGTGGGAGAACTGCCTCTGCTCCATAGACTAGAGCAAAAGGTGTGCGGCGGTGGCTCGATTTGGCGTCGTCTGATCGACCAAAGAACCACGGTAGCTCCTCAATCCAGTTTCTTCCGCACTTGTGCAGCAGCCGAAAGTTACGGTCTTGAGTCCCCGCAGCACTTCAGCGTTTGCTCTCTACCTTGACCGTTGCTTCTCGGATGAGCAGCGAAGCAAAGCAGATCTTGGCGCCAAGATCTTGGGCGTCTTGCATGAAGGTGCGGCTCGTGAAGCGTATGTGCCGTTGTCGGTGATGATCTGTTAGGAATCCCAAAGCGGCAAACAATTGACCTGAAGAACTTGATCGCCGATCTTGTCACCTTCCTCACTGCTTCCACTTCCGGCCACTTTGTGAACTTGTCGATTCGGCGTACAAGTACTCAAAGCCCCGACAGCTTCGGGGAAGGGGCCGAGGATGTCGAAACCCCGGACGAAAATGGCCAGGATAAAGGATCGTCTGGAGAGCTGAGCTGGTTGGTGTATCTGTTTTGAATGGGCGCACGCTTCACACTTGGTTACTTGTGCGGTTGGATCTGGAGGGCTTCGGCGGAAGAAACCTTCTTGGGAAAGCTTTGCCGGCAAGTGCTCTTCTTGCCAATGTGGTGACCACATATGCCTCCATGTATCTCTGCCAACAGCTTCTGTCCATCTTCCCGGCAAATACACTCCAATTTCACACCGTTGAGTCTTCTTCTGTACAGGATGTTGTCAACAAACTGGTACATAGCTGACTGCCGGGCTACTCTTTTCGCTTCTTCTTGCTCTTCGGGAAGTTCTCCTGTCTGAAGGAAATGGACAATCTGCTGTGCCCATGCTGGAGCTTGTGGCTCGACAACAAGGACTAAAGGCTCATCTGCCGCTGCGGGAACATTAGCTTCTACGGCAAGAACCAGTGGCTCGGCCGGAGCTTGATGATCCCCGGCAAGCTTGCCGGAGCAAAACTTGTCGGGAGCGTCTGCTTCAACGAAACAAACCTTGGGGCTTGTCGGATGCTCCTCAGCGATATTTGCGTTGATTTTGGGGACCTTCTTGGCGGCGGCTTCAGGGATCTCTGCCGGAAAGTAGTCACCAGAAACCAACTCCCTCTTCTTGTTCTGCCCAGTTGATGGTCTTACGGTTGGTTGAGTCAACTTGAGCACAAAAATTCCTGGTTCCACAGGTAACTTGAGTGCAGCACACTTTGACAGGCTATCAGCAATGTCATTCTGAGCTCTTGGAACATGTTCCATTTGCAGGCCTTCAAAGTGTTCTTCTAGCTTTCTCACTTCATCAACATAGGCTTCCATCAACGGGCTCTGATAATCTTTGTTTACTTGGCGGACGACAAGTTGCGAGTCCCCCCTGACAATGAGCTTCTTGATCCCAAGGTCTACCGCGATCCTGAGACCGGCAAGCAAACCTTCATACTCTGCAGTATTGTTTGTTGCTTGTTCCTTGGGAAAGTGCATCTGGACTATGTACTTGAGGTGCTCTCCGGTGGGTGCGATAAGCAGCACGCCGGCACCGGCGCCTTGCAGCGAGAAGGCACCATCAAAGTACATCAGCCACTCTTTATTTGCCTCCTTGACAGGGATGCTCGTCTCTGGAATTTCTTCATCTTGCGTTGGCGTCCACTCTGCTATAAACTCTGCCAGTGCTCTGCTTTGGATAGTTGAAGTGCTTTCAAACTTGAGGCCAAAGCTTGACAGTACTAGTGCCCACTCGACAATCCTGCCTGTTGCTTCTGGATTTTGCAATATCCTCTTCAACGGAAAGCGAGTGACAACTGTTATCTCATGTGCTTGGAAGTAATGGCGCAGCTTTCTCGAGGCCATGAGGAGGCCGAAAAGCAATTTCTGCACGCCAGAACACCTTGATCTAGCCCCCTGCAGAAGGGAACTGACAAAGTAGACCGGGCGCTGCACCATCCTTTTCTGTATCTTGTCGCAATCCTGCGCAGATCCGTCCTTGTCGGGACCAGAGCTTGACGGCGAAGCCCCCTGCTTGTCGCTGGATGCACTTGCCTCGGTTGCCGGCTCATCATCCGCCTCCCTCTCCGCTACTAACGCAGCACTAACCACTTGATTGGTTGCTTCTATATATAGCAGCAACTTCTCTTGTGGCTTAGGTGCGACAAGTATTGGAGTGGAGGACAGGTACCTCTTCAAGTCCTGCAGCGCAGCCTCCGCTTCGGGAGTCCATTTCATTGGACCTGCCTTCTTCAAAATCTTGAAAAATGGCAGGGCGCGCTCAGATGACTTAGAAATAAACCTGCTGAGAGCAGCCACGCAACCGGCAAGTCTTCGTACATCCTTGACGCGCTTCGGTGCTTCAATCTGCTCAATGGCCTTGATCTTGTCGGGATTTGCTTCAATTCCCCGCTGAGACACAAAGAACCCGAGAAGCTTGCCGGAAGGGACTCCAAACACGCACTTCTCGGGGTTAAGCTTGAGGTTGATCTTGCGCAGATTTGCAAAAGTCTCATCCAAATCTTGAACCAGAGTTGCTTTGTCCTTGCTCTTGACCACTATGTCATCCATGTAGGCTTCTACATTTCTGTGTATTTGTGGCTCAAAGGCATCATGGACTACTCTCGCAAATGTTGAACCAGCATTCTTCAAACCGAAAGGCATCCGTATGAAACGATATGTGCCACATGGTGTAATGAATGCGGTTTCTCTTCATCCTCCTCTGCCATGAAAATCTGATGATATCCTGAATATGCATCAAGAAATGAAAGCAAATCACATCCATCATGGAGTCAACAATCTGGTCTATCTGGCGGCAAGGGAAATGGGTCTTTGGGACAAGCTTTATTAACATCTGTGAAGTCAATACAAAGTCTCCATTTCCCATTAGCCTTGCATACAACTACCGGATTGGCCAACCACGTGGGATGGAGCACTCCTCTGACAAGGCCTGCTGCTTCCAACTTCTTGATTTCTTCTGCTATGAATTCTTGGCGCTCCACTGCCTGTTTCCTAACTTTTTGCTTGACGGGCCGCGCGTGAGGACAGACAGCTAGGTGGTGCTCAATTACATTCCAGGAACACCGGGGATGTCAGATGGTTGCCATGCAAACACATCGACATTCGCCCGCAGGAAAGCAACGAGCTCGCCTTCCTATTTAGGGTCAAGCGTGGCACTGATGGTGAAGGTACCACGAGTGCCGTCCTCCTTGGCGGGCACCTTCTTGGTCTTCGGCGGAGCTGCCATCATCTTCTTGCACTTGCCGGTGGAGCTCGATGGTGCGTCCTCGACGGTAGCGCAACACTCCGAAGAGGTGCGCTTGCTGGAGTGGGCATCAGAGCTCATGCCGGACTTGGTCTTCTTCTTCCCCCCGGGAGCTTCAGCGGCAAGTGATTTGCTATCTGTCGCAGCTGCTGCATCCCGGTAAATCTTGTCGGCGCAGATGAGCGCATCCTTCTTGTCGCCATGGACAGAAATGACGCTTATCGGGCCGGGCATCTTGAGCAAATTGTATGCATAATGAGAGGCTGCCATGAACTTGGCAAGTGCTGGACGTCCCAAGTATGCCATTGTAGGGCAATGGGAAATCGGCAACGTCAAATGTGACCCTCTCAGTTCTGAAGTTTAACCCGCTGCCAAATGTTACTGGCAACGTGATCTTCCCTTTCGGCTTGCTCCTTCCTGGGTTGATTCCTTGGAAAGTGCCAGTCTCTTCGAGCTCGCTGTCAGGGATCTGAAGCTTCTGGAGCACTGCAGAGGAGATCGATTCAGGCCGACCCGCCGTCAACCAACATTTTAGTTACCTTGAGGTTGCGGATAGTTGGTGAAACCAACATCGGCAAGCACCCGACCGCAGTTATGCGATCAGGGTGGTCCTCAATATCAAAAATGATGGGCGTGCTGGACCACTTCAGAGGCCTACGTGACTCCACGGATGGTTCCGCTGCATTAACCTCTCGCATCCATTGCTTGAGTTGGCGGTGCGAGGTATGCAGGGAAGCACCACCGTCAACGCAGAGAACCTCTGTTGCCTTCTGAAACTCCTGCTCATCATCTTCAACGTCTTCCACGTCTTCGTCGTCATCATCTTCTTCATCCTTGTCGCGACCGCGGGGAGGTCTGTCTCCTTGCCGCTGTTTGGCCTTGCCGCAACGTCCTCCCCGGCCGGGTCTCTTCTTACTAGCTGCAGCAGCACCTTCCTGGGCCTTCTCCTTGTCTCGCCGCTCGTATTCAGCCTTCTGTAGTTCAACGAGCTGCTCGACTTTCTTGCAGCTCTGGAGATCGTGGCCCTTGGTGCGGTGAATCTTCTGATCTTGTTTGTTGGAGCTGTCAGGCTTGTCGGCGGCCGCCACAGCTTGGCGGTCGGTGTCAGCGGCAACCTCCTTGCCGGAGCTACCAGCCTTAGCCTTGCCGGCGCCACCTCCGTTGTCGGACTGCTCGACAACTAGTACCTCTTTGTTCTTCTTCCTTCTGTTGTTCCGCCGCCGGTTCTTCTTTGCCGGGGCGGTCTCCTCACTGTCAGATTCTGCTCCCACATTCTCTCCTGGGAGTCTTCTTCCCTCCTCAGCGCGTGCACACTTGTCGGCCAAGGCATACAGCTCGCTGACGTCCTTGACTTTGCACATCGCCATCTCCTCCCTCATCCTATGGTTCCGCACGTTCTAGTGAAACGCGCTGATCACCCTTGGCAGGGTGGACGTGCAGGATGTTGTAATGCACACGACTGAATCTCTGGATGAACTTGCGCAGGGACTCTCCTTCCTTCTGGGCAAGCAGGTGAAGGTCACTCTCCTGGCCATGAGGCTTGTGGCCGCCTGTGAAGGCGCCAACAAACTGATGGCACAAATCTGCCCAAGAAGATATGGAGCTGTCCGGCAAGTGCATGAGCCAAGATCTGACGTTGGGCTTGAGCACTAGTGAGAAGTAGTTGGCGAGGATCTTGTCGTCTCGTCCCCCTGCAGCTTGCACCGCAATGGTGTAGATGCTGAGGAACTCCGATGGATGTGTCCTGCCATCATACTTCTCTGGCACATCTGGCTTGAAGTTTTTCTTGTCGGCCCCTTTGGACTTGTCGCAGCTCACGAGTGAACGCAGGGCAACCTACCGCGTACGGCAAGTCGCCTGGTTCCCCTGGCGCATGCATATCGATAGTGGGCCCAGCGCGCTGGTCGGATTGACGTCGCGCTTCTCTTCGGCGCTCGATGCCGGTTCGAGCGTCTTCTTCTTGTCGTTCCTTAAGAACTTGGTGCTGATCACGGCGAGCTCGTGGATCCGACGACGCGGTGGAGTCGCTGTCGAGGTGGATCCGAGGAGCTGGTGATCTTGGCCTTCGGGAAGGGGAGTGCATGGTGGTGTCACCCCCGTAGGTCTCGTCGCCACCGGCTCGCGCCTTGTCGCCTCGCCGCGGCAAGGACGCAGTTGGTTGCCGCGGAACGTCGCCGTTGGCAAAGCCGATGAGACTCTGGATTGTGGCCCTCCATTCGTCGACCTTGTCGGCCGTTGGAGGGTAGTCTAGAAGTAGCTGAGCTCTCGCCAAGGCTTCCGCTGGAGTGGTGGGTGGCAAAGGCGTACAGAGCGAGGAACGGGATGTGCTCGGACTCTAACCAAGTTAGGAGGAGCAGCATCCATGGCTAAGCAAATACTCGCTTCGTACCGGCATCTTTGGCGTGCATGCGGGTCTCGAGGCCTCGGGATCCTCCAGCTTGGCCTTGATCCAACGAGCGTATGGTGCTGCGAGCATCACGACGCTGTCGGTCCCGCGCCTCCTGAGAAGGACGCGGTGCGGATTCGGACGCCGACGCCTTCGCCGCTTTGTCCTTGGACCTGGCGGCGTCGTGGGCTCTCTCAGCAACGCCCGTTCCTCCGCCAGCGTCTTCCCCACCACCCGTCAGCTCCGGTGGTGGTGGGTTCGGCATGAGACGGCTCTGCTGCCGCCAAGACTTCTTCTTCGGTGCCATGTTGATGAAGATGATGATGAAGTTGCTCGTGTGACCGCTGGATCAGGTTCACACAGCCTCGACGCCCCCTACCTGGCGCGCCAAAGATGTCGGGGAGGCTGATCGTGACCCACGAACACCTATGGGACCTGGCGGACCGAGTCCCTTGTGGTTCGGAGGGGGGCGGAGATTGCACAAAGAGCAGATCGAAGCAATGCACACGAGCGGTTTTACCCAGCTTCGGAGCTCTCCGGAGAGATAATACTCCTACTGCTGCTTGGTTGATTGTATTGTGTTCTTGCTAGGGAGCAATGGGGGCTACAAAACCTAGCCTGAGTGAGTGTAACCACGAATGAGTCGAATGAACTAAACCGGAGCCGAACCCTTTCTACGTTGCCCTTGGGCCTCCTTTTATAGGTTCAAGGGGTCACCACAGGTGGCAAGTAGACAAGGGTAAAATAAGAAAAACAGAGGTTGGTACACCGCTTTGTACAGTGTACAGTGATCTATACCTAACTCTGACGGCAAGGGACAAAAGCCATAAATGTCCGTCCCTATCGCTGAAACGATTACAGCAGGGACCGTCAAGTGCGCCTCCGTTTGCCACGATGGTAGCTTGTCGGCGCCGCTTATCGCCGCTCGCTGGCTACACAGCCCATTGACACGCGTGCCTGGGAAAGCCCCACGGCGACACGTTGGCGGATGAGCTGGAGCGGAGATGAAGAGAGGTTACCTGCCGCGGCAAGCGCCTTGCCGCGGCAAGGTCCTTGTCGCGCTCGGGAGCTTGTCGCTCACCAAGCCTTCCCGGCAAGCTCCTCTTGTCGGGGTCTTGTTTCCTTCGTGCCTTGAGTGGCCTTCCCGGCAAGCTCCTCTTGCCGGGGCCTTGATTACTTTGTTCTTGAATGGCTCCAAAGGAGCCGCTGAGGACCTTGGCGGTCACCAGGCCAGCCCTGCCGCGGGGTACTGCGACTGTCCGTGCACGAGTTCGGGGTACTAGGGTACCCCTACTCTAGTACACCGACAGGAGGTAGGGGGCTCCTGTCGGTGTACTAGAGCCTTCCCGGCAAGCTCCTCTTGCCGGGGTCTTGTTTCCTTCGGGCCTTGAGTGGCCTTCCCGGCAAGCTCCTCTTGCGGGGGCCTTGATTACTTTGTTCTTGAATGGCTCCAAAGGAGCCGCTGAGGACCTTGGCGGTCACCAGGCCAGCCCTGCCGCGGGGTACTGCGACTGTCCGTGCACGAGATCGGGGTACTAGGGTACCCCTACTCTAGTACACCGACACTTGTAGTACACTGAGGGCCCGCACAACACATTTCATGTAGGCGGAGAGGCTGCCTGGCCCACTTGCAGAGGAACGAGCGTACCATCGTAGATATGCTGCAGAGAGACCCACCCACAGCCTCACCCCTACTCCACGTGTTGCACCATCGCTCATGGAGTGGAGCTGGTAATGCTGGAATCAAGGTGAGCAAGAAAAGTATGTGGTCTGCTATATAGTGACAAACTTTCTCAGACCTTTTTGCATACACCGAGATAATTCTATACATAGCTAATGTCACTCGGAATAAATATTGAAAATAGTTTGATAGTGCAACTTTTCCAATGAGAGCCTTATTCTGATTACAACAATGTATAGAGATACAGGGCAACACAGGCATCCTGGTTCAGTAAACATGTCGTTATATGCACATGCATTGCCATGTCTACATCGAAATAGCCTTGGAACATTTATATGGAATGGCTATCAGCTGCAGGTCAAATTTTCTCCTCACGCTGACCCCAAATTTCTCAGACATATCCACTGACTTTGCACTTGCCCCTCCAGGAAGCACCCAGTCAAAGTGGTAGAGTAGGTTTGCCAAGACAATCTCCACAGTTGACATGGCAAACAATATCCCAAGGCATTGCCTTCGCCCAGCCCCGAAATGAGTGAATTCAAAATGCGTCCCATAATATTCGACGTTGTTGTTCTCAAACCTCTCCGGCTTGAACTCTTCAGGGTTGTCCCAATATTTGGGATCACGAGAAATTGCAAAGACATTAACAAAGATATTAGTGCCTTTAGACATGTTATAGCCCATGATTTGACAGTCCTCTCTCGTCTCTATGGGGACGAGCAACGGAGCCGGAGGATGCAACCTTAACACCTCCTTGATGACCATCTTCATGTATGGGAGCTCGCTGAGGTCGGTACTTTTGATGACATGTCGACCTTGGCCTAGCACTTCCCGGACTTCTTGTTGTGCTTTAACCAATAGTTCACGCCTAGCCCAGTCCACTGCAGTTCCTGTGGTCTCAGTAGCAGCTCCAAATATGTCCTGTTAACAATGATCAGTATTAACGATTTATATATTGCAAAGAGAAAATTATTAAGTTGAAACAAAATATGTCCTACGAGATGAAACACTGTGTATGTGTAAATGCAAACATAAATCATTTCACCTACGTAACTACCAGTAGTACAAATCTATTCGGGGTGTATTTGGATTCTCCGTGCCTAGAATCCGATGATGCGTATGATGTATAGTATATAAAAGTGTAAATTGCTCCATGGGATGACATGGTCCATCTACTCTATATTTTTTATGCCTTTATATTAGTTGGGCCCATGTGTTGAAAAATTATTCAAGTCAACATCAAAATCTCTTAGAAATCCCCGATCAATAAAACTATTGTAGATTCTTGACGAAAAAGTACTCACAAAAATGACGACTCCGATAATCTCTGTGGTTAGAGGGAAGGTCAACGAGTCCTCTTGCTGCAGCCGGAGTAGTACGTCCAGTAGGTCCTCATCGTTGGTGCTGCAGGCATGGCCGCCAACAGCTCGTGCAGCCTTGCGCCCCTCGATGATCTCGGTGCTGATATGCTGGATACGGCCATAGCTCCTCCTCATAAGGCGCTCACCATTGCAGAAGCTGCCCAAAAGCTCGTTGACCTTGCTTAGCTCGTGGATGAACTCATCCTGCCGTGTGAACTTGCCGCCGAAAACTGCCAGCGTCATGACATTGCTGCTGAATGTTGCCATGTTCGCGCTGACATTTATGATGACACCGGTGGCGGCAATGGAATGGAGGAGGCTACCTACCTCATTGGCCTTGATGCCCTCCATACGCCTCACCTGCTTGGAACTGAGGAGCTCCACGATGCAGATCTTACGCATCTGGCGCCACCGATCCCCGTAGGGGCCGAAGATGATGCCCATACCGCCACAGCTCATGATATCCTGCAACGGACTGTGGGGCCGGCTTGCGAAGTCGAGGTCGTTGGTCTTCATCACCAGTGCCGCTGCCTCGGCACTGGAGACGATCACTGTTGGGAACTCACCTAGTCTGAGGTGCATCAGCGGCCCATGCTGGCCAGACATCTTCATCATCCTGCGGTGTGGGAGGTCACCGACGAGGTGGTGGAGGCTTCCGATGATCGGGAGAGTCCACGGCCCGGGAGGCACTTGCTTCTTCTTGGGGTTTCTCTTGCCACCAAAGAATATGAGAAACCAGAGGGCTAGTACCATGGATATACCAATGAAATACAAGCTTAACCAGTCCTCCATCTCCATGGCCAGCGGCCTGGACCCTGGAAGTGCAGTAAGAAGATAACCAATCTGGTGGCTGCTTGCTGCTTGGAGAGACGTACGTAGATCATATATAGACCAATTCACCCGCAAAAAAAATACATTGACAAATAAATTAATGGAAATTTTTAAAAATCTATTGGCGGTGGCACTTCATGTGTAAAACCTTGTCCCACAAGAAGATTGGAAGAGAATTGAGACTTGGGACCAACATATAAGGGGTTCTCTCTAACAACTCCTCAGTACATATGAGACAAGACAACAACGCGTGTGAGTGCTTACTCAAAACATCCAGCTTGGTATTTTGTTATTCCCCTTCCTACTGTGTGATATAGTTGGAGGAAAAAACCATGTGTGCCAAGGTCACCATGTGCGATAGAGAACACATTATCCACGCCTTGTTAAAAATGACATGGTCCGATACCATACATGGTACACATAATGCACACTTTTAACCAGGCGAATTGTGTGCCAAGTTCAATCGTTAGGAATGAGGTATCACATCACAAACAGATTGTCCGCTCGTATTGTGTGCCATGATTTGCACACTTTTCGTACATAGCACTTGTGTGCAATGAGTAGGTCCATTGCACACGTGTCTATGCGAATTGTGTGTGATTTAGTTCACACGATTACTGAAAATGGTCGTGTGTCTGCACACATGGGTGGATAAGCATAACCATGTGCACACGCATCACCCTCATCTTCTCCCGTGTTCTCTCGACATGTTCCTGCTGGTGGCTTGCCATCCTCATATGCCCACTACACACGCATGGATTAAGCGCCGGCACCTCCGTTCTCATGCGCTCGCTGAGGCTTCCTACGCGTCTCACCTCCTCAGTTCTCTAAAGACCTTCAATCCATCACCCAGCCATAAAAAAAGGAACCGAATCACTCCGGCCACTGACGCATCACACTTGCGGGCGTGCTCCTACTGCTGTGTAGGATCGACGGACAAGCAATTGCGTCTGTTTGGTGACATGCAATTGTGTGTGACTGGTGAAATTGCTCCGGCCACTGACGATGGTGCGACTATAGTTGTGCGCCTGTATGCAGCGCCTAGATGCATGGGCTTGCATGAAAGTATAGTTGTGTCGGCCTGGAAAAGACAAAAATGAAACTAAATGAACAAAAAAGGTGAACATTGATGGGCGTGCAACTGGAATTGTGTGCGGGTGTGCAACTCATATCATCGAGTGAGCTTATAAGATTAGTTTCATGAAAGTGCAGCATGAAAAAAAAGCATAAATGGAATCCGTAATATAAAATGTAAAACATAAGTCAAGAGAGAAAAAGAAAGATTTTTTGTTGTATGAACGCTTGCCTAAAGTCAATTGGCATTGGAGTTAGATGAGACTTTATTAATTCTTATCTAGATGCAGAAAATCTGATTTCTTTTGGGAGACCGTGGGGGTGGTTCACCAAAACGCCGCCTCCATAGTTTTCCCTATTTTCCTTATTTTTTTTCAGAAACTCGGTATTTCTAATTCTAATAGATGCATTTTGAATAACATTGGCAGCAACGTTGCAAATAGATAGTTCTCATAAAGTTGGGGTAATGACATTTTCATAGAATAAACTGCATACTACTAGTTTGGGTGCATATATACGCAAAGGTTCATGTGCGCGCGCGTATGTGTGCACACACGTACATACATCATTAGTCGACACTGCTAATTACTGCAGACTTTGGGGTCGCTGACATCTACTCAGACTCATTGTTGTTGTCGGAGTAGGGTTGAGGTCAAAGTTGGAGTCCAACAGCTCGTCCGTTGCATGGTGCAGGCACTGGCACTCCTCCTAACATGTGATGTCGTCCACTTGCCTGCAGGTGGCAAGCTCTAGCAATCGTTGCTCATCTATTGCGTCAAGAGGGGACAGCTTAGAGCCAATAGCGCTCATCGCCGCGGCGGGCATCCTCATCAGAGACAGTGGGAGCGGCAAAGAATACTGGTTTAGCTCGTATGTCTCATCGATGAGGACAGGGATGTCGTCAAGGACGGGCTCGTATTATAGGGACACATCCTCGTCCTTGGCATCATAGTAGTACGAGCACAGGGCGTACGTGGGGGCCAACGATGGTGCAAGATCCACAGGCACATGGCGAGGATGCCCCACCGCCCTACGCCAGCTGCTAGAGCATGTTCTGCTCCCTGGGGCGGTTGAGCCAATATGAGGCATTGTGACACATGCCAGAGGGGGGGGGGGGGGGGCAAGGGATGCGACAAATGGAAAGGGTTTGTGGCACTGGATCTGGTGGGAGGTGGCTAGGGCTTGGGCGGTGTACTCTTACATGTGTCACTGACAGGCATTTGTAGCAATGGGCAGAGGGTGGCAGGTGTCAGGAAACGGGAAGAGCGAGGATGAAATGTTGGGGTCGCAAGCAACATGCGCAAATGCCATTAATTTGGTAGATTCTTGCTCGTAGGAAAAGGTGTATTTGGGGCCATGTCACTAAACTTGGAAGAATATGAACACAGGAGAAACTCGGAGAACTGGGGACAAACTGAAGAAAACATAGGAGGAAGATAGGGCTAAAACTTCACTCTCACGCGTTGATTGGTTTGGGGCGTGCTGCAAAATAGGCCCCCACATTCTTCAAATACAGAGACTGCTCCCCATCTTTTGGATAATCCTCTAGCCTCCATATTGTTGATACTATAGAGGGAGCAAGGTATGCAACATCCGCTAGAGTTGCTCTAACCTAACATGTCAAGTGTTGGCTTAAAACCAATAGCAATTTGAAAAGACAAAAATGTTATTGTCGTGGCTAGCAACGAGCTAGTACAACTTACTCTTGCTTATATGGACAAACGAATGTGTAGAGGCGGGTGCAAAAAAATAGGGTTCTCTTAATTTATCTTGGTTATTTTATTTTTTATTTTTATATGTACTACTGCATCTGTAAAGAAATATAAGAACATTTAGATCACTAAAGTAGTGATGTAGACGCTCCTATATTTCTTTACATAGGGAGTATATTTTATATGATTGCGACTTTTGGTTAGAGTGGAACCATATGTTAAATAATGATGATGTCATTGATTACGTGACGGTATAATATCATGTGGAGTAGGTGTACGTTCATGCATTGACCAGCAAGTCAAATGAAGGCTGGCTGCTTAAGTGTTTAATATGAGATATAAGATGCTAATCACAGGGCCAAGCTAGGATCATTAGGCCAGTCATTTCCCCCGCCTAGCTAGGTATAAATACATGATGATAAAGGACACATCACTACTAGGGAAAAATCTAGCAGTAGCGCAGATAAAAGGCCTAGCAGTAGCGCGGGTGGGCGCCCTAGTGCTATGGCGTTACAACTAACTTTTAGCAGTAGCGCGTTTTTCCCGCACTACTGATATCTGTAGGTAGCAGTAGCGTTTGTTAGTAAGACATGCTGCTGGTAAGTGCTCGCTGCTGCTAAAATCACTCCCCTCGTTACTACTATTAGTTCCGGGAAAAAATGCTGCATATTTCCTTTGTATTTGTACATCCTTATACAAATTTTGATATAGTAGCAATTAAGAGATTGTTATATCATTATGATCATGTTGAGTTATTATATCATTAGGTGAAAGAAACATGAATTAGATTCATGTGACCAAAAGTTGGATTGGTAGACTAATCCAACTCATCATCATCATAGTCATATGAGAACTAGCTCATCATTCTAGCACAATGTAGCACATAAGTACCTAAGCCCCGCTACTCTCTCGAAGGTAAAATAGCATAAAACATGTAAACCCTTGATTCTCCATTATGGGAGAATACAGATGAACATGTCTCCCATTTGTGCGCTGCGCTTGATGTTGCCCCCAAGTAGTTCTCTATGATCAATCAGAACTTTTTTCCACTCTTTGATTGTGAGGATGACATCTCTTCAATGAATCGTTTATGCACTGCGGTGAATCGTAGGCCTTAGTTGTAAGCTAACAATTCTCATGTCACCTATCATTTGCATAAGACTAGGTATACAATCCGCCGGGAGTTTCTGTTGAAGAACATCATAATAACATACTTAATTAGCAAAATGTAGTTTAGCTTAAGAAAAATATATGCAAAAAATGCACTGGTGACACAATAGGAAAAATCTTACCATGATATCGCGATGGATGTTATCGTAGTTCAACGCATGGACTAGTGGCACATATTGAGAATAACTTGGGAGGGATATGATACTTATTCATCTTAAAAGTCTCAACATCATTAATCCATGAAACAAAATGATTTATCTCCTCGCAAGTTAGCTCAGACCCATAACTGTAGTAGGTTTTGTCTACCACTTTCCGTACATGTTTTGAACAATGGAAATAAGATGTTAACTATTTTTAAATAAACCATATAAATTACTTAATAAATATGTTTGAGAAACTCAGATAGAGGTAGAAGTGGAAGCGTATCAACATCGACCCAAATGTCGATATTATCTTCGTCGATGTCATCTTCAGGATCACCAAGATCGAAGGTGATATGCATACCCTCCTCAAAACCATACGCCTTGCATAGTGCTTCCCAATTCGAGCGACCAAAATGGGAGTAGCTCTCCGCATTGTATAGCTTTACGAAAAAAGCATAACCATGATGGTTCCTGACGTGAACTCTCTTTGTCTCCATATTCTCATGATCTTTGAAATCCATCTTCTCCAAGACATAACGTCTTGCATGGCAGGGGATGCACTAGTCGAATTTTAAAAGACGGAAATTACACGTTGAAGAAGCAGAAGTCATGCTTAATTACGAAAAATGACTTGTCGTCATTGCATACCATTTCAACATCGAAGGTCCCGTCGAGCTTAATTCTAAAGGGTCGACTGTCTTCCGGGTGAGGCATGTCGCACAGACCCTAGTCGTCGCCGCAGTAGTCGCACTCCAGGATCCTATCGTCGTCGTCAGACATTTCCTATGTTCATTCATCACGGGTTGACTATCGGTCTGTCAAGTCTTTTCTTGAAAACTCTCAGCTCACGTGGTCTATATATTCGACCATCGGTGATGGTCGCTCCTCCCTTCATCCCTGAGTGCATTACATCAAAATGTCTAGCACACGGGAACAAAGGATAAGCGACCCCCACGACAACAATCGGGGTTCTTCCTCTCTGACATTTGCGACTGTCGGTGGTGGAAGCTCCTACTTTCATCTGAAAGTGCATTACACCAAAATGTCTAGCACCTTCAAATGAAGAATAAGGTTACCTCATGACAACAGTCGGGATTCTTCTTCTCTCATATATGATGGAGACTCTCCCTCACTGATTTTTTGACTGTCATGTATGGAGCCTCTATGGATTTAAAGTGAACCTGAAATGTCGTTTAATTATCTTTCTAGAAAATCCGGGCCACTCGACATTTCCTACATATTCTAGCACAAGTCATGCCAAAATTCACGGAAAATCCGGCATGACCTTTGCTAAAAAGGACATATCGAGCGTCTGAAATTTGCGGGAATGGAAATTAATCAACACTCTGGCAAAACATAGGACACTCGGAGGTGTTCCCTGCAAACACAGACCACTTGGGCAAGCACTAGTAGTACACAACACTACATATCACATGTCTAAATATCCATCATATTTGAAAGACCTGCATTCAAAATTTTCTATTCCATGCAAATAATCTACATTCTGTTGTATTGAAAGAACATTAAAAACTAGCTTCATCGCATTGTCACGGCTACTCATCTACTACTCTACTCCATCTATCAAAATATCTAAATCATCATCGACAAGGGAATTTGGTTGGTCTCACCTCAAGGTTGGAGGGGGTCGGTGACGAGGACGACGGCGGGGATGATGCAGGGGCTCCTTGATTTTTGCAAAAACAAAATATAAACAAAAACATTATTATCCTGATTTTAGGACTTAGTGAAACCATATAAGCTATCAACTAAACTATATTATGTTGATTCAAAAGACCTACATTTACTAAAAATTTATAAAACTAGTTTTTTTACTAAAAATTTGTATTACCAAATATACCCTATTTCTAACCCTAACAGATATTCATCCATCCATCTATCTATCCAAAGTGTTACTAAAAAAACCTAGTTTAATCCATCTGTCTATCCATCTATCTATCCAAGCATTAAAAAAAACTAATTTCATCCACCCATGCAATGCAGGAGGGAGGGAGGGAGGGAGGGAGGGAGGGAGGGATGGAGGTTGAGGGTCCGAGGGAGGGAGGAGGGACAGGGTCGGAGGGATGAACGGAGGGAGGGATGGAGGTTGAGGGTCCGAGGGAGGGAGGAGGGACAGGGTCGGAGGGATGGAGGGAGGGAGGGATGGAGGAGGGAGGGAGGGATGGCGGAGGGAGCTAGGGAGGGAGAGGGGATGGAGGAGGGAGGACGGTCGGAGGGAGGGAGGGAGACATACCGAGGGGCTACTGCGGCAGCAGCGGGCGGCAATGCGGCGGCGGCGGCGGGCTGGCAGCGGCAGCAACAGGCGGGATGGAGATGAAGAGTGGGGAGGGGAGAGTGAGGGCCGCTCGCGGGTGAAGGTAAGTTAGACTTACCAGTGGCGCGGGACAGAAAAATGCGCTTCTGGTGTCGAATTAGTGGTAGCGCTGGATTTGCCCACCGCTACTACTACTGGTAGCCCCGATCAGTGGCGATGGGACCACTTAGCAGTAGTGCGGCTTAGTTAGCCCGCGCTACTGCTACTTCACAACCTGTAGCACTTGTCCTTGCCCCGCGCTACTACTAAGTAACAGTAGTGCTACTAACTTAGTTGAGGTTGTTACCTAGTCGCATGCAAATAGTTGGTTAGTGCGTGCACGCATCAGATGGATATATGGACGTGTATGTAGGGATTAGCTAGGTTATTTAGTGCATGGCGTTAGTGGCCGATCGTGGCGGCTGGGCAGGGCGTGCGGTATGTGCTAGAGGGAAGCGAGACGAGGAGTAATAGCCGGAGTTAGTCTCCACGCATGTGTATCGCGGTGTGTTGTCGAGCAGTCTGAGCTGAAAGAAAAGAAACGCCGTATGCGTGGTGAGGTGTTCGTCGCCGAGGCATATGTCGACGCAAACATTCGTGTCTTGAGTTCGTATCGAGTTCGCCTCTTCCGTCCGGTGTTCGAGTTGCCGGAGGGCTGCACCAACAAGTTGGGCGTGGGTGGCCTCATGTCGAGTCTCCTAATAGATTTGCATCGTACTTTCCTCTCCCTAAATACAAAATGGTACCATCCATATCCTTCTTATCTCTGTGCACTACATTTCGATGGATAGATGCGAGGAACCATATGAACTAACGGGAGAAAAAAAATCCTTATCAGCCACTCAGTATTCATGTTTATGTTCTAAATAGCTACTAAACATATTTGTGTGTTCATTTCATTCATCTATTTAATTAAGTAATAAGCATCCTTGCCATATAAACAATTTTTAGAAAGTAGTTCACTTTCTTTTCTTCTATTTTTAGTAGCTCAGTGTCCATAACAATAAAAGGCTCACTGGGCAGGAATCACATTATTTGAAATTTCCATACATAATATTACAATGCCGCATGCTGGTATGGCACTTAAAGTTGTGTGTCAACTCTTCATGAGCAGGATCACAATAAGCATGAGGTACAAACCCAAACAGAAAAAATACAAATAAAGATATATATACTACTTTTACGTGTATTATAGACTTCAGTGGCATTTAGTTTAGCAAAACACGTGCTAAACTGGGAGTTTCCGACCTTCAAACGACCACCAAAGGGAGGATTTGCTCCATGATTGCAGGCTATGACTGGTCATCCTGCGAAGGATGAGCTTCATGATGTGATGCGTGTCCTCGGAAATCTTGTAATATCACCACCTCTTTGGAAGTTTTGTCCATGTACGGGTTGGCTAAGCTCACATATAAATAGAACACAGGTAAGCTGTTAGGCATGCTAGAAATGCTTTTTGTTGGTACTATTCGATGTCATTCGCTCAAAAGCTTAGCATGTTGTTTGCGTCTATTCTTGGACTATAAAAACGTATGCTTTAATAAATATGTACAAATAAAATCTTGCTTACATTCTGAGTGTGGATTCCCTGCAATAGCTTGAAGAAATCTTGGCACTGGGGGTATATCTACTTCAACAAAACCTTCCAGATATTTAACAACTTCAGCCATCTTTGGCCGATGAAACTCGTGATCTTGAATGCACCAACAAGCAACCTTGAAAGCTCTTTCCACCTGATTCAAACTGACATCACCACGTAAATTTTGGTCCACCAAACTCCCCACATCACCCTTTTGTAGCTTATTTGCAACTAGCACAGGGAAATAAACATCATCAATATCAGAAGCACTGTTTCCACCTGAGTTTCTTCTTCCTGATATGAGTTCCATCAAAATCATGCCATAGCTGTAGACATCAACTTTTGCTGTAATAACATTTCCGCTGATCCATTCAGGTGCAAGATATCCTATAGTTCCTCTCATTGTTGTGAGAACTCGACTGAAATCCCTTCCAAGAAACTTCGCCATCCCGAAATCTGCTATTTTCGGAATAAATGAAGCATCAAGAAGTATGTTCTCAGGCTTAATATCACAATGTATAATGCAATCCTGGCAACTATCATGCAAGTAGGCCAATCCTCTAGCAACTCCAAGAGCTATCTGAAACCTTATGCTCCATGTCAATTCAATTTCTGTATGATTACTGTCAAATAAATGACAATCCAGAGAACGATTTTGCATGAGTTCATAGACAAGCAACCTACTATCCCCCTCAGTACAAAAGCCAATTAGTTTAACTAAATTGATATGTTGAATGATTCCAATTGACCTCACTTCAGCTCTGAATTGCTTCTCTCCTTGACGAGAACCATCGAGCCTTTTAACTGCTATGGCACAAGAATCATTTAGAAACCCCTTGAATACAGAACCAAAACCACCTGCCCCTAGCTTCTCTGAGAAGTTTTTTGTTGCATGTTGCAAGTCAAGGTATCTGAATAAAGTAATGCCAACACTATCTTCAGGAAAAATCATCCTGTGAGCAGACAACCTCCTTCTTCTCCTAATCATTAACAGAAAGAAGAGTGACAATAGACCAAAAAATGCAAAACTTGCACCAATGGACACTCTAATGATCAACGATCTTCTCTTGTTGTTGTTGTCGTTGTTGTCCAAGCTCGTTTGCACTTCTTTGACAGCAAGGCGAAGGTAAAGAGTGGCTCTGTTACTATTAATAGTGTCGTTGCATTGTTTTTGTATCATATTTATTAACTCACCATTCCAAACAAAGCATTCATTGTTATCATAGGAGTATGCAGTGCAAGTGCAATCTCCTAGACAAACTTGTGCACATCTGTCTGCATTCCTAGCATCCTCTATATTGTTGCCATTATTGGGTAATACAACACATGTAATAGGGTGGAACATGTCTTGTATACTTATGGTATTGTTGATCCCACAATTTAATGGAGTATTTCTCACACAACCTCCTGTTCGTTCATCTAGCTCCCAATCTTTTGGTGATCTAATGGAGAAGCCCTTCATACAGTTGCAGAATGGAAGTGTATAATCATTACAAGTGGTGAAAGGTCCGCAAACATCAAACACATCACACTGGAGCATGGGATGAGCATCGACCATTCTCCAACCCTCTGAGCTTTCAACCCAAATGAGTGACTTTGTTCGACCTGAGACATCTAGCACAGTATGATAGTAAACAAATAACTCATGTGCGCCATATGTGAAGTACTTCTCTTGGTCATTGTTGACAAGTGTAAAATTTATATAGTTTTTGTAGGCCATCATAGCCATCACCGAGGGGAAGTACTGGCCGTTCCATATCCCACTCGACCAATATGGTATGGATGAGTCTCTTAGTGTATATATGAACTGATCTGTACCATTTGGGTCTAACTGGTCGATGTATCTTCCGGGAGCTAGGTCAATGGAATTCTTCCTAGAAACTAGACGACGGTTCAAACCAGTGACTTTGTCCCAACCCAGTTTCATGCCAGGGAGGAGAGTATCAGTGGGGTAGTCAAAGCTCTGCCACAACACATTGGATGAGTTTGAGGAACTCTGCAAGATGAAGTTGCCATTGTTCAATAGCAGTGCGATGGTGTCATTGGTTGTGGCATTTGTTTGGGCAGACCAGATTGTGGATTTGGTGGTTTGGTTCAAGATGACAAGATTGCCATCACCGGTGATTGTTAGCACCGATGAGGCGGGGTCTATGATTGGCTTTTCACCATTGGCGACCCACACTGGAGTTAGCTTGGGGACCTTGTTGAACCATATGCCAAGATACCAGTTGAGGGTGTGTTGGGAGGACTTACTGCCCGTTTGGAAGAAGCCGAGTGCAAACTTGCCGTTGCTGGAGATGATGGTGTTGTTTCCCGCAAGTACTTCGCCGGACGCAAGGGTGTCCATCGCAGCACCACACGCTGAGAGATGCGGTGACAAGAGAATCCCGAGAAGGATTGCGACGAGAGACATGCTGAACAAATGATTGGTGGAGGCTGTATAGTCGGGAGGTTTGGGATGGAAGCTAAAGTTTGTTCAGAAATGAGAGTATAAATAGACTGTGAAGCTCAAAAGATGTTAATGTTGAGGAAAAAAAACTAATACTACTACTACTGGGTGTGTTACGTTCGGTCAATATTCCTAGTGTACTAATTAAACAAGTGTAGTTAATAAATTATGCTTGCCGGCCGGCTGCATGATTACGCAATGCGGCTGCTACGCATACGCTAACCTGTAAGAAGTGATGGCCATAATCAGTTTACCTTCGTTCTATTGGTTATGCGCAGAGCTAGTCGTCTGTATGATTACGCATACCTGAGGCAGCTATGCATCCATATGCTAATCTGTAAGGAGTGATGGCCATAACCAGTGTACCTTCATTCTATTGGTTATGCATAGGGCTAGTCGTCTGTATGATTACGCAGCTATGCATCCATATGTTAACTGTAAGAATGTACAGCTAGCAAATGTTTAGTTTCAGCAGTTGACATGTTCTAGATAATCACAAACAAGTGCAGGAGCCAAACGTCCCAACCTCCAAGTTGTAAATAATAAGTTGTCTAAAAAATAAACCGCCTCCTCAATTTGTTGAGACATTTAAATTAATTATTTCATAACTACATAGTTTAGAAGTCCCGATAAATAAGAGAGGTGGCTTATGAAAAAGCTGGCAAGGAGACGACTTATTTTTAAGCTGTCAAAAGAAATGGCGCTAAGAATGGTGGGCAGCTAACAAGACGGTGCACAATTTATTAGAAGCCTCGATAAATATGGGATCTATACCCCATCCACTGAAGGTTCGAGCTGCAGCGGTCGTTGTGCATGGTGTTCGAGGGAAAAAAAAATCTTGTACGACCGGGTCTTTTTCTCCATCACGTGAGACCCATGTTACCTGATACCACGTGTCAATGCGAATCTCAAAGCACCAGCATCTTCTTCCCCAAATTCTCTTCTCCATTATCTCTGCCTGAAGCAGTGCCGTCTCGAATAGTACTCAAGAAGCCGATTGGAGCGACTGGAGGAGACGAGCTATGAGAAGAAATCTGAGGGCTTGTTTGGATGCTGCCCCTACTCGCCCAACCAATTCGCGGGCACACCAAAAAATTGGCGCATCTTTCAGCCACCAGCAACTCGCCCGTGATTTGGCGTCAAAATGAAATAGCGAAGCTGCGGCAGCCTGGCCATGCCAATTTATTTGTCTAGAACCAAACAGGTGCCCACGCTCTGGTCAATGACCAAGTTTTTGGCTCGGCTGCTGTAGGCTCCCATCCAAACACACCCTGAGAGACGCAAGGCCGACTTGGTGACACTGGTGGAAAAAAGGCCTTTGGTCGCGGTTCGCAACTGCCATTAGTCGCGGTTGCGCAACAATCGACAAATAAGCGACTAAAGCCCCCTCCTTTAGTCGCGGCTGCTTAAGGACCGCGACTAAAGGCCCGTCCACGTGGCGCCAAGCGGCCGTCAAGCGGAGGACCTTTAGTCGCGGTTCTTACGGCCAACCGCGACTAATGGCGGCCACAGGTTTAGGGTTTTCGCCCCCCCCCCCCCCTAACCCTGTTTTCTGTTTAATTTGTATTGTTTTATTTCTTTTGTGCTTTATTTTAATTTTGAAGGAGTTTCATATATTCTACGGTACTACATACATGCATATGAATGTACAATCTCAAATAAATTTGAAATTAGAACCAAAAAGAATTCAAGAGGAATATACAATATATATTCAATATCATCGGATGACAATATACAATTTTGAACAAGTTTCCATACATGATTTAATCCATATAAAGTTCTACGTCCTCGTAATAGTGTTCTCCTTTAGGATGGAGGACTTCCTGCTGAACCATCCAGCTAGTTCCTCTTGAAGTGGTCGGAAGCGAGCTTCTAGACTAAGCATCAACCGGAGGTTATTCCTCTGAGCATTGGTATCACTCGGAACCCGCTCAGAGGTGTATCTCCGGATCCTCTCACAGACATAGTATCCACATAGATTGGTCTCCGGTGGCTGAATATCCCCAGCATTCTTAGGCTTTAACATTTTGAATTCTAGCTCTTTTTGAATTCACCGACCTTTGTATCTACGAACCGTCTCCAAACCCTACGAGGCAAAAGAAAATTAAGTGAACAAGAGAGTTATTAGTTACTTGATATTAGGAAATGAGCGAAATAGGCCGATCGATATAGAGCGCAAATGAATGAAAATAATTACTTCTGCAGCATTCTTCTCATGTCGGCCCAAAGCTTTGGATCCATATTCAGAGAGTCGTGGACGAGACATTACGAGGTGTTAACTTTAATTACTAGCAGAATCCAGTGGAACCTGCGGACACGATACATGCATGACGTCATGCATAACTCATCGATTAGCCGGCCACATACCATGCATGGAGTAAACAAAAAGAGAATTAATGTGCTCAAGACAGAAACACTCACCCAAAATGGTAAGGAAATAGAATATCACTTTTGAGTTCCTGCTTTGTAAGAAACTGCCACAGGTCTGCCTCCACGTCGGTGGGGTGACGGCTCCAACACATATCCATTAACGATGTGTGGGTCAATGAACCCAACATCATGGATGTTCCTTACTCTGCATTCCTTAATCTTCATTCTGCATGTATAATAGCGGACACAACAATATAGTTAGGACATATATATAGTGCAGGCAATATGAACGAGATGGGGTAGAAATTAATAAATCACTTACGTAACGTAGCAACCGATGATAGATTTGTCGAGCTCGCGCAGATTGAAAAGCTGGAACAATTCACTCGGTGCAATTGTTACATAGTAATGTTTGAAGTGATGCTCATGTCTAACTTCCGCATAAATATATTCTTTGGCGTTTTTATTTTTATGTAACCCTTGTACCAATTCAGCAGACCTTTCATTTGGTCGGGTAGATCATTTTCCTGCGCAGGCTCGACGAGAGGCCCATTCTTGACATATGTAATTACTACATCCTTCACGGGCGCCTCATCAAGGCCTAACAGTTCACGAAGAGTAATACCTAAGCTGGCCGCTTGTTCTCGGCACTTTCGTTACGGTCAATCCATGTCTGTCGCAGCTTGTATGATCTCGGGGCATCCGGGCTTCCACTATAAGCGGGCAATCGATTGTTTACTTTGTTCCCCGAGCTGGGCAACTTGTTTCCCGCTTTTTTACTTCGGCCTTCTCCCGCTCTTTGTTCTCCTTGAACATGAGTGCCTGCCTGCGAAGTTCACGTGCATAGTCGTCAGGCAGATTCTTCATGACTTGGGACGGTGTGCTCAAAAATGACTTAGCCCACTTCTTTTGCTCATCGAATATCTTGGCTTGGGCTCGGGCTCTCTTTTCTTCTTGCAGTCCGCCTTCCATTTCTCATAATGAGCAGCTGCGGCCGCGTCGACTTCCTCGGCACTACGTTCCCAAGGCCTTGTGGGGAGAGGCTTCAGTGATGGCTCCGGTACCTTTGTGGTCTTAGGTACATAAGGGTCCGGGTTAATAATCCAGGACTGCTTCTGCTTCTTTGTCGGAGGTGGATTGGGGGGCGGCGTCTGATCACCCGCCGGACGAGGACTGGGGGGCGGCGGCTGATCACCCGCCCGACGTTGTGGACTGGGGGGCGGCGTCGGCTGACGTGACGGAGGTGTAGGTGTACCCCCCCCCCCACCCCCCCCACCACCACCACCGTAGGGGGTGGACTTGTTGTCCTTGGCGCCTCGCTCGAAACTTGATAAACTTCTTTTGCCATAGAATGAAATGGCGCTTGACATCTCCAAGTCTTTTCTCCCCTTGGTGTAGCAATGTCAATCTCCGTGTCCTCAAACCCTTGGACTATGTCCTCCACCGTGACACGAGCATAGCCATCTTGAATGGGGTTGTTGTGGTGGAGTGCTCGAATAAACATGGTAAAGCACTGCCGATGGCTACCTTCATG
Source organism: Aegilops bicornis (assembly GCA_021605145.1). Classification (NCBI taxonomy): domain Eukaryota; kingdom Viridiplantae; phylum Streptophyta; class Magnoliopsida; order Poales; family Poaceae; genus Aegilops; species Aegilops bicornis. The sequence continues at coordinate 1,114,302 of CM038670.1, read as the reverse complement.
GACATGTTCCCGATAGGATAATACAGATGACATTCTTTCATCTCCTTTATATCGCCCACGGGTAGCGAGGAGGCTCGGTGCAGTAATTTCGACCACCGAGGCTCCGGTGCGATAATTTCGACCACCGGAGGCTCCGGTGCGATAATTCGATCGTCGGTGCATCTGCACCAGCCGGTGGGGCCTCCGTGGAAGCCACGCTGCTTCTCCGCTCTTGGCTTCCGAGATCCATTGGATGATCTTCATGCTGCACCCGAGCTGCATCTCTTCGGCTACTAGTACACTCATGGTTTTCTTCATCACATCCATTTCGATGCCAACCGCGCCACAACATCTGATTCCCGATCCATCTTTCTCTTACGGCTTACGTAACCGTCACGGGTCGTAAATCACAGGGAACCCTATTTTCCACGGAATGTGCCCCATGCCTCGTACACGTCCCCTCCGTGTTCAGGATTCCCGAGGGCTTTTGTCGGTAGCGTCGTTCTCTCTGTTGAACTTGATCTTCCCTGTTGAGTATCCTTCATTGAGTCAATAAGGGCTTGGGTGGGTTTAATTAATTTGCCCGGTAAACACACTCCCCTGTCTCCGGGTTCAGCGTTCCCCCATGCCCGTACCACCAGCTTTTGGCCCTTGGGTCCCATCCTCCGTACTGGGCGGATTCCTCGCGCCCTCATCTCGTTCTCCATCTTCTCCAACCTAGGCACCAAAATGCGATACCCTCCTGGCCCCATAACATGATTGTACTCCTTCTTAGCCGCATTTTCCTTATTTTTTTCGATATTTCAATGAACTGCTCCGATTTCTTTTTGCTTCACAAATTCTGGCCAATCATGTTTCAGTTTCTCATATTGTCCTTTGAAATCCGGAGTCTTGTTCTGCTTGACAAAGTCACGGGCTAGATTTTGCTTGAATTTCCGGAATGCGTCGGCCATCTTATGAAGAGCGAACTGTTTGACTAGCCTCCTCCTCTCCTTGTTTTCCTCAATCTTGTTACCCTCCTCATCGAATTTGTTGTATTCGGAGGTAGAACGAAATGTTCCATAAGCTTCTTGAAGCAATCTTTTTGTTCTCTTATCGACAAAAGTGAAACCATCAATTCGTGCCTTCTTTGGCTCATTCCACTCTCGACGGTGATCGAGACGTTGTCTCTAACAATGGCTCCGCATTGCCCGACAAACTTGGTGGCGTTCTTGCGGGGCTCCGGTGACTGCGGTTACTGCCTTGTCGACAACCTCGATGGTGCATGTTTCTCCTTGTTTCATCGTCTTGGTTGCGCCCACGCTTTGACGACGTACTCGATTGTTGACGATCCGCCGAGGGCTAAAATAAGAAAGAGAGTCGCGCGTTAGTGCACACATATTTATTCAAATCAGTTAGTTTGTATCACAAGATGCTCAATGTATATATATACCTCGGCGCCGGAGGTGGTTGCTACTTCCATTTGAAGATCGTCGTTTATCGACGCTTTCTTGACATCTTCTTCTTGTGGCGCCCTTCATCTTCACCGTCAAAGGTTCAGATAAGAAGAGATATCATCTTCTTCTTCTCCGGTCGGCACATATTGAATATCGCCGTTTATGATGCCGAACATATGTGCTTCACCGTCCGGATCATAGTTGTCCATAATCGGGTCAGCTCTATCGTCCGCCATTATGTCGATCCTGAAAACATGTAGTAAAAACAAATTAATTAAGTGAAGAAGGGGGCGGTGGCGGTGGCGGTGGCGAAAGGCGGTGGCAAAAGGAGGCGAGGAAGGGTGGGAGAGGGTGTCGCGGTAGAGCGCGAGCAGGCGGGCAGCAGGCGTCACGGAGAGGGAGGCGAGACAACACACACGGAGAGGGAGGCGAGGACAACAGACAACCACGTCTTCACGGAATGGGCGATATCGGGATGGTCAGGGGGCTTGCCTGGTTGCTCACGGCAAGGAGGGGTCGTTGTCGGCGTAGTCGATCACGAAGCGACATCGGTCTCGGGGTCTACGGAGAAGAGGGGCAATATGATGTGCGGGAGTGACCTAACATATGGCTACACGATAAAGGTGAAGGGGATTCAACCGGAATGTTTTCCGGTTCGGACTAATGTCGGATAGAAGACCGGAGGGAGAATTCCATGTTCAGATAGTTAGAGGCATCTGACATGTATGTGGGTAGCGTATTCGGGTTCGTCTCGTCGTTACGAGCAACTTTCATGTATAAAGTTTTTGATCCGACCTACGGTTTATTTAATATGATTTTTCAAAGTTTTAAACAGTTATTTGGAATTAACAGATTTTAATTAATATATTTTAATATATTTTTAATTAATATATTTTTCCTGCTTTTTTCTTTACATTTCAGGGGCGCGGCCCTGCTTGTCGATGTTGAGGGGCCTAACGGGCGTCTTGGCGTGCGGACTTCAGGGCTCACAGGCGGCCACAGCGCCCACCGGGCGAGCCCAGGCGATGGCCTCGGGCGCTGCCACCGGCGACAAGGAGGCAGCCAGTGGGCGGCGAGGAAGCGGGCGGCACGGACGTGGTCCCGGCGAGGTGCGCGCCGCAGTGAAGAAGGCGAGAGCAGCGACGGGGCTGCGGGCGGAGCGACGGCGGCGGCAATAACAGCCGCAGTGGCACGAGCGGCGACGGGCGCTGGCGGATAACGCGTGGCAAGGCGTGCTCACCGCTGGTGGGCGAGGGCGACAGCGGGCGGCGCCGAGGGCGAGGGCGACGGGCGGGCGGCGTCGAGGGCGACTGACGGCGGGCGGCGCCGAGGGCGCTGCAGAGACGAACAACAGCGATCGAGAAACGGCGGCGTCGAGGGCTTGAATTTATAGCCTCACCCTTTAGTCGCGGTTGGCCACGAGGCCCGCGACTAAAGGTACCTTTAGACGCGGGTCGCCTCGCCCAACCGCGACTAAAGGGGTTTTGGCGATTTTGCGATCCCGCCCCCTTTAGTCGCGGTTGGGCAGGCGACCATGACTTAGGTACCCTTTAGTCGCGGGTCGCCCAACCGCGACTAAAGGCCTTGTCTTGCCCGTGCCGAAAAGTTTAGTCCCACCTCGCTAGTTGAGAGAGCTCGAGAGTGGTTTATAAGCGCTGCTTGCGCCACCCTCTCGAGCTCCTCTCAACTGCAGCTTCGAACCCTAATCATCACTAGCTTTGTGCTGTGGGGCCTACTTGGCCTCCTGCGGGCACGAATCACGCCCATGTAGGGTTTCTAGTCGTATTCAGCCGTGGGGGTCCGATGGCGGCACTATTTTTTCCAGTTTTTTGTTTTGTTTTCTGCATTATTATTTATTTTTGTTGTTTTTTGCTTTATTTTTTAATTCTTTTTGCTTTTAGTTTTAGAAAAATTATAAACTTTCTGTTAGTGCCATTAGTTTTCAAATTTGAAAACACTTTTTATTTTCTTTGTTGCTTTCTTTATTTTATTTTGTTTCTACTTACAACAAAATACTTATTGTTGCTATTTTAGTTTTCTGCATTATTATTTATTTTTTGTTGTTTTTGCTTTATTTTTAATTCTTTTTGCTTTTAGTTTTAGAAAAATTATAAACTTTCTGTTAGTGCCATTAGTTTTCAAATTTGAAAACACTTTTTTGTTTTCTTTGTTGCTTTATTTATTTTATTTTGTTTCTACTTACAACAAAATACTTATTGTTGCTATTTTAGTTTTCTGCATTATTATTTATTTTTTGTTGTTTTTTGCTTTATTTTTAATTCTTTTTGCTTTTAGTTTTAGAAAAATTATAAACTTTCTGTTAGTGCCATTAGTTTTCAAATTTGAAAACACTTTTTTGTTTTCTTTGTTGCTTTATTTATTTTATTTTGTTTCTACTTACAACAAAATACTTATTGTTGCTATTTTAGTTTTCTGCATTATTATTTATTTTTTGTTGTTTTTTGCTTTATTTTTTAATTCTTTTTGCTTTTAGTTTTAGAAAAATTATAAACTTTCTGTTAGTGCCATTAGTTTTCAAATTTGAAAACACTTTTTTGTTTTCTTTGTTGCTTTATTTATTTTATTTTGTTTCTACTTACAACAAAATACTTATTGTTGCTATTTTAGTTTTCTGCATTATTATTTATTTTTGTTGTTTTTTGCTTTATTTTTTAATTCTTTTTTGCTTTTAGTTTTAGAAAAATTATAAACTTTCTGTTAGTGCCATTAGTTTTCAAATTTGAAAACACTTTTTTTTTCTTTGTTGCTTTCTTTATTTTATTTTGTTTCTACTTACAACAAAATACTTATTGTTGCTATTTTAGTTTTCTGCATTATTATTTATTTTTGTTGTTTTTGCTTTATTTGTTAATTCTTTTTGCTTTTAGTTTTAGAAAAATTATAAACTTTCTGTTAGTGCCATTAGTTTTCAAATTTGAAAACACTTTTTTATTTTCTTTGTTGCTTTATTTATTTTATTTTGTTTCTACTTACAACAAAATACTTATTGTTGCTATTTTAGTTTTCTGCATTATTATTTATTTTTTGTTGTTTTTTGCTTTATTTTTTAATTCTTTTTTGCTTTTAGTTTTAGAAAAATTATAAACTTTCTGTTAGTGCCATTAGTTTTCAAATTTGAAAACACTTTTTTGTTTTCTTTGTTGCTTTATTTATTTTATTTTGTTTCTACTTACAACAAAATACTTATTGTTGCTATTTTAGTTTTCTGCATTATTATTTATTTTTTGTTGTTTTTTGCTTTATTTTTTAATTCTTTTTGCTTTTAGTTTTAGAAAAATTATAAACTTTCTGTTAGTGCCATTAGTTTTCAAATTTGAAAACACTTTTTTGCTCCCATTTTTCCGCCATATCTCACTAAATCACTCCAAATTTCATGTATCATCAGTGGTATCTCGAATCATTCAAAATGGACACCAAACACATCACGGGTAATATAATTCACATGATCCATTCAACAAAGTTTGGTACAATAAATTATTACACATCATTTCTTCCCTTGTGTCCCTGCTTGCTTACGATTGTGCCGTATCCATGGAGCATCCTCATCATTTAACTTAATGCTTGGGTCGGTGTTCACTTTGAAGGGCGGAATTTCAGCAAACATATTATAATCTTCTGACATGTCTGTCTTGTCCTCCACTCCCACGATGTTTCTTTTCCCTGAAAGAACAATGTGGTGCTTTGGATCATCGCATGATGTACTGATCGTTTTCTTATCTTTCCGTTTGCTACTCATGTCCTTCACATAGAAAACCTGAGCGACATCTTTCGCTAGGACGAATGGTTCGTCAAGGTAACCAAGATTGTTGAAATCCACCATTGTCATTCCGTATTGCTGGTCCACCTTTACCCCACCTCCTGTTAGCTTGAACCATTTGCACCGGAACAAAGGGACCTTAAAGGAGGGTCCATAGTCAAGTTCCCATATCTCCTCTATGTAACCATAATATGTGACCTCTTGCCCATTCTCGGTTGCTGCATCAAAGCATACACCACTGTTTTGTTTGGTGCTCTTTTATCTTAGGCGATCGTGTAAAATGTATTCCCATTTATCTCGTACCCTTGGAAAGTCGTTATAGTCGAAGATGGTGTCTTGGCCAACATGTACAGCTGATCTACAACATCATTGTCATTCATTAAATGTTTTCTCAACCAACTGCCGAAAGTCTCCATGTGGGCCTTCCTAATCCAGGATTCAGGCTTCCCGGGTTGTCGAACGTAAAATATTCTTGTGTTTCTCAAAATGCACGGAGCCACCAAGCTGGAATTGGTCAAGACAAGTGTGGTGTGCTTGATCAGAGAATGGCCGTCCATACATATCGTTGATTTCATTCCGATCGTGCCTTTTCCACTTAGTCTCCCCTCGTGTCGCGATCGAGGAAGACCAATCGGCTTAAGGTCAGGAACAAAGTCAACACAAAACTCAATTACCTCCTCATTTCCATAGCCCTTGGCGATGCTTCCTTCTGGCCTAGCACGGTTACGAACATATTTCTTTAATACTCCCATGAACCTCTCGAAGGGGAACATATTGTGTAGAAATACAGGACCGAGAACGAAAATCTCTTCGACTAGGTGAACCAGGAGGTGCGTCATAATATTGAAGAAGGATGGCGGGAACACCAACTCAAACTGACAAGACATTGGATCACATCGTTCAGTAACCGTGGTAGAACTTCTGGATTGATTACCTTACGAGAGATTGCATTGAGGAATGCACATAGCTTCACAATGGCTACTCGAACATTTTCGGCAGGAGCCCCTCAAAGCAATCGGAAGCAATTGCGTCATAATCACGTGGCGGTCGTGAGACTTCAGGTTTTGGAACTTTTTCTCCGCCATGTTTATTATTCCCTTTATATTGGGCGAGAATCCAGACGGAACCTTCATACTGCTCGGGCATTCAAAAAGATGACCTTCTCTTCTTTGGTCGGGCGTAGTCGGCACGACCTTGAAACCATTCGGATGCCGGTCATCGTGGTCTTTCAAACGTTGCTTTGGTCCTGCCGTGCTTCCTTTGTATCATTTGTCTTCCCATACACGCCCAAGAAGCTTAGGAGGTTCACGCAAATATTCTTCGTAACGTGCATCACGTCGATTGCAGAGCGGACATCTAGGACTTTCCAATATTCTAGCTCCCGAATATAGATTTCTTCTTCCACATGGCTGCGTGCCCGTCGGCTCCCTTCGAACTGATTGTCCGCGGGACCCTTTCCAAAGATGACTTTCAAATCCTTGACCATATCAAATACCTCAGCACCGGTGCGTTCCGCGAGCTTCGCCGGTGATCTGCCTTGCCGTTGTAATGCTTGCCTTTCTTTCTTCTTTGGATGAATTTTCGGAAGAAATCGACGATGCCCAAGGTACACGTTCTTCTTACAATTTGGCAAATGTACACTTTCAGTCTCATGTAAGCGATGCGTGCATGCATTGTATCCCTTATTTGACAGTCCCGAAAGGTTACTAAGAGCAGGCCAATCGTTGATGGTTACGTAAAAGCAACGCCAGAGGTCAAATTCCTCTTGTTTGTGCTCATCCCTCACACGGACACCCACCCACAGCTGTAAAAGTTCATCAACTAATGGCCTTAGGTACACATCGATGTCGTTGCCGGGTTGCTTCGGACCTTGGATGAGCACTGGCATCATAATGAACTTCCGCTTCATGCACAACCAAGGAGGAAGGTTGTAGATGCATAGAGTCACGGGCAGTGCTATGGCTGGAGCTCGCCGCCAAAAGGATTCATGACATCCGTGCTTAGAGCAAATCTTATGTTCCTTGCGTCGGCTGCAAAATCTTTGAACCATCTGTCGATCTTTCTCCATTGCGTTCCATCTGCGGTGTGTCTCAACTCCCGTCCGACTTACGGTCCTCTTTGTGCCATCGCAACAACTTGGCATGCTCTTTGTTCCTGAGCAGACGTTTCAACCGTGGTATTATAGGAGCATACCACATCACCTTGGCGGGAACCCTCTTCCCGGGTTTCGGCCCTCAACATCGTCACCGGGGTCATCGCATCGATCTTATAACGCAATGCAGGTGCATACCGGGCATTCATTCAAATTCTCGTATTCACCGCGGTAGAGGATGCGATCGTTGATGCATGCATGTATCTTGAACCTCTAAACCTAGAGGGCAGACAACCTTCTTTGCTTCAGACGTCTTTGGCGGGCAACTCGTTATCCTTTGGAAACATATTCTTCAACATTTTGCAAGTTTTCAAATGCCGAGTCAGCTACACCTGCCTCGCCTTCCATTTCAGCAAATCCGATTAGCAGCCCAGCTTTTGAGACCATCATCGCATCCGGGTACAGCGCCTTTCTGTGATCCTCTAACATGCGATCCAAATTCTCCCTCTCCTTTTCAGTTTAGCGGCGTCTCCGTGCATCAGCAATGGTCCGACCAAGATCATCAAAGTGATCATCACGTGCCTCTTCTTCACCTTCCCCTTCACCTTCAGCATCCTCCATGAAAGTATCACAGAAATGAGCAAGATAGCTTTCATCGATGAAATCATCCCCTTCTTCATCTTCTTCCATTATAACCCCTCTTTCTCCATGCTTGGTCCAACAATTATAGCTTGGCATGAAACCCTTCAAGCAGATGCATGTGAACAACTCTTGAGGAAGAGTAACCCTTCTCATTCTTACAGATAACACATGGACAGATAACAAAACCCCCGCTTGTTCGCATTAGCCACTACGAGGAAATCTTTCAAACCCGTAGTGAACTCACCGGAGAGTCGGTTACCGTACATCCATTGCCGATTCATCTGCATTATTATAATATAAAATATATAATTAACCATCATGCATTTGTTAAACTAACTAGCTACAAACAATATAAATTAAACAATGAACTACACACATGCATATTTTATCAATGACACATCAAAGGTTCATCAAGTTGCTAACCGCGATCGAGGAGTGTGGCTCCAACACTTCATGTCATGTTTGTTTCATGCTCTTGGGGCATTTCATCAAACACCTTATGTGCATAAGAGGAACCAAAAGCAAACCTACACCCACTTGTGAAGAGAATGGCTCCAAATGGCTAAGTGTTGGCTGCTGGATGGGTATATATAGGAGGAGGCTTTAGTTGCGGTTGGCACGGCAAACCGTGACTAAAGGTCCCCGACGGCCTTTAGTCGGGGTTGTCCCGCCCACCCGCGACTAAAGCCCCTCACGTGCACCAGCTGACCACCGAGCGCCCTGGGCCCAGGCCTTTGGTCGCGGTTCACCTCCAGAACCGCGACTAAAGGTCCCATTAGTCGCGGTTCCTACAGCTTCGCGACTTATGGGGCTGGACGGAAGCCTGTTTTTCCACCAGTGTGAGCGCCCGGTACCAGAAGGGTAACTGTAGATCGTGGTATCTGTTTCTTTTCCGGTGAAGTCGAGGCTGTCGAGGCGGTGGTGTCGATGTGCCGGACCCGCATGCCATCTCAGTGAGGTGATCATCTTTCTCCGAGACGTTGTGCACTGCCAGCTCATTGGTGGAGTCGTGGCAAAGTGTTTTCATGCATTGTGCAAAGCTGCTGATGTTAGAAACCTTCTTTCCTTCCGTTGACAATCTAGATACTGTGTTAATAGGTTTCGGTAAAGAAAATCACGACAAAAAACTGGAAAAACAGGATGTAGAAAAACCGAGCTAGAACCACGGGTTTTCCCCTTTCTAAGCGACACAGATGTGCCTTTCGCAAAAAGAAATTTGTGCCTCCACAAAAAGCAAATCTATGCCTCTCGCAGAAGCAAACATGTGCCTTCACGAGAAGCAAAATTGTGCCTTCACAAGAAGCAAAAATGTTGTGCTTCTTGCGGAAGCAAAGCAAACATGTGCCTCCACGAAATGAAAATCTATGCCTCTCGCGGAAACAAACTTGTGCCTCTTGAAGAAGTAAAAAATCAATATTTTTTCTCTTTCCGAGAAGCATCGCTATGCTTCTCGCGGAAGAAAACATGTGCCTCCAAGGAAAACAAATATATACTTCTCGCGGAAGAAGAAAAAAATGCATTTTTTTTCATTTCCGAGAGGCACAGCTGGCCGCTCACGGAAGCAAATATTTATCTCCACAGGAAGAAAATTTATGCCTTTCCCGGAAGAAAAGAAAAAAGAAAATGTGTTTTACACACAATTTTTTTCTCCAAACAAAAAGCAAAAAGAAATCTGAAAAATCATCTAAAACCCGAAAACGCGTAAAGATAAATAAAAACAAAATAAAAATTCGAGGGAGCGTCCAGCACATGACACATGGCGGTGGTCGAGAGCGCGTCAAGTCAGCATCTCTAACAGACCCCTTAAAACGCACAAAACTGTAAAATAACCATCAGTTTACAGTTTTAGACAAAAAAAGCGACCCAAATAGAATCCATAAATGACCCCGACCTGTAAAAAAAAATGAAAGGGCGCGGAAAACATCACTACCAAACCTGTGAAAATAAGGATTTCACAGCCAACCCGAAAGGCCCTGTATATGCGAAACACAGTTGGCGGGAGTCCAACTGCCATCGGAGTCTTCATGGCTCGCTCCAGGGCACCGCCCCGTCCGTCCCCGGCGGCCGCGCTGCTCATCCGAGCCGCCGCCCCGTCCGTCCCTGGCCACCGCACTGCTCATCCGGGCTGCCGGACGTCCGTCCCGGCCACCACGCTGCTCATTCGGGCCGCCTCCCGTCCGTCCCCGGCGGGACGACGTGTACGCGCAGGTGTGGGAGCCCGCTGCCAGCTACGTCGCGAGATGGAGCGCCTCTCCGCCAAGGAGTCCCTCCTCCTCGCCGTGAGCCTCTCCCACCTCGTCCCCTGTTCCCCTTCGTCGCAGGACGAATGGCTAATTGGCTACAGCCTGCGCGTACTGCTCTTGGTCCTGGTCAACAGACGAATGGCTACGGCCTGCTCGTACTACGGCCAGTGCAGGTTAAGCTGAGGCGTTTGATTACTAGCTTCTCAACCTGCCAATTCTTCTCGGGCACGCTCAATTTTGCACCTCATCCGTCCTCTCGTATCGGTGGATTTATTTGGGACGGAGGTGGAGATCGGAACGGCGTGAGTAAGAGGACGGAGGTATATTCAGAGACTATTCTTTTTTACGGGTTGATAATACAGGCTATGTTCGGCCGAAGCTAAAATCGGCTCTTATAATGCATTTTTCTCGGCCCGTAAAACATTTATACGGGTCATAGTTTTAAGGAGTCTGCTAGAGATGCTCTTAGTTGATCCCCTACTTACCGCATGAGGCGGTGCGAAGCCATCAATCACAACCACACGTGGCGGTGGTTGAGAGCGCACCAACTTGTTCATGAATTTGGAAATATGTCTTGCGTTTCAAAAAGTTCATAAATTTGAAACGCGCACCCACCCTCGCTCGCTAGATAAACAAATCATGGATTTTAAAAAGAAATCATGGATATTTGAAAATATCCACAAAATCTAAAAAAACAATCATGAATTTTGGAAAATGTTAATTATTTTGAATAAATCATAAATTTAAAACTGCATTCAGAAATGAATATTGTTCTAGAATTTTTAAAATATTTATGAAATTTAAAAATTGTTCATTTTTTTAATAATGTTCACAAAATTTACACGTATGTGTTGAAGGGATTATGGAATTTTCTTATCAGTACAGGACAGTGAAGTATTTGTAGCTGTCGAGACCTCGATATCTCATTTATTTAAGGCTAACATGTTCTACATCAACCAATATTGCACTTGCAGCATCTAGATGGAACAAAAAATATATGAGTTGAGAACCAACCCTATGGTAGAGTTGTTACTCCCAACGTTATGGCACGAGCCTGAGTAAAATATGTCCCCCAGAAGGATTATGGTAGAGTTATCACAGTTTAGGATAAATATATGTCCCTCCATGTGTAGCTGAAAGAAAACCATGCCTATTATTATGGTATTTTGTGTTTTATCAAAGCAAAAAACATGATTATTATTTAAGTAGCACCTGCACATGGAGGCACTAGTTTTTTCTTTTCTTTTTTTGTGGGAAAAGAGAGGCACTAGTTTCTTTCCCGAAGAGGAATGCAAGGCACTATTATGGTTTTTCATTTTTTGAGAATACTAGTGTCTATTATTAGCAGCAAGGTTTTTAGTCTATTATGCAGCAGCTTTTATTTTTTAGGGGATGAGAGCAGCTTTTTTTTTTTTTGAGGGTAAGCTATTTATTAGTATTGTTTTCTTAACAGGTGAAAATGGGAGCAGCCGGCCAAGCCCATGGACCCGGGCCCTTCAACAGTGGCCCACTATCGAACACACTATTCCTTCCTCCTCTGCTCTGCTTTGCTCCCCACCACGGCGGCGACGGCGACGGCGACGGCGAGGAGACGCCCAACGGCGGGCAAAGGCGAAGGTACGTCGACTTCAAGCTGCTATTCCCCCTGCCGACATGCTCGCCCCGCCCTCTCCTCCGTCCGGTGGAAGCAAGCGCCACCCACAAGGTAACCTCTCGTCTGCTCTGCCCGCGCCCTGCCCTACAGGTGCTTGCGTTTATTCCCACCAGGCCAGGTTCCTTCCACTGTGACCTAGCTAGTTCGAGTACCATGGTCACCAACCAACCAACCACTTGCCGACCGCGTGCGTGCACGCTTGTTTGCATCAGTGGAATCGCAGCTGTCTCGGTCGCTCGTTCACATGGCATGTCCTTGTGTTGTGCCGGCCATCGCCTTGAAGACCGCAACCCACCAGCACGCGCAGACCCGCAGCCTAGCTTTGCATGTCTTTACTCTTGGATTTACTTCACATGACGGGATGCTATTAGTTCGGTTTATCAGATTCATTGGGAGCAATGTGCAGATGGACATACGCATGCATCTTTGGCTGAAGCAAATCACTGTCCTGTCCGCCCTCAGCATGAACACTTGTTCAGGTGCACCACAACTGAGGCTCCTTCAGTTCACCAGCACCAGTATGTTAGTAGACACGTCGATACTGAAGAAGCCCATGCGCTTGCCAAACCAAATGTGATGCTGCTCTCTCTTGATCTCACCCTCTCATATCGTATCAACTACAGGCATACCTTCATAGGCTCTGTTTTTTATGGAATGGTAAAATCTTATAGATATACTCCCTCCGTTTCTAAATATAGGTCTTTATAGAGATTTCAACAAGTGACTGCATACGAAACAAAATGAGTGAATCTACATTCTAAAATATGTCTATATACATCCGTATGTGGTAGTTCATTTGAAATCTCTAAAAAGACTTATATTTAGGAACGGAGGGAGTAGATTACATTAATGGTAGTAGAACATCTGTCGACCAGAGCCTTGGCCTCACGAGTCAAAAATACTCGTTTTATTTTTTCAACAAGACCAGCAAGCCTCTCCATGATGTGTACACAGTATATTGCCCGTGCATTGCAACGGGAGATACACTGTTAAAGCCTTATCATGTTAGTGGTCCGCCTCATAAGTTTAAACATAACTTCCACATATCAGATATTTCCAAATTTCATAATGACCTTTGGACCTCAATGCACTTGTACACATGCCAAAGTTGATGTGCCTCTGTATATATTACAAACAATCCAACTTGTCCCAACAACAGCTAGCTAACCTAACACGCCAACGCGCTGTCTTAAAATCAATACAAATTTGAGAAGACAAAAATATCGGTGTCATCATTGCAGCTAGCAACAAAGTACTAACAACCTCCTCTTGTTTATATGGACCAATCAATGTGTAGCGGTGACTGCAAAATACAGGAATGGTACATGTATCAGACCAAGTCTTGGTACCCTTGTCTTAATTTATCTTTTGTTATTTTACCTTATATTTTGTTATGTATATATTATTATGTATGATGTCCACTTGGTTAGAGTTAAACAAATGATGTCATTGGTTAGGTGATGGTATCATGTGGAGTAGGTATACATTCATGCATCCACCAGGAAACCAATGAAGGCTGGCAGTTCAGTATTGAATGTAATTAGATAAATACAGAGCCAATTGGGTCCTCACCCATTTCCCCCCGCCTAGCTAGGTAGCTACCGACAACTTAAATTAGTTCCCTATAAGCATAAATTGATGAAGATAAACTCTTCACTAAGTTAGTGCTCTTTATCCAATTGTAGTTTTGAGCAAATAACTACATGCAGTACAATTCTACTTTGGAACCTTCTCTACGCTCGACGATGTAACCAAGTACTACCTCCGTCCTGGTTTATAGGTCCCTTTTGTAGTTTGTGCCCAATTTTAACTAAAGATTTAACTAACAAAATGTTAATGCATGTCAAGAAAAATTATCTTATTGGATTCGTATTTGAACATAGTTTTCAAAAATATAATGTTTAGTGACATGTGTGAACATTTTGTTAGTTTAATCTATGGTCAAAATTATGCACAAAATACAATGGGGACCAATAAACCCGGACGGAGGTAGTAGCAAGCTATCTCCATGTGCTCATTGCCACCAACTGTCGCTTGTTTTCTTCTTCCCTGAAGACAATTTCTGCCGTCCTCGCCAACAAGGAGAAAGAGAGAAGGGAGTAAAGTATGCTCGCTATGGAGACTTGAAACTCTGGCTTCCTTTAAAATTATCTAACCACGTTCATTCACATGGCATTTCGTTCTCCCAGCGCTGTGAAGGACGCAATGTCACCGGCGCGAGGTTACAGCCTAGTCAAGTTCTTATAGTGTTTTCCTCCACAGGATGCTTTGCTGGTAGCGATTAGTTCAATTGATTATACCGGTGGGAGATGTAAAAAAAAGTAGAAAGCCTTCATTTACCATCCCCAAGTCTTGGTGCCCCTTGTTTTAATCTGATGTAGGGGCTCCATACAATAAAAGAGCTCTATCTCTAGCTGATGACAGCCCCTTACACAGCTACTGAACCACACCAGATCCATTTGGGGGCATTACTGGAATTACAGCCATTCGTCGGACATCTCTCTATGTGTCTGTATATGCAAGATGTTCCTGCAGGCCTCCTGTCGACTCAACAATCAACACAACCCTTTTGCAGCTAGCTAAGGCAGGTGACATCCATCACCAGCAGACACCCAGGATCCTCCAGCACCTCGAGCGCACGTCAAGGTACATACTCCCCTCCTTTAATTTGCAGCTAGCAACAGCATCCTATAATCTCCAGAATTATTTGGTGGACATGATTGGTGATGGAAAATGCATGTATTGATGAATCAATTCCTTTTGATTCCTGAAGCAGGTGCAGCACGTTGTTTATCCCTGCATCAGAACAGAGGATGGCCGACGTGGCCCTCAGCGCGGCACAATGGGTGGTGTCCAAGGCGCTAGCCCCCGTCGCGGATGGTGTGCTCGAGGCTTGGGCAGCCAGCAGGAACTTTGGTCCCAATATCGAGGCTCTCAGGATGGAACTGCTGCTCGTGCAGGCGACGCTCGAAAATGCTGCCTGCAAGGAGCTAGGCGCGGCCATGGAGACATTGCTGCAGAAGCTGCGGGACTCGGCGCACAATGCTGAAGACTTGTTGGACGAGCTGGACTACTTCCGCATCCACGACGTGCTCCACGGCACGTATGATGCTGCCAACCAACACGGCGATGGTGGCGTCTACGACCTCGCCCTCAATGCTCGCCATACCGCCAAAGCTGTTGGCAAACTTGTCAGCTGTTGCCCTTGGCAGCGTGCTAAACGCCAGCGGTGGTCACACGGCGATTCCTCCTTGGCACCAGAAGCTAATCAGAAGGTCAGCGGATGCATGCCCAAGCTCGGTAAACTACTCCCTTGCTCATCTTCTGCACATCCACATGTTCGTGATGAAAACCGTGGCAATGCACAAGAAAGACAAAAGCCTGAGTTTAATAGGGTAGATTTCTCTCAAAAGATAAAGGACATTGTAGAGAAACTGCAGCCTGTGCGTAAGAATGTTAACGACCTTCTGCATGGTTGTGGCCTTAGAACTGTCCCCAACATTGCCCAGAGTCGGTCCATCACCAAAGGCCGAATTATTGAGCCAAAATTGTATGGAAGGGACGATGTCATGAATAGCATCATACATGATATCACCAAGGGTCAGTATTGTGACAAGGGTTTAACTGTGCTGCCAGTTGTAGGCCCGGGGGGGATGGGGAAGACAACTATGATGCAACACATATATCGCAACCAACAAGTGCAAAATCATTTTCCAATCAAGATTTGGATATGTGTGTCATTCAATTTCAATCTGGATAAGGTGCTAGATCAGATTAAAACATGTACCCCTGCAGATTTAAATGAAAAAGAGGGTAGTACAACTGAAGAGCTGATTGAACAAAGATTAAAATCTGAAAGGTTCTTACTTGTATTGGATGATATATGGAAAATTAGTGATACGGAAGACTGGAAAAAATTGTTGTCAGTACTCAATCAATCAGAAAAAAAGGGTTGTGTGATACTAATCACAACTCGGTTTCAAGCAATAGCACAGAAGGTTAAAACTGTTGACCAGTCAATAGAATTGAGCGGTTTAGAATCTGAAGAGTTTAAGAAGTTATTCCTTGCATTCATCTTTGGCGGTGAGCAATGTACAAGGGATAAACATTTTTTGCTTGAGACTGGGGATAAGATAATTGCAAAACTAAAAGGCTCCCCTCTTGCAGCAAAAACTGTTGGTAGATTGCTGAGTAAAGAACTTAATTTGCGGCACTGGAAAGGGGTCCTAAAAAGTAAAGAATGGGAGAAGCAGAGTGATAACAATGATGTTATGCCAGCCCTGAGGCTCAGCTACGATTTTCTCCCTTTCCATCTGCAACAATGTTTTTCCTATTCTGCATTGTTTCCAGAAGATTACTATTTCAGAAGTCATGAACTCATCAACTTGTGGATTGGACTAGATATTTTGATACCCAATGGCCACAACCAAACATTTGAAGACATAGGTCTGAGCAATTTAAATGAGTTAATCATCCATGGATTTTTCAGAGAAGAGAAAACTGATGCAGGTGTGTGTTATGTTATGCATGACCTACTGCATGATTTGGCATTGAAGGTTGCATCGCATAATTGTCTTAGTTTATGTCTCTCTGATGTTGGATCGGTAGAAATTCATCCATCCACCCGTCATTTGTCTGTAAGCTTTGATGACTTACATGACTATAGTCCAGTGGCTGGTAAAAAATTTAAGAGTGATTTGGAAGAACTGAAGAGAAGATTGAAGGTTGAACATTTGCAAAGTTTGATGTTATTTGGAGAAATGGATGAAAGTTTTGCCAAGATTTTTGGTGATTTGTTTAGGGAAGCAAACGCTCTTCGTGTTCTTCATTTGCCTAACATGCTATGTCCTGTGGAGTCCATGATACATAACTTTCGAGAACTTGTCCACCTGCGATGCCTATGTCTAGGGACATGGAAGAGAGATATGTATTTACCACCTAACATCTCTAAACTTTATCATTTAAGGATTCTAGATCTTGAGTCCTGGGATGGCAGTCGTGATTTGCCTGAAGACATGAGCAACCTTGCCAAACTGTGCCATTTTTATACCCCAAGTGATGGTGAGCTTCATTTTGATATTTGTAATGTGGGAAAACTTATTTTCTTAGAAGAGTTAAAGGTGTTTCTAGTCAATAAAAGATTTGAAGGATTTGAACCAAGGCAACTAGAGCCATTGACCAAGCTAAAGAAACTTGGAATCTATAACATTGAGAAAGTGCATACAAAAGAAGAAGCAATTCAGGCAAACCTAAAAGGGAAAACCTACTTGAGTAGGTTAACATTAGATTGGGATATTAAGAGATCTAATGTCGAGCCTAGTGTGGAAGCATTAGTTCTTGAGAACCTTCAACCAGCTGCAGATCTTCAAGAGTTGTGCATTAGAGGGCACGGAGGTCCTTGTTGTCCAACATGGCTGGGTGATGAGTTTGGTGTTGAAGCCCTACAATCTCTTTATCTTTATGGTGTATCTTGGGAAGTTTTCCCTTCTTTAGGCAAGGCATGCGATCTTCGTGAACTAAGGCTTGAACATATTGCCGGACTAAAGGAGTTCACTATAGTGGAAAGCTTTTGCATGCTAATAAAGCTTGAACTCATTGGCCTAGGAAGTTTTGAAAAATGGGTTTACTCAGCTGAACAAGGTGCAGACTTGTTGCCACATGAAGCTCATATGTTCTCTTCTTTGCAAGTGCTAATTATTAGAGATTGCCCGAAATTCCTGGGGTTGCCTTTTTCCAACCACATTGTTTCCCCAGATTGGTTTCCCAGACTACAAGAGCTTGAGATATTGAACTGTGTCCACAATTCTTGTCAGTGATTCCCATCTCTTGGATTGAAAGCCTGCGCTGTGTCACGATGAAATGTGTAAATCTTCTAGAGGACTTTGCATACTCAAAATCATCCGATGGAGTAAAATTGTCAATTATTGGAAAGGGTGATCTGCATAGTTTAGACCAAGTGTTAGGTTTCAATAAAGAAACAGGTCTTGAGAAGCTGATGACACTCCAATGCCCACCTCTGGAGTTAAATCACCTTCGGATGCTAACCTCGCTAAAGACATTGATTGTGGAACATTCAGATGGTCTGGTTGGTCCACTAGGAGGTCAGGATGATGTGGAATGGCAGCTCCCTGTTGAGCATATCAAGATAAATGGCCTAAATGGTAGCAGTGGGAAGGAATTGACAGAGCTTCTTCCCCACTTTCCAAAGCTCTCCAAATTGGAAATATGGAAGTGTAAAAATATAAAACAGCTGGTAGTTGGGATGGATCTGCAACAAA
The DNA here is from genome assembly GCA_021605145.1 of Aegilops bicornis. NCBI lineage: Eukaryota > Viridiplantae > Streptophyta > Magnoliopsida > Poales > Poaceae > Aegilops > Aegilops bicornis. Next base: position 1,096,200 of record CM038670.1, on the reverse strand, counting down.
CAACATCAGCAGCATCAGAAGAGCAAGAGGATGACGGGGTGCTACTCTTTCCAGCTCATCTCTTTGACTCACTACGGGAACTGGACATCTATGAGTGCCCAGAGCTGGTCCTGGTGGACCCACCAACTCTTGTTCCTGGAGCAGTATTCCAAGCCTTGCAATTCCTCCAAGGATTAAGCATAAAATATTGTCCAAAGTTTTTATCCACCTTTCCGTTTTCCCATCATATTTTTCCTTCCTCGCTGCAGTTCCTGGAGCTTTCGGGTGTGGAAGGCATGGGGACACTGGAGCCGCTCTCAAACCTCTCCAGTCTTACCAGATTAGAATTGTGGAATTGTGGGGAGAATCTGAAAGGTCAGGGCTTGCGGTCTCTCCTTACTACCGGGGGCCAGCTCAAAAAATTGTCAGTCTTTTGCAGTCCTAAATTCTTTAATTGTTGGAATTGCAATCCTGGATGGGCTTTGGAGGATGTTGAAGGAGAAGAGCAGCAGACACATCCTATTTTATGCACATTGCGGGTGCTCTGCACGGATGACATAGCAGGATTTGTTGATGCACCCATCTACAGCTTCCTCTCTTCCTCCCTCACCGAGTTGGAACTTCGTGGGTATGGGTATGAGGGGATGGAGCGCTTCAGCAAGGAGCAAGAGGACGCCCTTCAGCTCCTCTCCTCCCTCCAGAAACTTGAGCTTAGGAGTTTCCACGATCTTCAGCAGCTCCCTGATGGGCTTTGCAACCTTACCAGCCTCAGTATATTATCAATCAGGTATTGTCCTGCCATCTCGTCATTGGCAAATGATAACCTGCCCAAATCACTGCAAGAGCTAGATATCAGAGACTGCCACAACCAGGAGCTAAAAGAGCAGCGTAGGGGTTTAGTGGAAACCGTCCCCAAAATCGAACTGCTAGACTGATCCAAGGTAACACAAACATGCTTTCTTTAATTTTTCCACTTTGCCCATTTCCTGCTTAATAAAATTGTGCTGTGCAGGACTCTGCCTTGGAGTTCCCTTGTACATTCTTCTAGGCTTGTAGAGCTATTTCCATACTACTCACTTGCCACATGCATGACATGAGGGTGTTGTGGCGGCCGTCTTATTTCCTGTCTAGAAATCTGGTGAGTACATCTAAACTGGAACCTTACTCTTGCTTAATTATACGAACTTAAACTCGCCGCAAAAAATATATATACTCTTGTACTCCTGTCATAGCAGATTTACATTTTCTTCTCATTTTCACAATGATAGTGAAAGTATTTAAGATATTTTTCTCAACACCCCTGGTTTCTCCCCAAGTCGAGAAAACCAACATCATATCAGCCAATGACCACAATTTGTTTTGCCTTCTCTGTGCAGGTGCTCATTCGGTCTTATAGGCTTATTCGTTTTTCCATTTAAATTTGAATTACTGTCATTCATCAAGACATGGTAGTCTACTTGCTTATTTTGGGTGTCACAATCAAAATATCACTTGGGCATAAGTACGGAATAAATGAGACTTTGGGGGCTGAGATACTTAAGGTTATCAAATTTTTCTATACTCCTACATTGCTATCAGTGCCTGGTGTTCCTGCATTCCTTATTTTTGTTGTCTTGCTGCTCAGGTGTTCTTCTGTTTGCTTGGTAGGGTTGTAGCTACTCGTGTTCACATTTTCTTCCAAAGCTCGTGAAGACTTGATGGTATATATATAAGATCTTGACAAGGATAGCCTGCAACGTGTTACAGTGCAGGTAACGCATATTCGTCTGAAACTGTGAATTTGTGCAACGCGTATAAGCCCTGAAGGCATATTCGTTCTGAAACTATGAATTTGTGCAAGGCGTTGAAGTACAGGTAATGCATTGCAAGTCATGTGCAATTTTGAAACTGCAAAACCCCATTAAAGCACTTAAGTAAACACCCGTCAAAAATGTTTTTGAAGCACTAATTTGTTCTACCTTTTTATGTTTCCATCACCATCCGATACAAAATAAGGGAATTTGTTCTGAGCAGTCCACACTTCACAATGAATCAGGATGTTGATTAATTCCAAGGATTTACTTGCTGCCCCCAACTGTGTACATGCAGAACTTGCCTGACCAGTGAGATGGATGGAACTGTAAGTGCCTCTCTCTTTTATCCCACTCTAACCAAAGAAGACAAGGCATGGTTCTGTTTTTACTCTGCAAAATTAAGCCTCTTTCCATGATTCTGTAATTCTATCTGGTGTTTATCAGTGTATGATTTGAACTTTTACCTTTTAGGTTTCACTCTCTTTACCATACTCAGTTGTCAGTTCTAGACAAGCTACTCTCTTTTCATGAGATTCTATGACTACATATACAACAGCATAGGCAAGTCATCACGCGACACATAGGTATGAAAACTCACCCGAAGACAAAGAGAAAGAAGTGAATGCGGTTCCCCCAATATGTCTCTAAGCCGTACGCCTCCAATAACGTGGCATGTATTGTGGCTCTGCATGGTGCTGACATGGGCATGTGGTACTTCCTAGTTCACGGCTGAGATGAATACCATGAAGAAACTCAGGATCCACACATGGGTGATGGGTCATACCAAGATACAGCTTCCATGTAAGAATTATGGTAAGTTCACAAGACACTGTTAACGGAAAAAATAGAGAATTAACTGGGAGAAGGAAGCAGTTAAATAGCCTGATTGTAAAATGCCATATGTGAAGCTGACAGGAAAGGGGCCAAAGTTGGTGGTCTTGGACTCCTGACTCAGGTGTGTGTTTCTTGAGCTGTTCAAACTTCATACTACTCTTTATCATCAGTTGGCATGATCATGATGTAGCTACTGTTTGTCAAACTGCATGTGTTTAACTGCAGGACAGGTGTGAGTAACTGCAGAAGGTCTGGATGCCGCTGAACAGGTGAGGGTACCGGAAGGAACACACCTGAAACGTTCATCCGTGCGAGGTAAGAAGGTTGTGAACTGCAGGACATACACTAGCTCACAGGAGGTTATCAGGTTAACTGAATTCAAACTGTTTCAGAATCGGCTGCCGAGGTGGGTGATGGATTGGCTTGCAACAAGTCAGACAGAGTAATAGTTCTGCAGTTACAGATGCGTTATGCTTGCTGGAGCCATGCCAACAGAGCCATGCGGAGGTGGTGTAGATGAAACCAGTCGCCTTGTGACGTCGCTCAGACTGACTTAAATCGCTGTGATGGTTAGTATTTCCTTCATTCAGTATTTAGTAATAATGCAAAGTACTCTGTCCCTGGGCGGCGGAGCCGTGCCAAGTGCTGACACATTTCGTTTACTGCTGCTTTGCCAGGCCTCGTGCCCACTGTGCCCAAGCTATCTGGCTGGCAGGACTGAAACCAGCCATTCTTCCTTCACTCACCACAGAGAGTCATAATAATCTTGGAATATATGTACGCCATTGTTGTTGGCTTTACGAGGTGATGAGAAGATGATTGAGGGCGATGATTGACAAACCGTGCTTCATTTGGATCATACCCGTCTGGTGGAAGATGTGCCTGCCTTCGTTGCTGGCGTGCATCTCTAGTCTAGCACTCATGTTGGTGTGTTTCTTGTTACGGCGTCAGTGTGTGTGCACCATGTTTGTAAGAATTAATGGCATTTGGGGGCTGGTTAATTCAAATTTCCCCGAGTGTTGTTGCTCGGTCGCAAAAAAAGCTGAGCTTGATTAATCTCAACGATGCAAAGGTTGGCTGGAGATTTATTCCATTCTTTGCATCCAGAAAAAATATTGTAAAATGTGGAGTTCTATTAGACGGAGAGTTTGGATTTTACCTGATGATGAAATATGAGTTGCAGCGCACCGGGTGTGGTGCATAACAATGCCAAGACAAAGGTTGGCTCGATGGTTAGTATATATTGTGCTCATTCAGTATCAGTGTGTGTATGGCAAAGTATTTTTACCCTGCCCGCAGAACCATGCCAGGCACTTACACGTTTCTTTTGCCGCTACTTTGCCAGCAGATGTAACATGGAATGGAGGAAGATACCTGCCTGAGAAAAATGGTCAGCTTGTTCTTCTCAGCAAGAGAATGCTGCTGGTCTGGCTTGCTTGAAGTGTTGACCTTCAGTTCTTGGCATGTGCTTACCGATTGTCAGCAAAGGCAGTGTAGTCCCAAGATAGCATTACCAGAGAGGGGCACCATTTACTGAAGTCGAGCATCGAGCAGCTCAAGGTGCTCTTCAAATGAGCTTCTGTTCACTATGAGCTGATCCTAGCATCAGAGCAGAAGATGCTCATTTGTGTCCTTTTTATATCCACTCCTTGTACGTACCTTTGTAAAAAAACATCTGAATTAAATTGGCTGGTCGAATTTCGCAGGTGTGACCGTGCTTGTAATTGGAGTGCCCTCTGAACCATGTTCAGATGTTATCCAATCCACTCAGGTTTATCAAGGACTGCTATACACCTGCTCGATGAGTCCAGCATTTAATGGGTGTACCTAAAACACCGGAGAGCGTTCATTCATGCGAGGTAAATAGGCCTCGGTGAACTGCAACTCTGCAAGATAGCTACATGTTCTTATTAGGTTAACTAACCTGAAGACATTTCAGAGTCGGCTGTCGAGGAGGTGATGGATTGACTTTCTACCAGTGCGTGGAATATCTGAAGCCATGCGAAGGAAGAAGAAGCAGAAGCACTGCCTAGGCTAGCAGAAGCATAGCCTGCAGCTAGGTGTGTGGTATATCTGAAGCCTGTCAGCCTTGTGATGTCGCTAAGAAATTGCTGCGATGAGTACATGCACATTCATACCGTGTGTGTGATGGTTGGTGTTTCAGTATTGGCGTAGCACAAACTATTCTGACCCTGACAGGCAGAATGATGCCAATTACTTACACATCTCCCTCCTTGTCAGGAACCAGACTGCAACGTCTGAAGAAATCGAGAGTTGTCATGCTGTTAACAACTCAAGAAATTGACACCCAGCGGTTGGTTGGCACCAAACTGGGCTCATCGGCTCATCGTCACCCGTCTGATCATCAGCCAAATGCAACTTACTGCTTGTCCCGGAGCTATGACACACCACCATCCTCATCGTGCATACAAATAGCCTGGAGTTGCCGCTATCTGAATTACCTTTACTGTCTCCTTGTTCACCTGCTTGCTTTACTTTATTATTGTTGAAGTGAAGATTACCTTTCACTGGTGGTGATTGATATAAAACCAACCGTGAATATATCTGAGAGCCCTGGAGCTCGCCTTCCTGTACTTGGGGCATATTTATTTCGCTAAACGTGTATCCTCAATTTGCTGTATTTCTCTGAGAGGTCATCCTCTGGATTCACCTAAAACGCGTAAATGGCCAGATTGTTCTTCTCAGCAGAAGAATGCACATCAGTTGAATCGCCATGATCGCATAAATTGAGCTCATCTCATCTGGGCTTGCTTCAAGTGGCCTGGCCTTGTGAGTTGTATTCCAGCAACAGGTGTACCTATATATATGAAAAACACTGCGGAATGTTCAGGGCTTTATTATGTTATCTGACTTGACTTGAAATTCTGCAGCAAGTACACTAGCTAGGTAGCTAACATGTTCACTACTTTATTGTGTTATCTGACTTGACTTGAAAACATTTCAGAATTGCCTGCCTGCGACGTCGCTCAGACTGAAATTGCTGCGATCTTCGGTATTTGATGCTGCTTTGCTTGTTCTTCTCAGCAAAGGAATGCTGCTCATCTCATCTCGCCTTGAGTTGTTGAATTCAGTGCGCGCACTCATGACGGCTGCTTGGTGGAGCACGCCACTTTGTGTACGTTCTTTATTGTAATGTTTTACATATCTTTATTGTTTGTATACCGAGCTGGACTATGTGCTTTATTTTTCTGCTTTTTAGTCGGCCAAAAAAGCTATTCCAAGGATGTGAATGCTGCTAGCTTTTTGTATTCCTTGTTGCATGTTTTGTCATTTGTTCACTGTAGCTTCCAAGGTCAGGTTTGTGTAATAACTTTCTTTTATGTTTTTTCTCATGATTAATTGATGTTTTAGTTTTTCCTATTTTACTTATTTAGTAGAACATTGTTTCACTATTTTCCGTCTTCCTATTTTAGTATATTAATTTTGTTTCTTAGCTTAATATTCATTTGTTATAAAAAAATTGAAAACTGATTGTTATTTTTCTTACAAATTTCCTATTATTATTATTATTATTATTATTATTATTATTAATAAAATCATTGTGTCCATGAGTAGACATAAACTGCAAGCATTGTAATCCGACTACAACTGCACAAGCACAAACCAATTGACTTTCACATTATAAATATGAGCAAAAACATCAAGCTGGCAGTGGCAGGTGAGCCTTAGCTTTAATTTTTCATAGATGTATATTGTCGTTTGGTGAAAACAAGTAGCACGACTTGTGAGAATTAGTGATTGCATGCCACATCATTTCCACTGCACATACCAAGTAAAAAAACTGAAATGCACCAACTTTTCACTGAAATCAAGGTGATTTGTAACAAATAACTAGGTTCAAATAGTGTCTTTTAACCAAAGATATTAGTGTCTTTGACAAAAGATATTAAATGGAGCAAAATTTGCATAAAGCTAAAATCTATTTGATTGAGAGGTCTAATTTAATAGAAAATAATGTCCAGGGCCACAAAAAGGGTATAATTTACCTCCTAAGTGTCCAGCTACAACTCCAACAACTTAGCCCCCGGCCCAACCATAGCAGCGGCAACCACATTTGAATATGCACGAACATTTTCCATAGACAACGAGAGGGAGAGCACACCAACTCGCATAAACCTAGGAAACACAAAAAAGACAACATGAAGTAACTAAGTGCTATAGCTACACACTTGAGTTGTTTCTAGGCAACAAGATCAAGAAATTGACTATGATAATGACAAGGAAAAAACATATTGGCTCTAGCAAGTAATGACCCAGAAATAATTACCCTATTGGAGTTGGGTACTTCTTGAAATATGTCTCACATATAAAAAAAATCACATCCGAAGCTTATGTATTCTAGAGTTTCCTATTTGTGTGTTCATGATCTTACACTAGAAACCATTTTCAAGATATTAGTTGGAGGAAACGCTTTAAAGATCTCTATTAGGATATTTTCATATATTAAAATATACAAAAACAAGAACACACTAATATACATACACTATATTTGTAGAAGGTAATGCACATTCTACAATTTATTAAAGTGTCACAAATTAACGATGTCGAGGCTTCAGTTATTGTCTTTCTTTTTTTGTTCTTGCATTTAGAAGGTTCTGTTTAAAAGATCTTATAAAGTGCCAATGTCCCAAAGTTAAAATAAAGCAAAATTGTTTTATGTACAAATTAAATCTGGTTGAAGTTAGCATGATGAATTTGTATTTATTTATGATGGAAGATAGAATAATATCACCAAGAAGATCATAGTTATTATTTAACAATATTTCACATGGCTAATCATTGATAATTAATTTATAAAAAATTATACTAGTTAAACTTATGGTTCGATAAAATTAATCTATAAAAAGTATAAAAGTTCAGTATAACCATTGTTTACTTTAACCCAATGCCCATCCAATTTGTTATGTCCACCTCAAGAGGAAATGACAACAATCTGATGGCACGTCCAGGTAGGTCAGCTCCTCGAAGGTGACCGCACCGGGTGCCGTGCTGCTCGTCACCTTGAATCTCGCGTGGACGGTGTCGCACAATGGCGGTGACACGTTCGGCGACACCTGCAACCTATACTGCGGCGACGCCATCGCCTCCGCCCTAATGCACACCAGCGACAGGGCTGCACCGCCAACTATGAGTAACGCACGGTCGTCCTCCTCCCCGAGCAGCAGGTGCCGCTGCTCCAGCGGCGCCGGCACCTCGAGATCGAGGACGTTGCCGTACCGGACCTTATGCATGGGCATGGAGTGGGCGGTGGTCTGGTGCTCGAGGAGCACCGTCGCTGGACCGACGATGAAGTAGTCGGGCTCAGGGCACCTGCAGGGCGCGCGCGGGCACGCGCCACGGTGATCGGCAAGCTCGTAGTAGGTGAATTGGCGCCCGCAGCCGTCGTGGTCGCACTCGTTGTGAGCGAGGAGATGATGGCCTCCATCAACCTACATTGGACATCGAAGGCGCCGGCATGCTCGCACTTCCGGCAGTCCTCCCGAAGGCATCGATCGCAGGCCAGGTGCCCACCCTTGCACTGCACGAACCAGTCGGAGAAGTCAAATCTATGCAGCCGTACCAGCTGCCGGAATGGAATCTAATCGTACATAGAAAGCATCAAGGAAATGAATCTGAAAGATGGGAGGCTTAAAGGGCGCCGGCAGAGGGGGCACTGGAGCACGCTCGCATCCATCATGACAGAGATCTTTTGCCCGAAGCCGTGCTCCTCCGCCGCAATAAACACTGGCTGGTGATTACATTACAGTAGCCAAGGAGTGAGTATACACCGTCGAACTGCCTTCCCCGGTTCCTCCTCGTTTAATGATCTCAACAACTAACACACACTCCTGGAGTATACAGTCAATTAAAATGCATCAAAGCATCTTCCTGAACAAAATCCACACACTCCTGGTGTGGAGTGAATTATTAGCTAGTACAGCTGGCTGGCTGGCGTCCTCGTCAGGGTCCGCCTCCATCCCGTGGAGGCGGAGCGCGGACTGCTCCGCCGTGTCCCTCTTGCGGCACGCGTCTCCGGTTCTGGAGTGCGCGTGTAGGCCGGCGAGGCGGGCACTAGCACCTACCATTGCCCGCATGGACGAGCAGCTGGCGGGGGAAGGAGACGTTGCGGGGGCAGTTCGGACTGCGCTGTTCTGGCATCGCTGCGCGCTGGCCGGAAGGGTCCAACTCCGGCGTCCGTGCTGCGCCGGCGCGAGAGCTGCGGCGACGTTCCAAAGTTGTCGTCGGTCTCCGCTCCTCATAGTCGAGTTCGGACCCGAAGTCGTTGTCGGATCTGGACATTGTAGTGGATCGGCTCGGAATCAGAGAGCGAGAGGAAAGGACGGAGTGAGAGAGAGTGAGCTAGGCTTTGAAGCGAGGCGCCCGGATAGGAGTTTTTTGTGGAACAACAGCGGGCTAGTGGTGGGTCGAGCCTGTTAGCCGGACGTGGCCAGGCATGCCCTGGCCGCCCCATATCCGCCCTATATTTGGGCTGAATATGGAGGGTGCCGGTCAGCCCGAACGATTTCTCGTGGTTTGAGCGTCGATTTCTTTGAACCGGTTAGTGATCGGACGGTTTGCCCAGACATGCGAGACATATATGAAAGGTCCGGCTATAGATGCTCTAAGTAGTGCAGTTTTGAATCAGTACGTTGGCATGCATGGCAGTGCCAAATTATCCGGTGAAAGAAATTCGTACAAGGAAGAAAAGTCTCATCGTGGATTCCTGCAATTGCACACAAGACGCGCAGCACAAGTATACCACCCGCGACTGACTTCTTTGTCTAGAGATGAATGATTTGGATCCGGTGCTCTCTGCTGGCTAACTGCATAGTCACAGCATCGACCGTCCGGACCGCTCCGCTCTTTTTCCCGTAAACCCAAAACAAAGTTGATGCTTTTTCGGTCGTCCGGACCGCTGACTTATTTGGTCCAGCCAAAACACTTCTTCCTCGCGTGTGTGCTTTTTTATTTGCTGCTCGCATTTATACCGCTGGTAGAACGGATGCTACATCTCACTGTATGACCGACTGAACATGCCTCCTCACCGCATTTATATGGTTTTAGACTGTTCGTCTACCTCCATTGAACTTACGTGTATGCCGTGAAACCTACTCGGCCACACGTCCGTCCGCGAGCCGCGCAATGTCGGTTGGCTCCTCACCTCCGTCCGATATTTAAAGGAGGCCCGATACCGCTCCACATCTCCTTCTTGCACCATACTATCAACACTCTCCATGGCATCCGGTGAGTAGGAAGAAGAGTTCTCCGGCATAAAATCTGGCTAGGTGGCCCGGAGTGGCCGGTTGCTCCACGTGGACATGCGGGGGAGCACGGCGGCACGGATGCCGTGGATGACGCAGTGTAGTCCCGCTCATGTGGTCGCGCCATCCGCCACAAATGTTGATGGAACCACGCCTTGCCGGCGGCGGTGGCGGCCAACGCGTCCGCGGCCGCCGCCGACACCAGGAAAAGTAGACCATCGGAGGCCTGTGGACATGTTGAACGGGATAGTGGCCGTGATTCGCATCCCGTCAGTGCCTCAGTGGTGAATATGCTTTGCGCCGTAATAACGCTCGCGTGCGTGTGCTCGTGCTGGAGCTCCTGCTCTGTGTCACCTAGCTTCACGCGCTGGAGTTCGCCCTCCGTGTTGCGTACTAAGGCCGAGGCGGTGATGCCAGATGGGAATGTCAGCCATGGAGACAGCGATGCATGTGGATGCGGTAAGGCCTTTGACGCGGGTTGACGATTCATGGATGCGGAGGGCAGGACGCCGACCATGGACACGGACGCTGGGAAAAGCTACGAGACGAAGAGATGAGGAAGAGAGAGAGGGGCGAGCAAAGCGGTGGGCTGGGGGAGGGCATTTTCATACGAAATCGCTTGGAAGGGAGACACGCACTACACTGCACTGTGAGATACGTATATCTCTAAAAAGCGTAAGCGCTCTGCAATAGTGTGCACACTGTATTTAAGAACAGGGAGAGAGAAGGAAAAAGTCCAAAATAAACCTTGAAGTTGTGGACGAAAGCTAAATCAAACCCTGAACTTTGAATCCCGGAAATTGGCACTCTGAACTTGTAATCCCGATTCATTTTGGACCCTAGACCTGTTTGGCACGCTGGGAAGACAACAATCCCGGCCGGAATTCCAGCTACTCTCACGGACTAGAACTAGAACTTGGGCCGGCCCACTATAACACAACAAGAATTCGTGAGGTTTAAAAAATGTTCGCACATTTCTAAAAAAAAATCAAAAGTTAAAAATGTTTCTCTTTTCTATTTTTCGCACAAATTCAGTTCGTTTTGTGTTTTTACATTTTCAAGAATGATCACGAGTTCCAAAAATGTGTTTGTGATATTTTAAAAAGAATTGTTTACAATGTAAAAAAATGTTTGCGTGATGTAAAAAATTGTGTCAAAACCTTAACAGAATATATGTGGCATTTCCTTGAAAAAAGTGCATGCAAATTTAAAAATGTTGAACCACGTAAAAAAGTGTCGTGTAGTTTATAAAATGTTTATCATCATTAAGAAAATGCAAAACATGTAGTTGAAAAAATATTACCATGTATTCAAAAAGTTTTGAAAACATGTAATTTATAAATGTACATAATATATTCGAAAATATCAAAAGTTTATCCAAAAATATTTTATGTGTGCGTTAAAATGTACATTGGGTACTGAGAAAATTTAGACATGTGTAAAAATGGAAAAATAAATGAAAACGAAAAAGGAAGAAACTAAGAAAAAACCAGATTAGTGTGCGCGCGAGAGCAACTGCGCTACTGGGCCGGCCCAATTCAGCAAATCCCGGCTATGTTCTGTCAAGGTTTAAAATAGATCGGGATTAGAGAGTTTGGTGTGCTGACTTCAGGGATTGAGAGTTTGGGGTTTCATTTAGCTTTCGCCTACAAATTGAAGGTTTGTTTTGGACTTTTTCCGAGAGAGAATAATACGTGTCAAAAATCATTCTTATATTATGTGATGGAGGGAATACTACTGTAGTAGCGCGCGCGTAGTCAATTATTAACAGACAAGACAATTATTAGAGAGAGCGATCTAGACGTGGCAAGAGCAGTGTGACAACTGGCTCACTCATTCAGTCGCTGTGCTGCGTGTCTTTCTTCTCTTCTCCACGGCCTGCCCTGCTCTTCACATCTCTGCCTCGCCGTGCTGTAACGCAGCTTCGTTCGCCTCTCTCTGGTACGTAACGCACCTCGCCCTCTTACCACGGCGACGCCGGTTCCCGGATCTGAACCAGCCACACCCTACCGGCCGCTCTCTTCCCTGCTCTGTTTCAGTACCTCCATTTCTGTACCCTCCCTTGGCTCGGTGTGACCCCCATTTGCCGGCATCCATCACCGGCAAACCTCCGACGTACAGCAGCAGGTCAGATCTCCCACCACCCCCTCTCTGGCCCATTCCATTGCTAGGGCCGACTGTTGGCTATGTTGGGCTGCCGGATTCATGTATACCCCCTGAGCACTCGATTTAATAGAAAGTGGCAAAAAAGATGGTCATGCTTTACATGTAGATTATGCAGTTTTTAACTTGTTCATTTTTTTTATATTTTTCCGGCCATTTTCAATACTTTATATGTAGATTATGCAGTTCTGCATATGCACTCAGAGTGATTTTATCATCTTCGGTGCAGGGCTCTCTGTTGGACACTTCCGGTCTTCTGTTGCAGCCACAGTTTATCTTATGAAGGAGTGCATTGCATAAAACCACCACTTTGAGGACTAGGTTTGCGAAAAACACTAGGATACAGATTCTCTGCAGAAAGCGCCACATCTTGCGTAATTGTTTTGCAAAAACCACTGATCGACGGATCGGGCCGTGTTAAGTGAGTTTATGACAGGCGGGGCCCGTTTTTGCCTACATCGCACTCCAGGCCGTCCCGATAGCCGGCAGACGACGTTAGACGGCGCCGTTCGGTCCTAGCAGTCAAAAGCGTGAACCGTTACTCCTTATCCACTCTGCTCGCTCGCTCATCTCTCGCTCTTGCTCTGTTCTTGGTCTCCGCATCCGTTGTTGCCGCACCACGCAGACGCCGTAGCACCATGGTGTCGTGGAGTGATGGGTCGGATAGCAGGGAGCACACCGTGGAGTACATGAGCTCAGCTTCCGACGACGGCACCATTAAGGTCAGTTCTCAGAGTTAGGGTTAGGGTTAGGGTTTGATATTTGGGGATTTCTCGAATGAGCTGGTTCTCAAGTTGGATCAAATCTCTGGCATTCCTTTGCACTCTACGTTCCTGCTAGCACTGAAGACTCAGATTTCGAGAGCCCTGAGACTGAGTTGCATGTTTTGTGCCATGGACACAGGAAGGCAGCAGAGAGGCGTGTTGCTTTCGAAGGGATTCACACTGGCAGGAGGTTTCTTTGTTATGCAGAGAAGGTATGGTTCCAACTTAACTAATTGGAAGTTGTGGATTAACTTAACAGATCTGTCATTTGTTTATCATGGATATGTACTGTGGCAGCAGTCATTGTATTATATTCTGAAGTTTGGACAGTGGACGCATTCATCGTTTACCCTGACAACATTGTTTAGTCTGGATCTGACAACATTTGTTTAGGTCTATGAGAATGCACGAAACCTTGATTTGGTGCTCACAACTTTGAATTTGGCAATGCATGCTTCTGCCTTATCGATGTATACATAGTGCTCACAACTTAACTTCACTTTGAAACTTATCGATCGTTAACAATTTAAGCTCGGAAACTCATGCTTGTCGTAATGAACTTGTAGGTTTGCAAATAGGATGCCATCGACGGTGGACTTACATGCATGCTATGTTCATAGCGGTGGAGCTCATGGCTGTGAACTTTGTGTTGATGAACAATATGGTTATGTTTGGTGTGAATGTGCAACTTTGTTATCTTTTTATGAACTCGTCAACTTTGGTTTGGTTGTGAATTTGTTGCATATGTATGCATGTTGTGAACTTGATGGAGTTATGTATGCATGTGTTAACTTGATTTACCTATATATATGCATGTTGAACTTGGTGTTGCTATATATTGTTGGTATTGTTGATGAAACTATCTTGTTGTTTCAATTGTTGGTGGAGCTAAATATATTGTTGGAGATATATCTGTGGAGCTATATATATTGTTGTTTCAATTGCAGAGTTGTCACATTAAACAAGACAAAAAAAAAACTAGTTTGGCATATAAGCCGAGTATTACACTCGGCTTACCACCAGTAAGCCATGCAGCCTAGGATAAAACACTCGGTGTAGCACACTAAGCCGTGTCGCCCAGCATATGCGCTCGGCTTATAAAACATATAGGCCGTGTTTGTTGAAGCGACACTCCGCTTAGTCCACATAGTACACATCTTACAAAACCCTCACAAAATAATTTGCACCCTTCGATTTATATATAAGCCGGGTGCGAGTACGGAGGATACTCGGCTTACAGGGTACACGTGGCAGCACTGTGGTCACCCAGCCGTTGACAGAACGCCGAGAAATGGCACACGACTTATGTATAAGGTGTGACCACAGAAAATCACTCGGCTTACTTTTGGGCAACATGGCTTATGCATAAGCCGAACCCTTCACTTAAAGACACGGCTAAACTTTTGCCTTCAGCTTATATGTACGCCGTGTGCTTGTGCTGGCACATGGCTTAGCTTGTCCTCGGCTTATATCCATGCCATGTGGCGTCTCCGTTAGTGCGTCCGACCGTGATCTCGCTCTTTTTGCTGTGTACCAGCACATTATACTCGGCTTACACGTAAGCTGAAACCCCGGTAAGTGGCACTCAGCTTATCAATCCTAAGCCAACCGAATGTTAGTTGTTTGCTTTACTCCGAGTGTAACAAATGTCTTTTGCTATGTACGAAACATACACGGCTTAGAATGTTTTTCCTGTAGTGCCCCTTGGGTCGTTAGAGCGAAAGACGGAGGGAGAGGTGGTCATGGTCTCACCGGTGAGGCACGTAGATTGGCCGATGTCACTTATGTATCCCAATATTTGTCACTACTATAGATATGCAAATTAGCAAAGGCAACATTCTTGATTTCATGTATTTTTAATGTGGTGACATAAACAAAAGAAAATCATGTGTTAAAATTTTGGATATTCAAAAAAAACCCGTTGGTATTTTAAAGTTCACCATAGCTAGGCTTGATATCCTAGCCATTTTGTATAATAGGCAGTGCGACCAGTTGCAACCACATACTTTTTTTTGCATGATAATACATGTCTCATTCATATCATAAAGAACAAAATACAAGTCACATAATATGACAAAACCGATGTCCAACAGCAGACGATGGCGACGGCGAGCAGACACCGATGGAACGGCGGACAAGGACGAGGACGCCTCTCTGCTCCGCAGCCGGCCCGAGCTCTGTTCGGTGGCCGCTGGAGCAGGAAGTGGAAGCAAGCGCATGGCACTGCCACCCACAGGGTCAGGTGAGTCAGCTTATTAATTTCATCCACCTCACCTGCATGTGCCATGTGCTTGTGCTTGTGCTTATGCCCGTATATGCGTGACCTTGGTTTCCATCGGCATCGATTCGCGACCTACCCTACTACAGTACACTACCTATGGTTCAGCTGCCTCCGTCCGTCGGCGATGGAATGCACGCACCAACGCCAAAGCACTACACCCACATCTCACCACACGAGCTGAAAATTAGACTGTTGAGAGCACCAGAATTTTACAAGCATATATCCTTGTAGCAAAATGGAGCTATTCTTGCAACCAAATTGTTGAAGATGAAGCAAGTCTGATAAGACATTTGAACAAAAAATCACACTAAAACTGCTCTGCTCTGGTGACCATGACAAAGAAGGCTGCAGGATGATGGATGCTTCAATCAAAAGAAGAAAAACCTATTCATCTATAGTAAGCTAGCTAGGACTACTCCGTAAGACTTTGGTAGGTCATGCAAAAAAAAAAAAATTACTCATATTAGATCTCAAAAGATCAGGCCTCTCTCCCTCAGTCGCCCTCCCAATTATCACCAGACAACATCAACAGTGCGTGTCCCATCCGGATCACATCAGATCATATCGCTTTGAGCACTTTCTCTAAGTTGGAATGCTTCGAGGGAGCACTTTTTACCCCCACCACACTCGCTCTTTCTACACGCCCAATTATTACAACTAGATTTTATACTACTACATTGACCAACAATTCTTTGGAAGAAAAAAAAAAGAGTGTTTATTTGTTCAAATTTGCAAACAAGAACTCCTGCCCTGTGCCCTATGTATATGTTTGTCTTTCAACTACAACTACCGATTCTGGATTCTAGGCATCACAAAATCAGAAAGACAAAAATATACTCACTTTGTCCCAAAATAAGTGTCTTAACTTTATACTAACTTTAGTACAAAGTTGTATCAAAGTTGAGACACTTTTTTTTTTTTCGAGAATGGAGACACTTATTTTTGGACTGAGGGAGTAGATTTTATCAAAAAAGGGTTCTCCCACTTTGTATATAAAGCAACCATCATCGAGCCAACCGACACAAACTCTCAAACAAACACACCCACCGCAACAACTCGACAGACCACACACGCACCCAAGGCAAAATACCAGGGTGATTGCGAAAGCTTCACAACCCCAAAAACACACCAAGCAAACTACAAGAAACCTAGCTGCTTGACGTCTCCATAGCCCTCAACCGTGAGTGAGTCACCACGAAGAGAAGAAGCCATACATGACGAACCGTAATGCTCTAAGGCAGTGCCTTCAGGAAGGACTCACGACATCGGAGCGCCGTCACCACCAAATCCAAGGATCAAAAAGTTTTTCCCCGGAGCAACACGAAGGACGGAGAGAAACCGCAATGACACCTTCAAGAAGGAGATGACGCCCATAGGTGCCACCGTCATTGGCATGGTAGAGCCAGAGACGATTTTTCACCCCAGCAAGACCTCTTCGCCTCAAGGCAGAATACAACATGCCACGAGGATGCATGCTGCACCACCCCCTCCCCTCGGTCGTCGTACACTTGCCGCCACACCGCCCACGCAACCATGACAACCAGCCCCCACCCGAGCTGTGAGCCCCGCCCACGCAATCAAGGCCGCTGCCTCGGTATCCATGGCCCCAACTCCATCTCCGCCCCATGCTTGAGCAACAACGACCAAAGGAACGGGCGGGAAGGCACCTCCTTCCCCACCCCAGGTCCATGACCACCCCGGGGCTGGCCAGATCTAAGCGCCGCCACCGTCCAGCCTTGCCACAACCGGGCAAAAGACGAGCTCCCAGCGGTTCATGTCCACCAAACGGAAGGCAAGGTTGCTCCGAGGCCCTCCCAGCGATGAAGCAAACCCTAAACGGTGACCCACCCCGATCCCACATATATTCGTCCTCACCCGCTCGTTGGACCAAACACTAGCCAGTCCACTTTACTCCACTCCGAGGGGCTTGGCCGGGTGCCGGACATGGACACGACTGTGGAGCCCAACAAGCGCAGGCTTAGAGATTTAGATTAGGCTTTATGTGCGTTGAATGTAACTGTATGTATTTAATTGAAGTTTCACAATTGATGTGTCTGATTGTGAAAGAAAAGATTTAAGGTGGGGCCGGATTTGCTGTAGATGCTCTAACTAGCTGGTAAATAAAAATAAAAGCGGTGAAACCAAACAGTCGCGTGATTCGCGGATGCAAACAGTAGTAGCAATGAGTAAAGACTTAAAGTCGAAAAAACAATACGATACTGTAGATAAAGACTTTGGGGTAGTAAAAAAAAGGCTCTAGGTAGGTGAAGTCAGTCAAGGAAAATAAAAATACACTGCCGGTTTCTAGATATATGTCTTTGTACTACAGATGAAGCAGAATAGATGAATCTACACTCTAAAATGCGTCTACATACATTCATATGTAATTCATAAAGAAATCTCTACACTTATATTCCCCACATTCCTAAATATAAGTCTTTTAAGAGATTTTGATATGGACTACATACGGATGTATATAGATACAGTTTAGAATGTAGATTCACTCATTTTTGCTTCCTGTAGTCTATATTAAAATATTTAAGAGCATCTATAGTCGGGCGTCCTAAACCGGCCTCAAACGCCCAGGTGGCTCGTCCGGTCACTGACTCGTCACGAAAATGTGACCCTGTCGGGCACCTCAAACGCCCGGACTGTCCGGCACCCCCCATATCTAGCCCAAATATCAGTTGCCCCATCACATTAGCCCGGCCCACCCTGAACCCACTCCGTCTCCACAAATATCCCCAATCCGGAAACCCTAGGTCACTCCGCTCTTGCTCTGTCTCTTCTTCTCCCCTCCGATTTCTTTGATTCGATCCATCCGACAGCTCCGGCGACCATGTCGAGCGTCGGCAGCCGCTCTGACTCCGACATCGACATCAACGAGGAGCTCGCCCTCCGCATTGCCCTCGAGAGGTCCAAGGTGGGCATGGGGGCAGTTCCAGATCGGCTTCCTCGCCTCTCCCCCGCCGACTCAGCGAGGACGCCGGTGCTTGCTCCTCCCGGCTCGCACGCAGCTCCGCGAGGGCTGCGCAATCCCTGCCTCCCCACGATGGCCCCTGCCGCCCCCCGGTCCGGTTGCTGCTCCCCTGCGTGAGCAGCGTTTGGTGCTTGTGCCCGCCCATCCGGCGGGCCTTGAAGTAGGGCGCGCCGCCCCGCGAGAGAGCGAGAGAGAAGGGCTGACAGAGAGCTACATCCTCCGCCGCCGCGGGTTACCTGTGGAGCCCGACGAGGACAAGCAGCTCCCCGCTTGGGTTTACCGTCGATCGCTCGCTTATGATGGTGGAGACGGACGCTCGGCAGCTCCGCCGGAAGAATGCGAAGGCTCTCCGGCTTGCCATCAAGCAGTCTGAGCGCGAGGCCAAGGAGATAGCGACGGAGGCGGCTCGGCTGGAGAAGCTCAGGCGCCAGCAGGACCTGGCCTTCCAGCACCTCAAGAGTCTCGTCATCGTCTCCTCCTCCACCTCGTCTGATGAATCGGACAATCCTCCACAAGCCGCCGATGGCTACAGTTGTGCCGACGACCGGGAGGGGAAAGGGCTGTCGCAGAAGTGGTCAACTTCAATTTAATTTCAAATTTTAGATATATTTTAAAGTTGTCCGTCGTTTATGTGAACTTTGGTGGTCCTTTGAACATCCGTTGGTGGTCTTTTGGTGAACAATTGTGCCATCCTATGTTCGATTCTGTGTGCGTTGGCTGATCTACATAGTTTGATCGATGTTGCATGGTTTAGTATCGATATATAGGGGGTCGGATATGAGATACACAGATGTGGACGACATAATTTAAGGAGTGTCAGGTCAGTGCATGTGGATGCGCCGGCTCTAAAAGAACTTATTTATGTTTAGAAATGAAGGGAGTATTTAGAAACGGAGTGGGTATATACCGTAGTCCAGATGGGACCTCTCAATCATAACCGGGCAACAGTGCGCGGCCGATGGATCTAGATCCACAGGTGGTGACAACTACCACTAGCACGCGCACCCTCACTCACTCTCTCAAGCGGAAGCTAGCTGAGCTGGGCGGTGCTCTCTGCTCCTCACCTCTGCTGCTCTTCACCTCCGCCTCGCCGTCCTCTCCGGGAACGCAGCCCCGGTCGCTTCCTCTCCGGCAACGCACTCCCGTCAGCTCGCCCTCTCACCGCGGCGACGTCGGCTCCCGGATCTGAACCAGCCGCAACCTACCGCCGCCGGACAGCAGCAGATCAGGTCAGCGCTCCCTCCCTCCCTCTCTCTCTCTCTCTCTCTCTCTCTCTCTCTCTCTCTCTCTCTCTCTCTCTAACCAATTGTTAGGGCCGACTAGACTAGTATTGGATTTGTGAGATTTGAGTGCCTAGAATATTACGTGCTGGTGCTGCTTTCCTCCCATAGTTGCTTGGAGTACATGAATGAAGATGGATACAACATCGAGGCATTATTATGTGCTAGCCTAGCTACCGTCGTGGATTTGGAAATTAAAGAAAGCAATCCTGACATGTTCCTGTTTCTCTCCCTCTCTCTTGTGATTTGTGAGATGCAATATGCAAATTTCTTTCTTTTTTTTGGAAAAGGAGGATGCTAAGTTTGGATTTGAAAAATACTGAAAGCAATATGGAATGGATTTTGCGAGATTTGAATAACGATATATAGGTAAATGCGTAATATAAGTTTGGTTGACCACACAGAAACAAATAAACAACATCTCTTTAATCATTTTTATTTATGCGCTTAATTAATTCCCATATATAGTTATTTCGTATTGATAAAGCATTTTTCGAATGATGAGATTGTTGATAAGGCAAATCAATTAGGAATTTCACTTGGTAGTAATAAGGGTGAAATGTCTAATTCCGTAAATGATTTGCTTGATCTAGAAGCCGAGAGGGCTTTAGAATTGATTCGTAACTTAGCCGCTGTCAAACCCATGAACGATTCCGAGATTGATGCTTTGGGAGTTAGGGTGCTCGATAATTTTTGTGATGATCTCGCGCCTCCCCTCCAGGAGCCGGAGGAGGAGGACGAGAATGTCGACATGGAGTTAGTTAGACCCCCAGGAACGGGGAGTGAGGACCGGGTGGGCACGAGAACCAGCCCTAAGCGCAAGTGGAAGCGCAAGATATACCCGATGTCCGCGGTTCGTATGAGTGCTAGGATCCGCACGGCTAAAAAATTACATGATGAGATATGAGAGGAATCTTTTGGAATAGCAGAGGTCTTAAGGACTTGGCTAAAAGGAGGTTCCTTGCAGAAGCATCCATCGAGCATAGATTGGACTTTATTGCATTGTCGGAAACTGGTAGAGCAAATTTATCACCACAATTTCTCAATACTTTATCGGGGTATTGAGTTTGGTAGGCATTGTCTTCCACCGAGAGGAAGGCTGGGGATCCTACTTGGTGTTAGATGCGACTCTCTAGAAGTTCAAGTGTGATCATGGGAGATTTTCTTTGTTAAGTTAGAGTGCGGTCCAAAGCGGATGGTTTAGGCGGGCTCTGGTGGCGTTGTATGGTGCCTTGTGAGCGAAATTCAAACCGAATTTTTTGGCCGATCTTGTTAGAGTCTGCGGGTCTGAGCAACTCCCCATTCTGGTTGGGGGAGACTTTAGCACTATTAGGATACGTGATGAAAAGAACAATGATAATTTCGACGGGAGATGGTCATTCATGTTTAACACTATTATTGAAAGCTTGTATTTGAGAGAGATTGAGCTTTCAGGTAGGAAGTTCACATGGGCTAACGCGTTGCCAAATCCAACGTTCGAGAAGTTGGATCGGTGCTTGCTAGTGTCGAATGGGAGCGAAGTTTCCCTTTATGTGATTCGGGCTCTCTCGCGGGATTTACGATCCTGCGCCTCATTGCTTGACTCTGGTGGGGCTACCTACTCGGGCAACAAGAATTTGTTCTCATTCGAGCTATGCGTGGTTCGAAGAGAAGGCTTCACGGATCTCGTGAGCGGAGAGTGGGCTAAGGATGCGACGGTAGGAATGCGCTTGAGCTGGCGAGAATAAGATTAGGCATCCGAGAAGTTTCCCTCGTGGGTGGGCTAAACATCTTAGTGGAATTTATAATGTTGAGAAGGAACGGCTCCTTACCCTTATTCAGACCTTAGATGTAAAAGCAGAAACCACGGTTTTGTTAGCCACCAAGCTTCATACCAAGCATGACGCTGGGATGAGGTTGAAAGAGCTACTTCGTGAAGAAGAATTAAAGTGGGCACTGCGTGCCAAGGTGCGAAAAGTGGTCCAGGAGGACGTGAACACTCAATTCTTCCACATGGTTGCCAATGGCAAACATAGGAAGAAGAGAATCTTCCAGTTAGAACAAGATGAGGGTACAATTATCGGTCAGGATAACCTGAAGCTTTATATTACGGAGTATTACAAACGTTTGTTTGGACCACCAGAGGAGAACTGTGTGTCATTTGGATGAGTCTAGGGTCCAAGATGTACCTCAACTTCTGCTTTGTGGAGAACGATATCTTAATCGCCTTTCTCGGAAAAGGAGGTTTTCGAGGCCATTTCCAAGATGAAATGTAATAAGGCACCGGGCAGGATGGTTTCCATTTGAGTTTTATAAGAAGTCTTTGGAATATTATTAAAGGGGACACGATGCCGATGTTCCATGATTTGTTCTCGGGACATTTGCAGCTTTTCCAACTTAATTTTGGAACAATAACCCTGCTCCCTAAGAAAAGAGAGGCCGTGAGAATCGAGCAATTTCGGCCTATCTGTCTTCTGAATGTCAGTTTTAAAATTTTTACCAAGGTTGGGACGATTAGGCTCACACAGATTGCGCACGCCGTTGTGCAGCCTTCTCAAACGGCTTTCATGCCGAATAGGAAGGGGTTGTGGTCCTTCATGAAACGCTCCATGAAATTCACACGAAAAAACTTGATGGTGTTATTTTCAAAGTGGATTTCGAGAAGGCTTATGATAAAGTCAAATGGTCGTTCCTTCAACAGGCTTCTGAATGAAGGGCTTCGATGAAGCTTGGCGGCGCTGTGGAAGCATTCACGCAAAAAAGTGTTGGAATTAAAGTGAATGACGACATAGGTCATTACTTCCAAACTCACAAGGACACGAGACAAAGCGATCCTATGTCGCCTATTTTGTTTAATATTGTGGTTGATATGTTGGCGATCCCGATTGGGAGGGCGAAGGAGGCTGGTCGGTGGATGGCTTGGTGCCTCATCTAGTTGATGGTGGTTTGTCCATTCTGCAATCTGTTGATGATACAATCATTTTCATGGAACACGATTTGGCAAAAGCGAGAAACATGAAGTTAGTGTTATGCTTATTTGAACAATTGGCCGAGTGAAGATTAATTTCCATAAAAGCTAGCTGTTCTGCTTTGGTAGAGCCAAAGACGAACAAGAGGCTTATAGACAATTGTTTGGTTGTGAAGTGGGGGATTTACCTTTCACGTATTTCGGTATACCCATTCACCATCGTAAGCTAACAAATAATGAGTGGAAGTGCATCGAGGATTGGTTTGAGAAGAAACTGAGTTGCTGGAAAGGAAAACTCATGTCTTATGGAGGCCGGTTGATTCTTATTAACTCGGTGCTCACGAGTTTACCTATGTTCCTCTTATCCTTCTCACGAGGTCCCGATTGAGGTTAGGAAAAATTTGGACTTCTATCGATCTCGATTCTTTTGGCAGAGTGATGAGCTTAAGAGGAAATACTGGTGGCCAAATGGGATATTATCTGTCGACCAAAGGACCGGGGGCCTTGGTATTGAAAATCTTGAAGTCAAGAACAAATGCCTTCTCGATGAAGTGGTTGTTTAAGTTGTCTTATGAGAAGGAGGCAACGTGGTAGCAGATTTTACGTAGTAAATATTTGCGATCCAAGATCCTATCCTGTGTCACTCTGAGACCAATGGATTCGCCAGATCGAAGGGGCTCATGAGAATCAAAGTTGCTTTCTTTAACAGAACGAGGTGTATTGTCGGTAATGGTAATAACACACGATTCTGGGAGGATACGTGGCTTGGCGACACGCCATTGGCGACCCAATATCCGTCCCTATATCGTATTGTTCAGCGTCATGAGGCTCTTGTTGCCACGGTTATGCAGTCTATTCCACTCAACATTGATTCAGGGAGGGTGCTTGTGGGTGATCGATGGGAAGCATGGCTTCACTTAGTCAAATGGCGATGAAGGTTCGATTAACTACTCGGTCCGATCGGTTATGTTGGAAGCTTACTAGATGCTGGGAGTTCACAGTTAAATCGATGTAAATCGATATCATTAACTCTACTGTGATTCCTAGTTCCAAAGAGGTTTGGAAAGTTAAGGTCCCTTTGAAGATTAAAGTGTTTATGTGGTTTGTGCATAAACAAGTAATTTTAACAAAGGACAATCTAGTTAAGCGCAACTGGATAGGTTCTACTAGGTGTAGTTTCTGTGATCGGGATGAGACTATCAAGCATCTATTTTTTGACTGTCCGTTGAGACTATCAAGCATCTATTTTTTGACTTTTCGAGTAGATGATTTTTCATATGAAAAACTTTTTCAGCCGAGTTAGTATGCAAAAGTTATGCCCATTTTTACAAATTCTCGAGAGATTTTGCAAATAAAGTCGAAATTATATTTGCAAATTTTTCCAACAACTAGACCACATATCACATGGGAAACTTATTTTTTTTTATTTTTTTGACATTTTCATCATTTTCTTTTATTTTTTAAAACTGAAAAAGCGATCCACACGGGGTAGAGTTTGAAATTGGGACCTTTATTAGTTGGGCGGTTTTTTACCCCCTCGCTACTACTATGGCACCACTTAGTAGTAGCGAGGGCTAAAAACCAACGCTACTGCTATCAAACTTAGTAGTAGCGAGGTTTTAAAAACCCGCGCTACTACTATGGCATGTCTCGGAGGGCACGATAGAGACCGCTTAGTAGTAGCGAGGGTTAAAAACCCGCGCTACTGCTATCAACTTAGTAGTAGCGAGGTTTAAAAAGGTACTGCAATGGAAGCAGAACGATACAAATAGTGCGATAAGCAAGGGATGGGACTATTTAACATGTCCCCCTCCAGGGGTAAGCTGTGGGATGGTATGTAAAATGGTATAATGCTCCTAGTAGAGACCACACGGACACTCGGCGTAGCCGCTTCCTGGCTGTTGCATCATGAGTTCGGCAATTCTAGTCTTTGAGCAGGGGCTTCGGAAAGCGGAGTCTGAAAGTAAGAAAAAGAAAAAAGAAAAGAATGACACAATCGTGAGCCTAGTGCGGTTGAGCCGCATGCAGGCGTGCCGTGGTCGTGCCCCTCCCTTATGCCCATGGTATCTCGAGCTAGTTATGTATGCGCGTAGTAATCTTGGCCGCAATTTCGCGAGGGCTGGGTTAGCCGGATTGCTACGCTGGCGATGCTTGGATCGTGCCAGCGGTCTTGTTGTAGGTTACTCCGGCGGCAGCGATGTTGTCCGGACGTTTAGTGGACGGACTCGAGAATTGCTATGAGAGGCTGCTTTGCACCTCCGCCGCGAGGGCCGCCGTGCTCCTCCGCTCAAGAGAGCGTTCGGTGTTTCCATTGGCCGTGATTACTCCTCGAGGGCTGGCATCTTGAGCTTGAGGTATGCGTAGTGCGGCACCGCATTGAACTTTGCAAATGCGATTCGTCCCAAGCAAAGGCGTGATAGCCGCCATGAACGGGACTATATCGAAGATTAACTCTTCGCCCGGAAGTTATCCGGGATCCAAGACCACTTCGAGTGTGGCGAGCTCGCATAATTGGCCTCTACACGATATGACGCCTTTAAAGGTCGTCTTTGTGGGTTTAATCCTTGAGGGTCTATGCCCATTTTGCGACCGTATCCCGATAAAGCGTGTTCATTTGCTACCGCCGTCCATTAGGACTCTAGTGAGGTGAAATCCGTCGATGATTGGGTCAAGAACCATCGCGGCGAATCCGTCGTGACGGATGCTAGTGGGTGGTCCTTCGATCAAAGGTGATCGGGCGGGAGGACCATGGGTTGAACCGGGCGTGGCTCCATCGCATATCGTCCCTTTAGCGCTTCCGCTCCCTTTTGGGTATGTGGGTTGCGTATATCATGTTCACCGTCCGCACTTGTGTGGGAAAGCCCTTACATCCTCTATTGTTCGGAGGTCGGCTCTTCCTCGTCATCGCTATGCTGACCCCTTGTCGTTGTTTTCGCTTAGCTTGCACCTTGCTTGAACACCCAACAATCCTGTTGGTGTGGTTGGTACAGTTTCGGGGTGCCATGTATCCGCACAAGCGATCGAGTATTCGGTCCAAGTTGGACGGCCCTGGGTATTTCTTTTGAATGGCTTCTTCCACGACCGGGTTTAGAGCCTCTGAATCCGGCATTTATCGTTGTATCTTCAAAGATTATCACCGTTAATCTGGCGTTTATCCGGTTGCGGCGCAACTCGCCATTCTTGTCCTTGGTATCCGAACTACTGTGGTGTTTGGCCAACTTGTTGCTTCGAGCTAGCAATTTGTCCTCTCCCGCATAAAAGCGGGTCATGAGTGTGGTGAGGGCTGCCATGGATTTCGCTTTTCTGTCCCAGTGCGGGCTAGCCACTCGTCGCGGATGTTGTGTTTGAAGGCTGCTAAGCGCCTCGCATCCGGACGGTCGACGATCCGACTTTTCTTTGTTAGGGACCGCGTCCCGTAATTGTTCCGCCGATTCTTCCGGTGATGAATTATATGGCTAAGGTCATCGGCGTGCGGTGGTCGCACATATGTGCCCGGAAGTTATCAAGGAATGCGGCTTCCGTGTCCTCCCAACAACTAATTGATTCTGGCGGCAAATTGTCAAGCCAATGCCGAAATTTGGTCCTTTAAGCTTGAGTGGGAGGTATTTGATGGCGTGTAGATCATCACCGCGGCCATGTGGATATGGAGGAGGTAGTCCTCGATCCAAACCGTAGGATCTGTTGTGCCATCGTATGATTCGATGTTTACTGAGTTTGAAACCCTCGTGGATTTGATGATCCATCACTTCGTGCATGAAGCATAGTGGGTGTCTTGGCGCCTCAGTATTGGGCTATATCACGACGCGGCTCAAATGAGCTTTGTCATCGTGTTCGGCCCGGAGTTGTTGTATCCGGCGTGACGATTATCATCACGTCGTGGGCGCCCACGCGATCCGTAGATCGATCTTGTTTGCCTTGCCTTGTCCTCCAATATGTTTCGCAGTGCAGCGCGTTTCCCGTGCCTTGGTTGAGCGGTGTCGAGTGCGGCTTGAATGGAGGGTCTAGAGGCCTCTGTCGCGGCCACGGGGTGGCGATCGGCGCATCATGCGCTAGTGATGTAGGTTTGGTTCGCTTCCTCTAATTGGGGTAGCGACTGCGTTTGGGTATCTCTTGGAGGCGTTCGAGTTCATACTCTTGGTACCGCAAGGACTTGATCCATCTGTCGACTAGCAAGTCTTAGTCGACTCTAAGGCTGCTGCTTTTTCTTGAGGCTGCTTGCCGTGGCCATAAGCCTGCGTTTGAAACGCTCCTGTTCGGCGGGATCCTTAGGCACGACAAATTTGTCGTCGTCGAGGCTTGCCTCATCTTCGGAGGGAGGCATATAATTATCGTCCTCCACCTCCCTCTCTGCCGCTCTATCATGAGGGATGGCTTCTCCCTCCTCCTGTGTTGAATCCTGCTGGAGGGGGTTGTCTTCGGCATTGTCTGGGGTGTTATTATCTCCCGTGCCGGAATCACCGTTTTCTTTGTGGCGGGATTTAGAGCGGCGCGCCTTGGCGCTTTTGGGCCGCTTCTTGGAGGGTCATCCTCCGTTGTTCCATCGTCGTTCCCATCTTTTGGGATGTCCATCATGTATATGTCGTATGACGAGGTGGCCTTCCGGTGCCACAGGCGGCTGGTTCTTGGTCGTCTCCAATAAATCGCCGTCCATACCGTCGATGTCTTGGTCGAAGTCGAGCATGTCGGTTAAATCATCGACATTGGCTACAAAGTGGGTGGTGGGTGGGCGTTGAATTTCTTCGTCGTCCGCATCCCAACCTTCCCGACCGTAGTCGGCCTGTGGCTCTCTGGTAAAGAGAGAGACTTTAGTGAATTCGAGGATGTCGCCAAAGGCGAGTCTTTGAAAGATGTCCGCGGCGATGAACTCCATAACCGGCGCAATCGGATTCGATTGGCAAGGGGGCGCGGAGGGTTCGGAGTCCGGAGAGGAGTCCCAAGACTGGGATTCACGAGCTCGCAGCGATGTGGATGGTGTTCAGCTCAATCGCCGTAGAGATTTCAGCCCCCGAGGCGGTGTCCAACCAACCGTCCTCGATCGGCGAAACCGGCTCCGGATTAAGGGTCGGAGCGAGCACTGGTGCGGCCTCCAGGGCACTGTTCGGCGGCAGAGCTAGATCGTACCCATCGAGACAGTGCGGCACGCTCGGCTATGGCTCGAATAATCCGTCAAAGATCAAGTCTCCGCGGACATCGGCCGTGTAGTTCAAGCTCCCAAATCTGACCTGATGGCCAGGGGCGTAGCTTTCGATCTGCTCCAGATGGCCTAGCGAATTGGCCCGCAGTGCAAAGCCGCCGAATCTGAAAATCTGTCGGGAGAAAAATCTCACCTGGATCGCATCGTTCTTGATGATTGAAGGAGCCATCGGGCCTATAGGTGACGCATACGCAGGAACTCTCAATGAAAGCACCAATGTCGGTGTCAAAACCGGCGGATCTCGGGTAGGGGGTACCGAATCTGTGCGTCTAGGCGGATGGTAAAGGAGACAAGGGACACGATGTTTTTACCTGTGTTCGGGCCTCTCGATGGAGGTAATACCCTACTCCTGCTTGATTAATATTGATGATATGGGTAGTACAAGAGTAGATCTCAGAGAGGTTAAACCCTAGAAGCTAGCCTATGGTATGATTGTTGTTCGTCCTACGGACTAAAACCCTTCGGTTTATATAGACACCGAATAGGGTTAGGGTTACATAGAGTCGGTTACAATGGTAGGAGATCTACATATCCGTATCGCCAAGCTTGCCTTCCACGCCAAGGAAAGTCCTATCCGGACAAGGGACAAAGTCTTCAATCTTGTATCTTCATAGTCTAGGAGTCCGGCCAAAGATGATAGTTCGGCTATCCGTACACCCCTAGTCCAGGACTCCCTCAGTGACCCCGTATGTCGATGAACACAAGAACAGTCTGCGCTCCAAACACGGAGGCGGTCTGACGATCGGATTACATGTGAACACATCGGGACTTTCGGCGGTTGGTTGGAAACACGTCTCGAGAGGTGACAACACTGTTTGTGATGAGTTGTACTTGTTGTCAGGGGACCATCTTCGATCGTAATGATTTGGAAAGGATACGAGATAAATGGGAATACATTTTACAAGATTGACCAAGATCAAAAGAGTACCAACCAAAAGCAGTGGTGTCCGCTTTGATGCAAAGAACCGGCGGGGAAAGGACACATATTATGGTTACATAGTAGACATATGGGAACTTGACTACGGAGTAGATTTTAAGGTCCCTTTGTTTGAGTGCAAGTGGGTCAACTGTCAGAGGCGGGTGCAGGTAGACCCACAAAGACGGAATGACAACGATGGATCTGAAAATCTTGGATACACCGACTAACCGTTCGTCCTAGCCAATGATGTGGCACAAAGTTATCTATGTGAAGGACATGTCTACGGTGAGGAAAAGAAAAGATAAGGAAGCGAATACATCATACGATGAGCCAAAGCGCCACATAGTTCTTTCAGAAAAAGGGACATCCACAGGAATGGAGGGCAAGATGACATGTCTCAAGAGTATGAAAAGTTTCATGAAATTCCTCCTTCAAAGTCAAGGCTGACCCAAGCATCCCGATAAACGATGAAGATTATCTATGGTTACTGCGCAATAAGCAAATGATACAAGCGAAGAAAAAATGAAGACTTTCTCCATAACTATTATGATGATACCATGCCAACTTTGTAACAGACGAGTATGATACCATTGTCCGTTTTGTACATGCACATGCTATGCCAACTTTTGAGTTCATTTAAAAACTATGAATTTCAAAGAATTTAAATTTTAACTATTCAAATTTGAAAACTAATGGCACAAACAGAAAGTCTAAAACTAATGGCACTAACAGAAAGTTTATTATTTTGCTGACCTAAAAGCAAAAAGAATTAAAAAATAAAGCAAAAAACCAAAAGAAAATAAATAATGTAGAAAACAAAACAAAAAACTGAAAAAAAAATAAAAATAGCAACAATAAGTATTTTGTTGTAAGTAGAAACAAAATAAAATGAATAAGCAACAAAGAAAACAAAAAAGTGTTATAAAATTTGAAAACTAATGGCATTAACAGAAAGTTTATAATTTTTCTAAAACTAAAAGCAAAAAGAATTAAAAGATAAAGCAAAAAACACAAGAAAATAAATAATGCAGAAAACAAACCAAAAAACTGGAAAAAAATAAAAATAGCAACAATAAGTATTTTGTTGTAAGTAGAAACAAAATAAAATGAATAAAGCAACAAAGAAAACAAAAAAATGTTTTCAAATTTGAAAACTAATGGCACCAACAGAAAGTTTATAATTTTTCTAAAACTAAAAGCAAAAAAGAATTAAAAAAATAAAGCAAAAAACAAAAGAAAATAAATAATGCAGAAAACAAACCAAAAAAACTGGAAAAAATAAATAAATATAGCAACAATAAGTATTTTGTTGTAAATAGAAACAAAATAAACTAAATAAAGCAACAAATAAAACAAAAAAACAAAAAAAATGCCACCTACTGGGCCCCCATGGCCTGAATACGACTAGAAACCCTACCATGGGCCAGGATTCAGCCAGGGAGGCTCAAGAGGCCTGCACAGATTGCGTGTGGTTAGCCGGAAAGCCTTTGCTTTAGAGAGGAGCTCGAGAGGGAAGGTGCACCGCACCTTATAAGCAGTGCGCCTCCCTCTCAACTAGCGAGGTGGGACTAAATATTTGGGTTCGGGCAAGACAGGCCTTTGGTCCCGGTTGGTGGCACCAACCGGGGCTAAAGGTGCATTAGTCGGTTGGTGCTAAAGGGGGCATTAGTCTCGGGTCAGAGCACCAACCGGGACTAATGCACTTTTAGCCATTGGTGCCAACCGACCAAAGGCCGCCGCTTCTGAAAAGAGGCCTTTGGTCGGTTGGTGGCACCAACCGGGACTAAAGAAACCATTAGTCGGTTTGTGCCACGAACCGGGCCGATACTCCGTCTATATAAGCAACACTTGTGAAATTTTTCGTTCGGTTCTTGATCCCGCCCAGCAGCGCCCGGGCTGCCCTCTGCGCCTACGCCTTGCCGTCGTCGCCACCTCCGGCCGTCCCGCGCCGCCAAGCCGTCGCGCCGTCTCCCAGCCTTGCCTCGCCCGCCTCTGCCTCGCGCCCAGTGCCGCGCCCGCTTTCTGCCTCTGCGCATGCCCAGCGCCGCGCCATGTGTCGTCATCGCCGTCTCCTGCGCCGCCTCGGCCGTCGCCCGCCTCTGCCTCACGCGCCGACGCCCTTGCCAAGCGCGTCATCACCGCCGCCTTGTTACGCGCCACCCGTCGCGCCAGCCGCCCCAGCCGTCGCCGTCCAGCGTCGCGCCCAGCGCCGTCGCCTCCCGCCTCTGCCTCGTCGTCGCCTCTGCCTCGCCTGGCGCCCTGCCCGCCGTCGCCTCTGCCTCGTGGTCCGGCACCACCCCCTCTTCCCCCTTTTTTTAGATTTTTTGTTATTTGCATTTTTATAAAAAATGTATATATGTATGTATATATATCTTCTCTGTGTATATATATGTTGATGTATATATGCAAAAGATAGACTTTTAGAAAAAATACTATTTTTTCTGTTGATGATATGATGATGTTTTTTTTTTCATATATGCATTTTTTCATATATGTATTTTTTTTAAGTTGTTAGTAGATATCGATTTTAGGTTAGTGCATTTTATCACTTATTTTAGGTTAGTTGATCGATTTAGTGCATTTTATGTTTGTTGCATTTTAGGTTAGTGCATTTTATGTTAGTGGAGAGGAAAAAGTAAAATAAGGAAAAGGAAAATAAGTAGAGAAATAAGGAGAAGAAGAAGGAGAAGACGAGGAGAGGAAGAAGAGAAAGAAGAAGAAAAAAAATAGGAGAGGAAGAAGGAATAGAGGAGCTTCTTCTCCTTTTTTTCTCCTCTTTTTTTTCTTCTTCTTCTTAATTTTTATTGGGAACGAGGGTGTCGAGGATCGCCGAGGGGTCGAGGGTCGGGAACTAGGGTAGAGGGTCAAGGGTCGAGGGTTTTAGGGTCGAGGGTTCGAGGGTTCTAGGGTCGAGGGTTCCAGGGTCGTCTAGGGGTCGAGGGTTCCAGGGTCGTCGAGAGTTTGAGGGGTCGAGGATCGCCGAGGGGTCGAGAGGTTTCCTAGTGTCAAAGTATTGAAGAAATCCATGGCTTCATCATTAGCCGGAAGTAACCATGGCATGATGGTACGATGTCCTCCAAAGTTATTATGGAATGGAGTCCCAGATAGGATAATTTTCCATTTTGTACGAATTTCAGCAAAGGCCTTCCAAATAACGATATTCGGAAGGTTCTTGCTGAACTTTGTACCAAAAAGCGAATTATCCTATCTAGGACTCCGCTCCAAAATAACTTTGAGAGCTTCGCACCATCATGCACCACATTTTCGCTTAATGATGAAGACATGGTTTTGTTGAATCCTTTGACACTATGCAACCTCCCGACCCCTCGGCGATCCTCGACCCCTTGACCCTCGACCGATCGGCGATCCACGACCCTCTACCCTACCGCGGGCGTCGATGCCCACGTCGACCCTCTGACCAGTTTTAGCCAAGAATGCCTCACTCTCGCGGTATCGGCCTTGCCTTCCTGAGGGTCGTCGGGTTGAACACCAATTAAATTGCCAGTCCGTTCTCGCCAATTACCGATGCTGACACGACCGGTAACAGCTTGGCCGTTGATAGGAAGGCCGCTTATCATAGCCATGTCCTGTAGGGTCATCGTCATCTCCCACATGGAAGGTAGAACGAGTGAGTCTTCGGCCTCCAACGATCCACAAGTGCGGTCAGCGCCGCGTGGTTCATCATGGCGGGCGCGCTTAAAGCGCAACACGAATGGGAGAAGACCCAATCTCCGAACGTAAGGCTCGTGACGGCGGGTCGTAAGTAAAGTCATCGTGAATGACCCTCATGCGCATAGCAACTACAAGCTGCAAATAAAGTGATGTTTTAATCAATACAAGAACACAAATGAGAAACACCGAAAATTGATAAGTCTTGCTTCTTACATCTCCCTTCTCAATGGCATGAGCACGATGCTCCTTATCCCACTCATCGATTAATCCGTCATACCAAGGTCCATCATCATCCGCCATCCTACAAAAAAATCACAAACATCTATGAATACATGAACAATATCAAACAATACTATTTCCTTCTTCAAGTTATGCCATATAAAAACACCATTCTTCTCACACATAACCACATCATTTCTTTCTTCTACATATGCACACATATCAACTACAAACATCATGGTCAACTACAAACATCTACCAACTACACTACCTACCAAATCATCTATCAACTACAAATTATTTCCTAAAACAAAGAAACCATCTACTAATCTAACATCACCTAATGTTAAATAATGCATCCAACGAGGGGAAAACCAAAACAAATTGGAGGGAATGGGGGAGAATACCTCAAAGAAGCTTGGGGGGGGGGGGGTTCAGATCTTTGAGTTTGAGCGGAGGATGGAGTAGATCAGGGGGGTGGTGGTGTGAGGGGGAGGAGGGGTGAAGAACAGATGTCTCTGTTCGTGAGGCGCCGCCAGGAGAAAGATGGGGATGGGTGGGCTGGCCCGCGGTTATCCGATTACAGGGCAGACGCCATGGTCCTAGCGTCAGCCCCTTTGCCACGTCGGCCAGTCAACGGGCAGGCGGGCGGTGCGGGCCGAGGCGACGCAGGTCCGTGGGCGTCTGCTTTGCAACCAGACGCCAGGGGATGTTGGCGTCACCGAAAAAAAAGGTCAGAAACGTTTTTTTTTTCAAAACGAGGTCAAATCGCGATTTTCTTAGCCAAATAGGTCAGAACAGTAATTTTGTCCTCGATGAATAGAGTCCAACGGCAGCAGACGGCGGCGACAGACTGACCCTTCTTCTTCTTGTATGCCCAGCTAGATGAATAAAGTGTCGGCGATTCTCAAAAAAGAAAAAAAGAAAAAGCAGACGGCGGCGAGACACCGAACGGCGGGGACGCGCCGTCTTCCGGCTGCTCTGCCCGCCGGCCGACCTTGACCTGTGCTCCGTCCGCTGGAGCAGGAAGAGTAATGGAGCGCACTGCAATGCCACCGGGTGGGTCAGGTCAGCTTTCATCCGCCTGCCCGCCCGCCCGCCATGTGTTTGTGCTTATTCCCGTGAAGTTGGTTTCCACCGGCATCGCGACCTAGCTATCTACTCCCTCCGTTTCCAAATATAAATCTTTCTAGTAATTCCAACAAATGACTACATACGAAGACAAATGAGTGAATCTACATTCTAAAATATGTCTACATACATCCGTAGTTCTAATCCATTTGAAATGTCTAAAAAGACTTATATTTAGGAACGGAGGAAGTATCTATCTATCTATCTCGAGACTCGAGTAGAGTAGAGTGAGCAGTCACCTTATTCATTCCTACAGTACAGATACAGTACAGTAGAGTGAGTACGAGGCTTGCTTCAATTCAATGGCATCATCAGCCCCAGCCTCTCCTCCCTGGCTGTGCCTGGTGAGCTTTGGAGTCTTGGCGATCGATCGATCACAGTCAATCAATGCATGCATAAACTAACGCCCGCCATGTGTTTGACAAACTTTGCTTGCTTGCTTTGCTTTGCTTTGCTTGTGTCCAGTCTCAATCGTCGTCAAGCCGCCGATGACACTGCGGGTGCGGGGGTGTTAGAGCGTGGTCTCGGTCCCGCGCCGATCATCTCCACGTTCCAGCTGCTGCAGTTGCCTTGCCAACTCTATACGTACCCCTCGCTATGTACTTTGTCAAACAAGGAAAGCATTCTGTCAATCTTCAGAGAGAGTGCTGCTGCACACACTCTGCAGCACGCAGCAGTCTAGTCTAGATACCTATGCTCATGCCAGAGATTTGCGCGTTTGATATATTTCCAATGCAAGTTTGCACCTTCTACGTTGTCAATCATCCAAATCCAAATAGCGTCAAATTTGTATCCGTCCACAAGTGTCGTCAATATTTTTGGTCATTGGTGGGACGGTATTCCATATAGATTCAAAACGCTAATGAGGGGGGGAGCATATGCCTTACTATGATCGCTTTCGCTATATAGAAATGATTTGATTTACAATGATAAAAATGCTTCTCCTTTGCAGGTTATTTTTCCGTTGTACGCACTCGCTTCGTACGTGGTCTACGCTACAACGAGCGGAGTACCAACCGCTGTTCAAGGCGGTGTGTGCGCGGTTGGGGCAGGTGGCTACGGTGGTTTTTACCCAACATGGGTGGCAGCATAATCTATCTCCGGATCGGTCCACCATCCCTTGCGACATAGGCATAGTGTCGGTTTATAGGACTCTACTGTCGCCGATTTGTCGTTTTGTTTTTCCTTTCATTTTGTCAGACTTTCCGTGTTGGGCTGTGTGCATCCTAGTTATGCAGAGGTCGGGTGTTACTCATAATACTTTGTATCCGCTTGATACTGCATTTCGAGATAATAAAAGCGTCCTTTATCGAAAATGCTCATGCCAGAGATAAAATCCTGCTGCGAGCGAGCGAGCTCAATACGTTCTTCTTGCTAGTACTAAACGCACCAGCTGCTACATCCATGTACGTAAATGTGAGCACCAGCTTTCTTTTTATATGCCCATCCATCCATGCATGGATCTATTCATTCTTGCAAGCAAGCAAATTGTTGAAAATGAAGCAAGTCCCACAACACATTAATTAATCTCAACAGTAGGACAATCACACTACCGCTGCTCCGGTGACCATGACCAGAGCTTAACACGTACCTACTCTTTCTAATTAATAATGCATGCTTCAAGGCACTGCCTTCCCCTGATCGACTCGCTTGGGCTCCATCCACGATACATATCCTCGCATCGCATGCCTGCTGGTGAACCTCCCCCCGTATATATTACTCTTTCCATCCCAAAATAAATGTCTTAACTTTGTATTAACTTTAGTATTAAATTGTATTAAAGTTGAGACACTTATTTTGAAACGAAGGGAGTATCTCACATGTGCAAGATCAATAGTGACCCAAAAATGAAAAACCTATTTATCTATCTATAGTAAGCTACTGTAAGACTTTGGTAGGTCAAGTCCATCAAGCAAAAATACTCTCCCCTTAATATGATCTATATCTCATCTCTCTCGCTCTTCCAATTATTACCGGACAACATCAACAGTGGGTGTCCCGTCCCATCCGGGTCAGAACAGATCGCTTTGAGCACTTTCTACAACACCCTCTTTTTTTACACGGCCAATTAGTACTGTTATTACTAGATTTTCTGGTACAATGACCAACAATTCTTTGCAAAAAAAAAGAGAGTCTTTATTTAGTCAAATTTGGAAACAAAAATCCTGTAGCGCATGCATCAGCCTGGCAGCGAACACTGATTTTATTTTTTTTTCTTTTGCAGGGAACAGCCACCGCCAAGCTGTGAATGCTACAGCGGTAACAAACACAAAATATTTGTTTTGAACCAGAGGCAAAAGTTGTGTCTTTTTATCGATTATAAGAGGAGATAGTTCCCCAGTTAATTAAGAAGAATATAGCGACCAACCATTCTTTGCCAAAACGAAGCGTTTTTATTTACGAGAAATTTAATGACCAGTCGACTGGTAGTTAGCGATTGGCACGCACGATTTTTTTACTGCCTAGATCTTCTCTCTCTCTCCTAATTTATTTCTTGTTAGTAATCTGGATGAGAACAAAAACAAAGTGCAGGAACGGTTACTCAAACCCAGGACGTGATGATAAGTGAATGACCCGTTCCACCAACTCAACTAAAGCATGTGGTTGTGAAAACTACAAAAGCTACGTATTTGACCTTGTATTAATAACATATCGCCCGAAATTATGTGTTTTTCTTGTTCCTTTCTTGGATTATCTCTAGCGCATAATGTGTGAATTTTTCTCATTAACTTCTACCTAAAAAAAGTTATTGAAACATACCGTGATAAATTATATGTAAGTATTGAGACAGCCTGGAGACCTGAAAACTTAGCTACAGACACCATGACAACTTTTATTCGGAAAAATAGTTATTATGAAACATACACCCGTAACTTCTGTGCTAATAACATTATAATATAGGCAAATTATACATGATAACTTACATGCAAACATCACGGTAGCTTTTTGATCCTGGATTTTTTTTAGCCAACACACCCCCAATAATTTGTATGTACATAACATGGTAAATATGCACCGTAGACCTGATAACTTATGTACATACACCGCGGTAAGTTTTTTACCTGAAAAAAGTTGTTGAAAACATACCCTTGATAACTTTGTCTAAATAGCATGGTAACATACGCACCACGGACCTGAAAACTTAGGTATAAAGACCTGACAACTTATCCTTAATAACATGATAATATACACATCATAGACTGGATAACTTATGTACAAACACCACAGTAACATTTGACTGTGCGGGAAAGAGAGGGAGTTGTTGAAAAACATACCTCCGATAACTTATGTGTAAAGAAAGCTAATTTCCGACTGGTCGCGCGTTTGCTTCAGATCCGAACGAGTCCCACGTCGTCAGATAGGAAATGAGCGGCTCACGATCCACCTTATCCCTACCTCCTTTTTCTCTCCGACGGCGCCTAATCTCCTTCCTCCTGCAAGGTGTGGCCAAGGAGAGCTACCAGCGTGAGACCAAGTGTAGCAATGACTCCTCGTGGTGGCCAAGCAGGCGGCGGCGCTAGCGGCAATGTTCATGTGAATAGCATGGTAACCCACAGATCGAAAACCTGATAACTTATGCACCCTGATCCTGGTACTTTCGCAAGGAGGGTGATGAAAATATATCCCCGATAACTTTTATGTGAATAGCATGGTAACTCACACATCACAGACCTGATAACTTATGTACGTCGGTCATGGTAAATTTGGCGACCGGATGGGGGGGGGGGGGGGGGGTTTTTGGTGAAATATACAGCCGGTAACTTTTTGTGTGAATAGCATGATAATTTACACATCACAGACCTGATAACTTGTGGTATGGGTGGGTGTTGATGAAACATCCCCCGATAACTTTGGTGTGAATATCATGGTAACTCATACATCGGAGACCTGATAACTTATGCAGCCCGATCCTGGTAACTTTGCCGAATAGAGGTGATGAAATATACCCCGATAACTATTATGTGAATATCATGATAACTCACACATTGCTGACCTGATAACTTATGTACCTAGGTCTTGGTACATTTGGCGACCGGGTGGAGGGAGGCACGTTGATGAAATACCCCCGATTATTTTTTGTGCGAATGGCTTGATAACTCACACATTGCGGGCCTGATAATTTTTGGAAGAAAAAGATGTTGAAAATAAATCTTGATCTCCTGGTAACTATTTTTTTGTCGAAACATACCCTAGTGTGAAATTACCTCTACCCATGCTAAATTTACCATGCTTCTCATGGTATAGTCATTAACCTTCTCATATTATAGTTATGAGGCTTATCATAGTATAGTTATCATGTTGCTCAAGTCATAGTTATCACACTGGTCATGCCAAAGTTACCAAGAAATTTTTTTATTATCGCTGATATGACAGAAAAAAAGAAAGGTTTAAATAACCTTGTTCATACACAATAGACAACAATTGAATGTGGCTTAGTTGGTTATTGGGCTCAAAGTCAAATGAATAGACCTGGGTTCAAGTCCCCTTACTAGCACTTTTAATTCCTTTTTATATTGTGTTTCAAAAAACCAGAAAAACCACTAGCGATTTACTATTGGCGTATACGGTTTTCAAGAGGAGAAAAAAATCGGTGGAATCAAGCATGCGGGTCACGAGAGGAAGATGGGTTACGATCGTGCGGATCTGTCGCTAACCACCAGTCGACTAGTCGTTAGCACAGTTATTGAAATTTGGAAACAAACGTTCATGCACCCAAAGTATTGAATTAGCATGTCAGCTTCGCAGTGCCAAAAACGCGGACAGAAGAAATAGCAGAAATTTCGCCATATTTCTTGAACGGATTTCTCAAACAAAATCTGAAATTACGAAAAATATTGTCTGGGGTACAAGTGTCATTTACAAACTTATGTTTGAATGTCACAAACTTTTCTAGCGCAAATTAAATTATTTCAAGATTGATGTTTCAATTTTTTTAATGTAACTAATAAGTAGTAGTAGACTAGTAGTAAGCAAAGACTTGGGGGTAGGTGAAGTCAAGAAAAATACTACTTATAGTACTGTAGTCGTGGTGATCCTCTAGGTAGGAGTAGGACCTCTCAATTATTGCTACCAGGCATCAGGCAACAGTGCGCGTCCGATCCAGATCCAGGGGTGGTAATTAAGATAAGAGCACTGACTGTGACAACCACCGCTACGCTCACTCTCAAGCTCACTCATTCACTCTCAAGCTGGGGGTGGGTGGCTGGCTGTCTTCTCCACGGCCGGCTTCGCTCTGCTTGCCCCTGCTGCCCTTCATCCCCGCCTCGCCGTCCGGCGACGCAGCTCACTTGGCCTCCTCCCCGGCAGCGCACGCAGCTCGCCTTCTCACCACAGCGACGGCGGCTCCCGGGTCTGAACCACCTGCACCGCACACCTGCAGGTCAGATCCCTCTCCCTCTCTCTCTCTCTCATCCATTGTTATTTTTAGGGCCGACTATTGGATTCTTGGTGAGATTTGAATGCTCCAGGATCGATACCTACTGTAGTTAGGTTGAGAAATGCACAAGTTTTCTCAACCTAAAGAAAACATCATGTGCTGGCCGCCGTCGAGGATTGAAAGATAAATAAATAAATAAAGCAGTTCTGATCCGTTTCTGTTTCTCTCCCTCTCTCCTGTGATGATTTGTGAGATGCTTAATTTTAGTTTTTTTTTTTGGAAAGGAGGATAGCCTCAGAGTGATGCATGCAGCTTATTTATATTGAATTAAAGTATGGAAATAACGATCGATAAATGCCTGAGTTTGGTTGACCACACACGGAAATAAAGCATTTATGTTGGTATACAAATAAAGAAAACGATTATGCTCTGTTTATGCATGTTTCCCCACTCTCTCTCCGTGCCTTAACTATATTTCCCTTGTGATTGTAAATTCTTGGCCTGATGCCTGCACTGCATTTATACTTGTCTTGTGATTGCAAATTCTCAACAGGCAGGTACCCATCTATCCCTGGCCTGCTGTGCTGTGCTGCAACTCAACCCCCCATTTGCAGCAGCAGCAGCAGCAGCAGCAGCTAGGTACTTAGTAGGCAGAGGGAAGGCAGAGGGATCTCAGGAAGGCAGGCAGCATCCCATCACCGGCGCGCTTGCGCTAACGTACGTGCTAACCGTACACACACTCCTCCCCTTTCATTTGCAGCTTCCAGCAGACCAACCAATTTCTTTTGATTCCTGAATGCAGGCGTTGCACATCGTTCATCCCTGCGTCCGGCCAGGGGATGGCTGAGGCCGCCCTCGGCGCGGCACAATGGGTGGTGGAGAAGGCGCTAGGCCCCGTTGCAGATGGCTTGCTGGGGGCTTGGTCAGCCAGCAGCAACCTTGGCCTCAACATCGAGGACCTCAGGATGGAACTGTTGCTCGTCAAGGCCACGCTCCAACAAGCTGCCCGCAAGGAGATCTGCGGTACGGCCATGGAGGAGCTGCTGCAGAGGCTGCTGGACTCGGCACACAACGCCGAGGACTTGCTGGACGAGCTGGACTACTTCCGCATCCACGACGAGCTATATCATACATATGATGCTGCTGACCAGCACGGCAAGGGTTGCGTCTGCAACCTCGCCCTCAATGCTCGCCACACCGCCAAAGCTCTTGCCAAACAGCTGTCATCCTTGTCCGCGTACTGCTTTGGTGCCAACACTGGTGGTGATCACCGGCAGGGAGTTGCAAGACAACATGTCAGTTGTTGTGCTTGGCCGTGTGGCAGGCAGAGACTACCTGCCGATTCTTCCTCGCCGCCAAATGCCAATCAGACTGGTCAGGAGCTCAGTGGATGCATGCCAAAGCTCAGTAAACTCCTCCCTTGCGCATCTTCCCCGCATTCGCATGTTCATGGTGATGAAGTTGGTGCCAATGCGCAAGACACACCAATGCGTGAGTTTAATAGGGTCGATTTCTCTCAAAGGATGAAGGGCACTGTTGAGCAACTAAAGCTTATGCGCAACGAGGTTACCAAGATTCTGCAAGGTTGTGGCCCTAGAACCATCCCAGACATTGCCCAGAGCCGTCCCATCACCAAAGGTCGAATTGATGAGCCAAAACTGTACGGGAGGGAGACTGTCATGAATAGCATCATACATGATATCACCAAAGGTCAATACTGTACCAGGGGTCTAACTGTGCTTCCGGTTGTTGGTCCGGGGGGAATGGGCAAGACAACTCTGATACAACACATATATCGCAACCAACATGTGCAGAATAATTTTCCAGTCATGATTTGGATATGTGTGTCATTCAATTTCAATCTGGATAAGGTGCTAGAACAGATTAAAATAGGTACTCGTCCAGTTGAAAGTGAAAAGGAGGGAAGTACAACTGAAGAGTTGATTGAAGAAAGATTGAAATCTAAAAGGTTCTTACTTGTATTGGATGATATATGGCAGATTAGTGATGTGGGTGACTGGGAAAAACTCCTGTCGATACTCAACCAATCACAAGAAAAGGGTTCCATGGTTCTAGTCACAACTCGGTTTGGAGCAATAGCACGGGTGGTTAAAACAACTGGCCATTCAATAGAACTGGACGGTTTAAATTCTGGAGAGTTTAGAAAGTTGTTTCTCACATTTGTCTTTGGCGATGAGCAATGTCCAAGGGACAAACATTTTCTGCTTGAGACCGGAGATAAAATAATGGAAAAACTAAAGGGCTCCCCTCTTGCAGCAAGGACTGTTGGTAGATTGCTAAGTAAAGACCATAGTTTGGGGCATTGGAAAAGGGTCCTAAACAGTAGAGAATGGGAAAAGCAAACCAATGGAATTATGTCTGCCTTGAGGCTTAGCTATGACTTTCTCCCTTTCCATCTGCAGCAATGTTTTTCCTATTCTGCATTGATTCCTGAAGATGTATATCTCAGAAGCTATGATCTCATCAGCCTGTGGATCGGACTAGATATTTTGATACCTAGTGATCAAAATCAAACATCTGAAGATATAGGTTTGAGCAATTTAAATGAGTTAGTCAATTATGGATTTTTCAGGGAAGATATAGGTCAGCGGTATGTTATGCATGACCTACTACATGATTTGGCAATGAAGGTTGCATCGCATGATTGTCTTTGTTTACGTCTCCCTAATGTTGGATCAGTGGTAATTCAGCCAACCACCCATCACTTGTCTATCAGCACACATGACTTAGGCGAATATGATGCAGTGTCAGGTGAAAAATTAAGAAGTGAATTGGAAGAACTGAAGACAAAATTGAAGGTTGAACATTTGCACACATTGATGTTATTTGGTAAAGTGAATGGAAGTTTTGCAAAGATATTTGGTGATTTTCTTGGGAAGCAAATGCTCTTCGTGTTCTTTATTTGCTTGACATGATGTATCCCATGGAGTCCATGTTACATAACTTTTCAAGACTTGTCCACCTACGATGCCTATGTCTAGGGACATGTGACAGAGAGATGCATTTACCACTCAACATCTCTAAATTTTATCATTTAAGGGTTCTAGATCTTGAGCCATGGTGTGGGAGTTCTGATTTGCCCAGAGACATGAGCAATCTTGCAAAACTGTGCCATATTCATGCCCGAAGTGATGGTGAGCTTCATTCAGATATTTATAATGTGGGAAAACTTAAACTCTTAGAAGAGTTGAAGGTATTTCGAGTAAATAAAAAAAGTGAAGGATTTGAACCAAAGCAACTAGAGCATTTAAGCAAGCTCAGGGAGCTTGGCATCTACAACCTTGAGAAGATAGAATCTGTAGAAGAAGCAGCTCAAGCAAAACTGATGGAGAAAAAATACTTGAAGAGGCTAACATTGAGCTGGGATAGTGAGCGGTCTAGTGTTGATGCTAGTGTTGAAGCAGCGGTTCTTGAGAGCCTTCAACCTCATGGAGATCTTGAAGTGTTGTGTATTAGAGGGCACGGAGGTCTTTCTTCTCCAACATGGTTCGCTGTTGAAGGTCTGCAATCTCTTTATCTGGATGGTGTTTCTTGGGAAGTTTTCCCTTCTTTAGGGAAGGCGTGGGATATTCATGAATTAAGGTTGGAGAATATTGCCAGACTGAAGGATTTTATCATAGAGAAAAGCTTTTGCAGGCTAATAAAGCTTACACTCATTGGCCTAGGAAGTTTTGAAAAATGGCTTTACCCAGCTGAACAAGAGTCTTCCCTGGGTGAACCAGATGCTCATATGTTCCCTCTTTTGCAAGTTTTGGTTATTAGAGAGTGCCCGAAAATCTTGGGGTTGCCTTTCTCAAACCACATTGCTTCCCCAGATTGGTTCCCCAAGCTACAAGAGCTTGAGGTACATGACTGTCCCGAATTCTTACAAGTGATTCCCATCTCCTGGATCGAAAGTAAGCGTTCTGTCACCGTGAAATGTGTAAAGATGCTAAAGGAGTTTGCATACACAAAATCATCCAATGGAGCAGGATTGAAGATTATTGGAGAGGCTGATTTGCATAGCATAGACCAAGTGTTAGTTTTTGATAAAGAAACAGGTCTAGAGACGCTGACACTGAAGAAGTGCCCACCTCTGGAGTTAAAGCACCTTTTGATGCTAACCTCGCTGAAGACATTGATTGTACAACAATCAGATTCTCTGGTTGGACCACTAGGAGGTCAGGGTGATGTGGAATGGCAGCTCCATGTTGAGTGTATCGAGATCGATGGCTTAACTGGTAATACTGGCGAGGAACTGACAGAGCTCCTTCCCCACCTCCCAAAGCTCTCCAAATTGGAAATACGGGATTGTAAAAACATAAAAAAGCTGGTAGTGGGGGTGGATGTGCAACAGACAACACAAGAAGCATCAGAGATGGGGGGAGGTGAAATAACCGCAGCAGCAGAGGAACACGATGATGGGGTGCTGCTCTTCCCCGTTCATCTCCGTGACTCACTACGGGAGTTGGTGATCTTTAAATGCCCAGAGCTGGTCCTGGTGGA
The DNA here is from genome assembly GCA_021605145.1 of Aegilops bicornis. Classification (NCBI taxonomy): domain Eukaryota; kingdom Viridiplantae; phylum Streptophyta; class Magnoliopsida; order Poales; family Poaceae; genus Aegilops; species Aegilops bicornis. The sequence continues at coordinate 1,052,899 of CM038670.1, read as the reverse complement.
CCCGCCAACTCTTGTTCCTGGAGAAGGATGGCTACAAGCCTGGCGATCCCTCCAGAGATTAACAATACAGTGCTCCCCAAAGTTTCTATCCACCTTCTCCTTTTCCTGTCACATTTTCCCTTCCTCCCTGCAGTTTGTGTACCTTGCTGGTGTAGAAGGCATGGGGACACTGGAGCCCCTCTCAAACCTCTCCTCTCTCACCAGATTAGAATTGTATGATTGTGGAGAGGATCTGAAATGTCAGGGCTTGTGGTCTGTCCTTACCACCAGGGGCCAGCTCAACGAATTAGAGGTCATGCACAGCCCTAGATTCTTTGCTGATTGGGATCCCAACCCCAGACGGGCTTTGGAAGATGCTGAGGGAGGTGAAGAGCAGCAGGCACAGCTTGCTTCATCCACACTGCGTAAGCTCGGGACAGATGACGTAGCAGGATTTCTTGCTGCACCCGTCTGCAGATTCTTCTCTTCCTCCCTCACAAGGCTGAAACTTCCTGGGAATTGGTGTGAAGGGATGGAGCGGTTCAGCAAGGAGCAAGAGGACGCCCTTCAACTCCTCTCCTCCCTCCAGGTACTAGAGTTTTGGAAATTCCGCAATCTTCAACAACTCCCTGCAGGGCTGCGTAACCTTACCAGCCTCAAGAGATTACTAGTCATCTCCTGTCCTGCCATCTCGTCATTGCCCAACGATGCCCTCCCGGATTCACTGGAAAAGCTATATGTCTTCCACTGCAGCGAGGAGCTAAAACAGTACTGCAGGGGGTTAGTGGGAACCATCCCAATAGTTAGAATACATTGATCCAAGGTAACACAAACGTACTTTCTTGTGTTTATCCACTTCACCCTTTTCCAGCAATCAAATTCCTGCGGTAACCCCAAGAGTCAAATTCCTGCTTAATAACTCTGTGTTTGTTCCCATCCACCATGCAGGACTCTGCCTTGGAGTTCCCTTGTACATTCTTCTAGCCTTGCAGAGCTCTTCCCTTCCCATTCAAGGGCCGCGTGGCTGGTAAATCTGGTAAGTATATCTAAATTGGAACTTTACTCCTGCTGTACTATATCTGATAAGACACAACGTGTGCTGATTGGATCTTTCACCACACACTAAGAACAACAATATTTCTTTGCTGATTGGGATCCCAATCCTAGATTCTTTGCTGATTGGGATCCCAATCCTAGACGGGCTTTGGACGATGCTGAGGGAGGTGAAGAGCAGCAGGCACAGCTTGCTTCATCCACACTGCGTGAGCTTGAAACAAATAACGTGGCAGGACTTCTTGCTGCACGCGTCTGCAGATTCCTCTCTTCCTCCCTCACCAAGATGAAACTTTGGGGGAATAGGTGTGGAGGGATGGAGCGGTTCAGCAAGGAGCAAGAGGACGCCCTTCAACTCCTCTCCTCCCTCCAGGTACTAGAGTTTTGGAAATTCCGCAATCTTCAACAACTCCCTGCAGGGCTGCGTAACCTTACCAGCCTCAAGAGATTAGCAGTCAACTTCTGTCCAACCATCTCGTCAGTGCCCAACGATGCCCTCCCGGATTCACTGGAAAAGCTAGATGTCTTCCACTGCAGTGAGGAGCTGAAACAGCAGTGCAGGGGGTTAGTGGGAACCATCCCCAAAATCAGAACAGACTACAGTGACTACTGATCCAAGGTAACACAAACATATTTTTTGTGTGTGTGTTTTTTCCTAATAACACATAGTTTGTTCCCATCCACTGTGCAGGACGATGCCATGGAGTTCCCTTGTACATTCCTCTAGCCTTGTAGAGCTCTTCCTTTCCCATTCAAACATATGCATGACACAACGAAGGCCTTGTGACTGTGGCCTTCCTTCCTCTACTTAAATCTGGTAAGTACATCTAAACTGGAACTTTACTCCTGCTGTACTATATCTGATAAGACACAAAGTGTGCTGATTGGCCCTGATCATTCACCACACACTAATAACAACAATATTTGGGGATTTTTGATGGAGATGAGTATGAACTAGGAGAAGTTGATCTATCTAGCAACCAAAAATTTGTTGCTCAACGCCCCTTTTTTTCCCACAAATTGAGAAAATTGACATCATTATCAGCCAATGCCTTCTGCAAGTCTATCTTCTTTTCTTCCAACAAAACGTGTGATCACCATTTGTTTTTGTTATGTGTGCAGGTGTTTGTTCGATCTTATAGGCTTCTTCATATCTTGCATTTATATTTGGGTTATGGTTATTCATCAAGACGTGGCAGGCTGCTCCCCTATTTTGGGTGTCATGATCAAAATAGCAGTAGGACATCAGTATGGAATAAATGAGACTTCGGGTCAAGCTATTGATATTAAGGTAAAAAAATTCATATACTACTATGTTACTATATTTTTGACGCGTCTGCTATGTTACTATCACTACCAGGTGTTCTTGCATTTCTAATTTCTGTTGGCTTGCTGTTCAGGTCGTCTGATGTTTGTTTGGTGGGCTTTGAAGCCACTTGTGTTTACTTTTTGTCCAAAACTCATGAAGACTGAAGGTATGCCTGGAAAATCTTCAGTTTTAGGGATCAAAGGATTATCTGGCATAATTATGGAAAACAACGAAATTGTCAGTGTTTTGCTGCTGATCATGTTTGCAGTTTTGCCATCCAGGTATACTTGCAGCTGATAGGCTTGCAGTTTCCAGTTCAGTCTACATTCTACTAATACGAGGTATTCTTGCATCTGTCATAACTGTTGTTGTTTAACGAAATTTAATGGCATATAGGATCTTCAGAAGAATAACTGGCATACCATATCGGTGTACATGTGGAGGCAATTCAGATCATAAGCGGTAGAAGCAGTTTGAAGGTAATGAATTGCAGGTCCTGTACAATTTTGAAATGGTAAAATTCCACTATGGCACTAAGGTGCATGATCGCAGCCTATTTATGAAAAACACTAGTTTATTACGTTGTTCCATCTCGGTATAACATTTATATGTAAATCACCTTCTTTATTTTAAGTTTTTCATTTTCTTTCCTCACCAAGCCACTTTAGTAAACACACATCAAAAATGTATTTATGTGTCTCAAAGACTGTTTTGTCCCCACCTTTTAAGACTTCAGAGCCGCACAGTAAGTTTATGAAATGACCAGAATATGTGCATACTTTGGCATCGTATGCTTTTTTGTTGTCACATAATTTCATCATTTTGTCCTCTGCGGATCTTAACAATCTGTTATCTTAGTAAAAATCTGCCCCTCATTCTATTCTTTCTCTGATGCAGTGTACCAAATCCATCTTAAGCACGGGCTGCTCTGCAAGATAGATTGATATCAAGTTGTTGTTGCGGGAGATTTTCTGAAGGAGGCCCGTGCTGCGGCTGCAGCATTGCGGAAGAGAAATATCAAGGCCAGGTTTAATTATTTCAGATTTGCAGCCCTTTAATGGGTGTACATAAAACACCGAAGAGTGTTCATTCATGTGAGGTAAATAGGCCCCAGTGAACTGTAACTCTGCAAGCTAGCTCCATGTTCTTGTCAGCTTAACCGACTTGAAAACATTTCAGAACAGGCTGCCAAGGAGGGTGATGAATTGACTTGCAACCAGTCCGCGGAAGATTTGAAGCCATGCTAAGGAAGAAGAAGCAGAAACACTGCCTAGTCCAGAAGAAGCGTAGCCTGCAGCTAAGTGATATATCTGAAGCCTGTCAGCCTTGTGATGTCACTTCAGAAATTGCTGCCATGAGTACCGTCAGGGACCAGACTGCATCAGTATATCATTCACATTCATACCGTGAGTGCGATGGTTAGTATTTCGGCTATTCAGTATATGTTTACTACAAAATATTCTGACCTTGAGGAACCATGCCAATTACTTACACATCTCCCTCCTTGTCAGGAACCAGACTGCATCATCTTCTGAAGAAATCGACACTTGCATGTTGTTAACTGAAGAAATCGACACCTGTCATGCTGTTAACTGAAGAAATCGACACCCAGCAGTCGATTGGCGCCAAACCGGGCGGGCTCAACCTCAACCGTCAGATCTTCATCTAACGGCAACTTACAGCTTCGCTCGGAGTTGCGACAGATCACCACCCTTGCTTGCGCATCCAGCGGCTCTGAAGACCGGAGCGGCCGCAGTTTGAATTATTACCTTCATTTACTGTCTCCTTGTTCACCTGCTTTATTTCATTAGCGTTAAAGTTAAGATTACCTTTCTTTCACTGGTTGTAATGGGTATAAAACCAACCCGGGATCGATCTGAGAGCTCTGGAGCTCATGTTCCTGCACTTGGGGTAAATGCGTGTCCTTAATCCGCTATATATTTATCTTGCGGTCATCCTCTGAATTCACCTAGCTGCTTGGTGGTGTGATGTGTGAGTGCTGTAGTTTTCTGAACTACTCGTAGTTGGGTCTTGTCACTCCTTTGCTGCTGCTTAATTTTGCGTACCTTGCCTGCCTGTTGGTGAAATAAATGGCCAGCTTGTGTTCTTCTGAGCAGAAGAAAGAATGCTGCTCATCTCATCTAACTTGCTTGTAGTCCTGGCCTTTAGTTGTATCCCAGAAATCCTGTTCCGCGCTCCTGCGGGGGCTTACTGGAACACACGGCGTCGATCATCGCTAAATCAAGGCAGTGAAGTTCCAAGATGTCATCATCACCAGATCGAGACAGAAGGAGAGGAGCACCATTTCCTGAACTTGGCACAATCGAGCAGCCCAAGTTGGTCTTCAAATGATTGGTTTCTTCTTTGCCATCGACTGCATGATCTTGTGTCCAGACTTGGCAGTACTATCTGTCGATCACCTCTGATGATATGATGAAGTATGAGTTGCAGTACAAGGGGACCTTGCAACAAGTCCGGTTCAGAAAAGCTTGATGCCGCATGGTTTCAGAGCGGCCACCATGGCGATATGGTGTGGTGTGGTGTATGCCAATGGACGCATATAAGAAGAAGTTTTGTGTCCTGGCTCTGAATTTGATTTAGAAGTGGTGAGGAGTTTGTAGCTGCTATTGGTCAAACTGCATGTGTTAAGGGAAAATCTAGAGATACATTAAGTAGAGCAGATATGAACGCTCACAATAATGTGATACTGCTATCTTTAATCAAACAGGGCCACTTTATCTGAAGAAGTACCCAAAGTTGGGGGCAAAATAGTGGCCGGCAAAATCGTGTCAAGTACTGACGTTTCGTTTTATTTTGCCAGGCCTCTCGTGCCCACTGTGCCGAAGATATCTGGCTGGCAGGACCGAAACCAACCGTTCTTCCTTCACACATTAGAGTCATAATAATCCATGGAGATTTGTAAGCCGTTGTTGGCTCTATGAGGTGATGACAAGATCATTGAGGGCGTTGTTTGACAAATGGTGCTTCTTTTGGATCATACCCGTCTGGTGAAAGGTGTGCCTCCCTTTATTGTCTAGTCTAGTGCCCATGTTCGTACGGTTCTTGTTACGGTGTCAGTGTGCGCCATGCTTGTAAGAATTGATGGATTTGGGTGGTGTTTTATCCAAGTTTCCCCATGTGTTGTTGTTTGATCACCACAAAAAACAGAGCTTGCATAATTTCAGAAACAGAGCATCCAGAGATATTTGTAACTAATATTATGTGATCTTCTATAAGGCGCAGAGTATGGATTTTACGTGATGGTAAAATATGGGTTCCAGCACCCCGGGACTGACTGGCTGGCTTCTATATATACTAGCATGCCCGCGCGGCGGCACGCCGCGCCTGTTGAAACATAATATGAAAGTTCTTTATGTGGTGATGGAAAAGTTTATGTGTTAATTTTCCATCTAATGGCTCAGTTGTTGCTTTGTTTTTTACACTATGATGTACTCCTGTATGAACATTAATTCTTATATATGAACGCTGGAAAAGTTTATTTGTTAATTGTACAACTAATGGCTTAGTTGTTGCCTGTTTTCTACATTATAATGTATGTATGAACATTAAGTTGTTATATGTGGACACTGGAAAAGTTTATTGAATAAAACAGTTGCTACATTTTATACAAGGGGGAGTACAATTAGAGCTTGCATGCTAAATTTGTGTCGTTATGGTAAATCATTTCATCGTTCTACGACCACATGCTAGATTGGTGTCGGTGATGAAATGGTAGAGCGCCTGTGCAAATTCTTGGACGCGGTTCTGTGCACTTTGACACCAGGGTATGTCACTATCGAGTCAATGGTGTGTGGTTGCTATGGGTACATGCGTAATGGTATGGTATCTGAAAAATTGTCATAGATTATTGTTCGAGTTTTGATTTGTCTTGTGAATTCATTTTGCTGAGAAGTCGCATGTTGAGGGGCCATGTTGAGTTGCCATTGTAAGGTTCATGCAAAATCTTGAACACTAAATAAGTTTCTTTTTGCAACATTGAATGCTTGATGAAGAAGCCACAGCCCCTGCCGGTCCAGAGACGCCACAACCCCTGGGTGGTCTGATGGACTACAGTCTGCAGTGTAATGTTGTTGGATGTACCGTGCACACTACAGTGCTATAACGTAATGTAATTATGTTTAAAGCGATTAGCGCCATATCGAGCAAATTTGCTAAATATAGTGTGCCCCTTCCAAATACGCTATAGCGACACTATAACGATGAAATAGCGCGCTTTTTGTTTCCTTGATTATGACATGGGTCTCTGTATTTTAAAGCAATATGGGGATATGCATTCACATTTGATTTATATTTTAGTATAGTATTGCGAAGAGAAAAACTGATCAATGCTATAGGATTAGACATTTCCCTCCTTAGCCCAGCATGAATAACAAACAAAAAATTACAATGATCATGTTCACCATAGAGACTGATCATTTCATTCATGTAAGACAAAATAAGAAGAAAACGCTGATCTTGTAAGTAGTGCAGAACCGGAAGAAACTGGGAAGGTTGCAGCCCACGCTATGTCTTTCATGAAAAGCATCTCATTGTAGATGAATAAGCAGAGCAACAATGGTAGATAAGGCATTCCTTTGTGACATAGTGCACTGTTCTGAGAAAGTCAACCAGCTGATATGAAGTTAGGGTCATCAATGGTAGATAAGCGACGCATATTTTCAAAAATAGGTTATGCAAAGGGATGTAATATATATCACACACCTTCCATTGGGAACGGATTCAAGTGGAAGTTACCGATGAAAGAAAAAATACTGGAAGTGATCCTAGATGGGATTTTGCACTTTAGAAAATTATAAGGATGTGGAATTAAAGATGAAATTAAGTGCATGTATGCCCTTACTTCGCGAGATCGCTAGTTGTCGTCCCGCGTTGTTGGTTGTTTATGTATAGTTTCATATTTCACGCTGGATGTATTTTATGTGTTCCATCATTAAAACATCTCAAGTAGTCATATTGCATGGAACAGAAAAAGTAACAGAAGTATCTACATGGCCACACAACCACAACTTTTCCAAACTAAAACTGTATACACAACATTATTCACAAAAAACAGGGGATAACAACAGCAAGCTCACACAATAAATGAAAAACACTTTATATATTAAGAAACTATATATATATATACACACACACACACACACTTACAATCAGTCGAAAGTTGGCTCACCACACAGAGTGGAACTGCATCCCATAACACACCGAGACTTGACACACAACCAACTAATTTGTCCCAGCCATGGACATTTGTATAAGCAGATCGATGAACCTTATCAAATTAAATTGCAGACATGAAAAATAAAATCTATCTAATTTCTAGGACACTTGCATTTTTGTTGTTGTTGAGTAAAGGACACTATTGCAAAGTCAGACACTTACTGTGTCAGATAAAAAATGATGGGCTGCATGGATCATTGTTTTGAGGCCTTGAAAACATGAGATAATCTGAAGCATCCAACCCACACCTTTTTTTTTGAGGAATATGTCGAGCCCTTCATGACAGCGTCTTTAGTCCACACCTTTGCAATGCTCATGCAGGATACGAGTGAATTGCAAAAAACCATCACATTTGGGGCTTCATCTGCGAAAAACCACCAGGTCACTAATTTTTTGCAAAAATCACCGCGGATTCGGTACACATTTTGCAAATAGCATTGATCAGGTGATTTGGCTCATTTGATCACTTTCTGACAAGTGGGACCAGATTGTAAGGAGCTGACTTGGCAAAGTTTTGACAGACGCACCCCTGAATTGTAAAAAGAAAAAGCAATCGGACCCTCCTCCCCCCTGCCTCGATCCCGTCTGGATCGGGAGAGGCCTCGAGCTGCCCAACCCCCGCGCCACTCCGGCGACCTCGCCGCAGCCGACAAGCACGCCGGCGACCACCGCTGCCCCGCCATCCTCCTCCCATTTCTTTCCTTCTCCTCTGGGACGACCCGCACCTCGCCCCTACCTAGCCCAGCCGCTGGCAGCCACGGCCATGTCGACGGCGTCGGAATCCGCGGCGGCCCGTAGCCCCCGCTGCTCTCCAAGCACGGCCGAGGCCATGGCCAAGCAACCGCGCGGCGGCGCACGGGCCCGACCCGACCGGCACCGTCGAGGAGCTCTCCGCAGGGACCTCCTCCACCGTGCGGCCGTCTGCACCGACGAGATCGGCCTCGCCGGGGAACGCCTCCTCCTCTCCTCTCTCTGCGCGCGTCCGCAAGCCGCAGGCCTCGCGTAGGCGGGCACGGTCGGAGGTCGAGGCCGCCGAGCTACTGGTCACCGCACCACCCCGTCTTCCCAGCTCGCGAGTCGCGACCATGGAGTGTGGTCGGCGGCGAGTAGCGGGCGGAGCGGCTACGGAGGCATCCTGCAGGCAGCGAACGGAGGGTGGCCGCCTCAGCGTTGGGGGGAGGCGGACGGAGACGGCTGCGATGCGGCGACAGAGCAAGTTGCGAGCTCTGCCCGGCACCGTGGACGGCGAGCACCAAGTCGCTCCTGGCAGTTGTGCAAAACAAGGGTTGATTGCTTTTTCTTTTTAGATCTAAGGGTGTGTATGTAAATGTTATGCCAAGTCAGCTCCTTACAATCTGGTCCTATTTGTCAGAAAGTGATCAAATGAGCCAAATCACCTGATCAGTGCTATTTACAAAATGTTTACCAAATCTGCGGTGATTTTTGCAAAAAAATAGTGACCAGGTTGTTTTCCGCAGATGAAGCCTTCAATGTGGTGGTTTTTTGCAATTCACTCGCAGGATACTGTTTTGAAGATGCGCATACTATCGAAGACGCGTATTACGAACTCCTAAACCTCGAAGGAAACAAAGACAATGAGTAGGAGTATAGTGCTTCAGTGAGTAGCCCCAGGGCGTTCCACATGCAGCTCGACACGGTCCTGCAGTGAAAGCAAGATATGTTCGACTGGCTCCATCGCGGGGCAAATATCGCATAAGCATAACTGAAACCGACAGTGTCGAACATATGTGCCATCAGGACGACATATTCAGTGCACACCAGTCCGTGGGAGGGCCGGAGCCTGCAGATGCCGCAATAGTCAGCAAAGGCTTCGGGCGACGGCGACGACGGAGCCGCTGGAGGAGTAGCCAGAGATACGGCCTGGGGCACAGGGGTTTTGGCGAGGCCGCGAGGGTGCCGTAGTGCGCTTTCTTGTTGTTCATGCTGTAGACCATCTCGTCCATCACCGTATTGGCCATGCCCATCGCCGCGGCGGCGAGCACTCTGCGCTGTCTCCCGTCTGTGCAGGTCGACCTCGTCCACGGCTAACTTGCAGCAGGGCTGGCACGAGCTCAAGGCGGCGGCCTCCCATCTGTGCTGGAAGGCGGCGCCAGGCTGCGGCCAGAGAGACGGCGAGATCGAGGGCGCAAGGTAGCCGGGCCGTAGCGACCTCGCACGCTGACGGCGGGAGGGCTGCATAGGGCGGCGGGGCAAGCCGCAAGCGTCGTCGTCGGAGAACGGTTGCGAGTTGTCTGGGAGTGACGGCGCGTTGCCGGACGCATCGCGCGTCAGACTGCCATGGCGACATCAAGGTCTTGTGATGCCAGAGGCGGCCGTCTCTCGATCGCGCGCCTTTCCTACGCCCGTCTATCCTGCCTGTCATGTTCACGTCTGTGATGATCGGAGACCCAGAAGCTCCACCGCCGTCCATGCCGAATCCACTATGATCATTACACACAATATCGAACACATGCAGGTGCGCGTGATTTCTCACCTCTTATTTGGAGCTGCCGAGGACCATGGGAGGTGGCCCAGGCAATCGTCTCGTTCCCGCCATAGCCGAGCATGATATGGCAGGTTCGGAGCATCTGGTGCCCGACCTGAGGAACCGGCCATATGGTCAGTGGTTGTGTGATCCCGCATACGCTAAGCGGAGGCGGAGGAGAGGCGTCGTCGGAAGGGTGATGGAGTGGCCTGCGCTGGCCAGCGCCGAGAGGGAAAACGGGGGCCCGACGGTCGAGGCTTCGTAAAGGGACATGCCAACAGCCAAGTCATGGAGGGGACGACCGCAGGCATCTATCGGTGGGATTTGGGAGATGTGCGACCAAAGAGGAAAACACCTCCTTTAATAGGGACACATACAACAAAGATGATTGAGTCGTGCATGTTTCTAACTGGACAATCTAGAGATATCTACTATCGCCTACATCCATCAATCGACACAAAAGAAGAAGAAAAAAAGAACACAACTGCCTACGTTGAGCGGCCGGCCGTTGAGAGAAGCCTGGAAACGATCGATACATGCACGTGGTCGTCAAAACCTCGCCGCTGCGTGCATGCAACTGCACCAAAAAAAAAAAAAAAAAAAAAAAAAAAACCTCACCGCCTAGCCACCGCTGCATGCATGCATCTGCAAAAAAAAAAAAAACAAAGAATCGGAGCACCCAACACCACCAGATCAAACGCATGTTGACCAGGACCCAAATCACTAAGGAAAATGCAACGCGCACACAAGTAGCCTACCCTCTCAGGTCCCCCAGTAAATAAGGTGGCAGCACCTCATTGGTCTGTTTTTCACTGATAGAAGAAAGTCAAAAAAGAAGAGGTAAACTAAACCTAGCTAGATTTTTTTGTGTGGAGAATAGAGTAGGAAACCTACTCAAAAGGGAGCAGTACATTCAGAGAGCATAAGATGTCGAAGGCTACTCGGCACGTTCGCAATCAAAACTTGCTCTCCCGAGCTCCTTGTCAGCGCGGCCAGTCCATGAGCAAAAGTATTCCTGCTCCTCTTCACGCACTGAACACTGCAGGCAGAAAAAGCGGCTATAGAATTCTTGATGTCCATTATTAGGCCGTAGTTAGGGGAACATGTGGGCCTCGTTGCCAGTAGTTCATTCGCAATCAGTTGATTATCCGTCTCAATGGTCACCCGGCCATTAAACATTTCTGCCATGGATTGCAATCCTGTCAGAATGGCTCGAGCTTCGGCCTCCTCAACGCTTCGGCACAGTGGCAATTTCTTGCAGACTGATTTGAGGACCGAGCCTTGGTAGTCTCGACCGACTGCGCCAGCCGCGCTTTCTCCTGTCTCTGCTAGATAGGCTGCGTCCATGTTGATCTTAACTGTACCTCGTACTGGCGGGATCCACTTTTCTTCAGAACATTCAGATGCATGGACAAGATGTGCAGTATTCGGAGTTCCGTTCCGGCTGAAGTTTTCTGCAGTCTTTCCACTCGTCCACTCAGCTGATGCCTCTACCATTCTTAATTCTTCCTCATAATTTTTTAGAAACTGCACTGAACTACTGATTGTCTCTCTGCCCTTATTTCGCACGCAGTCCTCCCTGAGATGCCAGCATCGCCAGACTAACATCAGGATCTTGGCGCGCGTTTCCTCGCTTTCTATGTCCAGCATTACTTGCAGCCAGTTTTCACCTGTGAACCAGAACTTGTTTTCAGCAGGTAAGCTCCAAACCTCTCTCATAGCAGCTCTCAATGCTCTGCTCTTTGTACACATAATCTCTGCATGATGTTCATTTTCTGTCCCATGTCCACAAATGTTGCAGGTAGCATCCAACTCAAGGGTTCTCTTCCATTTGTTCTCTTTTGTTGCTAGGGTGTTTGTAGCTACCCTCCATCCAAAGATTCATATTTTCCCCGGCACCTTGGATTTCCAGATTAGGTCCCATATGCTCCGATCATTTGGGTCCCTGGTCGAGCTAGAGGGGTTTTGAGCTAGTTGTGGAAGTCCCATCGCTGCAAGTTTGTAGGCACTTCTGACCAAAAAATCGCCGCTTCTCTCGTAATGCCATGCTATGCGGTCCTCCACGTCCGAGGATGGGATGTGAATTTTGCAAATCTCGTCTACATCAAAAGGGTGGAAATTTTGCCTTATTAATTCTTCGTTCCACTCCTTTCTATCCGTGTGCATGAGTTGGTTAACCCATCTGATCCGAGATCACCTTATGAATGCTGCTGTCATGAGTCCCTCTCGTCGTGGGATCCATTGGTCGCGTTTTATTTGGATCTTCTGGCCATCTCCCACTCTCCATATTAGACCCTTTTTCAGAAGCTCGAGGCCAAACTCTATTGCTCTCAAAACTGGGGATGCATCAGTCGCAAACAATGTGTCCAGAAGGTTACCATGAAGATAATATTTGGACTTAAGGACTCTCGCGCATAGGCTGTTTGGATTCTGGATCAGCCGCCACCCTTGCTTGGCTAGGAGCGCTTGGTTAAATAAGTGCATTTTCTCTGAATCCAATGCCCCCTGCCCTTTTCGGTTTTGTCATTCGTTCCCATGACATCCAGTGTACCTTTCTGTGGCCTTGTTCATCGCCCCACCAGAAATCCCTAATCAGTTTCTCATACTTCTCGCAGAATCCTTTAGAGAGCATGAAGACGCTCATGGTGAAGGTTGGGAGGACCTAGACCACAGACTTCACGTGGACCTCCTAGCTAGATTTAGTATATTTAGAATATAGATTGCTGCCAAACATTCGGTGACTGTAGCAGATGAAGAAGCTTTGATATATATATATGCCAGTTGTGTGCAGGTTGATTGCAATGACCATGTCATGATAATTGAATGAACGCGGTTTCCCCCTTTACTAATAAAGATTCTACTAGAGTTCCACACCTTCAAAGAGTATAATTTTATTAGATAAAAAAGATTAAAGCCAGGGGGATTTTGACACATAACTAACACCTAAAATAAAATTTCAAATTACACAATTCATCTGAGTAGTTAATAGTGAAATACTATTTGTTTGAAGCTTCCAGCCTTTCTCTAATTTCTTGAATAGGAGCAATGGCAGGTTGGGACCGGAGCCACAAATTTACCCCGTCAGAGCCCGATCCGTGGCGTAACCGCTCCAGGAGTTTTACCACACCATTGATGAAGTTGTACCTAAACACGCAGGTCCCAAACACGAAGTAGGCACACCCACCATCCATGCCTAGTTCTGTGGCGTCTACGGAGAAGCTGGCCGGGGAACCAAGGAATAGAACACGGTCGCTCAAGCTCTGTCCTTCTCTCTCCACCCACCGCATCTTCTCGTCCCCATTCGTTTCTTCCAGCGCCTCCAATTCCACCAAGAGTGTGCCCGACGAGAGATCATCAATGACCTGCCAACCTTGCTCGTGTAGAACGAATGCTGATATAAGCTCACCACTGGATTCCAAAAGGTACGTGCCATCACAGATGTAGTCTCTTCTATTGATTGCATTCAACTTTGGCACTAACTTGTCACATGCGCGCACATAGATCTTGCTATTGTGACACGCTACGTCCAAAAGCCTACCTCTTGGCACATCTAGCTCCTTCAGCGTGATGCTCCACGCCGCATCACCAGGAGGCATGGTGGCCGCCGTTAGGATCATCGTGTGTTGTTGTCGAATACAGGTGTATAGGAAAACGGTGCCATCACCATAGACGATACCACGAGGATTACCACGGGGATCCTTCCAAAGCTGTTTCGTCTTATCATCAACATTCTCTGGAAGCTGTGTGATCTCTCCTGTGAGAAGATTTACGAGTTTTGGCTCGGCACTCCACGTGAAGAACCATGCGGCCGTGCCATCTATGCTAGCCACCCACTTTCTATCGTCGGCCGATGATGCACAAGGCGGCTCCGCGAGGACCATGTCATCGCAGTCACGGCGTAGGCCCGAGGTCGACACGCCCCTGAAGTTGACGACGGAGTGTACGATGATGCCGTCACATGGCATGAGGAGCCACGGCCGGAACATGGGCCGCGTCCGTGGAGAGTGCAGTAGTCCTGCACCACGCCACGACGTGCAGACGGCATGGAAGCGAACGAAGTCGGCGAGTTCATGTAGGCGGCTGGAGATGTCGAGAAGCAGTTCCGGCGGCAGGTCCGCCCACGGTGGCCTCAAGGCGGACATGCGGCGCCGGACGATGATCGAACCCCAAGAGATCACGATCGCGTATTCACGTGGAGCCACCGGAGTCCTTTTAATCTTTTTTTTTTCTTGAGTTGAGGGGAGGAGTCCCTTTAATCAATCGTTGTCTGTTCTTATCGTTTCTCTCGCAGCCCATATTAGTCCTTCTGGCCCAAACACATTCATTTCTGGCCCATTTGACTCACACACATTCATTCACTCCTAACGGGAAACTCACAGGGGCCTACCATGGGCCCGGCCCAAATAGCTTCATATTTTGTAATCCTGAAAACTCTTTTATTTATGTTCTCAAATACATATACATATGTAAATAAATGTTCATACATAGGAAAATTTGTTCACCACATGTTTTGAAAAAATTACATATGTTTTAGAGAGTTTATGTATTTTGAAAAGTTGTATTTCAATAAAATGCCAATGTGTTCAAAAGAGTTAAATGTTTTTTTTAATTTATGGTTTGAAAGAAAATCATTTTCTTATGAAAAAAACCATGAACGGCTCAATCTATGTTCACGGCGATAAAAAATGTTTGTGTGTCTAAAAAACAAAAACAAAGAGATAGAAAAACTGATAATAAAACAAAAAAATGGAAAGAAGACCAGAAAAAGTAAAACAAAATTGAATTGGTCGATCCACGGTCGTCGAGGGGGTGCACATTGTAGTGGCTATCCCTCTTCATAGTACGTGTCTATTAAGAGCCCTCTGCAAGCTTTGCCAATTCTGGTCGTAGGATCCAATACGGGTAAAGCGGATGCACTTATGGAAGGTGGCTGCAGCATTTGTGCCATAAAAATACCAAGGTTAGATGTAAACATTCAGATCTGTTTTGATGTTTGCTCCGGTTTGTAGATGAAACTCCTCGGAAGCAACAGATTGAGTTGGGGGAAATTAAAGGTGTGGTTGACTGAGGCAGTCTTCTTCTTCCACTGCAATAGCCACACGCGAATGGTGCTCTTCGGTGGATGCAGTTTTAGCTACTTTCAACCGTTCCTTTGTGACATCCTTGATACCTTGCCCCTCATTCTATTCTTCCTCAGACGCAGTGTACCAACCAAATCCGTCTAAGCGCACACTGGTCGCCCAGGAACTGCTGCAGTCGTTGCCAATAGCATCCCCCAAGGCACATTGTCGAGTTGATGTTGCAGAAAAGATTTTTCGAAGGTCAGGTTTGTGCAAGAAAAGTATCAGGGTCGGGTTTAGAAGATACAGATCTGCTTCATCTCAGTCGCATGGAGATGGAGGGATGATGCTTCCTGTACTAACTAACAAGTGACTCCTCTGTGCAGACAAACAAGCCATAAGTTAATTTTGGCTTTATTATTATTATTATTATTATTATTTCCTTAAGCCCCAAATGCAAGAAGATGCAGCTAGCTTATTATCGAAAGCTTGCACTGCAAAGGTAAGAAGGGAGTCTGCTCTGAGTACCAGAAGAGGGACATAATTAGCCCCAAATAACTGAATGGCTGGTCGAATTTTGGAGGTGTGGTGTGACTCACTGGAGAAGGACCGCTATACACCTGCTCGATGACTCCAGCATTTGATGGGTGTGCTTAAAACACTGCAGAGGTTCATTCATGCAAGGTAAGTAGGCCCCAGTGAAGTGCAACTCTGCAAGATAGCTACATGTTGTTAATTATCAGGTTAATTGACTTGAAACCATTATTTCAGAATGGGCTACCAAGGAGGGTGATGGATTGACTTGCCACCGGTCCATGGAATATCTGACTGAAGCCATGCCTAGTCCAGAAGAAGCGTAGCCTGCAGCTTGGTATATCTGAAGCCTGTCAGCCTTGTGATGCCATTCATAATTAAATTGCTGCGATCGATGAGTGCATCATCTACATTCATAGCGTGTGTCCGATGGTTAGTATTTCCGTCATTCAGTATTAATATTCTGACCCTGGCCGGCAGAACCTGTGCCAGGAACCGGACTGCATCTTGTGAAGACATCGACACTTCCCATGTTGTTGACTGAAGAAATCAACCATCCATCTTTTCCTTGAACGGCAACTTACCAACTCGCCCTGAATTACGAGTTATGACACACCACCAACCTTCATGGCACATCCAACTCGCCCTGAATTACGAGTTACGAGTTACGATGTTGTTTCCAAAATCTGTTTTTTATGGCTCCCTTTTCACCAGTTTTGAAAGCTTCTACAAGCTTTTTTCCATTTTTTATTTTTCTTTTCTTTGTTTCTTTCTGGTTTTGCTTTCGGTTAGTTCCATTCTTTTTTTCATGTTACCTCTCCTCTTTTATTTTTATAAATTAATGAGCATTTTAAAGAAATTCACATTTTCAAATTTTGCTATAATCAGTTAATTTTAAATATCTTCCAAATCCATGAATGTTTGTTAAATTTATGATTTTTTTTATAAATAGTCAACATTTTTCATAATTTATGATTTTTTTAATTGCGAAGATAAATTCATGAACATATTTATAATTTATGAACATTTTAAAATTTTGAAAAACATCTTTTAAAAATGTTTTATTGTTTTCTGATTTTGTGAAAATTTGCAAATCCGCCAACAAACCAGAGAGCTGGTTTTTTATAGCCAGCGATTGCTGATTTTTTTTAAAGCTACATCCGTGAGAAAAAGTGCAGCGATGTAGCTAGCTAGTTACGTGTGAGGAGCTGGAGAGCTAGCGCTACTAGGCCGTGGCCCATAAAGCTAGTGATGCGCGAGCACCGAAAGCGCTAAATAGGCACTCCCGAGTTCCCCTATTTGGAACGTTATTGTGTCAAATTGTTCGACAAATACCCAGGGGCGGCGTCATGTGCCTGGCCTCAATAGGAGGAGAGGACAAGTAATTTTCTTTCGAGTTGATTTTTTTCCATAGGTTTCATAGCGGGTTGTCTGGTTGGGTGTTTTTATTCTGTTTTTTCACAGGTTCTCTTCCAGTTTTTTTTCCTTTTTTTATTTTTCCTTTTTTCTCTTTCTTACTTTTTGAGTTTCAACTCGTTTAAAATGTTCAACTTGTTTCTAAAAAAAAACATGTTTTTTAGAAAAAAATCAGAATTGAAATATATATTCATAGTAGTTATACTCCCTCCAATTCACATTACTTGTTATCGCTTTAGTACAACTCTAAAGCAGGGACAAAAAATATGGATCAAAGGGAGTATTTGTTTCTGAATTTTAAAAATAGATTTAATAAATTTTTTAAATGTAAGCACGTCTTTTAAAATATTCAATTATTATCTATATAGAGAATTCAACACACTTTTTCTGAATAATGTTCAGGCAATTAAATAAGTTTTCACATTTTTTAAAACACAATTATGCTAAAAACAGAAAGACCTACTAAAAGCAAAGTAAACCGTTCAGTCCATAAACAATTGCGAATGCCTAACTGCATTGACGGTCCTGTAACACAATGGCAGAATGTGGGACACCTCTCCTATATGACAAGCAGAGGACAGTCAATGTAATGCACTCTGCGTCAATTTGCTGTTGTTTCGCATAGGCAAGCCCCGACTATGTCGGCCCATTGCAACACAATGTAGCAAGATGACACTCAAACGTTTAGTTAGAACAACCGTATGCAAACCGACAGCTTCCCGAGGAAGCCAAGAGAAAATGTGCCAAGCAGGATTTCTGCAGCTCTTGATCGCAAACATTTTAGATAGAAGACCCGTATGCAAAGTGCGAGCAGCGCAGGATTTATGCATCCCTCCAACACAAACGGTTGTTTTGGATGACCCGTGTGCAACCACGTACAAACAATTTGGTAAAATTTGTCAATCCTTGTAACACTGCTATTTGTCAAAATTCAGTAATTAAGCATAGATTTCATTCATAGATTAATCAGTCATTCTTAATTTATACAAACAGTACAACTCGAGAGCTGAACCAACCAAACTTTTCCCCAATTGTTGCCAACCACGTACTGAAATAGCTAGTTCAACTATATATACTAGCTAATTTTAAGTACGTTGTACAGTTCCACCACATCTATAGTCAGATGAACTGAACAAAATAGCCCCTAAATACTACTACTACTACTACTACTACTACTGGGGAGGGGCTTTGTACTACTTCATTGCTTCTCCTCCGCCGAAAGGCCAAGAAGAGGCGGAGGAGGAGGAGCCTACCGACGAGCTGGGCAACCGCAATGTGGTGCCTGCCGCTAATGCAGCTTCAACGATGCTCACCTCGAACGCCCTCCGTCGCTCCAGACGACCCCTCTTGAAGCGGTGGTTCTCCTCGTAGATCTCCTGATTCCTCGCCTCTGAGGCGGCGTGTGCCGCGGCCACAGCGGCGGTGAGGCACTTTGCATGCTCGACGAGGCGCTCCTCCTCCTCCCGCAGGAACTCGGTGTAGCGCGCAAGGTCGCTGACGCACGTGCGGGCATCCACCTCCGCCTCCTGCCTTCGGTCAGCGGTGGCGGAGCGGGTGATGTCCCCGGCGGTTGACGGTGGGCTGGCGGCCACGGCGGCCGACGACTGGGTGGCGGCCACGACCACCACCTCCCGCCCTCGGGCCGCGGTGGTGGAGTGGGGTGGCGGCCACGATGGACACCTCCCGCCTTCGGGCCGCGGCGGCGGAGTGGGCGATGGCCCTAGCTTTCAATGATGGTGTGGCGACAACTGCGGCCGGCAACAGCTGCCTACGAGCACCGGCGGTGGAGCGTGTGATGGGTGTTCCGCGCACACCCAACAGGGACGCCACGCGCACTACACTACACCGGGGACTGCGCTGCTGCCGCAGTGTAGCCTCCCAGCTGGAGCTGTCCTCTGATGACGGTGGAGTGGCTGAGCAACGACGACGGACCGGTACCATTGGCGATTGTGGGAGAAACAGACGAGATAAGCTACAGGGATGGAGGGGAAAATGCGACGCAGGACTCACCGGCCGTGAGGATTTTTATAGCAGGCCGGTAAGCATTGGGATTTTGGGGGATTTCACCGAGTCGGGCGGGAAGCTTGCGCGGGAACCTTCGAGGTTGCGCGGGAACGGGCTCACCGACGATTCATTGGTGCCACCGTTTGGCAAAAAGAACGCCCCCGCGCGGCGCGCAAACTTGCGCTGTAAGCCGTCTGCGGCAGCAGGGTAACAAGACATGCGAGAGGAGGACGAAAGGCCACATACACATACAGTTAATAAAAAAACATTTGTGATTTAATTACCTACTATACCACCGTCCTGGTTTATAAGTATGATTTAACTAATAAAATACGAATGCATGTCGCCAAAGATTATATAGTTGGATTTGTATTTGAACATAGTTTCCAATTATATAATTTTTTAAACATGCATTAATATTTTGTTGTGCGTGCGACATGACATCCTCGTCTACCACTTCCACCTTGCCACAAGGCCTAGTGAGCGTTTCTCCAGGTTTATCAAGAGCTCCGACTACAGTTTCGCTACTGTGGACACCACCAACGATCTAAAAGCGCTCAAGGTTTCGGACTTGAAATGCCCGAATCTTGTCAACATCCAGCACCACTACAAGGTCTGGGGCAGCGACAAAAACAAACTGAACTCCCTAGTTGACCTCGCCTCGGCTATCATCGACCTCTATGACACGAAGATGAAGGAAGAGAGCAATAAGGACAAGAACGCCTGGCACAGTGTGTGGCATAAGAGACTGGATGAACAACATGTCAAGTACGCGGCCATGGACGCGTACACAAGCTACGAGATGTACAGGCGGATCGTTGACATGAGGAACTGTCTTCTTCCTGACAAAGACGAGGGATCAAGCCATATAGCAGTGGCGGGAGCGTCACGAGAAGTAGATGACTAGACGATCATTTCTCCTACTTTAGAATGCATGCAATTGTTTATTGAGGTGTGTGCGAATGATCTGTATAGTCACTTATATATACATGTTATTCTACTATAGACAGAGCAATTCACATGGCTTATTAGCAGCCATCGTCTGTGTTATTATTGGTCTTCGCACACATTTCAGATTACGGACCTATTTGCCGCATATCACACACATCTTGTTCAGTTGAACCGTTTCCATTGTGTTGCCTAATCACGCACAGTTCATCCCAGTGAACCATATGCTGTATATCGCACACGCCTTCATCTGGCCACCCGTTTTTTTGTGCCTCCTCATCCCAAACAGTTAATTGAGCTGAACTGTACGCCCTACATCGCACACGCAACTAAATTCGGAACCGTGTTTGATGCATCTGTCATCGCAAACGTTTTGCACCTTTTTTGACGGTTTTTTACAACAGTTATGGCGTCGCACACAGTTTCGTCGAAGGGTCTCTGATCGTAGTGTCGCGTTTGGACCATCCTGCAGTAGTGTCCTCCTTGACGTAATCGCGGATGGAATTGTATCGTCGCTTTATGTGTCTGGTCCTCTTGTGAAACTAATGACCCACAAGTATAGGGGATCAATTGTAGCTCTTTTCGATAAGTAAGAGTGTCGAACCCAACGAGGAGCAGAAGGAAATGACAAGTGGTTTTCAGTAAGGTAATGTCTGCAAGTGCTGAAATTGTAAGTAACAGAGTAGTTTGATAGCAAGATGTTTTGTAACGAGCAAGTAATGATAATAGTAGCAAAGGTGCAGCAAGGTAGCCCAATCCTTTTGAGGCAAAGGACAGGCCAAAACGGTCACTTATAGTAAGCAAAGCGCTCTTGAGGGTACACGGGAATTTCATCTAGTCACTTTCATCATGTTGGCTCGATTTGTGTTTGCTACTTTGATAATTTGATATGTGGGTGGACCGGTGCTTAGGTTATGTTCTTACTTGAAAAAACCTCCTACTTATGATTAACCCCCTCGCAAGCATCCGCAACCTTGAGAAAAGTATTAAGAATAAATTCTAACCATAGCATTGAACTTTTGGATCCAATCGGTCCCTTATGGAATAGCGCATAAACTGGGGTTTAAGCTTCTGTCACTCTCGCAACCCATCATCTAATAACTACTCCACAATGCATTTCCTTAAGCCCAAATATGATGAAGTGTCATGTAGTTGATGTTCACATGACACCACTAAGGGAATCATAACATACAAACTATCAAAATATCGAACACATATCAAGTTCACAGGATTACTTGCAACATGATATAGCATGATTTTAGGCTGAGACCTTTTGTTATACTAAATATGTATAGTTGATTTTAGACTGAGGCCTTTTGTTGTACCTAATATGTATAGTTTGATTTTAGACTAAGGCCTTTTCTTGTACTAAATATGTATAGCTTGATTTTAGACTGAGGCCTTTTGTTGGACTAAATATGTATAGCTTGATTTTAGACTAAGGCCTTTTGTTGTTTGCTGGACCAATTGCTATGTGTTGAATGTGTATGCATTGATGCAATGCTTTTGATCTAAGCTTGATATGTTAGATTGATAAACACAACTACATTATGCCGTTTTTTATATTTGCAATCCTTCAAGGATTGTATTGCCAATACTGTATTACCAAGTTGGATAGGACTATATCCGGCAGCAGTGCTGCCGGGTGCGGCAAGCCGTGCTTCCTACCTAATTAGAGAGGATTGCACCCACAGGACAAGACTCAGGCGGCGCCCCAACCACTAGTCACTTGCAAGCTGTGGTCAAGCTATATCCAGTAGGTAATATCAGTCTAACCGACGCGGAATCTGCAGCCGATTCCAGAGGATATACCCTAAGACGCGTGTGACCTCAGCATGTCACGTCAGTGTGTCACACACGCTCTAATATATTGTCAAGACGCGCCAATCATTTGATACATGGATGGTCAGAAAGAAATAATTACTACTTGTTGGTTCCTGCCGTCCAAGCAAGACTTCGTTGTTCGTACGTACAAAGACCGGCGGCAGATTCCTGCAAACTTCGTCGCTCACAATATAAAGTAAAGATCAAGTACGTACTTTTCAATAGATCCAATGGTTAAATAGTATCTCAATTTTATTTTATTTTGCGGGGCGGTTAAATAGTATTCCAAATTTCCAATGACATATTGTTTTATACAATGTCAGTAATCCATTCACCATTACTCTTAAGTTTCACGAGTTCTTTCAAGAGTTTGCATAAAAGATTTCCACCGTTTCTCAAACATTCATTCCACTAAACTTAGTGGCCGTCCGGACGATCCAGCTACGCATCCAACATGGTCTCGGATCTTGCAGTTAACCTTATGCTAGTGTCTTGGTGCACAATCATATTCTAACAAGTTGGCAACGCATGCATGGCAACATATGTCTCTTAGGAGACAGCCATGAACTGTCTTAGGAAAATAAACTACTTCCTCCGTTCCTAAATATTTGTCTTTCTAGCCATCTCAAATGAACTACAACATACGGATGTATGTAGACATGTTTTAAAGTGTAGGTTTACTTATTTTGCTCCGTATGTAGTTACTTGTTGAAATCTCTAGAAAGACAATTATTTAGGAACGAAGGGAGTAATTAGTAATGCAACGAGCTGTCTTAGGAAAATAAAAGCTAATTAGGAGTAATAGCACAACAATAATATGTATTGAACAAAACCTTAACTACGTGAAAGCAACGTACCATTTCATATGGGACTCCCGGGACCGTACCGCTCTATATATACCTATCTATCGGGAGGATTATGATTTCAATGACAACAAACGGTAGGAAATTAGGTGGGAACCATGGCGCGCAACCAGCAGTTGAAGGTGCTTCAGGCACTGGACGTGGCAAGGACGCAGCTGTACCACTTCACCGCGATCGTGATCGCTGGCATGGGCTTCTTCACAGACGCCTACGACCTCTTCTCCATCTCCCTTGTCGTCGACCTCATCGGCTATAGGTACTACCCAGGCAGCATGGCGCCAACCCGGGTGGACGCTGCCATCAGGGTCATTGCTCTCTGCGGCACCGTCCCCGGGCAGCTTGTCTTTGGCTGGCTCGGCGACAACAGGGGCCGGAAGCGCATCTATGGCGTAACACTGCTCCTCATGGTCTTCTGCTCCCTCGCCTCGGGCTTCTCCTTCAGCAAGCACAGCCCTGAGAGCGTGGTGACCGTGCTCTGCTTATTCCGTTTCTTGCTTGGCGTGGGCATTGGCGGTGACTACCCACTCTCTGCCACCATCATGTCCGAGTATGCCAACAAGCGCACTCGCGGTGGCTTCATGGCCGCCGTGTTTGCCATGCAAGTAAGGATGGCATAGCTGGAATTTCTATTTTTCATATATTAACCCAAAGGTTTATTATCTTCCTGCCCCGAAGATGCACACAACCAAAAGAATATTAGTACCCCCTCCGTCCGAAAATACCTGTCATCAAAATGAACAAAAAGGGATGCATCTAGAATTAAAATACATCTAGATACATCCTTTTTTATTTATTTTGATGACAAGTATTTCAGGACGAAGGGAGTACATTGTTAACTAATCCTCGTGCGAAAAGGTGCCCCAAAAGACAACTTAATTTTCTATAACTGATACATATATGTATGACCCGTAAATTTACTGAGATCTTTTTTGCAAATTAATTCTAGGGCTTCGGTATCCTTGCGGCGGGTCTTGTCGGCATGATCACATCAAAAGCCTTTGAGCACTCATCGCGGGAAAATACAGACTATGTTTGGCGCATTGTCCTTATGTTCGGCGCCATACCTGCATTACTCACGTACTATTGGCGTATGAAGATGCCGGAAACGGCACGTTACACTGCCTTGGTCACCAAGGACGAGAAGAAGGCCGTGTTGGACATGTCCACCGTCCTCAACATGGACATCGCCCAGCACGAAGAAGAAAATGTTGATGAGCTCCCTAGCATTCATTACCAGTATGGCCTCTTCTCTGCGGAGTTCCTCCACCACCATGGGCTCCACCTCCTCGGCACCAGCATCACCTGGTTCCTCGTCGACATCACTTTTTACTCCCTCAACATGTTCATGAAGCAAATGTTTAGCACGGTCATGATCGTACCCGAACTTGGAGCGACATGTAACCCTCTGGCTGAAGATTGTCCAATGGCTAGCCCGGAGCCGGGGTATTATCATGTTGTTGACCCACTCACGCAGCTCGAGCAAATGATCAAGATCACCGGACTCCACACTGTCATCGCACTATTAGGTACGCTGCCAGGGTACTTCTTCACGGTCGCTTTTATCGACCGCTTCGGCCGCGTGAAAATCCAATTGTTCGGGTTCACAATGATGACACTCTTTGTACTCTGCCTTGCCATCCCATATGATCAATGGGTGAAACGCAAGAACAGAATCGTCTTCGCCATCATGTATGCCTTCACCTTCTTCTTTGCGAACTTTGGGCCAAACACTACAACTTTCATCGTTTCAGCGGAGCTCTTCCCAGCGCGGCTACGCTCCACATGCCATGGTATATCAGGGGCGGCCGGGAAGATTGGCGCCATCCTCGGCGTGTTGGCATTTTCCTTCATGAAGGCGAAACGTTACCAGTTGTTGCTGTTTGTCCTCGTTGGGTGCAATCTAGTTGGCATTTTGTTCACTCTTCTCTTGCCAGAAACCAAGGGGAAATCTCTTGAGGAGATTACTGGGGAGACAGAAGAAGGCCAGCCTTTGGATGATGAAGCTGCAGTAGCCAATACAATGGACGACATACATACCGTGCATGTCACTGGTGGATTATGAGGTGAAGTCGTGTAATCCGTTGTAACGACAGGCTGTGGTCTTTTTCTTGATGTTTGCGTTTCTTTTAGTTTGTATTATGAAGTACTCAAACTACTTTTATTTCGTTCAATGAAGTTGGTTGTGTGTATGATGATGGTGTGGAGGCCGGGGTCTTCCCCTTTCCAAAATGTTTAATAATCCTTGTGGACTTGATTGATCATTATATATATGAGAAAAGTATACTTTTCGTCCCTCAACTCTTCGCTGAGTTTATTTTTCGTCCCTCAACTCCAAAACCGGACAAAGTGCACCCCGAACTCTCGAAACCGGTCATTTTTAATCCCTGCGACTGAGTCAACCAGGTTTTGACCACGTGTGAACAGTACATCCGATGAACAGTAAATTCGATAAAATGGCAAAAAGAATATAAAAAACCAGAAATTTTATGACAACGAAGATACTCAGGTACGCCACGTGTGTGCAAATTTTTGTCATGTTTGGAACTCGAGGAGCTCGCAGCAAAAAAATTAGCAAAAGTAAATCTACTCTGAAGTGAACAATAAATTCAAAAAAGAAAAAGAAAACAAGTCAAAAAATTTTAATTTTTTTGGCATCGAAGATGCTCGGGTGGGCAAGGTGCGTGCAAATTTTCGTGGTAAAATAAGATCCGAGGGTTTGGAAACCACTCGAAGCGGCACGCACACGTACGCTATTTTGTTTTTATTGGAACGACCTTGTCGGATGTCATTTGACCACGAAAATATGTACGCACGTTGCACACCCGAGCATCTTCCATACCAAAAAATGCTATTTTTTTGAATTTACTGTTCACTTCAGAGTAGATTTACTTTTTTTTTTGCTGCGAGCTCCTCAAACTTCCAAACATGACAAAAATTTGCACGCACGTGGCGCACCTGAGTATCTTCGATGTCATAAAATTTCAGACTTTTTTGCTATTTTTCGAATTTACTGCTCATCGGATGTACTGTTCACACGCGGTCAAAACCGGGTTAACTCAGTCGCAGGGACGAAAATGGCCGGTTTCGGGAGTTCGGGGTGCACTCTGTCCGGTTTTAAAGTTGAGGGACAAAAACTAAACTCAGCGAAGAGTTGAAGGACGACTTTTCTCTTGTTTACAGGCTCGCTTCATGATTACACATGAATGTATTGTATATTTGTGAATATTAATTAAAAGTTTCTAATAATAATAATAATATAAAAGGTGGGTCTGAACTCTTTTTGAGTGAATTCCTTTTTTACCCCCTATTTTGATATTTTTGACACTAATTACCCCATTTAGGGAGATTTTGATCCATTCCACCCATTTAGCTAAAGTGTTGCCACAATTTACCTTTTTTATCTGCATTCTGACAGGCAGGTCACAATTGTCAGGTCCAGCTGTCATGCGACATCGACGTTTCTTTCCTGCACACTTTTCTCCCTACCGAACTCATTTCCAGTTTGAAGTATTCTGATGGGATGACTGTACTTGATCAGTGTGGCATGTTACCATTGAATTAATTGTTACTAATACTAGCAGAATGCCAGTGCGTTGCTACGGACGAAATACATAAAAATAAATCACACTACTCACTAAGTGACATGAGTGAGTTCTTCAAATATATACCTTTTTTTTATCAATTCCTTTAGCGGATACTATGCATCAATTTTGTGATTTTCTTCATGCTCTTCGTCTTGCTCCGATCCCCACAACCCATCCTCTGACACTGGTGACGGAGGGTGTCGACGTCATACAACACCCTACCTGAGCCGCCTTCTAATCTCAGGCATTGTCGATGCCACCCGGCCTGAGCTACATTCTTTGTCGGTCCATTGTTGCCCCCGATCCTCCATGTGACACTAGTCATGACCAGTGACGATGTCTAGTGCCGCCCTACTCGATCCGCCTTCTCGTTGGTCCATTATGGACCCTAAACCATCCCTCTACCACTGTTCCTACTACCAATGGCTGATGCTGAATTTGATAGAAGCCCCCAAATAACAAACTCACCAATGTCCACGTACATGTTGTCCCATGTTTTCAGCATTAGAATTAGCTTGGATACAAAGAAATTTACTCTTGACAAGAGGATCTGCAAACAAATGACGAACACTAAAGAGTCTTATCCAAAATCAATACAACCTACCCAAAATTAATTCTTAAGTGATGTCTTAACATGCTTCTACACTCAAATTGTTTTTCAATCAATTGAACCTAACTTGTAGCATACTACTAAAAACTAGTAAAATGCCCATGCGTTGCCACGGGCCAACAAATAGGTATATCATGAGCCACTTAACTTCAGCTTTTCAATCATTGTGTTATTGCTTCTCTATGTTGTCATCCCACTCCAAATCCGTGTTCTCTCCAAGTCTATTAAATTGTTGTGTCTCATCATCCCTAACACATGGACTAACTATGAATAGGACCCGCTTCGCTTCGGCTCTACATTGTCACCATGCTCAAATTCGCATATGTTTTCTTCAAGTTCGTCAAATTACCACGGTGATTCCCATCACTAACTTTGAACGTCTTGCAACATTTGCCATCCACTCCCTCAAGTTCTGACAAATTGAACAATTTCCTTACAGTTATGATATACATAAAAAATCCCAAATTGCTCGCATTTTTTTCTTTTTTAAACATTGCATGAGCGTTGATAGTTACACTCGTACGAACCCTCCTACCCCTGGATTAAGAACACGTATACAAAGTAAAATAGCTAGAATCATAAGATCAATGTGTAGCACTTGTGCCACCTCTCCCCCTTTTCCCGTCAACTTCCACCGAGCAACGGCGTCGGCGTGCCTCCGACGGCTCCCCCCGGCCCTCGCCCGCCCCCTTCATGTCGGGCTCCGCCTGCTCTTGGACTTCGGCGGTGCGTCTCCCCCTTTTCGCGCCAGATCCATGGAGGCCGCCAACACCACTGCTGATGTCGGCGCCAGATCCCGGGAGGACGGTGTCGGGGCTTCTTGGCCGAGCGAGCCGGCCCTAGGGGCGCCGTGGTGGCGCTCCCCCAACCCCCCGCGGGCGGCGGCCATGGGTCTGAGGCGGCGGTTCATCTCTAGGGTTTCCCGGCGACGGCTGCCTACTGTAGCATGTTGGTCGAGTGTGTGCCAAGCCCGCGAGCTCCCGTCGCCCCCCCCCCATACCATGCAGGTGCCGCTCCATCGCCGACCGCTATGGATCTGCGCCTTCCTCCGTTGTCCATGGCTGGCCAGAGCTGCTCCAGGTCCGACTCTCCCTGCGACCGAGATGCGTCTACTTCTGGCTTGTCGGTGTCTCGGCAACTCTGCAAACACCCCCCGCATGTGTTCATGGTTGGCCGACATCCACCCTGGTGCGACTTCGACTCCAGCGTGCCTCTGGAGCTGTGTCCCCTTCCAGCTCCTTCAACTCGTCGGGCGTCCCTGCAGCTCTGATCTCGGCGGCCCGGATATGCGCTTCTCTCCGGATCTTTGCTCTATCGGTTCTTCGGCCACCGTCGCAACCCTCACCCCTTGTTTTTTCGCCCGACTGCCCAACCCCGCCACCTCCATGCTCAGTTTGTCCGTTAGCATGTTCGCTAGCTCTTTCTTCTGGCAACGCCCAGTGCCTGCTTCAATGGCAGGCATTGCTCCTCTTCCTACGATGGTAGTTCCGGCCTCTGGCCCGACTTCCTCCTCAATTATTGCTCCGACGGCTTTGGATTGCTCAGACTCGGTCAGGGAAAAATCCTTGATCGGCCATGGCCTTTTTTGTGCCCCTCTTCGAGCATCGGGGGAAACCCTAGGTCCAGTTTTGCGGATGCGGCAACGACGGCACCCCGACATCGTTCCCCTTCATGAAGGCGTCATCATGTATGCTCATGGTGTCCTCGGCAGTAGTTTTATGATGTGGGCCGTCTTGTTGGTTTGGTTTGGGCTACGTCCTAGGGTGGCAAGTTTAGTCATGTTACTTTTCTATTTCAGCTGAGCATCCCATGTCCCTCTGGTCCGGTCATCATGTTCACACTGTACTCTCTCTCTTAACTTCTTCTATCAGCGAAATGATACGCAAGCTTTGTGTATTCATGAAGGAATGTGTAGCACTCGTGTTGTCGAATTTGTTGTTATAAAAACAATTTTTGAAACAAGTTCTTCTCAGTTGAATTGATGACTCATGCAACATATTTTTATTCTGTTATGCAAATGATTGCATGCATCATCGTCCTTTTAGCTGGCTATTATGACACAATTTCATGACGGAGCATCCAGTCCCTGTTCTCTGCACTCCCCTATTTCTCTCACATGCTCATGCTCATTGGCCCTCCCGTTGACACCACAACTTTCACCAGGTAGGGGATTCCAACAATGCAAAATTCTTCCATAGAAAGCCGAATCAATATCCGATGTGCATATTTTGCTATCTCAACCATTTACAATCCCTCAAATGGTTCTCCATATTTCAACTACAATATATGTTGCCAAACTTTATCGTGGTTCAGCAGGATTACATGCTTGTTTCTTTGATACACTCCTAAAGCAATTACAATCTTTGCTGATGAGATTCTTTGTACTTATCGTAACATGGTTAATCAAAATAGAAGAACTATGATCACCTTCTCACCGAAATAAGGAACAAACAAGAATAGAAGAACTATGATCAAAATAGAACTATGATGAGCTTAAGACATTCTCATACGACGTCAAGAATAAATATCTTAGATTCATTTACATGGTACAGGGGCAAGTATAACAAACAAAGTTTAGGACGATGGGAGAAGAGCGGCTCGTGCATCTCCCCTAGTCACGATGGATCTTACGTACATGGGCTCATGTCTAGATCACTTTCATCAAGTACTCATCAACTTAACTTGGGATAGTTGGCCACATATGCCATGTGGTACGTCTAGATCACTTGTTGGGCATATTTAGGAGTACTCTCACCGTACAGGTAGCCACTCCAATATGTACAGGTAGCTCACCATACTGCTCTCACCGTACAGGTAGCCCACTCACTCCACAGTAGCCGCTCATACAAGTCGCTTCTCCCCACCACGGTGTTGCTCTGCCGGCCTCCTCTTCCCGTCAGCCTCCAAGGCTTGACCCCGCCCGTGTCCTCTCCCCACCACGGCCTCGCGCCGCCGCGCCATGGTCTTTCCCCACAATCAACGCGGTCGGTATGACATAGATCGACGCGTCACCTCGCCATGGTCTTGGCCCACAACCAACGTTGTCGGTATCACATTGTGATGCCCCCGATTTGATCGTACACTAGTCATACACGCAAATGTGTACGTCCAAGATCAGGAACTCACAGGAAGATATCACAACACAACTCTAAACTGAAGTTGAAATAATACAAGCTTTACATTACAAGCCAGGGGGCTCGAATACACAAGAGTCAGCGGAAGCACCAATATCTGAGTACAGACATGAGTTAACCAAGTCTGCCTTAAGAAGGCTAGCACAAAACAACAACAATCGAAAAGGCAAGGCCTCCTTCCGCGGAGCCTCCTAACTACTCTCGGTCGTCGGCGGTCTCCACGTAGTGGTAAGCATCGTCGGTAGTGGCATCTGGCTCCTGGGATCCATCAATTGATCGCAAAAACCGAAAAGAAGAAAGTAGGGGGGGAAAGGGGTAGTAAAGCAACCATAAGTACTCATCCAAAGTACTCGCAAGATCTAGACTAAGTATGCATCAATATCAAAGGAATGAGCTGTATCTGTGGACTAAACTATAGAATGCCAAAATAGAGGGGAAAGCCTAGCCTATCAAAGACTAGCATCTTCAAGCATCCTGCAGCATTCAGAAGAGTACATATTAGCATATTAAAGTTAACAAGTAGGTTGTAGTATTAACGCCCAGAGATCCATTCTCAACTCCATGCGAGAAAGCAATCCTGGAGCCATCATATCCATATCATGTATCAAGTATCCATTTCTATTTATAATAGATCGGGATACATCTCCGAGCGTCCATTACTGTGGACACGGCTATTCGAATAGATAACCTCCCTGCAGGGGTGCACCACATTACCCTACACACTCAATCATCTCTGGCCAGACACACTTCCCTAGGTCATGCCTGGCCTCGAAAGATCAACACATCGTAGTCCTACCTAGGCTCCACATAGAGGTCCCCGTCGGTCTACATCCTACGCGCTCCAGGGTCTTGGGCCCATCGCCCTTTGCAATTCGGGTCGTTGCGCGCAGGGCGGGTCCAGGCACCACCTCTGCCTGGATGGCGCCGGCCCAGCCGTGCCGCAATGCTGAACTGGACGTCTGACAGAGCTTTCAGATAAAACATACGATGCCAAGTGCCCATATCTGTTCCCGCGTGGAGGTTAGTGCGTATAAGCCAGTGGCCAACTCAGTTCAAATACCGAAACCCTTAGTGTATTGGGAGCTCGCGCAGACGCGCAGAGACTCATGGTCATGTGACCCCGTCGCCCCATCTCGAGGAAATACGGCAAGGGCCAGGCCCAACCCTCTCACTAGGGCGGTTTACCTGCCCAGCCGTGTCTTGTAATTATCTCGCAGGTGCTCTCCAGGCCCGCCTAACTTTCACAGGTATCTCTCGCGGGTACCCCTTGGGTCCGACCCGACTTTAACAAAGGTCTAAAGTAAAGCCAGGGTAACCGTGTGTCCAAAACATAAAGGGGGAAAACCCGAGGAATCATCCTTGTTGGATTCCACTCAATGTGACCGTCAAGGTGAACAGGGAGGAATCACCCTCAATAGATTCACACTTGATGTGTTGCATGATAGAGCCGTATCAGGAGTGGTGAGGGAGGAATCACCCTCGGTAGACCACGACCAACTAGCTACACTACAGAAATCTCATCAGAAGTGATGTATGAGGTATCACCCTCGGCACTCGATAGTAGCTCTGTAGAGTTGTACAACTAGAGGGGGTGAGGTGTTATGTCTGGTCATCGATCACATTGATCGAGTCGTCGATCAACAAGCTGGGCCAACTGGGACAAGCTGGGGGGGGGTCACTGGTGGATCACCAACCAACCTATACTAAGCAGTTTAGGATAAGTGGTTAAGATACAACAACATGTTACAAAATCAGGCTATGCATCAGAATAGGAGAAATCAACTACAGTAGCAAAATCTAATGCAAGCGTGAGAGAGAACGGAATTGGCGATATCAGAATGATCAAAGTGGTTGGCTTACCTGGAAGCTCTGCTGAAAGGGAGAAGGGTCACCGATGACGTAGTCGATCACAGTGGCATCAGCAGGAGTCTCGGGGTCTACCGGGGAGAAGAGGGGAAAGAAACAGTAAATATAAAGCAAACAAGTGCATGGCATGACAGTACACAGAGCTAGGTGTGACCTAACGCGGTACTAGGTGATACCGGCGACAGGGGAAAACATCCGGGTAAGTATTCCCGGTGTTTGGCATTTTCGGACAGGTGAAACAGAGGGGGACGGTTCCATGTTCGCTATGATAGAGGCACATGACACACGAACAGAAAGCGTATTCGGAATCGTCACGTTTTTTGAGCAACTTTCATGTATAAAACATTTTCATCCGACTTATGATTTATTTTATATTAATTTTGAAAGTTTTGTTTAAATTTCTGGCATTAACAGATTTCATTTAAATAAAAATCCATTTATTGCATCAGCGTGATGTCAACATGACATCGGCGGTCAGCGTTGACCATTGACCGATCAAACTGAGCGTGCGGGTCCCGTCTGTCATTGACTATCTAATCAAACATATCTAATTAGACTAATTATGTAATTAGGTTAATTAATTATCTTTTTAATTATTTAATTAACTATTAGTGTTATTTTTATTTATTTTTATTTCTTAATTCTTTTTTTAGTTTCAAGGGGGCTGGGCCACACTTGTAAGTGGCCCAGGGGACCATAAAGGGTGATGGGCGCCGGGTGCGGGCGCCACCCGAATGGGCGCTGACCCCAGACGCGACCAACAGAGGGGAAGCACGGTGAGGCCCGCTGCCGGATGCGGCAGTGGCGAGGCCACGACGAGGCGACGGCAGGGGCGAGCAAGGAAGGCTTGGGCGGGACCCGGGCGGTGCAGGGGAGGAGCCCACGGGCAGCTGGGCGAAGTGGGGAAGCGGGGCGACGCGGTCGCGGCCGTGGGTGCGCTAGGTAGAGACGGGCCACAGCGGGGACGCGGCGAGGTGAGCTGGACGCATGGGCGGGCCGCGGGGAGCATGCACGAGGCGCAGTATGGGCCTGGCAGGGACGCGGCATGCGGCTGCAGAGCGAGCAGTAGCAGGGCGCGGTGGCGGGGCAGGAAACAGGCGACGGGGATGGGGGTGGGAAGGGAAGAGGGAGCGCTCACCCCCGATGCAGGGGTACATCAGCGAGGCTCCGGGAGGCCGAGTCGGGGAGGAGGCGAGGATGCGGTGGCGAGGTCCAGCGACGGCGTGGCGGGGCGGCGTTTGGCCGATCCTGATCCAGCGGGGAGAGGGAGAGGCGAGGGGAGTGGGGAATGGAGGGGGGGCCAGGGTTTCTACGGGGGAAGGGTTATAGGCCAAAAGGGGGATGGGCCGGCCGACTAGGCAAGGCCCAGTTGGGCCAAGGTTGTTCTCGTTTTATTTTGCTTTGCTTTGTTTTGTTTTGTTTTTGTTTTAGTTTTAAAAAACATATAAGCAACACCTAAAAGAGTGTTACAACTTATGTCACTGCCACAAATGATTTGGTACTTTAAATAAAGTAGTTTGCATTCTATTTATTATTTCAAGAGCATTTAAATAATATCTTTACCGCTGTGTGAACCAATCACTAGTGTGACCCCAAACGTACCGTTTTCCAAGATAGATGAATCGATCTTGTTACTTTACTAGTAGAAAAAGGGCCATTTGTCCAGGTTGGTAAGGCCCATTTGTCCCGGTTGGGGAACCGGGACTAAAGGGTCGGTACTAAAGCCCTACTCCTTTAGTCCCGGTTCTTACACCAACCGGGACAGATGTGCCTCCACGTGGCCGCTGCGGCGAGCCCAGGCAGGAGGGCCTTTGGTCCCGGTTGGTAGCACCAACCGGGATCAAAAGGCATCCACGCGTCAGCAGCTGGCAGGAGCTGAGGTTTTTTTAAAGGGTGGTTTAGGGGGTTTTAGGGGGTTAATTTAGGGTGTTAGCTAGCTGATAGAGAGAAGTGTCCTCTCTTATCTCCGTGATTGGTCGATGCTACGTACTATACGTATAGAGAGGCCCTCGACACGCTAGCTAGTAAGCAAATGAAGGAAACCATTAACTACAGAAGTTCGTCATGAACATATGCATACGGAGAGAAGTGATATCGACCTCTCCTTCTTTGAGAGATTGGGCGAACAACAAGTTTTCGTATATCTATCCAACGCTACTGGCTACATATATATATATATATATATATATATATATATATATATATATATATATACACGATATTAAGATCTCTTACAATATAGTCCGCTAATTATATATGAACTCAGCTGCATTGTATTCTCCGTCTATCGATGACGTGGTCAAGAAAGAATCCCGCCAATTCCTCTTAAATTGCTTTGATGCGATCTTGTGGTAGGAGTTCATTCCACATCTGCCACATCTAATTTGAAGAAGGGGGTTGATACATATATATGAATGAAACTCAACAGAAATGATGTTGAAATAAAATAAAATTGTGAATATTGTTGCTTACGCACCTCATATTGGCTTTTAGAGTAGCCCCGCTTATTTTTGCAAGTCGCATTGTAGATGAACTCGCACACGTAGTATCCACAGTAATCATTCCCTTGTTCCTGCCACAAGCACTTTACACGAAATAGAGGCCAATTAAACTGATAAATGAAAGCATTATAAATGGCATTGATGAAAGTAGCTAGAATCAACGGGAGATGCGCGGAACTAGCTAGCTAGTAGTACTTACTTTCGGGTATGTAAATCGCAGCTCCCTCGGCAGTCCTGGAGATTGTGTGGTGAATACTTTCCAAACCCTGCGAGACAAAGAAAATAATTACTTGATATCAGGAAATGAACAAAAAGTTGCTTATATGGTGCGATAATGATCGATTGAACTTACTTCTTGAGAACTTTAGTTATGTCCGCATAGGTCTCGGGAACTTTTCGTCTTGAGTCTAAGACGATTACTAGTCCCTGCTCAAGCTTAATCTCCAGGAGAATATAGTGGTACCTGCGCACGCATGCATAACTCATCAATTACATTACTATAACCTTGAGTAATTAGGGAAAGCGAATATGCACAAGACAGTAACAATCACTTGCATTCGTAAGGAAAGAGTATTTTATCTTTGTTTTGATTTTTAACTAACGATTTGAGCAAGTTGGCCTCGGTTTCTTTGGCTTTAAATTTAACCATAAATTCATCTATGAGATTTGTGTTAATGAACCCAATATCATACATTTCTGCTTTTCTGCATTCGACGATCTTCAATCTGCATAATATAGTGAGGATAATTATAAATACATGCAATGAAAGAGCTGAGCTATATATAGAGACTTAATGACAGAAGTAGTACTTACAGACAGTAGCGAGTAACCGTTAATTTATCGATGGCCTTTTGATTGAAAAAGGCGAAAAACTCCTCAAATAGAAAAGACAACAGATCAATTCCAATGAGGTTGTGCTCCTCTTTAACTCTCAGCGTCAAAGTATTCATCCCCCCAGACTCTCTGCAGGTTTCCATGTACCAATCATGGAATCTTCGCATCATCGTTGTTAGAGATCTTTCATCTTTGACGAGAGGCTTCCCGTAATGGTATTTGTGTTCGTCCACCTCCAAGAAATCATAATGTACATCGTCGGGCAGGTAATCTCCAAGATTGTATTGGGCAAAATCTCCGGATGATTAGCGACGATATCGCTAGACACCTTGATTGGTTCGCTTGCTCGCCGAGCTGGGCAATTTTTTTCCCAGCTCGTTGTTCTGCTAACCTTCGATCACTGATAGTACTTCCCGACCGCTCCGCTTCCTTATATACCTTTTCAGTAATGTGCTCATAGTTGTTTTTCGGCGGAGATGGTGGTAGTTTCTTCAAGGCATCGATAGTGCGCTTTACTTTCACCGGATCTATCTTCTCCTCCGGAGGTGGATGTTTCTTTGCTTTCACCGCTTGAAAGAAGTTTGTCACTTCGGCTTCCACGATGTTCGCGGTTTCCTCCACGGTCCTCTCGTATGGTAACTTCTCTAGAGGCTTGAGAGATGGACCGAATTTGTATTGCCTCCCGCCTCTAGCTGTACTGCTAGACGCCGGAGCAGACGGAGTGGCTGCAGCTGTCTTCTTTCCTTGCTTACGAGGCGGAGGAGAAGGACTACGACGCGTCGGAGCAGCCGGAGTGGCAGCGGGTCTCTTTCGCCCTTGCTGACGAGGCGGAGAAGGAGGAGGCTAGCTGCTCGGGCGTGCCGGTGCAGGCGGAGAAGGAAGCTGAGTGCCACCACGCGCCGGAGAAGGAGGCTGAGTCCCCTGGTCACACGCCAGAGGAGGAGGCGGAGGAGGATGTGAAGTGCCCTGACTCGCCGGACGAGGAGGAGGCGGAGTGCCCTGACTAGCCGGAGGAGGAGGAGGAGGTGGAGGCGTCCAGTTCGGAAGGTTGATGAGCTCTTTCCACCATAGGCATGGAGTCTTCAGAGCAGAACCCAGCCGAGTCTCCCCTTCACCGGTAGGGTGGTCAAGCTCGAGGTCCTCAAATCCCTCCGTTATTTCATCCACCATCACCCTAGCATATCCTTCTGGAATTGGACGGTAGTGAAAAGTTGCGTCGGGTTCAGGAGGTCGAACAGAGCCGACAGCCGCCTTGACTTTGAATTTGTGCCATTGCGTCATAAGGTGGCAATGTTGAGACTCCGTGATAGCATCCACGGGGTAGCTAGCAGGAGCCGTGAAGACAGGCTCCAGCTAAAGCAGCTCGGTGGAAGCCACGCTGCTTCTCCGCTGAGATGGCAGGGTAGCTTCAAGGGTAGCTTTGGCAGGTCGCTTGCTACAAACTGCTTCTCGTTCCTCTAGCCCTTGTACCCTTGCGTGCAGCGCCTGGAGTTGGGTCTGCTCCACTTTCTCCCTCCTCTCCTGGCATTTGTAACCGCCTGCTTTTGGAAACCCAGCCTTCCACAGAATGGAGCCTGGCGTACCTCATGTCCATCTAGGGTGCTAAGGATTCCCGAGGGCCATTGTGAGCTCGTCGTTCTCTCTGTCTGGAACGAACGTCCCTTGCTGCGCTGCATCGATATACTGCTGAAGCTTCTTGACGGGTATGTCAAGTTGGTCGTTCGTCCAAATGCACTTCCCTGATACAGGGTCCAAGGTTCTGCCAGCCCCGAAGAACCAAGTCCGCAACAGTCTGGCCAGTTCAATGTCTTTGGTTCGACCCCTTTATGAAGCAGGTCATTCTCAGCCTTGGCCCACAATGGCCGGGTTTTGAGGTAGCCACCTGACCCCGTGCGATGGTGAAGATTCTTCTTCGCTGCATTTTTCTTGTTTGTCACTGACATCTTCTTACTCTTGTCCGATGTCTTGTGGGCACGACAGGTCGTGTCGTGGTTGATGTGGAGCACGGCCCGAGCAGTTCTTGATGTAGCGGTCGTACTAGCAGGTGATGCAGCCGGATCGACTCGCGAAGTAGCCCCGGCCGGATCGCCCGTGCGTGCAGCCACGAACTCGGACCTGATGCTATCCAGTTGCGCCAATAGCCGCGCGAGAAACCACATCATCTGCTCATCTGCGGTCATCGCTTACCACTCCGGTGGATAGACGAGGGAATAAGGAGCCTGCTCCGGATCGGACATGGTGCTGTCGCCGGTGGAAATTGGGGAATCGGGGGAGGTGGTGGTGGGTGCAAAAATTTGTGGGAATATTTACTGGCTCTGATACCAGATGTTAGTGCTACCTCTTGAGCACTGCGTTGGATTTCCCCGAAGAGGAGAGGATGATGCAGTAAAGTAGCGTAAGTATTTCCCTCAGTTTTTGAGAACCAAGATATCAATCCAGTAGGAGACCACGCACAAGTCCCTCGTACCTACACAAAACGATAGCTACTCGCAACCAACACGATTAGGGGTCGTCAATCCCTTCACGATCACTTACAAGGGTGAGATCTGATAGAGATGATAAATAATATTTTTGGTATTTTTGATAGATAGATGCAAAGTGCAAAGTAAAAGGCAAGGTAAAAACAAAGCAAGTAAATAAAGCGATAGAGATTGATATGATGAGAATAGATCCGGGGGCCATAGGTTTCACTATTGGCTTCTCTCAAGAGCGTAAGTATTCTATGGTGGGTGAACAAATTACTGTTGAGCAATTGACAGAATTGAGCATAGTTATGAGTATATCTAGGCAATGATCATATATATAGGCATCACGTCCAAGACAAGTGGATCGAAACGATTCTGCATCTACTACTATTACTCCACTCATCGACCGCTATCCAGCATGCATCTAGAGTATTAAGTTAAAAACAGAGTAACACCTTAAGCAAGATGACATGATGTGGAGGGATAAATTCATGCAATATGATAAAAACCCCATCTTGTTATCCTCGATGGCAACAATACGATACGTGCCTTGCAACCCTTTCTGTCACGGGGTAAGGACACCGCAAGATTGAACCCAAAGCTAAGCACTTCTCCCATTGCAAGAACTACCAATCTAGTTGGCCAAACCAAACGGATAATTCGAAGAGACTTGCAAAGATAACTCAATCATACATAAAAGAATTCAGAGAAGATTCAAATATTTTCCATAGATAATACTGGATCATAAACCCACAATTCATCGGTCTCAACAAACACACCGCAAAAAGAAGATTACATCGAATAGTTCTCCACAAGAGAGGGGGAGAACATTGTATTGAGATCCAAAAAGAGAGAAGAAGCCATCTAGCTACTAGCTATGGACCCGCAGGTCTGAAGTAAACTACTCACACTTCATCGGAGAGGCTATGGTGTTGATGTAGAAGCCCTCCGTGGTAGATGCCCTCCGGCAGAGCTCCGGAACAGGCCCCAAGATGGGATCTCGTGGATACAGAAAGTTGTGGCGGTGGAATTAGGTTTTGTTGGCTCCTGTTCTGATCTGTCGGGGGTACGTAGGCATATATAGGAGGAAGGAGTACGTCGGTGGAGCAACAAGGGGCCCACGAGGTAGGGGGCGCGCCCAGGGGGGCGCGCCCTCCACCCTCGTGACCGTCTCTTTTGTTCCTTGGAGCAGGGTCCAAGTTTCCTGGATCACGTTCGGTGAGAAAATCACGTTCCCTAAGGTTTCATTCCATTTGGACTCCGTTTGATATTCCGTTTCTTCGAAATACTGAAATAGGAAAAAAAACAACAATTCTGGGCTGGGCCTCCGGTTAATAGGTTAGTCCCAAAAATAATATAAAAGTGGAAAATAAAGCCCAATATAGTCCAAAACAATAGATAAAGTAGCATGGAGCAATAAAAAATTATAGATATGTTGGAGACGTATCAGGCATCCCCAAGCTTAATTCCTGCTCGTCCTCGAGTAGGTAAATGATAAAAAAAAGAATTTTTGCTGCGGAGTGATACTTTGGCATAATTTCAATGTAAATCTTCTTAATTGTGATATGAATATTCAGATCCAAAAGATTCAAGACAAAAGTTCATATTGACACAAAAATAATAATACTTCAAGCATACTAATCAAAGCAATCATGTCTTCTCAAAATAACATGGCAAAAGAAAGTTCATCCCTACAAAATCATATAGTTAGGCTATGCTTCATTTTTGTCACACAAAGATGTTCCCAACTTCTATACCCCGATGACAAGCCAAGAAATTGTTTCATACTTAAATAATCTCAAACTTTTTCAACCTTCACGCAATACATGAGCGTGAGCCATGGATATAGCACTATGGGTGGAATAGAATTTGATGATGGGTAGTTAGGCTATGCTTCATTTTCGTCACACAAAGATATTCCCAACTTCTATACCCCCGATGACAAGCCAAGCAATTGTTTCATACTTAAATAATCTCAAACTTTTTCAACCTTCACGCAATACATGAGCGTGAGCCATGGATATAGCACTATGGGTGGAATAGAATTT
This sequence comes from Aegilops bicornis, assembly GCA_021605145.1. NCBI lineage: Eukaryota > Viridiplantae > Streptophyta > Magnoliopsida > Poales > Poaceae > Aegilops > Aegilops bicornis. The sequence goes on along the minus strand of CM038670.1, from coordinate 1,013,147 downwards.
GATGATGGGGATTTTGTGGAGAAGACAAAAAAGGAGGAAGTCTCATATTGACGAGGATAATCAACGGGCTATGGAGATGCCCATCAATTGATGTCAACACGAGGAGTAGGGATTGCCATGCAACGGATGCACTAGAGCTATGAATGCTCAACGAAAAGTAAACTAGTGGGTGTGCATCCAACCTGCTTGCTCATGAAGACCTAGGGCATTTGAGGAAGCCCATCGTAGGAATATACAAGCCAAGTTCTATAATGAAAAATTCCCACTAGTATGAAAAGAAAACTTATAAGACTCAGTACATGAAGAACAAGGTGCTACTTTGAAGCACAAGTGTGGAAAAAGAGATAGTAGCATTGCCCTTTTTTCTTTTCTTCTTTATTTTTTTATTTTTTTTGGGCCTTTCCTTTTTTTCTTTTGGCCTTTCTTTTTTTTTTATTTTTTTCTTTGGGAAATGCTCTAATAATGATGATCATCACACTTCTATTGATTACAACATAAGGATTACAACTCGAAACTTAGAACAAGATATGACTCTATATGAATGCCTCCGTGATGTATCGGGATGGTGCAATGAATCAAGAGTGACATGTATGAAAAATAATGCATGGCGGCTTTGCCACAAATACGATGTCAACTACATGATCATGCAATGGCAATATGACAAAAGTAATGTATGTCATGATGATGATGGTGGAAGTTGCATGGCAATATATCTCGGAATGGCTATGGAAATGCCATGATAGGTAGGTATGGTGACTGTTTTGAGGAAGATATAAGGAGGTTTATGTGTGATAGAGCGTATCGTATCACGGGGTTTGGATGCACCGGCGAAGTTTGCACCAACTCTCAAGGTGAGAAAGGGCAATGCACGGTACCGAAGAGGCTAGCAAAGGCAGAAAGGTGAGAGTGCGTATAATCCATGGACTCAACATTAGTTAAAAGAACTCATATACTTATTGCAAAAATTTAGAAGTCATCAAAAATCAAGTACTACGCGCATGATCCTAGGGGGATAGATTGGTAGGAAAAGACTATCGCTCGTCCCCGACCGCCACTCATAAGGATGCACAAGCCAGGTACACTTCATGTTTCAAATTTGTTACACAACTTTAACCATACGTGCATGCTACGGGACTTGCAAACTTCAACACAAGCATTTTTCAAATTCATAATCACCCAACTAGCACGACTTTGATATTATCACCTCCATATCTCAAAACAATTATCAAGCATCAAACTTATCTTAGTATCCAATTCACTCGAAAGAAAGTTTCACATATCTTGAATACCAAGTATATTAACATTAAGCAAATTACCATGCTATTAACGACTCTCAAAATAATCTAAGTGAAGCATGAGAGATCAATAGTTTCTCTAAAACAAATCCACCACCGTGCTCTAAAAGATATAAGTGAAGTACTAGAGCAAAAATTATCACGCTCAAAAGATATAAGTGAAGCACTATGAGCAAAACTATCAAGCTCAAAAGATATAAGTGAACAACATAAAGTATTCTAACAAATTCCGATTCATGTATGGATCTCTCAAAAGGTGTGGAAATCAAGGATGATTGTGGTAGACTAACAAGCAAAGACACAAATAATACAAGACGCTCCAAGCAAAACACATAACATGTGGTGAATAAAAATATAGCTCCAAGTAAATTACCGATGGGAGTGGACGAAAGAGGGGATGCCTTCCGGGGCATCCCCAAGCTTTGAATTTTGGTGTCCTTGGATTATCTTGGGGTGCCATGGGCATCCCCAAGCTTAGGCTCTTGCCACTCCTTGTTCCATAATCCATCAAAAGAATTCACCCAAAACTTGAAAACTTCACAACACAAAACTCAACAGAAATCTCGTGAACTCCATTAGTGAAAGAAAACAAAAGACTGTAATGAACTCATTCTTTATTTATATTGCTGCTAAACCTACTATATTCCAACTTCTGTATGGATTATAAACTATTTTACTAGCCATAGATTCATCAAAATAAGCAAACAACACACGTAAAACAGAATCTATCAAAAACAGAACAGTCTGTAGCAATCTGTAACTAACGCAAACTTATTGAACTCTAAAAATTCTACCAAAATAGGAAGTCCTGGACAATTCGTATATTGAACAGAAGCAAAAAAGAATCAACGCAAAAGCACGTTTCTGTGATTTAACAAAATTATATTCGTGCGCGCAAAGTTTCTGTTTTTCAGCAGAATCAAATCAACTATCATCGTAGGTTATCCTATAGGTTCTACTTGGCACAAACACTAATTAAAAGACAAAACCACATCTAAACAGAGGCTAGATGGATTATTTATTCCTAAACAGAAGCAAAAACAAAAAACACAAAATAAAATTGGGTTGCCTCCCAACAAGCGCTATCGTTTAACGCCCCTAGCTAGGCATAAAAGCAAGGATAGATCTAATGTGTGCCATAATAATAAGATAGATCTTGAAAACTCATCTCATATTCTCTACGTTCGGCGGCAAGTTTTCTTTGAGGCAAGCAAAAGTAATCAAAAGGGCTAAATTTAGTGGGACAGATGTCCCCAAGATCAATCATAGGAGGAACGGGCTCCTCCCTTGGCCCTTCATAGTGCACAACTATTTCGTCACTAAAAGCATTTTTCTGGCAAAATTTTGTGAGCCTATACTCATGAGAGTAACCTAGCTCATTATTTCAAAGAGCAAAATCATTATTAAGTTCATTGATGCAATCAACCAAGACATTGATAGGAACATTTTTTCTATGGTTTTCATTAAAAGCAACGTAGTCCGAAGATTGAAAACGCCTAAATTCCTCTTGATCATAGAGGATTACCTCTATGGGAGGACGACCGGCGTCCAATCTATAGTGTGCAAAGATTTCTTTGGCTTCTCTAATGATAAATCTAAACTCGTGAGCCAAGAAGATAGTAACAGCACGCTTAACAGAAGAATGCTCAATATTGGAGAATTCTAGAAAAATTCTTTGGATGCAAGGATGCAAATGCATAAATTGTCTTTCAAGTTCAACCACAAGCATAGCGATAGCATCCGCAAGACTACTAGTTATGTGAAGAATAGAACAAACCATGGAAGGTAAAGCACCGGCACAAGTAAAGAAATCTTGAATAACACCTTTGCCAATGATGTTACCACTACCGATTCGAAACTTTTTAGTATGCAAGATAGGAGGTTCATCGGCCGGAGCCTCGAGATTTTCTGTGTTATCATTATTGTCCATATCGATGATAATTTCCCCAATTTCAGACATAGAGGCAACAGAAGCAAAGGGGAGAAAGCAAACGAAAAAGGGAAAAGAGGAGGAGATTGGGAAAGAGAGGGCGAATAAAACGGCAAGGGTGAAGTGGGGGAGAGAAAACGAGAGGCAAATAATGTAATGCGAGAGGTAGGGATTGTGATGGGTACTTGGTATTGTTGACTTGCTTGCGTGAGCCTCCCCGGCAACGGTGCCAGAAATTCTTCTTGCTACCTCTTGAGCACTGCGTTGGATTTCCCCGAAGAGGAGAGGATGATGCAGTAAAGTAGCGTAAGTATTTCCCTCAGTTTTTGAGAACCAAGGTATCAATCCAGTAGGAGACCACGCACAAGTCCCTCGTACCTACACAAAACGATAGCTACTCGCAACCAACGCGATTACGGTTGTCAATCCCTTCACGGTCACTTACGAGGGTGAGATCTGATAGAGATGATAAATAATATTTTTGGTATTTTTGATAGATAGATGCAAAGTGAAAAGTAAAAGGCAAAGTAAAAGCAAAGCAAGTAAATAAAGCGATAGAGATTGATATGATAAGAATAGACCCGGGGGCCATAGGTTTCACTAGTGGCTTCTCTCAAGAGCATAAGTATTCTAAGGTGGGTGAACAAAATACTGTTGAGTAATTGACAGAATTGAGTATAGTTATGAGTATATCTAGGCAATGATCATGTATATAGGCATCACGTCCAAGACAAGTGGATCGAAACGATTCTGCATCTACTACTATTACTCCACTCATCGACCGCTATCCAGCATGCATCTAGAGTATTAAGTTAAAACAGAGTAACGCCTTAAGCAAGATGACATGATGTAGAGGAATAAATTCATGCAATATGATATAAACACCATCTAGTTATCCTCGATGGCAACAATACATACGTGACTTGCAACCCTTTCAATAACTGGGTAAGGACACCGCAAGATTGAACCCAAAGCTAAGCACTTATCCCATTGCAAGAACTACCAATCTAGTTGGCCAAACCAAACGGATAATTCGAAGAGACTTGCAAAGATAACTCAATCATACATAAAAGAATCCAGAGAAGATTCAAATATTTTCCATAGATAATACTGGATCATAAACCCACAATTCATCGATCTCAACAAACACACCGCAAAAAGAAGATTACATCGAATAGTTCTCCACAAGAGAGGGGGAGAACATTGTATTGAAATCCAAAAAGAGAGAAGAAGCCATCTAGCTACTAGCTATGGACCCGAAGGTCTGAAGTAAACTACTCACACTTCATCGGAGAGGCTATGGTGTTGATGTAGAAGCCCTCCGTGGTAGATGCCCCCTCCGGCAGAGCTCCGGAACAGGCCCCAAGATGGGATCTCGTGGATACAGAAAGTTGTGGCGGTGGAATTAGGTTTTGTTGGCTCCTGTTCTGATCTGTCTGGGGTACGTGGGCATATATAGGAGGAAGGAGTACGTTGGTGGAGCAACAGGGGGCCCATGAGGTAGGGGGCGCGCGCCCTCCACCCTCGTGATCGCCTCTTTTGTTCCTTGGAGCAGGGTCCAAGTCTCCTGGATCACGTTCGGTGAGAAAATCACGTTCCAGAAGGTTTCATTCCGTTTGGACTCCGTTTGATATTCCGTTTCTTCGAAATACTGAAATAAGCAAAAAAAACAGCAATTCTGAGCTGGGCCTCCGGTTAATAGGTTAGTCCCAAAAATAATCCTTCACCAATTGCTCAACATCACAACCAATGTGTGCTCTTTCCGCGTGCATGTTCATGTTCGGGTGGGTGTCAGTTTGGTTCAGAAATGCCATCATGTGCCGTGAAGGTCAATGTTGGCTTTCAGAGCGGGTGTCGTGCGTGATGCGTGACCAGACCACCATGGCCATGGCTGTGTCGTGTATGCCACTGCCAAGGGACAGAAGAAGCTCTCTCAGTGCGCACATGTGGAGGAGCCGGCAAGGGCTTCTGAATTTGGCGATTCACTTCTCTGGAGATTAACAAGCTTTGCCTAGTTTATTGATTATTATTCAAGTGATGAACAAGACATGTGAACAAGTGGGTTTCCTGACGTGCAGAAACCAAGCCCGAAGAAGACATTTATCACAATTTCCTGATTGATAACCCACATACTCAATTAGTGAAAGTGATCCTACCTTTTTCGAAGAAATGTTATATATAATAAAATGTATTTAAAATACTATCTGGAAACTAAAAATGCTCATAAATTTTAAAATAACATTCACAAATTCACAAAAATGTACAATAACTAAAAAGATCTTCCAAAATTGAAAAATATTGTTCAATAGTTTAAAAAAATCACAAAATTTATATAATGTTAGTGAAATTAAAAAATATTGCGAATTTGAAAAAGAGAAAATCAAGGCTCTTTGTCTGTATGGGATCTATCATGCTTGGGCATTGACTTAGTTAGATCTTTTTTTCCTGAATAAGCAAAAGATTTGCACATCACTGCATTGATAGAAGGAGGGTTTTAGGAAATTCCGGAATTGATGCTAGAGTGTGTTTCTCCGAAAACCTAATGTGCAGTTGGCCAGCCCAATCAGCAATCCTGCCTTTTTCCTGGCGGACTTTATATCTTCCTGGCGGACTTTATATACGAAAAATGGTTTCCCCCCGCTTTATATTATAAAGCAAGAACCACTTACATCCAAAGTATCGATACAAACACACACCACACATACCCAAGGCGAGATACAAGGAAGCCGGGCAACGAAACACACCCTCAACGACAACCAAACACCTACAAGATGTGCAACAAGGAACCGCTTAGCGCCGACAGAGACCACCAAGAGCAATCGTCCGGGAGGGTGTGTGACGAACCACGCAGGACCGAGGGCTCCAAGACGATGCCTCCAAGAAGGGTACGACCACGGAATGTCGCCACCGTCTGATCCTCAGATCAAGTTTTCACCGGGAGCGAGACGAAGGAGAATGAGCACCACGACGGAGCCTACAAGGAGGAACACGACATCCGCAAACGCCGCCACCGTCGGCCAGTGCACGAACTGGACAGGTGATGAACCCCGGTGCTTCAATCCCTTCGTCGCATCCCCGATCCGCCAACCACTCGCAGCCATGCCGCCCAAGTAGCCATGCCTGCGTGCCCGCAACCGAGACGCGCAGTCCGCCCACGACATACGCGCCTCCCACCGCCAGGACCGTCGCCCTGCCACCAGACCACCGCGACAGCCACCAAAGAGCACACCATTGGCCAGATCAACACCCCCAGCCGACTCCGAAGCCATCGGCGGACACCTTGCCACGAGAGGAACCACGACCATATGCCGGTCCGGGGGAAGGGGGAGGTGACGGAGCAGCCCAAGGCCAAGATCGGCAACGGGGCATGCGGAGGCGTCCCCGTCCACAAGCCAACCTCCCCGAAAACCATGTTCGCCCGAAGCCACAGGCCGGACCAGCCGGGCGCACCGCTGCCACCGGACGCTGAAAAAGGGAAGGGACCAGATCGGCCGCCGCGCCAAGGGAAGCCAGCAGGGAGGTCTCCCGTGCAGCGCCGCCCCGCCGCAAAGGGCCCGACCGAACGGGACGCCCACCGCCACGCCGCTGCCGCCCCTCCTCCCCACGAGCCACGGAGAGAGGGCCGCCCGCGACCCGGTCGAGCTCGACCCGCAGCGCCAGAGTCGATGCCGGGGCGCTGCAGGGGAGCAGCCGCCGCCGACACCACCCACCAGCCTGCACCGCCTCCATGCCGCCTGTCACGCCGCCGCCATGCCACCGTCGCTGGCCCACGCCGGAGCACCGCTGCGCCGCCATGCAACGAGCACCGCGTCCCCACCCGAGAGATCCGGCCCGCGCCGTTCTGCGAGGAGACAAGAGGACCTCGCCGCCCGGCTGGCGACGACCGCCGCTCGGCGGGCGGCGAGGGAGGGGGAGAGGAGGGGAGGGTGGGCGGCGGTGCTAGGTTTAGCCTCCCGGACGCTCGCGGGAGGACGGGAGGGGGATCTCTTTCCTGGCGGACTTTGGCCTGGTGTTTGTTTCGGAGAAATGTTATATTTAACAAAAAGTATTGAAAATATTATTTGGAAACTAAAAATGCTCATAAATTTTCAAATAACATTCAAAATTTACAAAAATGTACAAAATAACTAAAACAGGTTTGAAAATTTAAAAATATTTGCTGATTAAAAATATGTTCAAGAATTAAAAAAAACAAATTTAGAGAATGCTGTGAATTTGAAAAAAAAATCAAGGCTCTTTGTCTGTATGGGCTCTAGCAAATGTGTAAAAGATTTGCGCATGATTGCATTGATAGAAGGAGGGTTTCAGGCAATTGTCGCACACAAATCACGCTCACGACAGAATGTTGTGTGCGTGCGCCGTAGAGCGGCAATCACGGCCGCTCGAGGTACATAGGCTATTTCTTTTTTGTTTGGTTCTTCTTTCCGTTTTTGATTTTATTTTCTTATAGAAATGCTCCTGAATTTTGAAAAAAAAGTCCATCTTTCTCTAAAGATGTTCACAAAAATTATTTATTTTGTGATTTCTTTTTTTTTTTGACAAACACCTGTAACTTTATTCATACTCATAACAATTATAGGTACACTGATTTGAACCGAAAATCCAAGAAAATACAAAGTAACTCCTATGACTAACAATTACAATGAAATCTCTTGAAAACACCTTCTTCACGGCGTCAATCTCTGCTGAAAGAAAAACTCCAAAGACTTTGTTAAAGAAACTGCAATTTGACTGGAGCAACGATGTTGTCACTCTTCCACCTGGACGAACATTACCAATAATGGTTTTTGAAAGCGCCTTGAGTCGCCCATCCAAAGAGATGGGAAGCCTTGATCGAGGAAAGTACTTGGGCCGGGGATGATCCCCTAGAAGTGCAGGCCGTCGAATCACTATATCTTCACCATGTTGTCGATGAAAGATTTCACCTCCACAAAGAATCAGACCAACAAAACAAGCTTGACACAGCAACACAAAATTCATCAGATCTGAATAATCAGATCTGAGAGGACAGAAAACTCTATAACCTCATGGCACCGCCAAAAGAATGGGAGGAAATCTATTCTCACAAAACTATGATGATCACAATAGACGATGGTGAAGAACATAGAGGTATTAAAGATCCGAGGTCCCCCCCACCTCTCAGCGCCAAGATGGCAGCCGGAGGCGAGGGGACCTAAATTTCCCGGATGACGATGGCGGCGGCATTTCTCAGATAGTGGGTCACGGCGTATGGGATAAAGAGGACTTGATACTTTAATGCTATGGTTGGGTTTTACCTTAATGATCTTTAGTAGTTGCGGATGCTTGCTAGAGTTCCAATGATAAGTGCATATGATCCAAGAAGATAAAGTATGTTAGCGTATGCCTCTCCCTCATATGAAATTGCATTAGTGATTACCGGTCTTGTTAACAATTGCCTAGGATGATTTCACACACCGACCCATCATTATTCCACATTCGCTATTTATAATATTTAGTAATATACTCTAACATTATGATAACAACACCTACTTTTATATTTTAGCTCTCCGATATCATGCAAAATTATCATCTTCATACCCACAACGTAGTTTTATTTCTCGTATCTAGTTGGAAGCAAACGTTCGGTGTACGTAGAGTTGTATCAGTGGCAGATATGACTTGAGAGAATATTGATCTTACCTTTAGCTCCTTGTGGGTTCGACACCCCATACTTATCACTTCCACCTTTGGAAATTGCTATGGTGGTTCCCTGCACTTTGTGATTATCAAGCTCTTTTCTGGCGCCGTTGTCGTGGAGCAATAGCGTGGGGTTGATATTCTCGTGTGTGCTTGTTTGCTTTCTTCACTAAGTACATTTTATTTTTTTACTTTTTGTTTCTGTTTAGTTGTGGGTGAAACATACAAAAATATTTAAAAGAATGAAAATACAAAAAAATTACTTGCCTCTTATGCCTAAAAAGTTTTTCAAAAAGAGAAGTGATTGGAAAGTTATGCATTGAAGAAGTGAGTGTCGACCTTGAGCACTTGTGTTCATGCTCATGGAAACAATGTAGAATTTTTCATGGAAGTTTCTCTGTAAATAATTATCCCCTTGTGTATATATCCATTGTATTATAAAAATAATGTGCCAAGCTTTGGTTTTAGGATGATTAGATTGCTTGTTTACATTGTGCAGTACAAAAACAGAAACTTTTGCACTCACGAAAATAATTTTCATAAATCACGGGAACGTGATTTTCAGTTGATTCGTTTTGCTGTGGATTGGTACACAAATTTCTCAGGTTTTCCTAATTTGGTAGGATTTTTGGAGTTATATAAGTATTCGAGGGTTACAGATTACTGCAGACTGTTCTGTTTCTGACAGATTCTGTTTTCTATGTGTTGTTTGCTTATTTTGATGAATCCATGGATAGTATCGGGGGGGGGGGGGGTATGAACCATGGTGAAGTTGGAATACAGTAGATAAAGTGCTAATATGAAATTGGAATAAGTTTGCAACAGTACCTAAAGGTAGTGATTTGCTTTAGTATACTAACGGATCTCACAAAAGTTTTTGTTAAGTTTTTGTGGATGAAGTGTTCGAAGAACGAGGAGTTACCAATGTGAGAAGAATAAAGAGAGGCAGGAGTTCAATCTTGGGGATGCCCAAGGCACCCCAAGTAAATATTCTAAGGATACTCAAGCATCTAAGCTTGGGGATGCCCCGGTTGGCATCCCATCTTTCTTCTTCAACAATTATCGGTATATCTTGGTTTTTGTTTTGTTCACATGATTTGTGTCCTTTGTGTTTTTATTTTTCTTTAAGAGCCATGCTAGTATGAGATAGCCCTTCATTTATTTATAGAATGCTTCACGTGCTTCACTTATATCTTTTGAGTATGATCTTATAGAATTGCTCTTTGTGCTTCACTTAAATCTGTTGAGTATGGTTTTATAGAATGCTTCGTGTGCTTCATTTATATATTTTGAGCTTGAATATTGGTTAGTCTATATTAATTGTAGAGTGCTCCATGAACTTCACTTACATCTTTTGGAGTATGATTAATACTATCATCTAAGCGGGTTTGATGCCTCACATGATAGTTATTTTGTTGAGTTTGCTCCCACTATTTCGAATGAGAAGAATTTTGCTTATGTGGAGAGTAGTAAAATTCTATGCTTGTAGATCATGAAAAGAATGTTTTATGTGATAGTTATATTGTGGAACTCATTCATGATGCTACTGAAAATTATTATGAGGGAGGAATACATGCTTGTAGGAGTTGCAATAATGTCAAGTTTCCTCTTTATGTGCTTAAAGTTTTGAAGTTATACTTGTTTTGCCTTCCTATGCTAGTTGATTCTTGTTCCTATAAATTGTGTGCTCACAAAATCCCTAGGCATCAAAGTGGGTCATATTCTTCATGAGGCTCTCTTTATGTTTCAATTCTTATCTTTTATGTGAGCATCATTGAAATCATCATGCCTAGCTAAAAGGCATTAAAGAAAAGCGCTTGTTGGGAGACAACCCAATATTTACCTTTTCTGTTTTTGTGTGTTTACATGATTAAGCTACTGTAGTAATCATGCTTTATAGCTTTTGTTTCAATAAAGTGCCAAGTAAGACCTTTGGGAAGACTTGGGTGAAAGTTAATGTGATCTTGCTCAAAAACAGAAACTTTGTGCTCACGAGATTAGCTGTCATTTTTTGCAGAAGAGTCAGAAGATTATTAGACAAATTCCTCATGTCCACCAATTCATTTCATAATTTTTGGAGTAGCAGAAGTATGGTTGCTGTTCAGATCATTACAGACTGTTCTGTTTCTGACAGATTCTGCTTTCATTGCATAGTTTGCTTGTTTTCTAGTTTCTATGGCTTATATTTCTCAATATAAATTTTAGAAATGATATAGTACAGTAGGCATTGTGTGAGAACAATTATGAACCTTGTCTTTGAGAATACCAAAGTGAATGGTTTACTCTTTATCATACTAACCTAGCTCACGAAGTTCCGTTAAGTTTTGTGTGATTGAAGTTTTCAAGGTTTGGGCGAGATATCGATGTGAGGAGAATAAGGAGTGGAAAGACCCTAAGCTTGGGGATGCCCAAGACACCCCAAGGTAATATTCAAGAAAGAATCAAGCGCCTAAGCTTGGGGATGCTCCGAAAGGCATCCCCTCTTTCGTCTTCAAAACTATCGGTATACCTTACTCGAAGCTATATTTTTATTCGTCACATGATATGTGTTTTGCTTGGAGCATATTTTCAATTTTACTTGTTGTTTGAGTAACATCATTGGATCTGAAATCTTGAATGAAAAAGAATCCTCCCATGGATAGTTAATTATTTGACTACTCAGTGTTCTTCATTTATATCTTTTTAGAGTAGTTTGTCATTTACTCACATGCTTCACGTATATCCTATGAGTAAATGGTTGAATGAATCGAATATCATAAATATGAATTTATATATGTTTCATATGCTTATAACATGGGGAGTAATGACTTCACACATAATGAGTATAGGTAGTAAACTTATTGAAAGTTAGCAAACCCAGAATTGGTCACTTGAACAATTCATGAAAGAATATTGAAGGAAGAGAGATTTCACATATAAATATACTATCTTGGACATCTTTTGTAATTGTGAGCACTCATTAAAATATGACATGCTACAAAGTTGATGTTGAACAAGGAAGACAACTTAATGGGTTATGTTTTCCTATATCCGAAACGTCATATTGTCTTGGATCATTCAACATGTTGAGCTTGCCTTTCCCTCTCATGCTAGCCAAATTCTTTGCACCAAGTAGAAATACTACTTGTGCTTCCAAACATCCCTTGAACCAGTTTTGCCATGAGAGTCCACCATACCTACCTATGGATTGAGTAAGATCCTTGAAGTAAGTTGTCATTGGTGCAGGAAATAAAAATTGCTCCCTAAATATGTATGATCTATTAGTGCGAAGAAAATAAGCTTTATACGAACTTGTGATAGGGAAGAAATAAAAGCAATGGACTGCATAATAAATGTCTTTATCACAAGAGGCAATATAAAGTGACGTTCTTTTGCATTAAGATTTTGTGCATCCAACCATAAAGCGCATGACAACCTCTGCTTCCCTCTGCGAAGGGCCTATCTTTTACTTTTATCTTCTACACTTATACAAGAGTCATGGTGATCATCACCTTTCCTTTTTTACGCTTTTTCCTTTGGCAAGCACTTTGCGTTGGAGCGATCCGGATATATATATCCACTTCGATGTAGGTTTTCATGAGTTATTATTGTTGACATTACCCTTGAGGAAAAATGTTGGGAGGCGAAACTATAAGCCCCTATCTTTCTATGTGTTCGATTAAAACTTTGAACCCATAAATATCATATGAGTGTTAGCAATTATGAAAGATTAAATGATGGTTGAGTATGTGGAGTTTGCTGAATCAAAACTCTTACATAGACCCTTCCCGAAAATAAGATGAATTGCAATTGTTTGATGACTAAGAGCACGGTTTGTTAGTTTTCAAGAAAGTTTATGATCTATACTTTAACATGTGAATAACTTGTTACTTGATCATGAGAAGTTTTATGAGTTGAGCTACTGTTATGATATATAATGATGCTAGGAAAAGTGATTGGAACCATCATTGATCAAATTTATGCACTTGCCAGCATTCACACTTCATAAATTATTTCTTTTATCATTTACCTACTCGAGGACGAGCAGGAATTAAGTTTGGGGATGCTGATACGTCTCCAACGTATATATAATTTATGAAGTATTCATGCCATGTTTACAATAGTTTTATATGTTTTTGGTATGATTTGATTAGATCTAATCCGGACTGACGTTGTTTTCAGCAGAACTACCGTGGTGTTTTTTTGTGCAGAAATAAAAGTTCTCGGAAGGCGATGAAAATCAACAGATATTTTTTCTGAAAAGTATAAAAAATACTGGAACAAAAATCTACCGAAGGGGATTCTCATGGGCCCCACGAGGGTGGGGGGCAGGCCCCCCTATCTCGTGGACACCTCGGGGACCCCCCTTACTTGTTTTCGACGCCATCCTCTCTTATAAATACAGAAACCTTCGGGAAATAACCTAGATCGGAAGTTCCGCCCTCGCAAGCCTCTGTAGCCACGAGAAATCAATCTAGGCCCTCTCTGGCACCCTGCTGGAGGGGGCCATCATCACCAGAGGCCATGGAGAAGGATCTCGGAGGGGCCATCATCGCCATGAAGGCCAAGGACCATAGGGGGGACCTCTCCCCAACCAGGGGGAAGACCATGGAGGAGGAAGCACAAGGGGGAGAACCTCCTCCTCTCTCTCGGTGGCGCCGGAGTGTCATCGGAAGGGGAATCATCACCGCGGTGATCGTCTTCATCATCATCACCATCCTCATCTCTTTTACGCGGTCCACTCTCCCGCACCCCGTTGTAATCCCTACTTGAACATGGTGCTTTATGCCACATATTATGATCCAATGATGTGTTGCCATCCTATGATGTTTTGAGTAGATATCCTTTATCTTTTGGTTGATTGATGATCTAGATTGGTATGAGTTGTATGTTTTATTTTAGTGCTGTCCTATGATGGCCTGTTTTGAGTCGGGATTCCCACTGTAGGGTGTTGCAATATGTCCATGGTTTACTTATTGTCTGCGTTGCTTGAGTGACAGAAGCATAAACATAGATAAGTGGGTCACGGCGTATGGGATAAAGGGGACTTGATACTTTAATGCTATGGTTGGGTTTTACCTTAATGATCTTTAGTAGTTGCAGATGCTTGCTAGAGTTCCAATCATAAGTGCATATGATCCAAGAAGAGAAAATATGTTAGCGTATGCCTCTCCCTCATATGAAATTGCAATAGTGATTACCGGTCTTGTTAACAATTGCCTAGGATGATTCCGCACACCAACCCATCATTATTCCACACTCGCTATTTAAGTTATCCTCTTCATACCCACAACGTAGTTTTATTTCTCGTATCTAGTTGGAAGCAAACGTTCGGTGTACGTAGAGTCGTATCAGTGGCAGATAGGACTTGCGAGAATATTGATCTTACCTTTAGCTCCTTGTGGGTTCAACGCCCCATACTTATCACTTTCACCTTTGAAAATTGCTACGATGATTCCCTGCACTTGAGGATTATCAGTGCGCCTCTTGGTCGTCCTCCTCCTCCTCCCGGTGCATCCAGTTGCACAAGGTGAGGGATTCATTCCTCTGGCTGGGCTGGGTGCGGGATGTGCGGCATTTCTTATTCTCAATTCCAATTCCTCCCCGCAGAGGCAGGAAGCCGCCTCTACTCCACCGGCGCCGGCCACCCGGACAACTGCCTCGACTCCCCGCATTAGCTTGTGTTCTTTCTACCAAGCCTTAGTTTCTTGCAAGTCTCTAACTAGGCTCTGCTGAAGTGCAACTCTGCGAGATAGCTACATGTTCTTATCAATTTAACCGACTTGAAAACATTTCAGAACCGGCTGCTGAGGAGGTGGCGAATGGACTTGCAACCACTCTGCGGAAGATCTGAAGCCATGCGAAGGAAGAAGCAACGAAAACACTGCATAGGCTAGCAGAAACGTAGTCTGCAGCTAGGTGGTATATCTGAAGCTTGTTAGCCTTGTGATGTCACTCAGAAATTTCCACGATGAGTAGGTACATTCATACCGTGTAGTACAAACTATTCTGAACCCTGGCCGGCAGAAGCAGAACCATGCCATTTACTTGTACATCTCCCTCCTTGTCAGGAACAGCGAGACTGCATCGTCTGAAGAAATCGACACTTGCATGTTGTTAACTAAAGAAACCGACACCTGTCATGCTGTTAACTGAAGAAATCGACACCCAACAGTCAATTGGTGCCAAACCGTCCGGGCTCAACGTTGATCATCCGATCTTCATTTAATGGCGACTTACAGCTTTGTCTGGAGTTATGGCACACTGCCACCCTTGATTGGACATCCAACGGTTCTGAAGACGGGTGTTGTCGCTGTTTGAATCACCTTTACTGTCTCCTTGTTCACCTGCTTTACTTTGTTAGAGTTAAACTTGGTTACATTTCACTGGTTGTAATTCGTACAAAACCCCGGATGTAGCTGAGAGCCCTGGAGCTCATCTTGCTGTACTTAGTTCATTATATATTTCTTTCGTGATCATCCCCTGAAAATATTCACCTAGCTAAAACTTGGTGTGATCTGTGAGTGATTTAACGGAATGGCTATATCCTGCCGCCTGCTGTGCCTTGTTTCTAGCTTCAGCCATGATAATCCTCGAAGATCTGTAAGCCGTTGCTGTCGGCTTCAGTAGGTGAAGACGTGGGAAATAGCTACGTATTTGGCAAATGATGCTCTGCTCATCTCCCTTGCTTCTCAAGCATACAAGTTACAAACCCGATGGATGCTTGCTTACTTGGAGGGGCGTTGTATCTGCAAATCTATGGATTTGAACATCTGCCAAATTAAGGTCGTGTGGTTTTCTTTCTTCGATTTACCCAACTGTTTTTTTCCTTATTTTGAACTGTTGTTCCGAGTGTTGTTGCTGCATCACAAAACACAGCTTAAATAATTTCGACGATGCAAAAGGCTGGCTGGAGATTTCTTTATTGCTTTGCATTCAGATCAATTTGTAGCGGTGTGATCTTCTACTAGACGCATGGAATTTACAGCTGTTCAGATTTCCTACTTTCTTTGCATTCAAACACCACATTTCAATGTGCCATAACACTCCAACACATGCCCCGCAGAAATAAACACACACACACACACACACACACACACGCACGCACGCACAACCCATGTGCTGATCATGGGCCGTATGTGAGAGCTGTATCAATTTGACGTAAGTTGCTTCAATATGCCGGTCAATCGCACACAGCAAGCTAATAACGAGCAGTCATAAATGGACAACCTTCTGGAAGGCTATGGTCCATTTTTCGTTGTTTTCAATTTTTTTTCAGTTGTTACCTTTACCATTTTTTTTTCATCTTTCTGTATATTTTCAAATATTAAAATTTTTCAGGAACTGTTCAGAATTTTAGGAAATAAATCACAAAAAAATGTTCTCAAAATTTTAAAAATTGTTCACATTTTTGAAAAATGTCCACTTTTACTTCTTTTTTTGTGTGTTTCTGGAAAACCAAATGAAAGCCAAAAAGAAACACTAGGAACCAGGAGAGCTCCTCATTGGCGCCTTATGAGCCAGTTTGCAAGGCGGCGCTCACATGCAAGGTCATTTGGGACGGCCTATTTAGCACAACCTGTCGCTTCTCTCAATCGCTCAACAGAAAACCAAAAAAATAAATCGCTCGCTTATTTGATTCTCCCCTCTAGCTCGGGCTTCAGTTGATTCTGAAAAAAACACGGGCATCAGTTGACCATTGAACCTTTCACCACCTTGACTTCAAAAAAACTGAAAAAAGATAATTAATTTTGTGAGAACAAATTCAAAAATTTTGGAATAGTTCAAGGATTTGAAAACTTTCATCAATTTTGAAAAAAAAGTTCCAATATTTGAAAAAAAGTTCATTGACTTTGGAAAAAGTTCATCGATTTTGAAAAAAAAGGAGGATCAGAAAATAATTCATGGATTTGAAAAAAATCATGAATTTGATATAATTTATGAAATTTGAAAAACGTTCACGAGGAAGTTAGCAAAAACTAGGAAAAGGTCCACGGATTAAAAAAAAGTTCATGAAATTTGGAAAACGTCACACATTTGAAAAAAGTAACTGGAATAAGATAAAATAAAAAGAAAAAGGAAAGCAGAAAATAGAAAAGAGTCCTTTCTTAGCTTTACAATTTGACGCACAACAAAAGAAGGAAAAAAGACGAAGTTGGCACAGAAGGTGTGGTGTCCTGGTGTGCCGTGTACTCGCATTTTTGGAAGTTTGAAGAAAGGAAGAAAAGAAAGTAAATGTGCTGAGCCTAGGACGAGGGGAGGGCGGGGTGTTGCACTTGTTTGTACAAGTTCGTGTAACCGGCGTTGAGGGCGCCAAATAGGAAATGATAGGAACCAGAACTGGAAAATTCATGCTACAGTACTACTTCATCGAGGGACGATGGGCCAGCCCAGTCGAGCAACCCCTCATGCGTTTTCCTGCCATTTTGACATTTGATGGTTCTTCTCATGTTTCGTTCTTTATACTCAAAAGGATTTCTGAACAAATTGATGATGAAAACCAACTCGAAAGAAAAACCAACATGATGATGAATCAGCGGTTCAGCGCCTCTTTGAAACCTTTGCACTTTAGTCCACCTTTGGTAAGGTTGTCCGAGTGTCACAATCCCACAATCAAAATATCTCCAAGGCATCAGTGTTCAGTGGTGATCATTTAGTTTCATACACTGCTATGTTGCTATCAGTACCAGGTGTTCCTGCATTCCTAATATTTGTTTGCTTGATGTTCAGGTGTCCTAGTGTTTGTTTGGTAGGCCTTCTAGCCATTTTTGGTTACATTCTGTCCAAACCTCATGAAGACGGATGGTTTACCTGGAAAGTTCAGTTGTAGGGATCAAAGGATCATCTTGACGTGATTATGGAAACCAAAGAGTTGTCAGTGGCTTGCTACTGACAAGGTTTTCAGTATTTCATCCAGTCTAGATTCTTCTGGTACCAAGTATACTTGCAACCGATAAGGTTTGCAGTTTTTCAATTCAGTCTACGTTCTACTAATACCTGGTATTCTTCCATTCATCATAACCGCTGTTGTTTATTGTTTTAATGGCGTATAGGATCTTCGCACCGAATAGCCTGCATACCATAGCAGTGCACCCCTGGACCCAGTTCAGATGATAGGGAGCAGTAGCAGTCTGGAGGTAATGCATTTCAGAGCATGTGCACGTTTTGAAATTCCAAAAAGGCATTAAGATGCATTATAAGTTTATAACCGAATAACCAACTTTTATGTTTCTGCAGTATGGATTGAAGTGGGAGAAGGAAGCACAAGCACTTAATAGCCTGAATAGAAATGTCATATGTGGAGCTGACAGGAATCAAGATGTTCCCCTCCAACGGGCCGGCCTGATTCAGCCTCTTGTCACCTGCTTGCTGGAGCTCACCACCGTTTGTGCGCACCGGCTGTGCCACAAGTGCCTTCTTGATCTAGCCGAAGACCCATGCCTGCTGTGCCTATATATTGAGCAGTCTTCTTACATGCCGGTATGGTCGCCCGGCCTCTCCCCGGTGGCTGGAAGCAATCGCGCGCCACCTGGTCAGGTGCTTGCCTGCCAAGTGCTTGCGTTTATGCCCATAAGGTTTTTGGAGTTATATAAGTATTCGAGAGTTACAGATTACTGCAGACTGTTCTGTTTTTGACAGATTCTGTTTTCTATGTGTTGTTTGCTTATTTTGATGAATCCATGGGTACTATCGGGGGGGGGGGGGGGGGGTATGAACCATGGTGAAATTGGAATACAGTAGATAAAGTGCTAATATGAAATTGGAATAAGTTTGCCGGTATGGTTGGCCGGCCTCTCCCCGGTGGCTGGAAGCAATCGCCACCTGGTCAAGTGCTTGCCTGCCAAGTGCTTGCGTTTATGCCCATAAGGTTCATTCCACCACGGCTTATCTAGCTCGAGTACGATATACACTGACCAGCCAAACACTAGGTTTCACAATCAAAATTATGGAATAAACAAGACTATATGGGTCAAGATACCCATATTAATGTTATAAAATGTTTTCATCCTCTGCCACATTGTTGTCAATACCAGGTGTTCATGTATTCTAATTTCTGATGGCTTTGCTGTTCAGGTGTTCGTGTGTTCTTTATCGGAAAAAAGGCGTTCGTGTGTTTCTGATGGCTTGCTCCTACTTTGCTATCAGTACCACTTGTGTTTATATTCGTCCAGAACTCATGAAGACTTGATGGCAATCTGGAAAGTTCAGTTTTGATGGTTAAAAGGTCATCATGTTCAGACTTGATAGTGTTCTGCCACCGATAAGCTATGCATTTCTGTATCCAGTCTACATTCTACTGATACCAGGTATTCTTCATTTCGCATACCTGTTTTTGTTAATGAAATTTAATAGCGAGAGGATCTTCACAAGAACATCCTGAGTACCATGGCAGTGCACATGTGGAGCCAATTTTTAATGAAACAGTGAATTTTGCATTGCAGGGCATGTGCAATTTTGGAATTTCATAAGTCCATTAAGTCATCAAGATGCATAATTATAACGCCAGGACAGTGTCTTTTAACAAGACTTCAGAAGATCTCTTCTTTCCAACTGCTACTTGTCACCAACAGACTGGCAGAGCTGCACAGTAAGTTTACGAATTGACCAGAATTTTTAGATACTATGGCGTCATATAGTCGTTAGCTCTGTCTACTATTTGGGTCTGCAGTTTTGAATTGTCTAAAGACTGAAATTTGGAGTATGGTGTTAATTAGAATGTACAGCGCAGTGGTACATGCTTATCTTTTCCTACATGAACACTCTGTTTTTCAGCTCTAACTAGCTATTATAAGAGAGCAGGAGTTATATCTCGAAATCCTTCACCAACTTCTCAACCTCACGAATCTGTGTTCTGAATGTTTAGCACTGCGCACTGTAGGAAAAAATGAACATGTAGTACTGCTGATAAATTCCGGTCTCACTCTATTATCTTGGTGAAAATTGCAATGCAGTCTAGGGTATCATTTATGCATTTGAAGTGATAGAGCATGCGCCACTGCAACTTGGAATTTGTCCCTAATTGGTCTTCAGATGGATTCGCTCTCTCAAGTATCTCATGTATATACAACAGCGTAAGTGTTTTCCTCTACTTGGGCAAATAACTCAGCTCTCTTTTATCATACCCTAGCCAAAGCAGCTCTCTTTTACTCTGCAGAATTAAGCTTCGTTTCATGATCTTTTTATCGATTTCATGATCTCACTTTCATGGCTTTGATATTGCTTCGTTTTGCAGATGAATCTCCTTGAAGAAAAAGATGGAGTTGGGGAAGACTGCACTCACGGTTCCCCCAAGAAGGGCATGCAATGCAAGAACTACTGCACACATGCTCGTTGGCTCCACCACTTAAACTGATGTACCTAAAACACTGCATGCAGAATTGCAGAGGTTCATTGATGCGAGGTAAATAGGCCCCAGTGGATTGCAACTTTGCAAGCGCCTAGCTAGCTAGCTCCATGTTCTTATCAGGTTAACCAACTTGAGAATTAATATTTCAGAATATGCTGCTGCCAAGGATGGTGACGAATTGACCTGCAACCAGTCCGCAGAAGATCTGAAGCCATGCCAGGGAAGAAGCAACAGAAACACGGCCTAGGCTTGCAGAAGCATATATAGCCTGTCGGCTTTGTGATGTCGCTCAGAATTAAATTGCTGTGATGGGTATGTACATCCTGTGAGGACTTTTTCATGTTCATACCGTGTGTGCGATGGTTAGTATTCTGACCCTTACCCTGACCGGATGAACCATGCCAATTATTTACACATGTCCCTCCCTGGCACGAACAACCAGACTGCATCATCTTCTGAAGAAAACAGCACCTGTCATGCTGTTAACTGAAGAGATCGAAACCCAGCAGTCGATTGGCGCCAAACCGTGCCGGCTCAACGTCGACCGTCAGATCTTCATCTGACAGCAACTTACAGCTTCGCTCGGAGTTACGACAGACCACCACCCTCCACCCTTGGTCGCGCATCCAGTGGCTCAGAAGACTGGAGCCGCCGCAGTTTGAATTATTATTACCTTTATTATTACTGTCTCCTTGTTCACCTGATTTACTTTATTAGCGTTAAAGTTAAAATTACCTTTCACTGGATGTAATGGGGTATAAAACCAACCCGGTGGGGATCGATCTAAGAGCCCTGAAGCTCATCTTCCTGTACTTGGGGTAAATGCGTGTCCTTAATCCGCTATACATTTCTCTTGCGAGCATCCTCTGAATTCACCTAGGTGCTTCTGCTTGGAGGTGTGATGTGTGAGTGGTCAAGTTTTGTGAAGTAGTTGAGTCTTGTCACTCCTTTGCTGCTGGTGGAACTCATCAAACCTTACCTGCCTGTTGGTGAAATAAATGACCAGCTTGTGTTCTTGTCAGCAGAAGAAAGAATGCTGCTCATCTCATCTCATCTCAGCTGGCTTGCTTCAAGTCAGATCCTGACCTTCAGTTGTATGTATCCCAGCAATCCTGTTCCGCGCTCCTGCTTACTGGAGCACACGGCATTGATCATAGCCAAATTAAGGCAGTGAAGCTCCAATATGTCATCATCACCACAGAGGAGAGGAGATGAGCACCATTCACTGCACTTAGCGCCAACGAGCAGCTCAAGATGCTCTTCAAATGATTGGTCTCTTGTTTGCCATCGACTGCATGATCTGTCGATCGCCTCTGATGATATGATGAAATATGAGTTGCAGTACCCTGATGATATGATGAAATATGAGTTGCAGTACACGGGAACATCGATTCGGAGATGAAGACGCTTCGCGTCCGTAGGGAGGCAGTTTACTCGGGTCAACAAGGCAGAGAGGAAATAGCAAAATCTTCCCCAAGAACTTTAAAATTTCTGGACATTTTTAAATTCTTCAATGATTTTTGCAAAATTCACGGCAATTTTCAAAATAGTGAACATTTTTCATTTCATGAATATTTTAAATATTTGAATATTAACACATGAACATCTATTAAATTTGCGAACATCTTTTAGGTTTTTTTAACGCTTTCTAGTTTTGTGAACTTTTTAAATCGGCCAAAAAAACTGGAGAACTAGTATGTGTTCACTACAGATTCATGGTTTTTTTTTGTTTTAAAAAAATGTAATCTATAAGCTTTGAAAATCAGGCCATTTCAAAATACCTGTTTTTTTTTTGTGTACGCCATGTGTGAAAGTAGAATGTTATGTGTGTGCACATACATAGTGTACATATGCATGCATGCATGTGTATGTGTTTACAAAAAAATCAACATTTTTTGCATTGTAGAAAATGTTTATTTTTAAAGGGGCACCAGGGTGCCCGAGCACCATTGGCATCTATCCCACCAGAGTTCCCTATTTGACTGTTACGGTGTCAAATTATTCGGCAAATAGATAGGGGTTATGTGCCTGGCCACAATATGAGGAGAGGACGATTAATTTTCTTTCGACTTGATTGTTTTCCCATAAGTTTCATAGCGGTTTGTCTAGTTAGTTACTTTTTCTTTATTATTTTTTACACAGGTTTTCTTCCAGTTTCTTTTTCTTTTATACCTTTTCCATTATTATATTTCTTATTTTGGAGTTTCAACTCTTTTAAAAATGTTTATATTTTTTCTCAAAAATGTTGTTATTTCTTTAAAATCAGAATTTTAAAAAACACTCATAAACGTTATAAAATCTTCTGCTTTTAATGTAAGCATGTCTATTAAAAATATTCAAGGCGTAAAATTCCACACACTTTTTTAATGTTCATGCAGTTAAATAAGTTTTTCGCATTTTTTAAACATAGTTTTATGCTAAAAACAGAAAGGCCTATTAAAAGCAAAGTAAACCATAAACAATCGCAATTGCCTAACTTCATTGATGATCCTGTAACACAATAGTAGAATGTGGGACCCCTCTCTGCTTCAATTTGTTGTTGTTTTGCATAGGTGAGCCCCCGACTGTGTTGGCCCATGGCAAGGCAATGTAGTGAGACGACACTTGGGACCATACCCAATGCGCATAGTAGTGACTCGGTTTTGCCTCAAAAAACATAGCTACTCGGTTCGAGATGGCACTGTAGCAGCTTGGGTTGTTGTAGTGGTCTTTTTCTTCTAGTTTTTCATTCATTTTTTTCGACAAACGCACATTGTTTTAATGAACATCTTTTAAAGCGCTAACATTTTTTGAAATTTTGGAATATTGTTTTGGAAAAAGTGAACAGTTGCTGCAAATGCAATCATTTTTTCAAAAAAGTGCTCGCAGCCCCCCCACCCCCCTCCTCACACACACACACACCCCTCCCACCCTGGCGCATGTCCTGCCTCGACTGGCCACAACTCTGCAATGTCCTGCGGTCCTGCCACACGAGCGGCCTTTGTGCCTCATAAGGGGAAGAGGGCGAGTTGAACAAGTTAAGAGTACCACATTGCGTTCGAGTGCGTTCTCTGCGTCTGATCTCCAGAAATAATCTCTCGTTAATTCATATGCTCACACCAAGATCGTCTGTTCGCAGATTGAAGGAAGTAATTCCTAAGATGGCACGTGTACCAGGGTTCAAGTCCTGGAGCTCGCATTTATCCTGAATTTATTTTAGGATTTTCGACGATGTGCATTCAGTGGGAGGAGACGTTCCCGTCGACTACGCGGCGACTTAAAAAAATTTCAAGATGATATGTCGGTTCAATGTCTCGGAGGTGCTCATGTTGTGTTAGACCGTACAATCTTGTACATTTCAGGAAGGTTTTATTAATTGTATAGACGAAATGCCATCAGTGCCCGGCTTTAATATTATATATAGGATAATAAAGTGAACCAACGAACCAACAGTCTTACAAGTAACAAGTTACAAGTAGTCTTGCTGAGGATATTAGCTTAAGATAAATATGACGCAAGTCAAAGAAGCTCATATAAGTTCAAGCAAAGACTAAAATCTTCGTAAATATATTGACGAGTTCATAAGCATATACAGAAATACACAATCATGTTCTATATGCTTGTGCAGTACTACTTAATATCTTGTTGTCATGCACAACAATACGAACAGTAGTAGTACAATAACAATACCACAGAGCCTTTCCTATGCATACAAGTACTACGGAATAATGGCATAAACTGAAGGGATATATCTGAATATACCCACGTAGATATATATGCTCTTTGTATCATTTCGATGATGTAGCTTTGAACTACACATGTGGAATAGCTCTGAGTTGCAGGTCATACCTTCTGCCAACGGTGATCCCAAATTTCTCAGACATGTCCAAGGAAGACAGACTAAGCCCATCAGGAAGAATCCAGTCAAAGTGATACAGAAGGTTTGCCAATGTGATGTTGAGAGTCGACGTGCCAAATAGTATCCCAGGACACTGCCGTCGCCCAGCTCCGAAGGGAGTGTATTCAGTGTATGTCCCATTGTAATCAAAGTTGTTTTCCTCAAATCTCTCGGGCTTAAACTCTTCAGGATTTTTCCAATACCTTGGATCTCTGGAAACTGCATAGACATTAACGTATACATTTGTGCCCTTAAGCATGTCACAATCCATAATTTTACAATCCTCTATGGCCGAGCGAGGGAGTAGAGGAACAGGCGGATGCAACCTAAGAACCTCTTTAATGACCATCCGCATGTAGTGGAGTTCATGAAGTTCATTATTACCAATGATAGCTCGATCTTGACCTAGCACCTCTCGGATCTCTCGTTGTGCCTTACTCATGATTTTAGGATGACGGACGAGCTCTGACATTGCCCACTCCAAAACATTTCCGGTAGTCTCCGTGGCTGCTGACACTACATCCTGGAAAAGATGGTTGCAGTGTGTATAAATATATTAGATGCATAGTACTAGAATGAAAATAACAAATTATGATAAATAAATTTTATTGTTGTAATAACATCATCATAATATATATATATATGTGGTTGCGGTATTGTTACCACACAAGCCATCCAATACCACCGATAACAATGACTCACGTAAAGCCATCTCGGAGAGGCTTACTACAAAATGGTTCCTAACAAAGTTGACATCGCTGTTGGATTCCAAAGACAACGTATATGCAGTAGGAATACATATGTGTACAAGCAAAACCACCTAGAACAGTATCATATATGGCTTTCTATATATGTTGTGAGATGAGATTCGAATAACAGATAGCTATACAATATTGGAAACCTATTGATGTCCACATGTAATTACGATGGTTGGTTACATGCATGCAGAGCATGAAAAGAAGCTATGGTTTCCCCTTAGTCAAGAGTTGGCTATTAATATGATTCTTGCTTCTTTTCCACCGAGTTATGGATGCATGTCATTGATAATAAGGTCATAAAATTGCATGTGATATGCTTAAGACATCAGATGAAAGCATAAAGAAAGGTGCCAATAATGTGTTGATGGTGCAGAACACAACCAACTTCAAGAAGAAAGGCACTTCTTTGGCTAGGAAGAAGGCCAAGGCCAAGGGCAGGGTAGAATGCGGTCCTATCTCATGTGGCACAGTCGGGGCCAAAGGTGGGACAAGTTGCAAACACCTTGTGGTTTTTCAATTAAGTCACATAGCACTAGAAGAGGAACCAAATAAAATACATGGCTTTGGTGAGCCAGACAGTGGAAGTAGTATATGTTATAGACATATTCTTGCATACTGCACTAGTACAATTACAAGTATTAAACACGCAGAAGCAGTTGTGGCCCAAGAGTTTGAAGCTACCTCTGATACAACTACCGGAGGCGGCTATATATTCTTGTTATAGAAAGCATTGGAGGCGGTTAGAATTCCGAAACCGCATTGAGAAAAACATGAGGCAGCTGGTAGAATGAAACCATCCCTAGTTTGTAATCAACGCGGAAGGTTTTCGTTCTCAAAATGCCTCTGGTTCATGGGTATGTTGGCACACAACCATTCCTGTCTCTTTCTTTGGGTTCTATTACATACCTCTTCATTTTCCCTCCATTCCCTTCCCGTCTTCAATTCATGACCAAACCCAATGTTCAACACGTCTTTGCCATTGACCGCCATCGACCGAGTACTCTGCCAAACTAGGGCGGCATGGTGCTAGATCCGCCTGGACACGCCATTCACCCAGGCCTCCTGGCCACGTGATTGACATAGGCCTCTGCCGAGCCATGATGGTGCGTGTAGGATTTAGAACGCTAGGTCAAATCACCAGGAGTTGAAAACACGTACGTGCAAAACTTGCAACCAAGCAAGCAGCTAGCTTGATTGATCTACCGGAGCAAACCTGCTCGTGTAGCCGTACGTGAAGCTGGCTTGCTAGCGCTCTAATTGCTCGGATCGATTTACGTTGGTGCGGTCGACGGAACTCTTGCGTATCTTGGCGAACGTGAACGGAACAACACTGAATCAATTTGATGGTCACAGGCTACCTATTTACTTTTCTTTGTATTGATCTTTTCTTTTTGTTGTTTTTCTGAACAGGTTATAGGGGGTGTTCATGTATATATACTATCAGGCTATACCTAACCCAAACCAACTAGGCTTACGCATCCTACATGGACACGCATACATACAAGACGGACACGGGATTAACTCTAACATGCGGTAGCAGATCCTCCCAGCCATGCCATCAATGCAAGCCTCCGACAAACTAGTAAGACGCCATCACAGATCTTGCGGGCTATACCATCGACCAAAAAGGCTTAGCAGGGGGACTGGGTGGTGACTGCTGGGAGGAAAATGGCACTCCCAACCTCAACCGAGGCCTCCACCGTTGGATCACATCACATGGGAGGACAACAAAGGAATTTTTAGAGATCACCGGTGTAGTGCGCTCCCAAGTATTACAGGCCTTTGCAATGATGGATTTTGTAGGATTGGCTGTTATATGCTTCTGGAATATTGTTGGGTTAGCTCCTCTTTTAAGTATTAGATATTAATGCTTACAATTCAGAATTTAGTGCTTTACATTTAGGATCAAAGATCAAACTATTCGAATTGTGTAGAAGAATAATAAAAATCAAAAGTGTAGCTAGCTTTGATAGGTATGTGTTGAAGAATAACAAAAAATCTTTAGCTCATGATGTGAAGACAGGCCGCCCCTCGCACATCTTGTTCCCCAAAGACGGTGTCACCTCACTAAGGAAGCCATACTCCATGACGAGCTCAAGCCGACCCGTGAATACATGAAAACTCCTACTATGTCTAGGGGAGTATAACTAGATGTTTGCGAGGAACAAGAAACTTGTCGCGAGCAATCATGAGCTGCAGAAGAAAGTTGAACTCTTAGAATTGAAGATGACCTAGTCATGGAAATGACATGGGGATGCTGTCATCGAGCTCTAGGATAGATTCTGGCTTGCGAAGGTGCGCGAGATGGTGTTGATGGAGCAGGTCGAAGTCGCCAACGAGATCATGCTTAGTAAGTATCCAAGTCCCCTGCTGGCTTCTTCAACAGTTGCGTTTGTCGTCAAATTCGCTGAAATAACTTGTATATAATTGCTTTCCTAGAATTGGAGGAGCGGGCATGACTAGATATGTACCAACTGCATGCCTTTACCAATCCCGCGACAACATTGGTTGGGGCCTTCTGGTTGCCGGATTAAATGGCCAATTGTGTTGTCAGTATGCAGGACCAACTGCTCCAGGTTGCATGTTTGGTACATAACATGAAGGTCGTAATACAGTATCTTCGTGTCACCCTGTGCGGCTGTGCCCCGATGATGAGATAAGCTCCAACATCTTTGTCCTTCCCGACACTTTCATGCAAGGCTCTTCAAAAGTGGACAAGTGGAAAGAGTCGACAAAGTCTTCGGGAGATGGTATGGCGAACATCTTTGTCCTTCCTGACTATCTTGATGGTAGTCGAAATGATCTGTATGGGAGTTCCTATCGATGCATAGGGCAATCGGGTCGCTGCCCTGAAGCGGCTTCCCCTAGTTCTTCATACTGGCATCGCCGTGTTCACCAACCTGGAGTAGTGCGTGGGCGGCTCCAGAGAAATGAACACACTTTGTTAATTTTGTCCTCAGTATGCCGAGTGAAAGTAGTGTAAAAACTTGATATTTTGTGGTGAACTGCTTAAGTAGTTTTACTCATCTAAGTTTGTTTCTCCATTAATTCCTTTCGGTCGTACGTAGGCCAACCATTAGATTATATTCTTGTCAACCTAACAACCAATTGCAACTGTCGTTGGGGACGAAGAGTGGGCCTTGGATACCATAGACATTTAATTATACATCCGCGGGGAAGCAATGTCAGAGGAGTCGGGATGCACACCGACCGACGACACACCCACTGGGGGGATGAGGTAACCACATGGGGTTGCCCGGAGGATTCAAGCCCCTAGTTTGTCTGATCTAGCCCCCGAGGGTTGCCCAGGAGAATCAAACCGACTTCTTAGTAAGATCATAAATAAATTGAAATCGACTCACAGTTGAGTGAAAAATGATCTAGACCCCGAGTGTTGCTCGAGGGAGACAAAACTAATTCATGATCAATCTAAAATTACTAAAAGTTAGATATTAAGTGAAGAAAGGACGCATCTAGCCAATGATGTGTAGAACCCATCCCATGCTGAGGAAAGCTTGTTCATGAATTCCTTATTCTGGGTGAGTCAAAGATGTAGTCTTTGTTGAAGTATTGGCAACACTCTTGGTGGTTGTGGTGGTGGCACAAGTTCTGCTTATACATGGAAGATCACGAGAGAGCGAGTTCCCGTGTTTCCTCAAGGAGGTCAAGGATATCCTGCCTTGTATATTCCAAATTAGCTGCCACATATATTGCTACTCACGGGGAGTCTTGGAGGGTGCCACTTGGCATGACAGCTTCAACTCCATAGAACATGTGCCACTCGGCAGGTTTGGATCCGTCCTTAGGCTACAGAGGATGGAGGAAACTTGTTGATCCAATAGCCAATAACCAACTCGAGGGGAACCTTTGAGGAATAGGCTATTTGAGCATTCAACTTGCCCATCAGACCGTTGGTTGGCCACCAAAGCATAGTCCATTCGGATCTCATTCTCTACAAAACTGGTGAAAGGCTCCACTTGTGAAGTACTTTCCGTTCTCGGTGATGATGTTGTTGGGAAAGCAAAATCGAAAGATGATCTGTTTTATGAAATTGACTGCAGTTGACTTGTCATATTTCTTGATGGGATTGGCCTCAATCCACTTGGTGAATTTTTTGCTACACGAGGAGGTAAGAGAATCCTATCGATGCTATCTTGAGAGGGCCGACAGTGTCAAGCCCCACAGAGCAAAGGGATAACCAATGGTAATAGTCTTGAGCACGGCGGCTGATTAGGGTACCACTACAGTCATCATAGGTACAGACACGCTCCTTCACATTGGTGAGAGAAGTTAGCCAGAAGAAACTATGACGGAAATCCTTGGTGACGTGTTCCCTTGATGAGGTCTAGCGGCCAATAAGTTCATGTGTAGATCTCCTCAAGAATTTCTCTGCCTTCTTCTAGAGAGACGCACCGCTAGTAAACTTCAGTGAGATCGCGCTTGTATACCTTGATATCGATGATGTTGTATGCTTGCGCACGACACACAATGCGATGTGACAGAGCCTCGTCCTCTGGGAGTTCCTTCATATGAAGGAGTCAGATTCTTGAGGAGGTGGTAGAGAGGGAGGACCTTTTCCCTAAGTCAGGAGGTAAACAAAGTTTGGGCTGCCATGCACCAGGTCAATCGCTTCACATGAAGGTGTGTTGGCAGCCGAACGTCAGCTGTAAATCCAACACACTCGAGCCATTGATCTTCAATGTGTCTAAAGGTTGTGAGTGCTTCCTAGTTAGGTGAATGAAGAAGAAAGGCCTAGCTACTCCACCCAGCTAGGGAAAGCTGCCATTGTGAGAGTGAGAGCTAGAGCACACGACAAAAACGCAACCTATGAGAGAGAGAGAGGAAGAAGGAGAGTTGTTCGGTATAGATTTGCTGCATCTGACTATACAATTTTCAAGGTGGTGACTGGAGGCTCAAACGTGCTTGGATTGGTACCAAACATGGTGAGATCATTCCTTACTTTGAGTACTTTGATCTGGTGAGCTGGTTTCAGGATTTGAGCAGTGGAGCACGAGATTTGAAAGTGGGTTCTCTTTTTGAACTGCTGTAGTAGCACATAGTAGTTTTCAGAGATGAAAATATTGTGTAGGAAAATGATGTTTTTTTAATTCAAAATTTTGAGGCGATCTCTAGAAGACGTGTTTCATTTTTTACTGTGAAATTTGGTGTTGTTGTTGTTGCAAATTTCTCTAGAGATTCAAGAAAAGACTTTGTACACACCAATCTCATATTGAAGTTGTGTGCACGGTCGGCCTACAACCATTGTTTTTTGCTCCTAAGTAGATGATAGTTTTCCATCTTAAATCCTGTGTCACATGTGCATCCAATTTATTCCATTGGTAACTTGTTGGCTGAAGTTGTCCATTTTTTTAATTAGATTCAAGTGGAGGGGCATATTTTCCATGTTTGTGAATTTATGCATTACATCTTTGTTATCTGTTGGAACTGACTCTCATGTCCTTCTTCCTGGCGGCTGCCAGCTCACGCATGAACCGAAGAAACTAGAGACCTTTTTTTGTGTCTGCAACCTCACGCAACTTGACGTTTTCTCCTCTGTATTTCCTACCACGTAAACATGTCTTACACTCCATAAATAACACACGCACACACGCACGAACCAGCCCTGCTTTTGTACCACTAACTCACGCGCCAACACCCGCCATTAACTAACTAACCGATGGACTTAGGGCATGTACAATAGTAGCATATGGATACATATGCCTCATGACAAAAAGTAATTTGAAGTATATGTATTGATTTTTTCTCCCCAATGCAAGCTACTACTAGTGGACCTCATCAAAGAATAGAAAGTGACTCTCACTACACATGCATCCCTCCTTTTCATTTCAACTTTTTCAACTTTATGCACTGGACCACACTTTTCGTCTCTAAGCACCCGCCTCCTGGAGAGGATCCCGCTTCCCCATCCGAACCTACTTTTTCTGTTATCCGATCCTACATGGCATGTGAGGCATCACCCTGGGGCTATGCATTGGCCATGCCCTTATCCTTCTGTGAACCAATCTGTGATTGGATGGTTAGATGGACTGTGGTATTCCCAGTCCATCAGGGTTTAAGACCTGGTGCTCTAAACGCTTACCTCTGTAGTGTGTTAAGAAAAAGATGGACTTATCCTTCTCCTAGAATCTCTCCCGTAACCACGACCACGACCCGGCCTCAAGCGCCGGTAATGAGTAACCACTAGCCCATAGTTTCTCCACAAGCAGCTAACAAACAGATTCATGCTTCACAACTAGTAGCATGTTCCTACAGTCAGACATGCTAGCGCCTGATGAATAAAGTGCCGATGGGCGTTTAGCTTCAAAAAAAATAAAATAGTAGCATGCAGCAGTGCAGTGTTACGCTGCAGTCAGCATCTCGCCATACACGCAGCTTCGCACGACTCGCTTTGCACACCTCTTCATCCGACAAAACTTGCCGGCAACTAACGCATCGCATCCTGGACGTAGCATCTTTGCGCGCCTAAATTCATCTAACTATATGTAGTGCGATAGTAAATATGCAGATAACTAAATCAAGATTAATAAAGCATGCTAGCTAGCACGTATCATGTTCCTAGCTAGTGCAATTCAGATCAGAAAAATGATGAGAACTTACAAACAAGACGGTGTTTATCCTCTCTGTGGTTAGAGGGAATTCCAACGTGTCATCCTGCTGCAGCCTGAGCAGCACGTCCAGCAGATCCTCATCGTCACCAACGCCGTCAGCTCGTGCCGCCTTGTGCCCCTCGATGATGTCCGAAATGATGGACTGCGTGCGGCCGCGGCACTTCCTCATGAGGCGCTCACCGCGGCTGAGCCACCGGGCCAGCTGCCATGATGGGAAAAGATCGACCAGGCAGAAGCCACCCATCAGCGTCGACGCCTTGTCCACCTCACGGAGGTACTCCTCTTGCCGTGGGAATTTGCCGCCGAAAACCGCCCGCGACACGATGTTGTTGCTGAGCGTTGCCATCTTCTCGCTGATGTTGATGGCGGCACCATTCAAGGTGGTGATGGAGCGGAGGAGGTTGCCCACCTCGTCGGCCCTGATGCCCTCCATCCGCTTTACCTGTTTGGAGCTCAGGAGCTCCACGATGCAGACCTTGCGCATCTGGCGCCAGTGGCCGCCGTAGGGGGCGAAGGCGAAGCCCTTGCCACCACAGCTGATGATGTCCAGGATCACGCTGTTCGGCCGGCCCGCAAACGCGGGGTCCTTGGTCTTCATCACCAGAGTTGCTGCCTCGGCGCTGGAGACTATCACCGTGGGCACTTCACCAAGCATTAGGTGCATCAGCGGCCCATACCGACGTGAAAGCTCCATCATCCTGCGGTGTGGGAGGACGCTGGCGACATGATGGAGGCTGCCGATAATCGGGAGAGTCCATGGCCCCGGAGGCAGCCGCGGCTTCGCATCAAGCTTGTTCTTGCCACTGGAGAGCTTGAGAAACCGAACGACCAGTAGCGTGCATAGGGCTATGAAACACAAGCATAGCAACCCTTCCATGGAGTGGATAGCTTTGGATGTGTGCCCTCATCTGCTAGTTTGCAAGGTTGACAGACATGATATGTATGCAGTCACTGATAGTGTTTGGTTGGAACGGTGGAGCTAGCTCCTGCACGGTGTGAAAGCATTATGCTATTTTCATAAATACGAACAATATGGATTTCAAAATGTTACGAAAAAACAATTTCTGAATTGTATCAAAACATAAGACTAGTTTTGAATACAACGTAGGCTGGGAACAAGAATTATTTGTTGTTGATCCATTTGATACAATACTTGTCAGATATCAAGTATTTCCACGCCTTCCAAAAGAAGACCTATAAATTTTGTCTCAAGTCAAACGGTGCATACTGTGATCATGTTTCTCTAAAAGATCATCACCAACTACAATGCTAATTAGATCTAACAGAAACGAATATAAAATTTTCTCATGCAGGCCACAGCGTCACCCTCCCTCCCCCACGGCTGGCGATTTGGCATTCACCTCCTCACCACCTTCCCCCCACCCACGCAACCGGCCAGGACCGTTGGGGCAAAACCCCTCGCAGTGGCCGACGGCGGGGCCCTGTGCTTCACGCCTCGGCAGGGCCGGTGCGGGGCGGTCTCACAGGCGGCAAAGCCGGGCGGGTGCAGGGATCGGCTGCGCAGCGGCGGCGTCCTTATTGAGATGGTGACGCTGTGGGTGCCGCCCGTTGTATGTTGGCTGCATGCCCACGGTGGCGGCGGGATCAGGTCTGACCTTGAAACTGCAGCGGCGGCATGGTGGGTCTGTCTCCGGTCAGATCTGATCCGGCCGGTGCGGTATGTTCCATTCGCGGCGGCGGTGGTCGGTGGCGGTCTCGTGCAGACGATGCTGGATGGAGGGTCCTCGAGCGAATCTGTGTGAAAACCCTACTCTTGGCACGTTGCCAAGGTCAGCGATGGTGGCGTTTTTCTGCGGCGTCTCCTTCTTGAAGGCATCATCGTGGAGAAGCTCTAGACCCCTATCCGCTACTTTCGGGGGAAACCTAGATCAGTCGTTCGGATGATGGTGACGCTCAAGTGTCGTACCCCTCTTGAGAGCGTCATTCTTGGAGGTGTGCATATGCTCGAGGGACCAGTGGATGCATGTGCGGTGGAGCGGCGTTCATTGTGACGCATCAAACGTCGTGGAGTCCCGACGGCGAGGCGCAGCAAAGTCTCGACAACAGATGCATGATGATGAATGCGTGCCGGGAGGAGGCGCTGTCCGGCGCTGTGGGGACGTCGATTGTAGGACTAGCAAGGTCCATGCGTCAGTACCTGCTCTGAAATTGGATTGATGGAAGACGGCGGCAACGACCGATGAGTGTGTCGGATAGGTTGGTGCCCAGACCCGGCATGTGGCTTGGTCGGGCCCCCGGCTTTAGATGTTTGGCAAGGTGAGAAGTCTGGGTATACGGCTCACACTTTCTGGATCCCTTCATTAATGAATAGGAGTAGCGACAAATGTTGCCAAGATGGCGGCTTCAGACATATTGATGTATTATTTTATGAGATCTTTGTGAATAATTAATAAAATGGATGCATGCATCTCCCAGATGCAGAGGTCGGGGTCATCCTCCTTTTCTAAAAATAATGAAATAAATAATATTAGTTTGTTATCATAGTTCTTAATAGTTTTTCCTACAAATTTAATTAAACTTTGCATCATTTGACTTCAGACAAGATTTATAGCCATTTATTTAAGAGGCGCAGGGAGTACGGCGACCCTTGCATTTGCATGGGTAGATTTTATATACAATGTTGGACACGTCGTTTAGATAATAACTCAGAGTCTAGTAGACTAATCTATAATACCTAAATAGTTCATCCCCACTAACTTATTTCTCTCAACATGCAAGCTATCCAACTCAGTAAATTGCCACATAAGCAAAACCTGCCCACTCCCTCCCGTTCGTTCTTTTTCAATTAGGATCGCTCCGTCCATTTATGGGCATTTGGTTTCAATCGGTATGTTCTGATCAAGCCAAAGCAACTGTGCAGATCATTACTTGAGGCCTGATGCAGCCCATAACTCCGGCCCATCGGTTGCTGTCGACCTCATCATTGGTTTTTCGTATATTCTAGAACCCTCAATGTGTGTTACGGCTGCATCGTCTCCTCCGCCCATTAATTAAGTTGGCAATCTCGCTCTCTTGGTCTCCTGCACGATTGCCTTCTTCTCCTCATCGTCTGTAGGAGTATGAAGCAAATGCTATAGTAACTGATGGATCCGTCTCCTCCGCCCATTAGTTAAGCTGGCAGTCTCGCTCTCTTCTCTCCTGCACGATTTCCTTCTTTTCCTCATCTTCTGTACGATGCAAATGATATAGTAACTGATGGATCCTCTTTCCTCTTTTTAACAGGCGTCCCTTGCACCCGTGGCAGCAGCTCCGCCTCGACGGTCCTCAGTGCGCCGGTCTCTACTACGATGGCTAGAGTCCCTCGTGCTCTTTGACGTCTAAAGTTTGAGGTACGGCGGCTCCTTCCATGGCCTGGTCGTGGGGTTTTCTTAGAGGGCCTTCCGTCTGCGTCTTCATATACATGACTGCACTGAGAATGATGCCCTGCTTAGAAGCGATCCTGCAGTGGCGTCAACATCTCCGGTACTATACATGGTAGTTAAATCGTCCCTATACGGCTGTACCTCATCCGCTCACTGTCTCCTGAATGCACCTATTCCTTGCCTGCAATTTCGTTTATTGACGCCTTGTTTCTCAAGGCGCAACACTGGACGGAAGCTACAAGCTTATATTTTTTTTTGGTATGTCACTCCAATTTCACGTTCCAATGACTTTTGCTTTCCATTTATTTATATACAATCTAGGTCATATTCATGTCATCTGTTGGTATCTCATTTGTAGTGTTATTTTTTCCATTTGTGTATTTTATATTCAAATATGGAAACCATTTTGGTTCGGTCAGGATATCCGTAAATTAGATAAATAATATGCGGTTGCAGCGAAGGAAATATGATGAAACTATTCCCAGTATGTAATCGTAGCAGGTGCCAGCTTTGATGAGATGCTTTTCTATCTTCTATTTTGTTGCCCGCGGTACATAAATTTCATCTTGCGGCAGGCGAGAAGGTAGTACCTTGACCTCTCTTTTACCTGCAGCTATAGTTCTACGGCTGTACGGCACACACTTTTGCTACTGCATGCTTTCATAGGTAATGCATAGTTTTATTTCGCAAGGTGGACATATTAGTAATCAACACAATCTCATTTATTTTGGGATTCATATGCTTATGCCTCTTTAACTGTAATGCCAAAAATACTTTAACGATACTTACATGTGTTTAATTGATGGTAGCACATGTTTCCACAGCAACGCGCGGGGTATCATCTAGTTAACATAATACTCCCTCTGTCTCATACAAATATGCCTTTTCATAATTATGAATACGAATTACTATCAAAACCACATGGCAAAATGTGTGGCGT
This sequence comes from Aegilops bicornis, assembly GCA_021605145.1. Classification (NCBI taxonomy): domain Eukaryota; kingdom Viridiplantae; phylum Streptophyta; class Magnoliopsida; order Poales; family Poaceae; genus Aegilops; species Aegilops bicornis. Next base: position 977,351 of record CM038670.1, on the reverse strand, counting down.
TATTCTAAATAGTCTCTGTTGCATGTGTACCAATGTTGAGGATATCGCTTATCTTTAGCGTCTCGGTTAGCCGGGGATTAGAGATTAATCGGAAATCGGCCGATTAATCAATTTTATCGGTCAACTATTAATCAGCCAACTATTAATCATTACAAATATGCCTTTTCATAATTGTGGCGGCAGGCGCTTGCTTGTGCAGGGGGTGGTAGCGTTGTTCATCGGACCAGGAGGGGCTGGCATCATGCATGAAGAATTGGACCCATCTTGCTGGGCAGCTATGGAGGCATGGCTTTCCTCTGCCACACTGATGTCGGTGCACGTTGCTGAGGTGGCTCATCTGGCGGCAAGGGTTAGAAAGCACTTCCATGGCATAAACATTAACCGGTGTGGCAGTTATAGGAAGTGACACATTTGCGTATTCACTTCCGGCGATTTCTCATTCTGCCGGCTAGTTTTGTGTTCGAAGGCCGGTAGATTGGTGGGCGTTGATTATGGTAGCCTACATCATGGGTTTTTTCTCCCTGGGTGAAAATGCAAGATGTTACGTTCTGGTTTGATCAGGTAACATCAAGGTTCGCACATCGCTACCTGGTTGAAGGTGTTGATTCGAAGATCTTCTTTGGGGTGATAACTCCCGGACTGACATCTGATAGGACCAGCCAATATCAACGTTCGAGTGGTTGTAACTTCTTGGAGGCATTATCTAGAGCATGCTAATGTGACTAGTAATCTATATAATTGTGTGGATCGATTGATTTAGAGATCGGTGTTTACCCTTCTTTGTGAAAAAAATATGTGACGGATAAGAAGCACTTTTTGCCCCATAAAGCTTAAAAAATGATAAGTATAGAACGCCAGGTACGAGCACATGGCAACTCCGAACGTTTTTTATGGCAAGTTTAGTGATGTGCAGATGGCATGTTAGTTGGCAAGCATGACATTTTTCTGTGAAAAAGAAACTGAAGCACGAAAGTTGCCATGCTTGGTAACTAAAGTTGCCATCCTCGCGTCACTAAATTTGCCGTCGAAAACTTTCAGAGTTGCCTTGTGCTTGTACCGAACGTTTGATACTTATCAGATTCCTAATGCTTAGAAATAGTGTTTTGTGAAGCAGCTTGGTCGTCAATCTTGAGCTAGTAATGGTACTTTTGAGCGTGACAGAATGTATTCCGATGGATCCTCCTCAGCAGCTATTATACCGTAACAGGTTATAGAGCTCTGGAACTTGGCTCTATGAACCAGAGAATTCCTGCTATTACGTCCTCATGGTTGATCTTGAGTTCTTCCTTGTGTTTATGCATAATTTTGCTACTAGTGATTCTATGAGTTTTCTTTTACCGAAAACTACCTTATAATTATGTGCCTTTAATTAATGCGAAAGTTACATAAACATATATATCATTTGGTTTCACCTATCTCCATTTAAAGCTAGCATGCAACTGAACAAGTGTACCAAGAGTGTTCTTTATTTCTATTGATATATGCCATATAGCCTTTGGAGATGTGATTTGTGGCATGCAGGGGTGGGGGCACCGACCCCATTTTTCATGTGGCACGCCGTAAGTGAAAGTTATGTTCCATTCACATATTAGTGTTCCTTGTCACGAGTGCTTCGAAATAAAACCATGTTTGAATATGGTTTGAGAAGTTTTTAAAAGTTCGCCAAGGTTCAACTGCTGAAACATGATACAAATGAACGACAAAATCATCATGTTTCAGAAACTAAACCATAAAACTTGATCTGCCCTCATGCAAAATCCAACGACTTTGTCAATCGTGAATGAACCGTGTGGCCGCGCAAGGCTAGGTAGCTGTGTGCCCCTGCGAATTTCTCTAGCCTTTGGCTTTCGTGAAAAGCATGAGAGCAAAGGACTAGTACTTTTCATCAAGGTTGAGTAACAGTGTTTTGTGAAGTGGTTGGTGTAACTTAGCACTAGTACTTCTGAGAGTGATTTTTGAAAATACATATTTCTATGGATTCTCCACAGGACCTATGATCTGGGCTGTTGGTACCTAGCTATGTTATCTGGAGCTTTCATACTTTTGTGCATGATCTTTCTATGTCAATTTGCTGCACGAAATCCAGGGTAGGCCTTGCAACATAGCTTGCACCAACCGTACCTTCATAGGTTATTGTGCCGTTGTACTAGGCTCTATGGTCCGGAGCTTTCGTGCTTTTGCGCTCATGTAACTTCTGTATCACCTTTCTTAAACAAACTAGTGGTGTGGAAACTAATGGTGTGGCCCATGCATTCGTGTGGCTAGATATTTTATGCCTGTTATATCTTCACACATTGTATTAACTCTCGGATGTTGGTATGCTATTAGAAATCTATATATTTGAATATATAGTTTGTATTTTAGAAAATGTTCATACAAATGAGCAAGGTGGCTCTAAATGACAAAGCAAACAACATGCGTTTACCTAGCGAGCCAAAAGGAAAACACCCCGAGTGAATAGCCTCACCCATCTAAGTTGTCGTCCCAACACTGACATGCGGACCCAAACGATAACCCGGTGCCAGCAAGCATATATGTAGACTGCAAAAGAGTATCAAAACACCAGCGCGAGAAACCATGAGAAACGCTACACGTCAAAACTCCCGTGTACAGAGCAAGCAAGGGAGAATAACCTAATGAGGCATCATAGGACACATTTTCACCCCACGAGCCAAACACTCAACAATTTTAGCCGTCGACCAAACACACTGGCATGTGGACCCATGTGATAGCCCAGCCACAACAACCAACTGGGTAGACTAGAGGAACTTCAATGCGGGCAATGAGGTGGAACGTTACCCATCGCATCCCACGGCAGACCATCGAGCACGACGCAGTAGGCAACCAGAACGAACATTACCCATCCAATCCCACGCCCACTAACCACGTACAGAGCAAGAGCACAAGACATGCTTTGACTGTGCGAGTCAAATAGGAACACCCCTAGGAACACATTTGAGCCGTTCACCGGACACAACACCATGCAGGCTAAGACAATAACCCCGTGGCAGCAAACAGGCAAAGGGTTTTGAATACAGGCTCCACGAACAGGAGAGCCCCTACAGCATCCAACAGGCGGATGGGCACGCTGCCCCAAAGGATTCTATTCACCAAACACGAGCTTGAACCTAGGACTAAGTGCGACGAACGACAGGAAGCAGAAAAAACAACAGACTTCACAAACCGGGTCGGCCCAGCAGCGTCCAACAATCAGGTGGACTGACCAAGCACCCTTAAAGTGATAGACTCCAACAACAGGCAAGCGGGCCAAGTGCCGACAGACAGCCTCCAGCAATAGAGCACCCCCATCCTCACACCCCCATCCACACAGACGAGCACAAGATACGACACCAGGCGGCAGGACAAAAACGAGCGCCAATAACAACCGAGAACATGATGGGTCGACGCAAAAGACGCTAGATAAGGTGGTTGTCTGCGTCTGAGGCCCTTTCATCATGGACCCTTTGAGTCGTTAATTTGGTTACACACTAGATTACGCGATCGGATGGCTTAGAGGGTGCCAAGCAAGCTGCGGTGCGAGCCGTGGCTTGATCAGAAGGCGCGGAGCGCGGTTGACAGCGCGGATGACCCAGCAGGTGGGTGCTCCAACATCCTTTAAAGGATTAATTTATGCTTAATTTTTCTACTTGTGAATCTATGAATTTTCTTTTATCGAAAATTGCCTTATAATTACGTGCCTTTGATTAATGCGGAAGTTACATAAAAATATCTAACACCTGCTTTTACCTATCTCCTTGTCAATTTAGTGTGCAACTGACAAGCGCACCGAGAGTGTTCTTAATTTCTATTGATATATGCCCTAAAACCTTTGGCCCTGTGGAAAAACATAAGTACAAAGCACTGGTACTTTTCAGCAGGGTTGACTAACAGTGCTTTGGGAAGAGATTGGTGTGACCTAGCGCCTGTTCTTTTGGGCGTGACAATACATATTTCAGTGGATTCTTCACGGCACCTATGATTTGGGGCTATTGGTACCTGAGTGTGATCTGGAGCTTTCATACTTTTGCGCGCGATCTTTCTGTCTCAATCTGCCGCACGTGGTCCAGAATAGCTCTTGCAACATAGCTTGGCACCAACCGTACCTTAACAGGTTATGCAGCTGTTGGTACTTGGCTCTATGATACCGAGCTTTCATGCTTTTGCGCTTGTATACTTTTCTATATCACCTTTCATAAATAAACTAGTATGTGAAAATTAGTGGTGTGGTCTGTACATCTGCAAGACTAGACTTTTTATGCCCAGTATATTTTCACAATTTTTTGTTAACACTAAGATGTTTGTATGCATTAGAAATCTATATATTTAAATGAGAGATGCTAGACGCACGGAGAGGTTTGTACAGATTTCACGGACGAGCATAGGTGGCATCTTTTAGTTGGGATTAGGGAGAGACAGGGGCCCACTGAAAATCGCGGGGGTGGTAGTTAGTGTTAACCAATCCGTAAAACATCCGTCGCTTGCCCGTCGGTGTAGCATTTTTGTATTTAAATATATAAATGTTTATTATATGTTCTTTTAAAAAGTGGGAGTACCCCACAAATATTAGAAAATTTTCATTTTGATATATTACGTTTGTGCATTGCAAGATTAGCACCATAGAATTGAAACTATAATGAAAATGTAGGGCATCATATATACGGACCTTCACAATTTGTGCATAAACCATGTGTGCTCCTTCACTTGTCAATAAGCATAATGTTATTATTATTTTGGTTGGTCACGTCTCTTGGTTTCGTATGCTACTATGTATGTTTATATGATGCTTGTTCTATAGGTGGTCTTGCCGATCTAAGGGAATGCAATTGTCGATGTATATTCACCCAAAAATATTCAAACATTCTCTTGCACTGACTATTTGTGGTAGTGCCCTTTCTAACTAGGACAACGCTATAGAAAATATCCCATTTTGTTTCTTTCAATCTTTACTATAATATGCAACGCTTTATTGCTTCCTCGTAGGATATGCTCACATGTGCACATCATATTGGTATCAATCAGACATTCTAACATACCTTAATGTCGTGTATTCCTACACAATCGTCATGCATGCATATTCAATTTTATTATTTATCGTGTACAACTTTTCGACACTGTGGATTCTGCTGGTGAATGCTAATTCATGTGAACCCATACATGTTAGAGCATACCATATTCCCTATATTATGTGCGTCTATAAAATATTCCATCCAAATATTTCTAGTCATTTCTCACTGCAACATGTCCTCCATATTCTGCTATCTTATATTTTTATTTCTACCATGCAACTTACTAAATATTTCACTCCTCATGTTATGATATCCTATATTGAACTAACGTCTTGCATAAAAAATATTCCATGGCCCATTATTCATTCTCCTGCATTTATTTACTTTATAAGGGTGGCGATCCCAAATGCTCTTGCCAAAGATGTTAGCCTCAAGAGTTGGAGATAGAAGGGTGCTTGGTGCAGTTGTTGCAGTTCAATGATCACTTACATAGCAGATCTTGTTAATATGAGAATTTTACTTACCCGAACGCGTGCTTACCCTGCTGTTTAGTAAGGCATGTCGATGGATTGCACCTCGGAACCCAGGACAACCGACCATTTCATGCATCTGGTGCAATTTTAACCAGTGGAAAAGTGGAGAAAAGACATAGTAGTCCGTTAGATCAGTTCACATATTAATTTACATGAGTCCATGGAAACATAGGGTTACATACACGGGGCCATGTATGCGAATCTCGTCGACATCGATCTCCTTCCAAGCATAGATGGAGACTTTTTCCTTTATTATTATTTTTGCTTTTTTTCCTTCTTTATTTCTCATCCAATTAGCATATATTTATATATTTCCTTTCTCTCTCTTACCTTTCTCCTTCATTCTTTATTTCTCTCATGTAATTAGGGCAGCAGCGACTCTTTCGTTCTATTATTTCTAATGTAATTAGCGTCATTTCTCTCTTTTCTTTGTCCTTCCTTCTTGGAAGCACCTTTCCTTTCTTATTTTTCCGTCTCTCTCTTTTCTTCAGCCTCTATATTTTCTTGTGTCATACAGCCACAACACCAAGGCTCCTTTGTTGATTATCGTACAACTCATAGGCCTATATATAATTGATGATAATTAGTTGCAACAAATCATGGTTTGTACACGATCATAAGCTTGTTAAGCCCAGCTCGGCCCATGCTTGAAGAGAATAAAGTCCAAATACGTTAAGGTTCTACAAACAGAGATGAAACAACAGCTGACTGAAATGGCTAGCAGGATAAGCTGCCTCCTACCTAGCTTATTCTAGAAGCCCAACCAAATTTATTTTTTTAGAAGCCTAGTAGTTAAGACTTGACTAATAGGCTACTAAATAGAAAATTTTGGTTGGGCTTCTAGAATAAGCTGCCCAAAGAGCTAGCAAAATAACTGGCCCTAAACACACTTATGGACCAAAAAAGTGGAGAAACAATCCTCCTTTTAGTATTAGGCTTATGGACCAAAAAAAGTGGAGAAACAATCCTCCTTTTAATGGCTTAAAATAATTTGATGTACTGGAAATGGTCTCTTTTTTTTATATCTACATCATCTGTGGGAGAGGTGTTTTTGGGCTCTGGAGATGCAAAAGGTAGTTATTTTTTGCCTATACATCTTCTATTGGAGATGCTCTTATCTTTACGTACTAATAGAGCGGCTAGTGTTTGCGGCCGCTCGCCGTCGCGGTAGTTTTGAAAAAAAGTCCCTGTAGTTTTTGATAATTGAACCCACGGTCCCTTTCTAAGTGAGAGAGGTTTTGTTTTGGAACTTCGCACGAGAAACCTTGTAGTTTTATATATTCAACCTGTGGTCCTAAACATTCAGTAGCGCGACGAAGACGAGCGGATGGGGCGCGGTGATTTGGCGGCTGGTGCCGCGGCTTGCTCCGGCGGCGGTGGTAGCCTGCTTATCTAGATAAAGAGAGGAATAGGGTGTGAGGGAGAGATGAAAGAGAGGAGGAAAGGAGAAGCAAAAGGGGGCGCAAGGTTAGGGAGGCGGTCGCCGACGATGGCGCCTCCGGTGACCGACCATCGGGCAGGGAGGCGAGCTCCTGTTGAGACGGCGGGATTCGGTGCGGCCTGGTTCCTCTGGATCGAGCCTTGGCTCTCCCAAGCCGTGCTTTTGCGGGCATGGATCGGGGGTGCCCTTCTATCCGAACTAATTAACTACAGGTCAAAAATAAATCAGCACTGGATCCGTTGACCTAGCCGCCGCCCAGCACCAGCCGTCTCGCCCGAGCACGCGGCAAATCGATGGATGCCAAGGAGGAACGAATAAGCGAAGCAAGGGGTGAGTTTTCTGCGGCAGTCAAACAGGGCTGATGGGACGCTCAAGGTCATAGAGCAAATACAAGGCTGCAGTTGAGCCTGTTCAACATGGTTCCTGCTCATTGTGGAAAATTCACACGTTGTGTCTGACAGCCGATGATATTCCTCGTCTTCTTTACCTTTTTTTGCCCTTCATTGCTGATTAGCAGCAATTGCAAGTTGTAGAACAATATACTCCCTCCGTCCGAAAAAACTTGTCCCAAATTTGTTTTTTAAATGGATCTATCTAGCACAAACTTAGTGTTAGATACATCCGTTTGATGAACAAATTTTTTCGGACAGAGGGAGTAGCAGATATTCCTCACCTTGATCTTCAGTCCGTCTCCTTTTTTGCTTCAAGTTTATGTTTCACATGCATGTCATATGTTCCAATAAATAATGCCTGGGACAAGTACTAATGGCATGGAGACAATAGAATAATCCATCTAAATAATTCGGTGATAGGTTAGATGTTGTTCCAAATGTATACGTAAAGATATACTCCCTCCGTTTCTAGACATTTCAAATGGACTACCACATATGGATGTATGTAGACAAATTTTATTGTGTAGATTCACGCATTTTGCTTCGTATGTAGTCACTTGTTGAAATATCTAGAAAGACAAATATTTAGGAACGGAGGGAGTATTTCATAAGCCCCTAACCGCCCCCACTCCCGAATCCACCTTCCCTCACCCCGTCGCCGCCGGGATGCGTCCGGGGGCCGACGGCGGTGGCGGGGATCGACCTCTCTCCCACGTCTCACCGGTGGTGCGGAGCCCTTGTGCATGTGGAGGCACCGCAGATCTGGCGGGCGACAGCAACGACGGTGCGTCCCGCGGGCGACGGCGACGGCGGCGCGTCCCGCAGCCCGGTCACGGGCGGCGGCGGGTGGCGGCTTGCCTAGCTCAGGCAACAGCGACTTATATTGTGGCGGCGCGTCATCCGGTTTCAGATCGGCGTCGGCGTGGAGGGCCTAGTGGGCGGCTTGGTAGCACCTTCGGTAAGATCTGATCTGGCCGGTGCATCCGGCGGTGGTGGTCATCTCCTCAATCAGAGGTGGTCGGCCTGTGGTTGGTTGCTCGGGTCCCTAGATCCATCATCTAGTACAGGCTGCGAGTCGGGGAGACATAGTTGCCGGTGAAAGCCGAGCCGACGGCAGGCGATGACGGTGTTCTGCGTCGTTACCTTGATGAAGCCATCGTCGTATGACTATTGTCGACCCACTCGTACTGATCTGGGGGAAACCCTAGGATCTGGTCTTCCATATAGGACAATGGCGGCATAGCGGTGTCATTGCTCACTTGAGAGCATCGTTTGTGGACAGCGCTGGAAGTCAGAGGCATGAGGTGGAGGGGATTCATCTTGCATGGAGCTTCGGTAGAGATGTCAAGTCATGCCTGATCGAAAGGTGCTACGCTTTGTCATGCCTGGTCGGCAGGTGCTACGCACGATAGATCTTGCAGAGGCTTCAAGCTGTGTCGGCTGGTGGTACTTGGCGGCATGGTGTGTACCGGTGGCGACCGTGATGTGCTCACATGTTCACGCACAGGAAGGTGGTGCTGTTGGGCGCCGTGGTGGCGTCGGCGGCAGCTAGACCTGGCAAGGTTGATGCATCTGTACAGCTCTAAAGATGAAGTGGTGGCAATTGGCAGCGTCGGCCTCTGAGAGCACGCCGGACCGGTGTGTGCCCCATACCCGGCAAATGGCTTGGTTGGGGTCTCAGGTCTTAGATGTTAGGCTTGGATGCTAGGTCTGTGGTATTAGGTCTGGACTATCAGCATCCCTTCATCAACTAGATAGGAGTAGCGACAGATGTGTTGCCTAGACGGTGGCTTCAGACTTACTGTTGTATTTCTTTGTTAGGTTTTTTTGTGAATAATTAATAAAGTGGTTGCATGCATCGCCCAAATGCAGAGGCCGGGGGTCTTCCTCTTTTTCTAATAAAAACTATTTCATAAGCAAAGAAATACATGCATCTGAAACGCGGCCGACATAGTGTCCGACAGGCAGCGTAAGATGTCCCTCTATATTATTCTCATGCAAGTGTCATGTTTATTGGACAAGTGCTTCTTACACTGAATCTGCACATGGTAATACTCAAGTGAAATAGTTGGGTTTTTCTAATGATTTAATAGAAAAAATATTTAACTTCAAGATCGTTCAATGTAATTTACCAAATTTAATATTAATAGATTTTGATATAAATTTGCAAGTTTCCGTGTGAAAATAGATAAATTGGAGTAAGTGGTGAATATTTCTTTCTTTCATAAAAGTAATTTTAGAAGCAGGTGACAACCGATGATATTTTTGGACGGTAGAATAGTTCATTCAATGATTCTTTGGTTGAACTTAGATCCGTTGTAAGGTCTCTAGGAATGATGTGTTCTCTGTTAACTAACAATCATGATATTTAGAGGAGGATTTGTAGCTAACTTGCATCGATCAAGTTTACAAGTAGGTGCACTACGTTCGTATAAAAACAATATGAAAGTGGGAGGTTTAACTTTTTATTATATTGCAAAAAGTGGACATGATGTTTTTTTCTGAATCATGAACGTTGAGCTAAAGCCCCACCTTGTTTGAGTGTTTTGGAATCCGATAAGTAGATAAATGACCACCATCTACATCACCAACCATCTCAGTGTTATCTCCGGTTTTTGAATTAATGTATGAAAGAAACATCAATCAATTATTCCTTTCTCCCGTTACAATGCACGGGCTAGGTTTGTGCCTTGGTGCTCCTCACCGGTGCAATTTCCCAACCATCCTTTTCGTATCACCATGTTCTCCTTTTTCCCGAAGGAACTTTTCTTTCAGTGGTCGTCCTCAGAATATTTTGAAGAGACTGAAAACATGGGATCGTATGGTGGCTGAAGAAGGCAGACATCCTTGATTGCCTGTTGCCTTCTGGTTCAGAGGTAAATCAAAAGTACTCCTACCTTACTTAAGGATGGATTAAATGTGAAATATTATTGTTTGTTCAATTTGTGTTCTATTTAGTGGATTCTGCAAAAATAAACCAGTACAAAGGAAGTGGTGTGTGAGGAAGAATACATCAATGAGGATTGCTATGTCAATTCTGTTGTTGTAGCAAAGTATTGATCTGATCGTCATATGTATATTATGTTATCACCTTACAAAGTAACCAGTGAGTTCAAGATCACAAGGTTATGTTTAACTATCTAGAGGTTAACTCCTTAATTGGTTTACTGAAGTGATTATCTAGAGCTTGTGAGGAAAAGGAGAAAAGCCAAGAAGCCTGGGAAAATTGCAGTGACCTGATGTGTGACATGCCCGCATCTTTTTCCAAGAGATCATTAATGTCCCATAGCGATTGACAACTACACATGTTAGAAAAATTTCTGCACACAATACAACTGAGCATGTTATTCTGAATAGTGATGGTCGAACTCTTGCTTATACGAATATCTTGTGGCGACTAGCCATGTATGGATTTCGCTTGGAGGCATACTAGCATAGTATAGAGGCTAACATAATTCTAGAAGGGTAATTTTAGCCTAAGCACATAGATGTAAAGATGATATCCTTCCATGCCATGTACTCCGTATTTTTTTTCTTACTTATGTCTTCATCTTGCAACAAATCACAAAAGGATATAATCCTCTGACTTCGAGTATGATTTCATAACTGTAGGTATTGCAGCAAGTGTTATCAAGATTACTCGAGCCCATTGGTGTAAAAATGTTTAAAGAAGCATCTTTGCAGAACTAGGGAAGATTAATGGTGGAAAAATGGTACATAAGAATAAGGAGAACAAACTTCTGCACTTTGAGACAGCATGGATACATGCCCATCGTATTTACGGATTGTCTGCAGTTGAGAATGTTTTGTTTTCATCAGGTTTATTTATCGCAATCGACATGCATATACTAGCAACTGTTTCGCCTAAACCCAGTTATGACCGAGTTGTGCATCTGTTTGTAGACTGTTTGGTTGATCTCAACAATTCTCTCTATACCCGCTAATGACTATGTTCTTCCTTTCATTTACGTATGACATGCACCTTCATCGGCGAGAAGGGTCGACAAACCATCTGAATGAGCTTATAAGCAACACATCGTCAGCGGCAGGAGCTTTGCCGTACTGGAGAACCAAGAACAGAAGCTTTGCCGTACTGGAGAACCAAGGACGGGGAGGATAGAGAGGACAAAAGAGGCTGAAGATGTGTGTGGTAAATTGTAGATTAAGTACAGAATATATTTTTTATTTGAGAATGGATTTTATTTTAAATATATTGAGTACTTTGAATATTGTTTTTCTACTTGCAAGGTTTTGTTTCAGTGATAAATTATTGTTAAGGTTTCTAATAATTTATTTTTTATACCCGTTGCAACGCACATACTTTTTTGCTAGTAACATACTATAAAGCAGAGGGTCATGCCTTTTGTTTAAAACTAGTATTGGCAGAGCATACCGACGTACATGATGATGCTTTATCTTGTTGTGATGCCCGCTAGGCAGGCGATGTCACCCAATAAAAAAGACAAATGTAGGGCCCGCTCGAAATCGACCGACCATCTGTCTGCCTGTATAAATGCTTGGTGGAGCGAGCAGGGGAGGCAGCCACCTCACATAGACACATCCTCTGCATATCCAGCCTCATACATGGCGTCCAACAAGACAGTGTCCCTCTTTAAGCCCTCGGTGTGGAGTGATTTCTTCCTCAAATACGAGCCCGAACCATCCAAGGCATGCATGTATCTATACATTATGTGATACTCATTCAGGGTTATATAACACAATTTAGCGAGGAATTGGCATGTCTTTCTTTTTCTCAGCAAGTGTTAATATTTAGCGTTGGAAAAATTATGCATGAAAAAAGGTTATGAACTGTTTTCATTTCTATTCTATGCAAAAAAAAAATGTTTCCTTTTGTAGATTATGTAGTGTGCATCGTTCAAAACTTATATGTGTAGCTCTTTTTACACTGCTTCGCTGCATCCAGTGGAATTAGGAACCTGCGGGTTCCTATTTACTTCAGGTATAGCATAGTCACCCTTTTACAGTCTCGCATCACTGTAAGTTTTTTCACGCATCCATCGCAAATTCATGTATGAACCATGATAGGAAGGTGTTTATCATGGTGTCTGCTCGGTTGGTGTTGGCAGTTTTATCCTCACATTGTTGATGGTTTTCAAACCATGTCACAAAATTGCGACCTGGTGACAAATTTGAACATCAGTTCTAAAAGATTAAAGAATAACAAACTGAATACTTTTGGGCACATTCATACATTAGGAAGTGACTCCTCTTGACTTAGCTAAAACCAAAACAGTCTGCCGTTGCCAACAAATCTCGCCATTCACAGCACACCAAATGGTGACAAGATTTTATCTTGTATTACATATTCATTTTTCTCTGAAGAAAATAGACTCCTGGGCTCCCTCCGAGCCACTTTTGAAAAGGGCTATGGCCTCCACCCCACCTTCACTGATAGTACTTACTCCCTAAGGAAAATTAAAGGGAAATATTTTAGGTTACCTGATTTAGTTAATTTTTTGCTATAGCCGTATTCAAAAGAAATTAACTGAGCCATCAAAAAAATTCCTTAAGTTAATATTTGCAAGTTGTTAGCTTTTATAAATTAAAAAATCATCCCAGAGCAAGCATATCGTTTGACATCTTGTTATGCATAGGCATGATTTACACTCGACATACATCAATGTCATTGAAATTTCATAAATTTTTTAATCATTGTTAATGTGATAGTATGCTAAAGCTTACATATTATCCGTACATTTAACTGATAGCTTAAGAACTAGTTTGGCTAATTGTAACTAATAAATTTATGCAGAATTCGGAGGAATGTGTGAAGGTTAGATCCGATAAACTGAAGGAAGAAGTCCATGTGTTATTTAAGACCTGTAGTAATAGGTCAGATAAAATGAACTTGGTGGATGCAGTCCAACGCCTAGGAATAGAACACCAGTTTGAAATACAGATAGACACTGTACTAAGTGACATACATGAAAATGAACTCATTAGCTCTAGCCTCCACGAGGTTGCTCTTCGGTTCCGCCTTCTTAGGGAACATGGCCTTTGGGTATCTCCAGGTATGCATCTACACACATGTAAACATTGAATACCTTGCACATACCACCTTACGAAAAGTAACTAACATGAACTTGTCGTGCAGATGTGTTCCAAAAGTTTAAGGGCGAAGATGGGACCTTCTACGAGTATATAAAAAACGATCCAAAGGGACTCCTGTGCCTCTACAATGCAGCGTACATGTTAACCCATGGCGAGCCAGAACTCAAAGACGCCATCTCTTTTGCAAGGCATCATCTAGAATCATTGGCATCCAGCCTTACATCCCCTTTAGCAGAGCAAGTCCATCGTGCTCTTCATGTACCACTACCAAGGACCTATAGGAGATTGGAGGCGCTGCGCTACATGCCAGAATACGAACGAGAAGCAGGGCACAATCCAATCCTTCTAGAGCTCGCAAAGCTGGAATTTAACCTCCTCCAGGCTGTCCACTTGAAGGAGCTCAAAGTTATCTCTGAGTATGTCCATTAATTTTTCCTACTACCGGGTGTAGTTACTCCACTTTTGTTTCATACGTTCTAGGTAGTATCTATCATATCGGAGAGTATGTACGCGTAGTATGTAGTATGTAAGAATGTTTAGGTAGTATATATACTATTTTTTATGTAGTATGTAGTATATTTTGAGCATACTCCTTTTTACATATAAATATGTACGTATTTCACAAATATTATAAAAACATGGGCTTCACATGCAATTTTTTCACATAATTTGCTTTGGAGTATCTTAGATATAGTATATGAGCATACTAAAAGTAATAAAGTAGAGTATATACTACCACATGGTAGTATATGAGAAATGGGTGTAACTACATCCGGTAGTAGGATGTATTTTCCATATATATATATATATATATATATATATATATATATATATATATATATATATATATATATATATATATATATATATATATATATATATATATATATATATATATATAGACACACGACACACACACACACATACTTCATTTGGACTATCTGTCAATTTTGTCAGTACACATGGATTATCTGTCAATTTTGTCAGTACACATGGATTTTTTTCAGGTGGTATAGTGAACTTGTGGGATACGCCGGACTAAGTTTTGCTCGGGATCGTGTGGTGGAGTGCTACCTTTGGGGCTACTCTTTGTTCTACGAGGAAGAGCACGCGCTCCCACGAATGATCTTTGCCAAGTTAACTTTTCTGCACTCATTGTTGGATGACACCAATGATGTTGGTGCCACCTTTGAGGAGTATGGGAAGCTCGACGCAGCCATACAAATGTTATCTCTCTTGCCAATCTCTTAATCTAGGGTGAAGAACTATTAATTATAGCGACAATAGATGAATTGGAGGAGCTTGTTTGAAATAATTAATTTTTCATGCAGATGGGAAGAGAGCAGTGTTTCTCTTGTGCCAGGGCATCTGAAGAAGTTCTATAATAAACTGCTAATCTGCTTTAAGGAGTTCGATGACGAATTGAGACTCAATGGGAGATATTCGATTGATCACATCAAGAAGGAGGTACAAAATTATCTACCTTAATAACATATTTTATTTATAACAAATTTATGATTTGCACATGAGCATAACGAACGTCCCGTCGCAATCTTGTTGTAAAAAGCTTTGTGGTGGATTGCAAACATGTCCAATTAATTTTAACCCTCACAAATGGTACATTATATATTTTTTTAGGAAAAATAGGTTTGGACACGATTATTTTCAACCTCGGAAAATCAATTAAAAGGGACCAAACACCCCTCACCAATTTTTTAACAAAGCTCACAAATTACTCTTTGGCCCCCTCTCCCCAAAAAGAGGGTACTCGATGTGTTTTTGAGTTAGTACTGCACGCCGACAGACGACTAATAGTGGAGGATGCTAAAGAGAATGAAAATGTCACTTTGCTTGCCTGACCATTTGCTTCTTTGACTGTACAACTTTGCACTAATGTACCGCTGCACAACCTGTATATATTGTGGATCGTAAAAAATTTATGATCAACTTATGATTTGAGATGTAAGGAGAAAGTGTAGCCGTTGACAGACTTGTTAATTCAGGCATGTGGATCGTTGGAACATTGTCGTCAGGAAAGCATCTAAGGGAATACAATGTTTATGGTTTGTTACCGAACAGCAAACCTTACAAATACATCCTTGGCCACAAAACAATCAGTGTTGCAAAAATTGGTCAGTACTAGTTTGTGAAAGAGGCACATGGATTGACCGTTAATTTGCATAAAAAACATGTCATCGTGTTTATCTTGGGGAATCATCTCTATGTCTATTTTGGAAGCATATTGATGTACAAATAGTTGTGTGTTTAATTAATCGCTACCTTTGCTCGTGTGCATGCCTTCAGTTCCAACAGCAGTCTCGTTGTTATGTCCAAGAAGCTGAATGGTTGCACAAAAATCACAAGCCCAGATTTGAAGATAAATTGGATTTGGCTGCCATGTCCATAGGCGCGGTAGGGCTTTGCGTGTATACCATGGTTTGCATGGGTGATGAAATGCCCAAGGGAGCACTGGAGTGGGCACTAGGATACCCTGATGTCATCATGGCATGCGCCAAAATTGGGCGCCTAATGAATGACCTTTGTGCTTCATCCAAAGTAAGTTGGTAAACACAAATACATGTGCAATTAACCTTGTTTATTTGTAATTAGCTAATCTCTAGCACAGTGTTGAATTAGCTAAACTAACGGAAACATGCATGCATGCAGCCCCGGAACAACAGGGATGTGGCCAACTGTGTAGAGTGCTATGCCAGTGAGCACAAGGTCACTGAGGAGGTTGCCTTTGCTGCCATCGACTCAATGATAGAAGATGAGTGGAAGACCACCAACCTAGCTCGATTCAAACATGGCAGTGAGCTGCTGCCGGCGGTGCAACGGGTCGTTAACCTCACTCTCATCGTGCCGGTGTTCTACGGTGATAGGAAAGATGCCTACACTTTCAGCTCGCATCTTGAAGACATCATCAAGAGCCTCTTTATCAAGTCCATTCCCATCTAGCGACTACTCTGTGTACCTCATGCATGCATGCATTAAGTATTTGGTTTCTTACCTGCCTTCAATTTCTGTTTGTTATTCGTACCAGGTGTTTAATTAGGTCGGTCATGTGTCATGTGTGTGCACCTAGGATCTTTACTTCAATTGCTGTTTATTTTTCCATATCCTGTGTTTATTTTATTTATTTATTTGCGGGGGCAGACAACATATCCCGTATTTAATTAGGCTGGTCATGTGTGTACTGTGTACACATAGGATGCGGAGGTCGGGAAAAAAAATATAGGCGTACACGAGCTCATGTTTCAATGTGTATGACATGTACGTATGTGTAGCATATTAGATGAACCGAAATGTTTGCATGTATGGAGCCTGATTAATAAATTAGTAGTGTGTTTGGTTTGGCAAATCCACGGTCCAGTTCTTGCTAAATCGTGTGCTCAGATTGCTAAATTTATGTGTGAGAGGATGAGTGTACCATTTTCTGACTCTGCTCATATGTGATTCATATTCTCGGTGACTGGTTGGTACGGTATATATGTAAATGAGCCCTTCAGTCCATTCAGTTCGTCAATTGATTCTTTTACAACGGAGAAGTTATATTACCTAATTTCTTGTAACTTCTCCTAAAATACTTTTGGACGACAAGTAAATTATCCAATGACATTTTAACCATTTCCAAATCGTTTTACAATGGAGAAGTTCTATTATCGCCTTTCTTGTAACTTTTCCAAAAGTAACTTTGAACTCCAAATAAATAATTCAATAATATTTAAACCATTGCTAACTATTTTATAATGGAGAAGTCTATTATCTCCTTTCTTGTAACTTTTCCCAAAAATACTTTTGAACTCCAAATAAATGATCCAATAATATGCAGACCATTCCTAGTCTTTTTAAATGGAGAAGTTTTATTATCTCCTTTCTTGTAACTTTCCCAAAAATACTTTTGAATTCCAAATACACATTTACATTTGAGAAATTTTCTTATCTCCTTTCTTGTAATTTTCCCAAAAATGCTTTTGAACTCCAAATAAATAACATTTAAACCATTTCTAAATATGGGTGATATTGGGAAAAATCTAAACATACAAATTGTGCAACGGATAGGTATGTCGCTCGCAATAATACGATGCTAATCTTTACATCAACACGACCAGATCGATCGTGTGACTTGTTTGTAGCTGGAGGATGCCAGCCGCGAGACCTATATTAGGCAGTAAGCTAGACACACAGATAAAGGGGAGAAGAGATGGGTGTGTGAGGGTATGGTATCGAACACATGATGTTCGATATGAAAGAAAGCGCTGCTAGCCAACTAATCCACGCCGGGCTCGTGATGAGCAAGTAGGGCAGACCTACTTGAACTAAAGTAGTCGGGTTTTCCGGGTTTTCACCAGTTCGTGATCAACTAGTTGGTAAAAGACACGGGTTTTTTCTTCTTTTTCTTTTTTCGATTGTTTGGTTTTCTGTTTGGTTTTCTTATTTCTTCACTGGTTTTATTTTTTCGTTGTCTTACTTCAGTTTTTTTACTCTTGGTTTCTTTTTGTTTCTTACATTTATGAGTTTTATCCATTTTTTTCCTTCTCATTTTTCTTTAGTTTTTTTTTCTTTCCTTTCTTTGCTTTTATTGGTTTTCACAGCTTTTCTATTCTTTTTGCATTTATTTCTTTGCTTTTATTTTTCATATTCAATTTCGATATTCATTGTTTTTTTTGTTTTTTCATTCTTTCTTTTGGTTTCTCTTATAAATATTTTGGATACGTCAAGAACATTTTTCTAATATAGGTTTAACATTTTACAAATACAAGTTTAACTTTTTTCGAATGCAGAATCAATATTTTGTCAATACATATTTTACGCTTAATTAACATTTTCAAGTCCAAGATTAACATTTTTCTAATACATTGTCAACAATTTATCTATGCATATTTAACATCTTTCAAATGCTTGATTAACATTTTTTAAGTGCAATATTAACATTTTTTTAACACATGGTCAACATTTTGTCTAAACTGATTTAACATTTTTCAAATGGTTGATTAAAAGTTTCCAAATACTTATTCAACATTTTTTAATTGCTTGATTAACGTGTTTATATACATGATCAACATTTTCCCTGTTTTTAATACATGGTCAAAAAAATAGATACACATTTAACATTTTTTAAATGGTTGATCAACATTTTTCATATTCTTGTTCAACATTTTTCCAAATGCTTGATTAACATTTTTTTATGTACATGATCAAAAAATTAATGATTTTTTAATACATGGTCAACATAATTTTCTACACACATTTAACGTTTCCCAAATTCTTGATTAACATTTTTCAAATACTTGGTCAACATTTGTATTCAAAATGCTTGATTAACATTTTTATAGACATGGTCCAAATAATTCATCATTTTTAATACAAGATCAACAATTTGTCTATACACATTCAACATTTTTCCAAATTCTTGATTAACATTTTTCAAACTTGCTCAACAATTTTTAAATACTTATTCAACATTTTTTAAATACTTGTTCAGCATTTTTCAAAAACTTTTGTAGAGTGTTTTTTGTAATAAATATATGAGGTTATGGCCTGCTGCGCGCGTGGGCTGGCCCATCTGGCTCGCCCCTTCAGCAAGTCAAAAGATGGACCCGCTGAAGGCGACATATAGGGGTGCCCAATGCTAGCCGAGGTGGTGGTGGTCGTGGTGGGGGGGGGGGGGGGGCATCTGCAGTACCGCGAGTGACTTCCTTCAAGCACGAGGACACCAGCCGGAGGCCCATGCATACTGCTGCACCTGAAGCCCCCATCACCAAAGCCGATCTGATCAGACTTCCTGGGTTGGCCAGTGTCGACATGAGATCGAGGCCAAGAATAATAGGAAGATTTTGTTCAAGGTGGCCAAGCTCATCCTGATCCATACATACATGCTTCTACTGTTGTGTAAAACTATGATGATGGAAGCGTATGCAGCCTTGCAGGGACGCGTGCGCGTTATATAACATCAACAGGTACAAGGATCGGCAGGTAGTTGGTAGTCTTGACCCATACTCCAAGCTATACATGAGATGAGATCATATCTACTCTAACCACCTGCCTAGATTACATAGTACGTACTCTATACGTACACAACCGAAACCGTGACATACATGACACGGTGCACAGCTACAAAACCTATCTGTTAACATCCTCCCTCAATCTCAACGTATCAAGGTTTAGATTGTTCCTGAAGGCTTGGAGCTGTCGAACCTGCAGTGGCTTAGTGAAACCATCAGCTACCTGATCTCAGTTGGTATGAACCTTATCTCCAACTTCTTCTGAGCAACTCTTTCGCGAACGAAATGGAAATCAATCTCTATATGTTTGGTTCTTGCATGAAACACAGGATTTGCAGAAAGATATGTTGCCCCTAGATTATCACACCATAAGCGTGACACATGTGGCCTGTAAACACCCAATTCATCAAGTAGTGTTTCCACCCACATTACCTCAGCAGTAGCATTTGCTAGTGACTTGTACTCTGCTTCAGTACTGGATCTTGAGACAGTTGCTTGCTTCTTTGCTTGCCATGACACAAGATTGGGACCAAGAAATACTGCAAAGCCTCCTGTGGACTTCCTATCATCTGGACATCCTGCCCAGTCTGCATCAGAGAAAGCGCTCACTGTGGTTGACGGAGACCTGCATATGCTTAGTCCTATTCCCGTGCTGCCCTGAATATATCTCAGTATTCTTTTCACGGCTGTCCAGTGCAAAGAGGTTGGTGCATGCAAAAACTGACAAACCTTATTAACTGATAAAGATATATCAGGCCTTGTCAGTGTAAGATATTGAAGTGCTCCAACTATACTTCGATATTTTGTCCCTTCTTCTGGACTTAGTAATTTGCCCTCATTCAATGACAATTTTTCTGTGGTTGACATAGGTGTACTAGAAGGTTTACAATCCTTCATTCCTACACGACTCAAAATGTCAGAAGCATATTTCTCTTGAGTGAGTAAAATACTATCTCGTATCTTTTTAACTTCAATGCCTAGAAAATAGTGTAATTCTCCCAAATCTTTCAGAGCAAACTCACTTTTCAAATTTCTCAGCAAAGCTAACGTGGCATCTTGTGAAGAACTTGCTACAATTATGTCATCAACATAAATAAGCATGTATATAATCACCTTGCCCTTCTTGAAAAAGAATAGGGAAGTATCTCCCTTTGATGGACAGAATCCAAGCTGTTGTAGCTTAATACTCAGTCTTGAATACCATGCCCTTGGTGCCTGTTTTAAGCCATACAAGGCTTTGTCCAACCTACATACATGATTAGGCTTGGATGTATTCTCAAAGCCTGGTGGCTGTCGCATATAGACCTCTTCCTCGAGAACGCCATGTAGAAACGCATTCTGAACATCCAATTGGCGAAGATTCCATCCCCTGGAAACAGCAATAGATAGAACAAGTCTGATAGTAGCAGCCTTCACTACTGGACTGAAGGTGTCCTCATAATCAATACCATAACGTTGTTTAAAACCCTTAGCTACTAGTCTAGCTTTGTATCTATCTATTGTTCCATCTACCTTCTTTTTAATTTTGTATACCCATTTACAGTCTATAATATTCCTCCCTGGCTTAGGTGGAACTAAGTGCCAGGTATTGTTCCTTACTAAAGCATCATATTCAACACGCATAGCATTTTTTCCAATTTTTATCATGCAAGGCTTCAAGTACGTTTTGTGGCTCACCAGTAGCTGCGAAGTTTGCAAACTTGAAGTGTTTATCATACCTGACCGTGCCATCCTTGAGCACTAGTGGTTTAATAATACCTCGCTGTGAGCGAGTAACGCGCGTCGTTATAGTTGGAGTAGCCACAGCAGATCCAGTAGCAGCCACAGAGGATCCCGTTCCTCGTACTGACACAGAAGACGGCGGCGAATCTCCCTGGACATCCGCGCGCTCAGCCTGCTGCGGATCTGCGGTTCTGTCGGTTGGCGACAGCGACCCACGACCACGGGCCCGCGCGGGGCCGCTAGAGCCATCATTGCTCTGTGGGACCGCCGCCCCAGCCCCAGTTGTTTCTTGACGCGTCACACGTGACGACACAGGCGAATCGCCCCCGCCCGTCTGTACTGGCGCGCCGGACTTCGTGGCGCGCGTTGATACACCAGGTCCACGTGGTGTTGGCGGCGGCAAATCATTCCTGGGATCCGCGCCGGTCCCGCCTGCCTCTGACTCTGCACGAGATCTATCGGGATCGGCGCTATCAGCCGAATCAGCCTCGTCACTAGTAGAAAAAGGGTCAAACGTGAAGCACATTAGTGCCGGTTTGTATTAGAGCCGGCACAAATGTATACATTAGTGTCGGTTCCAACGGCTAGCCTTTAGCACCGGTTCGTGCCACGAACCGGTACTAATGAGGGTGGTGGCAGGATGTTGTCAGTCTGGGCCCCCTCCAGCACCTTTAGTACCGGTTCGTGCCACGAACCGGTACTATAGGTCCTCCTGCATATAAACCCTTCGTCCAGCTCTCGCTTTGTTCTTCCCCTTTCCCTCTCCTCTCCTCTCTGTTCTTCCTCTTCTCCTCGAGCTCATCACACATTTTGCCCAAAATTTGTCAAGATTTGAAGGCCCCATCCATTCAAGTGATCACAAAGGTTAGCAACTTTTTCCTTTCATCTCTCATTGCTAGATTAGCTCTTGCATTGGTTTATATAGTTATTAATTTGTGAGTTTAGTAATTTGGGAGGAAATATATATATGTGCTAGTATTTGATTTATATGCAATCTGAGGTCAAAATAACACTTAGTTTGCATATGTAGGTGTAGTTTACTTAGTGCCTTCTAAATCTCTGTCGTAACCACCATCGATCGCTCAAGACCGTCTGTCAGCCGGCACCACCTTGTGGTGAGCCTCTTGTTCATGAAATTTTATATAAAAAATTAATGTTTGTGTGATTTGGATATATTGTTACTCGTATAATAATTATCTTACCCGTACGTTGTTTGTTATACATAGTGCCACGGTTCTGATATCCGTCCCCGTCGGCCCTCGTCCTTTTATGATTCGGATGTGGTATATTCTCTTTTAAAACTATTTGTTGCATTTCGTGTTTATGACAAATTATGCCCATCAAGTTGACATAGATATTTTTATCTAGGAGGTATGTGAACCGGAAATTCCAACCGACCCTATTGTCGAGAGGTTAAATTTAGTTGAAAGAGAAAACGAGTACTTGAAAGAAAAATTGAAAAGAATTGAGGGGAGAAGATGGAATTGGAGTTGCATGTTGCCGATGTAAATCGATGATCACAAGATCAAGATGGAGAAAATGTGCTTGAAGATTAGAAAGATTAGAAAATATGCCATCGATAGTGAGGCTCGGTATCATTATGCTGTTGGATCAATTGTTATCTTAGTTGCGATCTTGATCGCATTTGTTGTTGCATTTAAATGCTTTAGCTAGATAGTTATTTGTTTGTTGCATTTAAGTGTTGTATGAACTTTATGTATGATCTTGTATTAATTTGGTCTATTCGATTGTTGTGTAATGAAGATGAGCCGCAATGGATGTACGATGACCGATGCTCTCCCCAGTTCGTTGAGGCGTGCATACTTTTCTGCTTATGGCTGAGGCAAACAAGTGGGCGGATGGTTTTATGCCTTGTCCATGTGCTGGCTGTAAGAATGGTCGCAATTACTCTACGTCAAGAACCATTCACGCCCACCTGTTTGAGTCCGGTTTCATGCCCCACTATAATGTTTGGACCAAGCACGGAGAAAGAGGGGTTATGATGGAAGACAATGAAGAAGAAGAGGACGACGACAGCTATCCTGGCCATGGGTTCCCTGAATACGATGATACAACAATGGGGGAAGAAGCTGAGTCGGTAATGCGGGAAGAAGCTGGGCCGGCAATGCAGGAAGAAGCTGAAGAAGAGGCATCAGATGAGCCCGTTGATGATCTAGGTCGGGCCATTGCCGATGCAAAGAGAAACTGCGCAAGTGATTTGGAGAAGAAGAAGTTGCAGCGCATGTTAGAGGATCACAAAAAATTGTTGTACCCGAATTACGTAGGTGACAAGAAAAAGCTGGGCACCACACTGGAATTGCTGCAATGGAAGGCAGAGAATGGTGTATCTGACAAGGGATTTGGAAAGTTGCTGGTAATGATAAAGGATATGCTTCCAAAGGACAACGAATTGCCCGAGAGTACGTACAAAGCACAGAAGGCTGTCGGCCCTCTAGGGTTAGAGGTGCAGAAGATACATGCATGCCCTAATGATTGCATCCTCTACCGCGGTGAGTACGAGGATTTGAACGCTTACCCGGTATGTGGTGCATTGCGCTATAAGATCAGCCGCGATGAGCATGGTGATGTCGAGGTAGCGCCCAGAAGAAGATTCCTGCCAAGGTGATGTGGTATTCTCCTATAATACCACGGTTGAAACGCTTGTTCCAAAACAAAGAGCATGCCAAGGCGATGCGATGGCACGAAGAAGACCGTAAGAAAGGCGGAAAGTTGAGAGTACCGGTGACGGGTCGCAGGAGAAAAATCGAAAGAAAGTACGGGAAGGAGTTTGCAGATGACGCATGGAGCGTATGGTTTGGTCTAAGCGCAGATGGCATTAATCCTTTTGGGGAGCAGAGCAGCAACCATAGCACCTGGCCTGTGACTCTATGTTTGTATAACCTTCCTCCTTGGTTGTGCATGAAGCGGAAGTTCATTATGATGCGGTGCTCATCCAAGGCCCTAAGCAACCCGGCAACGACATTGATGTGTACCTAAGGCCATTAGTTGAAGAACTCTTACAACTGTGGAATGGAACAGGTGTACGTGTGTGGGATGAGCACATGGGGAAGAATTTGACCTAAAGGCGTTGCTGTTCGTGACCATCAATGATTGGCCTGCTCTCAGTAACTTTTCAGGACAGACAAACAAGGGATACCGCGGATGCACGCACTGTTTGGATGATACCGACAGTATATATTTGAATAGTTGTATGAAGAATGTGTACCTGGGACATCGTCGATTTCTTCCGAGCAGGCATCCCGTGAGAAAGAAAGGCAAGCATTTCAAAGGTGAGGCGGATCACCGGACGAAGCCTCGCCACCGTACTGGTGCTGATGTACATGATATGGTCAAGGATTTGAAGGTGATATTTGGAAAGGGTCCTAGCGGACAACCTGTTCCAAACGACGCTGACGGGCGCGCACCCATGTGGAAGAAGAAATCTATATCTTGGGACCGGCCATATTGGAAAGACCTAGAGGTCCGCTCCACAATCGACGTGATGCACGTGACGAAGAATCTTTGCGTGACCCTGCTTGGCTTCTTGGGCGTGTATGGGAAGACAAAAGATACACCTGAGGCACGGGAGGACCAGCAACTTATGCACGGAGAAGACGGCATATATCAGGGTCATGCAAGCTACGCTCTTACCAAAGAAGAGAAGGAAATCTTGTTTGAATGCCTGCTCAGTATTAAGGTACCGTCTGGCTTCTCGTCGAATATAAAGGGAATAATAAACATGGCAGAGAAAAAGTTCCAGAACCTAAAGTCTCATGACTGCCACGTGATTAAAAAGCAACTGCTTCCGGTTGCATTGAGGGGCTTTCACCGAAAACGCTCGATTAGCCATTGTGAAGCTATGTGCATTTCTCAATGCAATCTCTCGAAGGTAATCGCTCCAGAAATCATACCAAGGTTCTGTAATGATTTGGTGCAATGTCTTGTCAGTTTTGAGTTGGTGTTCCCACCATCCTTTTTCAAGATCATGACGCACGTCCTAGTTCACCTATGCGAAGAGATTAACGTTTTGGGTCCTGTATTTCTACACAATATGTTCCCCTTTGAGAGGTTCATGGGAGTCTTAAAGAAATATGTTCATAGCCGTGCTAGGCCAGAAGGAAGCATCTCCAAGGCCATCAAAATGAGGAGGTCATTGAGTTTTGTATTGACTTTATTCCTGACCTTAAGCCGATTGGTGTTCCTGAATCGCGGCATAAGGGCAGACTAGATGGGAGGGGAACAAATAATATGTATGGACGGACATTCTCTCACTGAAGCACACTACACAGTTCTACAGAATTCCGCCTTGGTGGCTCCAGATATGGATGAACACAAGAATTTGCTACGCTCCAAACACCCGGAGCGGTCGATGACTGGATTACACGTGAACAAACCAGGAGTTTCGCCAGCTGGTTGCAGACACGTACCATGCATGACACCTCTATTGAAGATGACCTGTACTTGCTGTCCCAGTTACCATCTTCGAATATAATGACTTTCAAAGGATACAGGATGAATGGTAATACATTTTACACGATCGCCCAAGATAAGAAGAGCACCAACCAAAACAGTGGTGTCCGTTTGATGCGTAAACCAAGACGGAAAGGAAACATATTATGGTTATATACAGGACATATGGGAACTTGACTATCGACGTGGTTTAAAGGTCCCTTTGTTTCGTGCAAATGGGTCAATATGACACGAGGCGGGTAACGGAAGACCCGCGATGCGGAATGACAACAGTGGATCTCAACAATCTTGCGTATGCAGACGAACCATTCGTCCTAGCCAATGATGCGGCACAGGTTTTCTATGTGAAGGACATGTCTATCAAGCCAAGAAAAAGAAAAGATAAGGAAGCAAATGCATCGTACGATGAGCCAAAGCGGCACATAGTTCTTTCTGGGAATAGAAACATCGTGGGAGTGGATGACAAGACAGACAAGTCAGAAGATTATGAAAAGTTTGATGAAATTTCTCCATTCACAGTGAATATTGACCCGAGCATCCCATTAAATGATGAAGATTTTCCATGGTTACGGCGCAAAGGGACACACGCGAGGAAAAAGTTTCACACCCAAAGATCTGGGATGTGATCGGCTTCACTATCATCACTTTCTTCTGTGTTTCACACCAGAGGGGAATCTCTGTAATAGTTAGGGTAGTTATGTGTTTTGGCATTTGAAACGTGAAGAAATTTTATGTGCAAACAAATTCTTTCATGCCTTTACTGATTTTTAAAGTTAAATTATTCACAAACTAGTGATTCACACTAATTTCAAATAATTCAAAATTTAATCTATTCAAATTTGAAAACTACGGGCACTAACAGAAAGTTTGTATTTTTTTGTACCTAAAGCAAATTTATTCACAAAGAAACTCTAAATACACAACAAAACAACACAAAAATAAATACAGCAAAAAAAAAGCCCGCCTACTAGGTCAGAGCGGCCTGCATACGACTAGAAACCCAACCTGTTGTTGGGCCAGGATGCAGGCCCGCAAAGGCCAAGTGGGCCCACAGGGCAGCAAAGAACACGTAGGCCCAGTAGGCCTGCTTTGGAGAGGAGCTCGAGAGAGAGACCGCACGGGGGTTTATAAACCAGTGGTCGCCTCGGCTCGCGCGGTGGGACTAACCTTGCCGCACCGCACCTGCGCCCGCGCACCCCCTTTCGTACCGGGTGGTGGCACAACCCGGTACTAATGGGGGGGCATTTAGTCCCGGTTTGTGCCACCACCCGGTACTAAAGGGGGTCGCTTCCCGCCGCTTGGGCTGGCCAAAACAGACCTTTAGTACTGGTTGGTGGCACCAACCGTACTAAAGGTGCCTTCTATATATACAACACTTCAAAAATTTCATTCTCCTTCGCTTTCTTCCTCTGTTTCCCCATTGAAACGCCTTGCCCCGATCGATCGGCGCCGTCACCGACCCGTCGCCGTCGCCCGTCGCCCGAACCCGTCGCCGTCGCCGCCCCAAATCCCCCTCGCTGCCCCGTCCCCGTCGCCCGGCCCGTCGCCGTCGCCCGTCCCGTCGCCGTCGCCGCCCCGTCCCGTCGCCGCCCTCGTCTCCTCGCCGCCTCGGGCCCGTCCCGTCGCGCCGTCCCTGCGTCGCCGCCCTGCGCGTCACGCCCGACCCGTCGCTGCCCCGGCCGTCGCCTCGCCGTCGCCGTCGCCCCGCTGTGAGCTCTCCCCTCTAACCCCTCTCCCTCGCCCCCGGCGGCCACCATGGGCGCCGCCCCTCCCCGAGCCCATACACACACACACAAGCATGATGAACACACACACACACACGTATATATGTATGAATGCATGTATATATTAGTATATACATATTTTGTATGTTTAATTAGTTTAGATTTTTAGATTATTGTTTTTTCACTAGTATACATGTATGAATGCATGTTAGATGGATATAATTAGTGTTTAATTAGTATGGAATTTTTTTATATAATGTTGTTTTTCTGTTTTTTAATGGATGTATAGAAATTGTTTTTCTGTTTTTAGTGTTACATGCTTAATTAGTATGAAATAGTATATAGATTTTTGAAATAGTAGAAATGTTAGAAATTTTAGTTATCAAAATCCAATCATTAAAAAATATTATTTTTTATGGGCATATAGCTAGTATTTGTTCTCGACGATGCCTGCCCGCATCCTCGCCGTCGACCCGTCTCATGACGACGTCCAGCCGCCCATGCCCGGACTGGCTCACTGGCTGGCACCGGGAGGTGCTGCACGGAGGGTGCGCCGCTTGATGAGGAACCCGCCCCGGGTCCCGTCGAATTCTCGATCTCGCTTTGGTGGCGTTCGCGTGGGCCAGTTTCAGTGCGGAGGGACCCGGCCCCGCCGGAGGAGGTACGTCGCCGTGTCAGGGAGGAGGACGAGCACGTCCATCGCTACATGGTTGCGTTAGAGGGCGGCAGGTTCTCCAATACCTGGCGATATCTTGAGGATCTCACTTCAGCTATGATCCCGTGAGGGTTCCTTCTCTTTGGGTGTCCACCACCATGACGCAGGAACCGCGAGTGTCCTAGATTCTTCTGTAGTATTCGATCTTTAATTAGCTAGCCAGTGATGTACTATTCAATATTATATATTATTCAAGACGATGTATTCGAGATTGTATCTATTATTCTAGACGAAGTATTCGAGATTATATCTATTATTCGAGACGATGTAATTTGAATACTAAATTGTTTTATATTTCTTTTGAATAAGTTAAATAAAAGCTATGGCAGACAATACCGACAGAGAGGGAGAACAGACCATGTTCGATATGAAAATCTGGCCAGAAGATAATCATAATGAAGAAGATTATGACGGCTTCAATTTCTAAACAACACGGAGAGGGTGATATGATATTCGATAGCTTACGACCGAATTGATGAAGTCATGAACTACGATTATGACGATGACGAAGAACATGTTGATCCTGAAACAACAAAGACCGGCGAGGTATACATATTTATATAAGCAGGTTTCGGTGATCATCACATGTTTTAAATGACTTGAAGATATATTAACGAATCGATCTTTGTTCTTTCAGCCATCCGGATCGAGCAAATCTTCAGGCAAAAGGACGAAACGAGGCCCGAACAAAAAGTTGAAGGAGGGCGTAAAGTACAATATCGAGGCAGTCAGACCTAATGGCGAACCATTAGCGCCTAAGAAGATTGCGGACAAGTTCATTCGCCAGTGCGGAGTTCTTGTGAAGGACCAACTCCGATCTCCCTTCAAGAATGGAGAGAGCCAGCAAAAGACAAGGGACAAAAGGCCAAGAGTACGCTGGTCCACGTCCGGATGTTACTTTTGTCGACAAGAATCAAAAAGATCTGCTTTGGGATACTCTCATGGAACATTTCACCCTACCAGATCATTTCACAGAAGCAGATGTGCAGAAAGTCAAGGACGCTGCTCTTAGGAAGATGGCGGTTGCATTCAAGAACCACAAGAATCGTGAATGGAACAAGTACGTCAAAGGAGGAAGGAAGACTCCAGTATTCGAGGGAACACTAGAGAACCAACGTGCTCATTGGGATGATTTCGTGAAATTCAAGGATTCGGAATTAGCTAAGGAACGATCAAGAATAAACAAGAAGAATGCCGAAAAAAAGGATAAGTTCCATAAGCTGGGGCCAGGTGGCTATGCGGTGGCAATGCCTAAGTGGGATAAGTCTGAGAAAGAGATGGAGGATGCAGGTGTCACTCCAGTTACTAAGAGCTGGCCCCCCAGGTCGGGACTTGATTCTATGCGCATGGGGGAGTTGGACCCAAGATGGCAATTTTTCGACGAGGGCAAGTCTGAAGGGAGCCGACGATGCGATACTTGTTGCAATAGAAGAGGCACGATCGGGGGTGTTCCAGCCCAACAGAGAGAACGACGACCTTACGCGTGCCCTGGGAAATCCTGAACACCCGGGAAGAACACGAGGCAAGGGCGCTATTCCGTGGTATGAGGGGTTTTCAGACTGGAACACCGACTACAGAACCCGTGCGAGAAAGAAGATTGCGGAGGAGAAGAAGAGGAAGATGGAGGAGGAGCAGATGAAGCGGGACTATGAACGCCTTCAAGGCCTAGAATTAAGTCAAGCGGAATTGGCAGTCAAATTCCAGCGGCAGCAGGAGCAGATCGACTCACTTAGCCAGCAAAGGGGGTCTCAGCAGCTGCAGCAGCTAGCGGATGATCCAGCATTGGATAGCACCGCCCCATCCATGCAGAGAAGCAGCATGGGTTCCGCCCCGGACGACGCAATGCTGGGTAGATATCCCGTGGATGACATCACGGAGAACACTAGCTGCGAGCTACACGTCAAAATGAAGAACATATCCATGAAGGTGGCGGACGGCGTTGCTTTTCCAGTTACCCCCAAAGCAACCTACCATTGCATCCCGATTCCAGAGGGCTATGCTCGTGGTTGACGAGGTGGTGCAGCCATATTCGGGCTAGAGCTTGACATTCACGGAGGTGAGGACGGCGCTTTCTGAGACGCCAACCATCGTATCATCCTATGGAAAAAGGATTGCATCATCTTCAAGGCCACCGACACCGCGTCATCCGACTCCTCGTCAAGTCCGCCACCGAGTCAGCCGCCTCCCGCCTCTGCAAGTCCACCAAGTCCGCAAAGTGTCGAGCCACTCCTCCTCCAAGTCCGCAAAGTGTCGAGCCACTCCTCCTCCTCCAAGTCCGCCACAGCGTCAGACGTCCTCCTCCTCCAAGTCGGCACAACCTCAGGCCTCCTCCTCCAAGTCCGCACAGCTTCAGCGGCCACTACTCCTCGTCCAACTCAGCCCCGTCAGCCGGCGTCTCCGCCGCCTCAGCAATCGCAGAAGAGACACCCCGCAGCTATGGTGCGTAGCGGTACGAGTCGAGGTAGTACAGGAAGTACAGGCGGAGGCAAGCGATATAAATATGGTCCAAGCCTCATGCCTCTTCCGCAGAGGTCTTATGACAGGTCCGAGGAGGAAATCGCAGCCATATCGAAGTCCGAGGTGGAAGCCCATTTTGCACCGAAACTGCCACCGCCGCCAAGGGAGAAAGTGCACGAGGAAACGATTGACCACTTCATTCGTATGGCTCAACCACCAGCTCCCAAGCCTGTTGACACAGACTATGAGCGCCACATCAGGAAGTTAAATCGAGCACGCCTACGTGGAGGCGAGCTCGGGATCGAGCAAACAAGAAGCAGCTGTCAAAAAATGCGGGAAAACCATTCCCCAGCTGGGAGAACAGACGGCGCAATCGATCCCCTCGCTTGTTGTGCCAACAATACGTGACAGTACGCGCGCCCAATATTATTGTGGGCAAACAGTTTACGTTCTTGAGGTGGGCAATGTGGTAATAACGGAGGACCATATAATGCAGGCTGAAGTTCTCAAAATCACTGTTGGACAACTCCTCGAGATCGAGCCCATGCCTGTGCTTAGAGAGGATGAAATAAAACGGAAATATGTCCGTGGCCAACCTTTCGTCCATCCAGACAAGGTCAAGAACCTCCCAACGAGAATGTATGAATTGCATCAATGGTACATGAACATTACCAAGATTTCCGATCGATTGTTCCTCATGGTGAATGTCAAGGAGGAGCATTACTTCCATGAGAAAGCTGTGTCCGTTGAGTATTCTGAACTGTTTCAGTTATACAATCAAGACGCACTCGACAAATCTATCGTCAGTTGCTATTGTCTATAAGTGATTTCTTTCTGTAATTTAAGTCTCAAGCTAGCTGTACTGATCCTTTTGATCAATCATTACCTGTAATTATCCTCACTATATTCTTTTCTATGGTATTATATGCAGGATGAAGATATATGAAATGAGAAAAGGTGGACGCTTTGGCATTGGGTTCATTGACCCAAACACCGTTAATGAATACACATGGAAACTAAATCCACGTTATCAAAAGGACGAAGAGGACAACATGCTAGAGTTCTTGAAGCGCCGCAAATACAATGAAGATATACTACTTCCTTACAACTTCCAAAGTTGAGTCACACTGTCTTGTACTACAAATTCTTTGTTTTTGCCTACTAGCTAGCTACATGTTTTTGCTTTACATATGCCCGCTTAGTTAAGACATGCAAACGTGTGTGCATGCAGATTTCACTGTGTCTTGTGTATCATTAAAGTTGACGCCGGAACAGTTGAAATACTGGACTCACTACTCAAAGAAAAATCTGACTATAACATCTTGTTTGGGATAGTCAACAGGTAATTTCAATCATTATTAACTATATATCTCGGCCTATTTAGTTCGTCATTTTTCATGATATGAACTATTTAATAACCCCTTTATTCATTTTCTTTGTCCATGGGCAGGGCTTGGGCAAGGTTCATCAGCGTGACCCCAGGAGAATGGAAACAAAAGCTTAAATGGTTTCGACTCAAGGTAAGTAATTAAGTAGTACTAGCTAGCTAGCTAGCTGCCATCTCTTTAATTATCATGCTTGATTAATTATTATCTGATCAAATTCCATTCTCGTAAAGGCCCTGAAGCAGGCGCAGGGGACTGATCTGTGTGCATTCTGCGTTTGTGAGAACATTCGCATGATGGCGTCCGAAAGGAGCAGATCTCAAAGACAGGAATGGGTACGCTTGTCAAAACACTATTCACAATTTTTACACCATTATCGATATCTAGTCACACAACTAATACACATGCATATTGATCTCCTTCTAACAGTTCACAGAGGTGCGGGAGAAGCTCCTAGAAACGGAGCGTAGAAGCACTTCAAGAGGAAATAGCGGGATTTTTGCTCGACCAGGTCATAAATCGAAGGAGAATACTATTACCCGCTACCGCCCCATCGTGCTTCAAGGCACCAATTAGGCTAATGCCACTGGCTCCAAAGGCAACATGCATATGTAGGAGAAATTGTATATAGCTATACATGTGTGTATGTGTGAATTAATTAATATGATGGTTTGTGAGACATTGATGATATATATATATATGCATGATTGGTTCTACTAGAAATTCTATATATATATATATATATATATATATATATATATATATATATATATATATATATATATATATATGCATAACGTGTACAATGTGTAGTATCGTAAAATACCAGCAAACGAAAAAGAATTAAATTGATAACACAAATTTAATTGAAAAATAAAAATAAAACAAAAATCCACAAACATTTAGTACCGGTTGGTGTTACCAACCGGTACTAAAGGGCTCCCGGCCCCCGGAGCTGGCTCGTGCCACGTGGTTGGGCTTTAGCACCGGTTCGTGCTGAACCGGTACTAAAGGGGGGGGGGGCTTTAGTGACCACACTTTAGTGCCGGTTGTGGAACCGACACTAAAGGGCCTTACTGTTGGAAATATGCCCTAGAGGCAATAATAAATTAGTTATTATTATTATATTTCCTTGTTCATGATAATCGTTTATTATCCATGCTATAATTGTATTGATAGGAAACTCAAATACATGTGTGGATACATAGACAACAC
The DNA here is from genome assembly GCA_021605145.1 of Aegilops bicornis. Lineage (NCBI taxonomy): Eukaryota > Viridiplantae > Streptophyta > Magnoliopsida > Poales > Poaceae > Aegilops > Aegilops bicornis. The sequence continues at coordinate 944,214 of CM038670.1, read as the reverse complement.
CATGTCCCTAGCAAGCCTCTATTGGCTAGCTCGTTGATCAATAGATGGTTACGGTTTCCTAACCATGGACATTGGATGTCATTGATAATGGGATCACATCATTAGTAGAATGATGTGATGGACAAGACCCAATCCTAAGCCTAGCACAAAGATCGTAGTTCGTATGCTAAAGCTTTTCTAATGTCAAGTATCATTTCCTTAGACCATGAGATTGTGCAACTCCCGGATACCGTAGGAATGCTTTGGGTGTACCAAACGTCACAACGTAACTGGGTGGCTATAAAGGTGCATTACAGGTATCTCCGAAAGTGTCTGTTGGGTTGGCACGAATCGAGATTGGGATTTGTCACTCGTTGTAAACGGAGAGGTATCTCTAGGCCCACTCGGTAGGACATCATCATAATGTGCACAATGTGACCAAGGGGTTGATCACGGGATGATGTGTTACGGAACGAGTAAAGAGACTTGCCGTAACGAGATTGAACAAGGTATCGGTATACCGACGATCGAATCTCGGGCAAGTACAATACCGTTAGACAAAGGGAATTGTATACGGGATCGATTGAGTCCTTGACATCGTGGTTCATCCGATGAGATCATCGTGGAACATGTGGGAGCCAACATGGGTATCCAGATCCGCTGTTGGTTATTGACCGGAGAACGTCTCGGTCATGTTCGCATGTCTCCCGAACCCGTAGGGTCTACACACTTAAGGTTCGATGACGCTTAGGGTTATAAAGGAAGTTTGTATGTGGTTACCGAATGTTGTTCGAGTCCGGATGAGATCCCGGACGTCACGAGGAGTTCCGGAATGGTCCGGAGGTAAAGATTTATATATGGGAAGTCCTATTTTGGTCGCGGAAAAGTTTCGCACTTTATCGGTATTGTACCGGAGTGCCGAAAGGGGTCCGGGGTCCACCGGGGTGTCCACCTGCCCGGGGGCCACATGGGCTGTGGGGGTGCGCCTTGGCCTATATGGGCCAAGGGCACCAGCCCCAAGAGGCCCATGCGCCAAGGAAACTTGGGGAGGGAAGAGTCCTCAAGGGGAAGGCACCTCCGAGGTGCCTTGGGAGGATGGACTCCTCCCCCTCTTGGCCGCACCCCTTCCTTGGAGGAAGGGGCAGGCTGCGCCCCCCTCTCCCTTGCCGCTATATATAGTGGAGGGAGGAGGGCATCCACACCCGAGCCTGGCGCCTCCCTCCTCCCGTGACACCTCCTCCTCTCCCGTAGGTGCTTGGCGAAGCCCCGCAGGATTGCCACGCTCCTCCACCACCACCACGCCGTTGTGCTGCTGCTGGATGGAGTCTTCCTCAACCTCTCCCTCTCTCCTTGCTGGATCAAGGCATGGGAGACGTCACCGGGCTGTACGTGTGTTGAACGCGGAGGTGCTGTCCGTTCGGCACTAGGATCATCGGTGATTTGAATCACGACAAATGCGACTCCATCAACCCCGTTCACTTGAACGCTTCCGCTTAGCGATCTACAAGGGTATGTAGATGCACTCTCCTTCCCTCGTTGCTGGTTTCTCCATAGATAGATCTTGGTGACACGTAGGGAAAATTTTGAATTTCTGCCACGTTCCCCAACAATGGCATCATGAGCTAGGTCTATTGCGTAGATTCTTTGCACGAGTAGAACACAAAGTAGTTGTGGGCGTTGATGATGTTCAATATGCTTACCGTTACTAGTCCAATCTTGTTTCGCGGTATTGTGGGATGAAGCGGCCCGGACCGACCTTACACGCATTTCCACGTGAGACAGGTTCCACCGAATCGACATGCACTTGGTGCATAAGGTGGCTAGCGGGTGCCGCCTCCCACTTTAGTCGGAACGGATTCGATGAAAAGGGTCCTTATGAAGGGTAAATAGCAATTGGCATATCACGTTGTGGTTTTATGAGGTAAGAAACGTTCTTGCTAGAAACCCAAAGCAGCCATCAGAAACATGCAAACAACAATTAGAGGACGTCTAACTTGTTTTTGCAGGGTATGCTATGTGATGTGATATGGCCAAGAAGAATGTGATGAATGATATGTGATGTATGAGATTGATCATGTTCTTGTAATAGGACTCACGACTTGCATGTCGATGAGTATGACAACCGGCAGGAGCCATAGGAGTTGTCTTTATTTATTGTATGACCTGCGTGTCATTAAACAACGCCATGTAATTACTTTACTTTATTGCTAACCGGTAGCCATAGTAGTAGAAGTAATAAGTTGGCGAGACAACTTCATGGAGACACGATGATGGAGATCATGATGATGGAGATCATGGTGTCATGCCGGTGACAATAATGATCATGGAGCCCAGAAGATTGAGATCAAGAGGAGCTATATGATATTGGCCATATCATGTCACTAATATATAATTGCATGTGATGTTTATTATGTTTATGCATCTTGTTTACTTAGAACGACGGTAGTAAATAAGATGATCCCTTACACAAATTTCAAGAAGTGTTCTCCCCTGACTGTGCACCGTTGCTACAGTTCGTCGCTTCTAAGCACCACGTGATGATCGGGTGTGATGGATTCTTACGTTCACATACAACGGGTGTAAGACAGATTTACACAGCAAAAACACTTGGGGTTAACTTGACGAGCCTAGCATGTACAGACATGGCCTCGGGAACACAGAGACCGAAAGGTCGAGCATGAGTCGTATAGTAGATACGATCAACATGAAGATGTTCACCGATGATGACTAGTCCGTCTCACGTGATGATCGGACACGGCTTAGTTGACTCGGATCATGTAATCACTTAGATGACCAGAGGGATGTCTATCTGAGTGGGAGTTCATAAGATGAACTTAATTATCTTGAACATAGTCAAAAGACCTTTTGCAAATTATGTAAAGCTCGCGCTTTAGTTCCACTGTTTAGATATGTTCCTAGAGAAAATATAGTTGAAAGTTGAAAGTAGCGATTATGCGGACAGTAGAAAGCTTATGTCCTTAATGCACCGCCCAGTGTGCTGAACCCCAAACGTCGTTTGTGGATGTTTCGAACATCGGACATACACGTTTTGATAACTACGTGATAGTTCAGTTGAACGGTTTAGAGTAGAGGCACCAAAGACGTTTTCGAAATGTCGCGGAACATATGAGATGTTTCGAGGGCTGAAATTGGGATTTCAGGCTCGTGCCCATGTCAAGAGGTATGAGACCTCCGACGATTTTCTTAGCCTGCAAACTAAGGGAGAAAGCTCAATCGATGAGCTTGTGCTCGTAATGTCCGAGTGCAACAATCACTTGAATCGAGTGGGAGTTAATCTTCCGTGATGAGATAGTAATGTTTCTCCAAAGACATTGCCACCAAGCTACTAGAACTTCGTGATGAACTATAACATATCAGGGATAGATATGATGATCCTTGAGGTATTCACGATGTTTGACATCGCGAAAGTAGGAGTCAAGAAGGAGCATCAATTGTTGGTGAAACCACTAGTTTCAAGAAGGGCAAGGGCAAGAAGGGATACTTCATGAAACGGCAAATCAACTGCTGCTCTAGTGAAGAAACCCAAGGTTGAACCCAAACCCGAGACTAAGCGCTTCTGTAATAAGGGGAACAGCCACCGAGCAGCATTACCCTAGATACTTGGTAGATAAGAAGGCTGGCAAGGTCGATAGAAGTATATTGGATATACATTATGTTAATGTGTACTTTACTAGTACTCCTAGTAGCACCAGGGTATTAAGATACCGGTTCGGTTGCTAAGTGTTAGTAACTCGAAATAAAAGCTACGGCATAAACGGAGACTAGCTAAAGGAGAGCTGACGATATGTGTTGGAAGTGTTTCCAATTTTGATGTGATCAAACATCGCACGCTCCCTCTACCATCAAGATTAGTATTAAACCAGAATAATTATCATTTGGTGTTTGCGTTGAGCATAGACATGATTGGATTATGTCTATCGCAATACGGTTATTCATTTAAGGAGAATAATGGTTACTCTATTTATTTGAATAATACCTTCGATGGTCTTGCACCTAAATAAATGGTTTATTGAATCTCTATCGTAGTGATACACATTTTCATGCCAAAAGTATAAGATAGTAATGATAGTACCACTTACTTGTGGCACTGCCATGTAAGTCATATTGGTGTAAAACGCATGAAGAAGCTCCATGTTGATGGATCTTTGGACTCACTCGTTTTTGAAAAGTCTGAGACATGCAAACCATGTCTGTTGGTGTATACGCATGATGAAACTCCATGCAGATGGATCGTTTGGACTCACTTGATTTTGAATCACTTGAGATATGCAAAACATACCACATGGGCAAGATGACTGAAAAGCCTCGGTTTCAGTAAGATGGAACAAGATAGCAACTTGTTGGAAGTAACACATTTTGATGCGTGCAGTCCAATGAGTGCTGAGGCATGCAGTGAATATCGTTATGTTCTTCATAGATGATTCGAGTAGATGTTGAGTATATTTACTTGATGAAGCACAAGTCTGAATTATTTAATGGTTCAAGTAATTTCAGAGTGAAGTTGAAGATCATCGTGACAAGAGGATGGAATGTCTATGATATAGAGATGAATATCTGAGTTACTGAGTTTTGGCACACAATTAAGACATTGTGCAAATTGTTTCACAATTAATACCGCTGGAACACCATAGTGTGATGGTGTGTCCGAACATCATAATTGCACCCTATAAGATATGGTGCGTACCATGATGTCTCTCATCGAACTACCACTATCGTTTATGGGTTAGGCATTAGAGACAACCGCACTCACTTTAATAGGGTACCACGTGGTTCCGTTGAGATGACACCGTATGAACTATGGTTTAGAGAAACCTAAGCTGTCATTTCTTAAAGGTTTGGGGCCGCGATGCTTATGTGAAAAAGTTTCAGGTTGATAAGCTCGAACCCAAAGCGGATAAAATGCATCTTCATAGGACACCCAAAAACAGTTGGGTATACCTCCTAATTCAGATCCGAAAGCAATAGGGATTGTTTCTTGAATCGGGTCCTTTCTCGAGGAAAAGTTCGTCTCGAAAAGTTGAGTGGGAGGATGGTGGAGACTTGATGAGGTTATTGAACCATCACTTCAACTAGTGTGTAGCAGGGCACAGGAAGTTGTTCCGTGGCACCTACACCAATTGAAGTAGAAGCTTATGACAGTAATCATGAAGTTTCGGATCAAGTCACTACCGAACCTCGTAGGACGACAAGGACGCGTACTGCTTCAGAGTGGTACGGTGATCCTGTTTTGAGGTCATGTTGCTAGACAACAATGAACCTACGAGATATGAAGAAGCAATGGTGGGCCCGGATTCCGACAAATGGTTAAAAGCCATAAAATCCGAGAAAGGATCCATGACTTTGGTGGACTTGCCCGATAATCGGCAAGCCATTGAGATAAATGGGTCTTTAAGAAGAAGACGGACGTGGACGGTTATGTCGCCGTCTATGAAGCTCGACTTGTGGCGAAGAGTTTTTCACAAGTTCAAGGAGTTGACTACGATGAGATTTTCTCATCCGTAGCGATGCTTAAGTCCGTCGGAATCATGTTAGCACAAGCTGCATTTATGAAATCTGGCAGATGGATGTCAAAATGAGTATCCTTACCAGTTTTCGTAAGGAAAGGTTGTATGTGATGCAATCAGAAAGTTTTGTCGATCCTAAGGATGCTAAAAGGTATGCTAGCACCAGCGATCCTTCTAAGGACTGGAGTAAGCATCTCGGAGTTGGAATGTGCGCTTTGATGTGATGATCAAAGATTTTGGGTTTATACAAAGTTTATGAGAAACTTGTATTTCCAAAGAAGTGAGTGGGAGCACTACAGAATTTCTGATGAGTATATGTTGTTGACATATTGATGATCAGAAATGATGTAGAATTTCTGGAAAGCATATATGGTTATTTGAAAAGTGTTTTTCAAGTGAAAACCTGTATTAAGCTACTTGAACATTGAGCATCAAGATCTATAGGGATAGATCAAAACCGCTTAATGGTACTTTCAAATGAGCACATACCTTGACATAATCTTGAAAGTGTTCGAGATGGATCAGTCAAAGAAGGAGTTCTTGCCTGAGTTGTAAGGTATGGAATTAAGAGTTAAAAGCTCGACCACGGCAGAAAAGAGAGAAAGGATTTAAGGTCGCCCCTATGCTTCAGACATAGGCTCTGTAGTATGCTATGCTGTGTACCGCACTGGAAGTGTGCCTTGCCATTAGTCTGGCAAAGGGGTTCAATAGTGATCTAGGAATGGATCATTGGACAGCGTACAAAATTGTCCTTGGAGTTATTCTGGACATGTTTCTCGATTATGGAGGTGATAAAGAGTTCGGCGTAAAGGGTTACGTCGATGCAAGCTTTAACACCTATCCGAGTGACTCTGAGTAGCAAACCGGATACGTATAGTGGAGCAACCATTTGGAATAGATCCAAGTGGAGCATGGAAGCAGCATTTACAATATGACATAGAGAATTGCAAAGTACACACGGATCTGAAAGGTTCAGACCCGTTGACTAAAACCCGTTGACTAAAACCTCTCTCACAAGCAAAACATGATCAAACCTCAGAACTCATTGAGTCTATATCACATGATGATGTGAACTAGTTTGAGACACTAGTAGACTCTTTGGGTGTTGGTCACATGGCGATATGACCTATCAGTGTTAATCACATGACGATGTGAACTAGATTATTGACTCTAGTGCAAGTGGGAGACTGTTGGAAATATGCCCTAGAGGCAATAATAAATTAGTTATTATTATTATATTTCCTTGTTCATGATAATCGTTTATTATCCATGCTATAATTGTATTGATAGGAAACTCAAATACATGTGTGGATACATAGACAACACCATGTCCCTAGCAAGCCTCTATTGGCTAGCTCGTTGATCAATAGATGGTTACGGTTGCCTAACCATGGACATTGGATGTCATTGATAACGGGATCACATCATTAGTAGAATGATGTGATGGACAAGACCCAATCCTAAGCCTAGCACAAAGATCGTAGTTCGTATGCTAAAGCTTTTCTAATGTCAAGTATCATTTCCTTAGACCATGAGATTGTGCAACTCCCGATACTGTAGGAATGCTTTGGGTGTACCAAACGTCACAACGTAACTGGGTGGCTATAAAGGTGCATTACAGGTATCTCCGAAAGTGTCTGTTGGGTTGGCACGAATCGAGACTGGGATTTGTGACTCCGTGTAAACGGAGAGGTATCTCTGGGCCCACTCGGTAGGACATCATCATAATGTGCACAATGTGACCAAGGGGTTGATCACGGGATGATGTGTTACGGAACGAGTAAAGAGACTTGCCGGTAACGAGATTGAACAAGGTATCGGTATATCGACGATCGAATCTCAGGCAAGTACACTACCGTTAGACAAAGGGAATTGTATACGGGATCGATTGAGTCCTTGACATCGTGGTTCATCCGATGATATCATCGTGGAACATGTGGGAGCCAACATGGGTATCCAGATCCCGCTGTTGGTTATTGACTGGAGAACGTCTCGGTCATGTCTCAAGATGTCTCCGAACCCGTAGGGTCTACACACTTAAGGTTCGATGACGCTAGGGTTATAAAGGAAGTTTGTATGTGGTTACCGAAAGTTGTTCGGAGTCCCGGATGAGATCCCGGACGTCACGAGGAGTTCCGGAATGGTCCGGAGGTAAAGATTTATATATGGGAAGTCCTATTTTGGTCGCCGGAAAAGTTTCGCACTTTATCGGTATTGTACCGGGAATGCCGAAAGGGGTCCGGGGGTCCACCGGGGGGGTCCACCTGCCCCGGGGGGCCACATGGGCTGTAGGGGTGCGCCTTGGCCCATATGGGCCAAGGGCACCAGCCCCAAGAGGCCCATGCGCCAAGGAAACTTGGGGAGGGAAGAGTCCTCAAAGGGGAAGGCACCTCCGAGGTGCCTTGGGGAGGATGGACTCCTCTCCCCCTCTTGGCCGCACCCCTTCCTTGGAGGAAGGGGCAAGGCTGCGCCTCCCCCCTCTCCCTTGCCCCTATATATAGTGGAGGGGAGGGAGGGCATCCACACCTGAGCCCCTGGCGCCTCCCTCCCTCCCGTGACACCTCCTCCTCTCCCGTAGGTGCTTGGCGAAGCCCTGCAGGATTGCCACGCTCCTCCACCACCACCACGCCGTTGTGCTGCTGCTGGATGGAGTCTTCCTCAACCTCTCCCTCTCTCCTTGCTGGATCAAGGCATGGGAGACGTCACCGGGCTGTACGTGTGTTGAACGCGGAGGTGCCGTCCGTTCGGCACTAGGATCATCGGTGATTTGAATCACGACAAGTACGACTCCATCAACCCCGTTCACTTGAACGCTTCCGCTTAGCGATCTACAAGGGTATGTAGATGCACTCTCCTTCCCCTCGTTGCTGGTTTCTCCATAGATAGATCTTGGTGACACGTAGGAAAATTTTGAATTTCTGCTTCGTTCCCCAACACTTACGAACCGGTGCTATTGCCCGGTTCTGCACTAGTGCGTGTCTCGCGCCTGTACATCTCTGTTGCTGCATAAAATCATAGTGTGGAGCACTGTTTTTTTTCACTATTTTCATCAGTACAGGCTCCATTAGTGGAAGGATTAGGACTATTAAACACATGATCATCAGCATGAGATTCACCCCCGTGATCAGAAGGATTTAATAGCTCCGGAGAGAGTAACAGAATTTCAGCATGAAGACGAGCACCGGCATTCGGGTGGAGGCTAGCAAACAGAAAGATACGTTCATCAAAAATTACATCTCTGGAAATATAAACACGTCCAGTAGATATGTCAAGGCACTTAAACCCTTTGTGGAGATTGCTATACCCAAGGAAAACACATTGCTTAGAGCGGAATTGAAGTTTGTGATTATTGTAGGGCCTAAGGTTCGGCCAACAGGCGCACCCAAAAATCCTGAGGATGGAGTAGTTGGGTTTCTCATGGAATAGTTTTTCAAAGGGTGTTTCAAACTTGAGAATTTTACTAGGAACTCGGTTTATCAAATAAGTTGCGGCAATGAAGGCCTCATCCCAAAACTTTAAAGCATAGAGGCTTGAGCAAGAAGGGATAGACCCACCTCGACAATATGTCTATGTTTTCTCTCAGCCGACCCGTTCTGTTGGTGAGCATGAGGGCACGAGACATGGTGAGATATACCTATTTTGGTAAAGAAGGAGTTCAACTTTTCATACTCCCCTCCCCAGTCTGTTTGTAGAGCAAGGATCTTGCGATCAAATTGACGTTCTACTAGGTGTTGGAAGTCATGAAATTTCTGAAACACTTCAGACTTGTGTTTGATCAAGTATATCCAAGTGAATTTACTGAAATCGTCAATGAAACTCACATAATACTTCTTTCTTCCTACTGTTTCAACAGCAGGATCCCAAACATCGGAAAACACAAGTTCTAAAGGAAATTTTGATTCACTTATTGACTTGGGATAAGGTAACAGGTGACTTTTGCCTTTTTGGCATGCGTCACATACATAATCTTTATTGAAAGAATTTGCACACGGGAGATTATTCTTGCTAATGTCTTTGCTAACAATAAGAGGAGACGGATGGCCTAAACGCAGGTGCCACCTATCCAAGGATAGCTTGGTGGCACTGAGCATGTGCTTCTTGGCGTCGGATCCCGTGTGCCTAACTGGGTAGAGTCCTCTTCTACCCCTGCCTCGAAGGAGCACCTTCTTCGTTCCCCGTTCCTTGACAAGAAAAGAGTGGGGATGAATTTCAACGAAGGAATTATTGTCAATGGCAAGGAGACTAGCAGAGATTAGACTTTTGTTGGCTTGCGGTACATGAAGGATGTTATTTAGAAAAAGATCACGTTCAGGGGCATGGATAGCTGAATGACCAATATGTTTAATAACCATACCTGATCCATTGGCAGTATGAATCTGTTCGTTTCCAGTGTAGCGATCTCGCACGGTCAGCTTTTCTAAGTCTCATGTGATGTGGTCGATGGCGCCACTATCCAGGTACCAGTTCGTGTCCACCCCGTACTGCGGTGCAGCAAGGTTGGCTGACTTCTCCTCCATGCCTTGGTACGACTCATCGTACCGCTTCCAGCACTTCCAGGCTGGGTGGCCCATCTTGCCACATATCTGGCACTAAACCCTCGGAGCAGAGGCATTGTTGTTGTAGTTGCCCCCGCTGCTGTTGTTGTTGCCATGTCCGCCACCACACCCTCCAGGTTTGGAGTAGCCGCCGCGTCTACGGCGGTCACCACCATTGCCGCCTTGGCGGCGACCGCGGTCACCACCGCCAGCGCCGTTTCGACGACCTCGGGTGGCTGCATTGGCAGAGGATTGGGACCCTCCGCCCCGAAGATTGAGCCTTGTTTCAAAGCTCAGTAGCTGTGAGAACAGTTCTGCCACGGTCACCGGCTCCACCCGGGAACACATGGCAGAAACCACCGGATCGAAATCTTCATCGAGCCCGGCCAGTATGTGGGAGACGATGTCGTCGTCGTCCACCCTCTTCCCCGCGGCGATCAATTCGTCGCAGAGGGACTTGATCTTCCCGACGTAGTCGGTGATGGATGAGTTGCCCTTCTGCAGGTTGGCGAGGGCGATCCGGACGTTGGTGGTCTGGGAACGGGTGTGGGATGCAAGCATCCCTTCCACTGTGTTCCAGAGCTCAACAGCAGTGTGGCATGAAGCAACCTAGATAGCTATCTCACGCGGAAGTGTCGTCAGGAGATAGGAGAAGACTTGTTGGTCTTGAGCATACCAGGTTTGGAAATCAGGGTTTGGCCCTTTCACCATTGTCTTCCTGTCCGACGACGCCACATCGATCTGCATGGGTGGCGGCGGTTGCTCGACGTCGATGTATTTGGCCATCTGTGCTCCTCGAATGGCCGAGAGCACCGTCGCCCGCCATAGAGCCTGGTTGCCCTTCGTGAGCTTCTCGGTGGCGGCGTGTGCGAACGGCGAGGATGGGAAGGAACTTGAAGACGCCATGGAGTTGTTCGAGGATGGCTCTGGTTACCATGTAAAACTATGATGATGGAAGCGTATGCAGCCTTGCAGGGACGTGTGCGCGTTATATAACATCAACAGGTACAAGGATCGGCAGGTAGTTGGTAGTCTTGACCCATACTCCAAGCTATACATGAGATGAGATCATATCTACTCTAACCACCTGCCTAGATTACATAGTACGTACTCTATACGTACACAACCGAAACCGTGACATACATGACACGGTGCACAGCTACAAAACCTATCTGTTAACAGTACAAGCAGTTTAACATGCTATATATTGAACATTGTACCGTGTGTCTTTACATGCTAGTATACATGAAGACAATGAGCTATGGCAGCTGAATCGGATCATCGTAGGTTTACTAATTGTAGTGTCGTCGCAGGACCGGGATGATGTTATGTTTGTTGTATACGTGGGCAAAATTTTGAGATGAATGACACTTCCTTTGCTGCATGTATATGCCTTCATCGCAGAGATATAATCCTGGAGCATTTCTACACGTTGTTGGCTTTAGGGCTTTAGGCGATGAGAAGATACGTGAGACTGAGAGGTGATTCACCTTATCTTCTGTTGCATATTTTTGTATCTGGTTGACTTTAGGAAGATTTCTATACACTGTTGGCTTAAGGAAGTTTTGAAAAATGGGGTTTCCTAGCTGTACAAGAGTCTTCCCCGGACAATGATATGTTCCCCTGTTTGCAAGTGATGATTATTGAGATTGCCCAAAACTCTTGGGGTTGCAATCAAGCCGCATTGTTTCCCAATATTGGTGAGGCACAAATTTGCTTCCACGAGAGACATGGTTTTGGTTCCGCGCGAAGCACGGCTGTGCCTCACAGAAAACAAAAAAAAAACATGTTTTTACTTTTTCTTTCTTTCTTGAGAGGCACGGTTTTGCTTCTGCGAGAGGCACGGTCGTGCCTCTCGAAAACAAAAAAAACTTATTTTCTGTTTTTTTTCTTCCATGAATGGCACAGTTTTGCTTCCGCAGGATGCAAGGTTTTGGTTCTGTGAGAGACACGGCCGTACCTCTCGGAAAATGAAAAAAAATGTGTTTTTCCTTTTTTTTTCATTTCGTGAGAGGCACAGTCGTGACTCTCGGAAAAAAAATGTGTTTTCTCTTCTTGTTTCTCCGAGATGCATGGATTTGGTTCCGCGAGAGACACGGCCATATCTCTCGAAAACGGCTTCCCGAAAGAAAAAAACATGCTCCCGGTTCGGCTTTTTCATCCGGTTTTTTATAAAAAATATTCGTCAAACCTAACAACATGGGATCTAGTTTTGAAGATCTTGACACGAGGAATCAAAGAAAAACTCTCAGGTTGCGACAAATGGCACACATGCAGCGCACCACTTATCACAACCTAGGGAGATGTGAGTGATTTTTAGAATGAGTACTCCTGAATTAGTGATCTCGTTTCTTTTGAATCACATCCAGTCCCACGGAAAACACAGGGAGGCCTATAAATGGGCCGGCGCAAATAGCTCCGTATTTTTAAATTGATTTTTTATTAAAATATATTTCTGTTCTAGAATACATGTACATATATTAATAAATGTTCATACATTTGAAAATTTGTTTGCCACATGTTTGGAAATAGTCCATCTGTTTTAAAAGAGTTTATTTATTTTGAAAAGTGTATGTGTATTTCAATAAATTGCTAATGTGTTCAAGAAGTTAAATGGTTTTTAAAAATATTTATGGTTTTGAAAAAACATCATTTTTCTGAAAAATCATGTATGGCTCAATCTATGTTCATAACAACAAAAAATGTTTGCATGCCAAAATACAAAGAGAGAGAGAGAGAGAGAGAGAGAGAGAGAGAGAGAGAGAGAGAAGACCAATAAAACAGAAAAATGGAAAGAAAACCACAACGTAAGAACACAATGTGAAGAATGTGGACGGGGGGCAATCCCCGCCCATGGACGTCGCGGGGGTTGCAGATTCTAGTGTTTACTACATAAGAACACAACGTAAAGAATGTGGACGGGGGGCAATCCCGGCCTCGATTTTTTTATGGTTGATTATAATCACATGGTACGGGACATGCATTGGTGGTTCAGCGCCTACTAGATGTCGGCTGCTGCTATCTCCCCTCCGGAGGCTTCACCGGACGTTGTTGTCCTACTGTAAGAGTTAGAAAGCCAGATTGGCCCATCAACGATCAAGGTTGGAAAAAGCGGTAGGCGTAAGCGAGGCGGTTGGCCTTCGCCTAGTGCCTAGGCAGTGCCTAAGCGCCCTAGGCGCGGCCTAGACGGTGATATAGTTTTTACTCATAGTGCATTTGTGATTATTATATGGGTGTTGATATTAGTTTAGGGCATATAAATAAGTTAATTACCATCTACTGCCATTAAAATATAACCCGTTTGGCATATCAGTGTAATATGTGTCATGATTTCTTGCTTGGGTAGGCAATTCCTTGCTTGCCCTGCCTAGACCTCCATTTATGCCCTAGGCGAGGCGTTTGGCCATTGCCGGCACGCCTCCTAGGCACTGCCTTTTCCAACAGAGTCAACGACCAACCCGCCATTCTTTGGCTATTTTTTTCAAAATAATGCATTTTTTATTAAATTTCAGAAATATTATATCGTAATTGTATTTTTTAAATAATACTCGGTCTGCCCATTGCTGGCCGATTGGATCCAGTCGTCCCACTGGTGGCCGATTGTTTAATATTTTTTAATTATTTGTTCAACATGTTTTCAAATACTTGTTCAACATTTTTATAAACATGATCAATATTTTTTCAAATACTTGTTCAACGTTTTTATGTACATGAATATTTTTTCAAACACTTGTTCAATATTATTTTTCAAATACTTGTTCAACACTATTCAAATACTTGGTCAATATTTTTCAAATACTTGTTCAACATCTTTTAAATACTTGTTCAACATTTTATTCAAATGCTTGATTAACATTTATATATATATGATCAACATTTTTTTAAATACCTCTTCAACATTTTTCAAATACATATTAAACATTTTTCAAATACTTGTTATACATTTTTTGTAAATGCTTGATTAACATTTTTATATAGATGATTAACATTTTTCAAATACTTGTTCAACGTTTTTCAAATACATATTCAACATTTTTTTGAATATTTCTTCAACATTTTTCAAATTCATATTCAACAGAAAAAATGAGTGCATGCACCTGTCGGCCTAGAGGAAGCAGACAGGGGCCAATTGACCAACAGTGGGCTGACTGGGGGCCAACCAGCCGACAGTGGACCGACTGAGGGCCAATAGGCCAGCAGTGGGTCGACTGGGTATTATTTTAAAAAAAATATAATTACGGTGTAATATTTCTAAAATTTAATTACAAAATTTACTCACTTCATTCCTAAATATTTTTCTTTTTAGAGATTTCAAATAGACTACAACATGTGGATGTATATAGACATATTTTAAAATGTAGATTCACTCATTTTGCTCCCTATGTAGTCAGTTGAAATCTCTAAAAAGACAAATATTAAGAGCAACTCTAGCAGACCCCGCATCCCGCCCCGGCCCGCAAAATAACCGCCAAATTGTGAGTCGGGGCCGGAAAATCCGCACGATCAGACCCGCATCCCGCCCCGGCCCGCAAATTTTTTGCGGGGCGCGGCAAATCTTCTCCCCCAACCTCTATCTTCACGGGCTGGGAGGCCGACCCGAGCTGAACCCCTGTCCGGCGCGAGATTTGGCGGGAGGGACATTTCCGCGCGCCCTTTCCCGCTCCCCGCACCCTTCGCCACCATTGCCCCTCCCCCCTCCGCAAGCTCCGGCTCCTCCTCCCCGGCCGTTCCTCGCCGCCATGGACGACCCCCTGATGTCCCCCGTCAGCGTCGAGATCGCGCATGCTCCTTCCCCTCGGGCGAATCTCGTCGCCGGCCATGTTGCCCCCGGCACCGTCGCCCAAGCACACGCCGCGCCGGCCCACAAGCGACAGGGCAACGTGGTCGTGCAGGGCGGGAATCCGGCTGCCCCCGCCGTGACGGCCCGCGCTCCGGGCGCCAACGCCGCAGTGCGACCCGGCTGGCGACGGAGAAGGCCGGCAAGGCCGCGGGCGTAAAGCGAAGGAAGGTTCCGGCTTCAAGGAAGCCACCTTCTTCAACCTCTCACTCCATCCCCCCGCAAGAAGGTGCTCCGGCGATGCCGTTCAACGGTGCCGCTCCCCTCGCGAGCGAGGTGTTCGACGAAATGGCCGGAAGGATGCCTCTTCGGTCTTGGCGATTCCTTTTCATTTTCGCCATTAGTCTCGATAGCTCGTGACTTGTTATCGTTCACTATAGCGGTGGTTCGAACAATGCAACAACCGAGTTCGTGAACTTGTTGGACACAAACGCGGTTGACATTGATCAAGCCCCTTTTGAACCATTCCACTACAATGAAACGGAGGGCAGCATGGATGATCATGGTTGTGCAGACGAATTGGAGGAGATCGAAGCGGAAGCGTTTGAGCAATCGCAAGCAAAGACTCGGAAAAGCCAAAGATCGAAGAACTACACGATCTTGGAAGATCAAGCTTTGATCCAAGCATGGAGTGCAGTGTCTCTTGATGCATGCACGGGTACTTCTCTAACCGCCAAGAGATATTGGCAAAGGATCCAAGATCAATACTTCCGCATTATGAAAAAGTATCCCAATAGGACTCCACGCACATTTCGGTCGCTTCAAGGGCGTTGGGAGAATATCAAGCCTATGTGCAGCCGTTGGGCAGCTTTCTTGGAGCAAGTACGCAATGCACCTCCAAGTGGCACCGTGGAGTCCGACTATGTGAGTTTGTTTTTCCTTTGTTCAAGTTGTGCATCATCATAATGTATCATGGGAAATGATTGCATCACTTTGCTCACATTTTGTAGGACAAGATTGCTCAACATAGATACAAGGACATGGAAGCTTTGGAAGGCAGATTCTTCAAATTAGAGCATTGTTGGGAGTTGCTCCAAAAGTGCGAGAAGTGGAAGTTGATCGACAAAGAATCCCCATCAAAGAGAGGCTCATTTATAAACATGGATGAAGATGAGGATGATGATGGCCCAAGAAATTTGCACAAGCCCGATGGCGACAAGAAGACTAAAGAGAAGATGAAGAGAGAGCAAGAAGCATCGAGCTTGAGGGAGAAGATTAATGCCATGGTGCAATCAAACGAGTTGATGTTGTTGAAGTCGTTGAGGATCAAGAAAGAGTTGGCCAAGAAGAAGACAAAAGAGAAGCAAGAAAAATGGCAAATGCTCAAGGAAGAGGGGCTCCGCAAAGCTGCAATTGAGGAGAGAAAATCACGCGCCTCTGAAAACAAATCAATGTCATTGTTGCTCGCCGAAGAGAACAAAATCATGTCAATGAACCGCAATGACATGGACGACCTCACCAAAACATGACATGATATGGCAAGGAGAGAGATCTTGAAGAGGAGAATGGTCGCCTTGGCCGGTCCGTGTTCCAGTTCCGGTGATGTTTTCTCTGCTCCATATGGTGGCAATGTGGATGATTTCGATGCGGGAGTTGGAACAAGCGACGGAGGTGGATTCGGTGGCGCCGATGAACTTCAATATGGACTCCATGACGGAGAGTGAAGATCGACCCCCAAGATGATGCCGGACATGGGCGCAAACCTTTGCATGCCCTCTTTTGCATAATGAACTTCTCTTTTATTTGCGCGCAAACTGTTTATGTCGTTTGAATTTGAACTTGTTTGCCAAATCCTATGTCAAATGCAAGATTTGCAGTTTTTATGTTTACGGGCCGTGGCGGTGCTGCCTGAGCAGAACCTGCAGAAGCCGACCCGTAAAAAAGCATATTTTGTGAATATATTTTTTTATGGATCCGTTTGGGGGATCTGTATCTGTGCCAGCCTGCGCCGGCACACAAAAGTGGTTTTGCGCGAACTGCAAACGTGTTTTGCGGACCGGCGGGATGGGGGTCTGCTAGAGTTGCTCTTAGGAAACGGAGGGAGTATTATTTTAAAAAATAGCCATTGTTTGGTCCTGTCCCTCTCCTCTGCTGGTGACGAGTCCAGCTCCAGCAGAGCAGAGCGGACGGCGGCGACGAACGGCAGGCAAGGACCAACGATGGCGCGTCGTCTCCGAGCTGCTCTCTCTGCTCCCCGGCCGGCATGGAACCGGAAGCAAGCGCACTTCCACCACGTCAGGTCAGGTCAGCTCAGTTCAGTCGCTGTCACCTCCAGCCTGACTGCCCGCCAGGTGTTTGTGTTTATTCCCATAAGATTCCTTCCTTCTACGGCGACCCAGCTCGCTCGAGTACCATACCAATACCATGGTGACCAACCAAACCACTCACGAAAGAGACCTCCCTGCTTCTGCTTGCATCCCTACAAACTAACTACATCTACTGCGTAATGGCCATCCATACAGCTCAGCTCTCATCCACCTGCCTGCCCTCTACGTGCTTGCGATTATTCCTCCAACTTGCGTTCCACAACCGCGGCCACTCAGTTGCCGACCGCTTGCTTTGGTCGCATCACTGCCTCCATCTGTCCGTCCGTCCATCCGTCTCGCTGCATCCCAGGAATTTACTAATGGCCATGCATCAATTAGCTGGGTCTTTGGCCAACTCAAGTAGAGGATAATTCTATCAAGCCTAGGTGCCGTTGCCGTTGCCACCGATGGGGTCTATGAGCCGCCGCTTCCTCTGCCGCTACTCTGTTAGTAGTTCCCAAGGAGGACTCCGTGAAATTAATTAGGGCAGCATCGTTGATCTCTCCTCCGCTTTCAGCTGGAGCGTGATAAGCAATGCGAGCTGGTACTATCTATCTTGCGTAGCTCGATGCCGCCCATTCATTTATATTCACAACTTGGTGCGTCCCCGTGTATGTCTCTTCAAATAATTCAGTAGCTTAGCTAACCCAACATGCCAAGGTGTTGGCTACTTGGCTTAAACTCAATAGCAATTTGACAACACGAGAATGTCATTGTTGCAGCTACTCACAACTTTCCCCTTGTCTGTATCGACCAATGTGTAGATGTGACTGCAAAAAACAGGAAGACTACATGTACCATACATACCAAGTCTTGATACGTACCCTTGTCTTAATCTATCTTTTGTTATTTTACCTTATCTTCTATTATTTGTATTATGTTTATGTACGACGCCGACTTGGTTAGAGTGAAACCAAATGAAGGTATAGATTCATGCATTGGCCAGTAAAGTAAATCAAATGAATGCCGGCAGTTCAGTGTGAAATACAATTAGCTAAATGTGGAATTGTGGGGCAAATTGGGTCCATTAGCTCACTCAGTTTCCCCCCGCCTAGCTAGGTACCTACAGCCTACAGCTAACTTAAATTAGTTCCCTAAAAATAAAATAGATGAAGATAATTTTTTCACCAAGTTTGTGCTCTTTATCAGATTGTAATTTTATACAAGTAGCTTCATGAAGGACTATTCAACTTTGGAACCTTCTGTACGCTCGACGATGTAACCAAGAAGCAAGCTGTTTCCATGCGCTTCCTGTTGCCTTCCCGTTGTCACCAACCGTTGCTTGTATTCTTCATCCCTCTGAGGAAACTTCTGCCGCCATCTCCAGCAATGAGAATGAGAGAACGATTAAAGTATGCAGGAGATGGAGACTTGAAAAAATTATCTTACCACGTTCATTCCCATGGCATGTCGTTGTGCCAGCAACGTGAAGGCTACAATGCCACCAGCGTGAGATCCACCGGCTAGTCTTGTTTTTTACGGTTTCACTTCACAGGATGCGCGTTCTGCTGGCAGCAATTAATTATCATACCAAGGGCCCTGTACCGTGAAAGAGCTCTGTTTCTAGCTCATGACAGCCCCTTGTAAAACTGCTAGCTTAGACAACACCTGGCATCAGATACAGATCAGATCCGTTGGGGGCATTACTGGACTTACAGCCATTCGTGTGATCTCTGTGTGTGTGCATATATATAAGGTGTCTCCTGCAGCCTACAGGCCTCCTACAACGACTCAAACCAACATAACCCTTTTGCAGCTAGCAAGGCCTAGCTAGTCGGCATCCATCACCGAAGACCCGCACCTTGTGCACACACGTCAACGTATGCACCTTTTTTTTCGAAAAGGGGGAAAACCCCGGCCTCTGCATCACTACGATGCATACGGCCCTCTTATTAACAAAATAAAATAGTGCCAACATGGTTCCAAAGGTCCTCATAAATCTTAAAAAAGCAGAAAAAGCTCACACAGAGCCAAAAAAGGCTAGAAACATCAGCTAGCCACATCAAGATGCCACAACCGGCTGGGTAAACTAGATAGGAATACTAAATGCCTATCCTATTACATGACCGCCATCCAAACCGGTTGAAGATATCCCGAGCTACCATCTCCCAAATGGACAGACCCAAGAACCAAATGCTCCCTGGCCTCCGTCTGGGTGAGTAGCGACCACGAACGGATCAGTGCCGTAGTCCGGAATAAAACCTGCAAAAAATGTATACATGATATTCTGTTAAAGACTAAATCGTTTCTGCAATTCCAGATAGTCCACAACAAAGCACAAACCCCAACCCTAATATGTCTCGCTAATTTAGGCTCAATCCCATTAAGCCATGTCCCAAATAGCACATTAATAGAATTCGGGGGTTTGATACTGAAAGCAATGTGGACCGTCTGCCAAAGTACCTTGGCCAGCGGGCAATCAAAAAAGAGGTGTTTAATAGTCTCATCCCGATCGCAGAAACTACACCTAGTAGGTCCTGTCCAATTACGCTTCATCAAGTTATCCTTAGTTAAAATTACTTGTTTATGGACAAACCACATAAACACTTTTATTTTCAAAGGAACTTTGACATCCCAAACATGGTTGGACGTAGGACTGGAGTTGAATTAATAACATTAATATACATTGATTTAACCGTGAATGCTCCAGACTTAGTCAACTTCCAGCGTAATTCATCGGGTTGTTGAGAAAGCTGGACGTCCATCAGTCTCCTAACTAGACGGAGCCATTCTTCCCAACGATTGCCCGCTAGCACTCGTCTGAACTGAATATTAAGGGGGGTAGATTGGAATACCGAAGCAAACGTATGCACCTATCCTTATTCTTTATTTTGCAGCTACTTTGTACAAGTACTCTTAGGATTTATTACTTTTGATTGGCGACAGCAAATTAATGCATGCATATATTTAGGAATGTTTGGATTTCCTTTGGTTCCTGGATCGATTCAGGTTGTCTATCCCTGCAACAGAGGATGTATGTGGCCCTCGCCACAGCACAATGGGTGGTGGCCAAGGCACTGGCCCCTGTTGCGGATGGCGTGCTAGGGGCTTGGGTGGCGAGCAGGAACTTTGGTCTCAACATTGAGGCCCTCAGCACGGAACTTCTTCTTGTGAAGGCTACGCTAGAACAAGCTTCCCTCAAGGAGCTTGGCGGCCCAGCCATGGAGATGCTGCTCCAGAAGCTGCGGGACACAGCACACAACGCCGAAGACTTGCTGGACAAGCTGGACTACTTCCGCATCCACGACAAGCTCCACGGCACGTATGATGTTGCTGACAAGCACGGCAAGGGTTCCGTCCGCAACCTTGCCTTCAATGCTCACCACACCGCCAAAGCTTTTGGCAAATTGGTCAACTGTTGTACTTGGCAGCGTGGTAAGCACCAACAAAGGTCATGCGGTGATTCCTCCTCACCGTCATTCCCCAATCAAGAGGTCAGCAGATGCATGCCCAAGTTCAGTAAACTCCTCCCTTGCTTAGCTTCCTCACATCCACATGATCATGATGCTGATTGTGGCACCACGCAAGAAACACCAAAGCTTGATTTTAATAGGGTTGATTTCTCTCAAAGGATGAAGGACATTATAGAGAAATTACAGTTTATGCGTAACGAGGTTAACAAGATTCTTCAGGGTTGTGGCCCTAGAATTGTCCCAAACATTGCCCATAGTCGTCCCATCTCCAAAGGTCAAATTGACGAGCCAAAACTATATGGGAGGGACTGTGTCATCAATAGCATTATACATGATATCACCAAGGGTCAATATTGTGACAAGGGGTTAAGTGTGCTTCCAGTTGTTGGTCCAGGGGGAATGGGAAAGACAACTTTGATACAACACATATATCGCAACCAACAAGTGCAGAATCATTTTTCAGTCAAGATTTGGATATGTGTCTCGCTGAATTTCAATTTGGATAAGGTGCTAGAACATATTAAAAGATATACCCCACGAGTTGAAAGAGAAAAGGAGTGTACTACAACAGAAGACCTGATTGAACACAGATTAAAATCAAAAAGGTTCTTATTTGTATTGGATGATATATGGCAGATTAGTAGTGGGGACTGGAAAAAATTATTGTTAACACTCAATCAATCACAAGAAAAGGGCTGCATGATTTTAGTCACAACTCGGTTTCAAGCAATAGCACAAGAGGTTATAACAACTGGGCATCCAATAGAACTGAACGGTCTAGAATCTAAAGAGTTTAGTAAGTTATTCCTTGCATTCATCTTTGACGATGAGCAATGTGCAAGCGATAACTATTTTTTGCTTGAGACTGGAGATAAGATAATGGAAAAACTAAAAGGCTCCCCTCTTGCAGCAAAAACTGTTGGTAGACTACTGAGTAAAGACCTTAGTTTGTCTCATTGGAGAAGCATTCTAAAAAGTAAAGAATGGGAGAAGCAGACTGATAACAATGAAATTATGCCTGCCTTGAAGCTTAGCTATGACTTCCTCCCTTTCCATCTACAACAATGTTTTTCCTATTCTGGACTATTTCCTGAAGATTGCTATGCCAAAAGTCACGACCTCGACAGTCTATGGATTGGACTAGATATTTTGATCCCTACCGGTCAAAACCCAACATTTGAAGATATTGGTTTGAGAAATTTAAATGATTTAGTCATCCATGGATTTTTTAAAGAAGAGGAAACGGATGTTGGTCTCTGTTATGTTATGCATGACCTACTGCATGATTTGGCATTGAAGGTTGCATCTCATGATTGTCTTGGTTTACATCTCCCTGATGTTGGATCAATAGAAATTCAACCATCCACCCGTCACTTGTGTATAAGCACAAAGAACTTGGATAAATATGATCCAGTGTTTGGTAAAAATTTAAAGAGTGAACTAGAAGAACTGAAGACAAAACTGAAGGTTGAACATTTGCACACATTGATTTTAATTGGAGAATTGGATGAAAGTTCTGCAAAGATATTTGGAGAATTTTTATGGGAAGCAAATGCTCTTCGTGTTCTTTACTTGCCTGCCATGATGCATCCAGTGGAGTCCATATTAAATAAATTTTCGGGACTTGTTCACCTACGATGCATATATCTAGGGACAAGGGAAACACAGTTGCATTTACCACACATATCAAATTTTTATCATTTGAAGATTCTAAATCTTGAGTCGTGGAATGGCAATCGTGATTTTCCCGAAGACATGAACAACCTTGTCAACTTGTGCCATTTTTTCACCCCAATTGATGATGAAGTTCATTATGATATTTGTAATGTGGGAGACTTAAAACTCCTAGAGGAATTAAAGGTATTTCGAGTCAATAATAAAAGTGAAGGATTTGAACCAAAACAACTAGAGCATTTGACCAAGCTAAGGGAGCTTGGCATCTATAACCCTGAGAAAATAAATACAAAGGAAGAAGCAACTCAAGCAAAATTAATAGAGAAAAAATACTTGAAGAGGTTAACATTGGGTTGGGATATTGAGCGATCCAGTGTTAAACCTAGTGCGGAAGCTGTGGTTCTTGAGAGCCTTCAACCACATGGAGATCTTCAAGTGTTGTGCATTAGAGGTCACGGAGGCCCTTCTTGTCCAACATGGTTGGGTGATGAGTTTGCCGTTGAAGCTCTACAATCTCTTTATCTTTATGGTGTTTCTTGGGAAACTTTTCCTTCTTTAGGAAAGGCGTGGGATCTTCATGAACTAAGGTTGGAACATATTGCCAGATTAAAGGAATTTATTGTAGAGAAAAGTTTTTGCAGGCTAACAAAACTTATACTAAGCAGCCTAGAAAGTTTTGAAAAATGGATTTTTGCATCTAAACAAGAGTCTTCACCTGGTGGAGACTTGTTGCTACCGAATGCTCGTATATTCCCTCTTTTGCAAGTGCTGATTATTATAGATTGCCCAAAACTCTTGGGGTTGCCTTTCTCAAATGACATTGTTTCCCTGGATTGGTTTCCCAAACTTCAAGAGCTTGAGATAACGGACTGTCCAGAATTCTCGTCAATGCTTCCTGTCTCCTGGATTGAAAATCTGCGTCGTGTCACGATAAAATGTGTAAAGCTGCTAGAGATGTTAGAGTACGGAAATTCATTCTATGGAATATTGTTGAACATTCATGGAAAGGCTGGTCTGCATAGCTTAGACCAAGTGCTAGTTTTCAATAAAGAAACAAGTCTTGAGAAGCTCACACTCGAGAGGTGTCCACCTCTGGAATTGAAGCACCTTCTAATGTTAACCTCGCTGAAGAAGTTGGTTGTAAAAAAATCAGTTAGTCTGGTTGGACCACTAGGGGTTCAGAGTGATGTGGAAGGGGGGGTCCGTGCTCAGCATATCAGAATGGGTAAATCATCTGGTAATAGCGGGAAGGAATTGACAGAGCTTCTCCCCCACCTCCCAAGTCCCTCCAAATTGGAAATAAGGGAGTGTAAAAACATGACACAACTCATAGTGTTCCCCCTTTTGCAAGTGTTGATTATTAGACATTGCCCAGAACTCTTGGGGCTGCCTTTCTCAAACCACATTGTTTTCCCAGATTGGTTTCCCAAAGTACAGGAGCTTGAGATATCGGACTGTCCAGAATTCTCATCAACGATTCCTGTATCATGGATTGAAAGTTTGTGTTTTGTCACGATGAAATGTGTAAAGCTACTAGAGGAGTTTGCATACTCAAAATCATACGATGGAGGTGAATTGAAAATTATTGGAAAGGGTGATCTACGTAGCTTTGACCAAGTGTTAGTTTTAGATAAAGAAACGAGTCTTGAGAAGCTGACACTTGAGAGGTGCCCACCTCTGGAGTTGAAGCACCTTCTGATGCTAACCTCGCTGAAGACATTGATTGTGAACCATTCAGATGATCTGGTTGGACAACTAGGAGGTCAGGGTGATGCAGAATGGAAGCTCCCATTTTGGTTTCCCAAACTACAAAAGCTTGAGATAAGGAGCTGTCCAGAATTCTCGCCGGTGATTCCTGTCTCCTGGATTGAAAGTCTGCGTTGTGTAATGATTGAAGATGTAAAGCTGCTAAAGAGGTTTGCTTACTCAAAATCATCCAATGGAGGTGAATTGGAAATTATTGGAGAGGGTGATCTACATAGCTTAGACCAAGTGTTATTTTTCGATAAAGAAACATGTATTGACAACCTGACACTCGAGAGGTGCCCACCTCTAGAGTTGAAGCACCTTCTGATGCTAACCTCTCTGAAGGCATTGTCTGTACAAGATTCAGAATCTTTGGTTGGACCACTAGGAGGTCAGGGTAATGTTGAATGGCAACTCCCTATTGAGCATATCTGGATGTCGGAATTAAATGGTAATATTGGGGAGGAATTGACAGAGCTCCTCCTCCACCTCCCAAAGCTCTCCGCATTGAACATATACTGTTGTAAAAACCTAAAAAAACTGGTAGTGGGGGTGGATGTGCAAAAAACATCAGAAGCATCAGAGATTGGGGGAGGTGAAACAATAGTAGCAGCAGAGGAAGAGGATGATGGGTTGCTGCTCTTCCCAGCTCATCTTTGTGAGACACTACAGCGATTGGAGATCCTTGACTGCCCAGAGCTGGTACTGGTGGACCAACCAAATATTGTTCCTGGAGGAGGATGGTTCCAAGCCTTGCGATCCCTCCGGATATTAAATATAGGTGCTTGCCTAAAGTTCCTATCTGCCTTCTCGTTTCCCGGTCACCTTTTCCCTTCCTCCCTGCGACTCCTGGAGCTTTCGGATGTTGAAGGCATGGGGACTTTGGAGCCCCTCTCAAACCTCTCCTCTCTTATCAGATTGCACTTACATAATTGCAGAGGGGATCTGAAATGTGAGGGCTTGCAGTCTATTATTACCAGCGGGGGGCAGCTCAACAATTTACATGTCACTGCCAGCCCTAAATTCTTTGCTGATTGGGATCCCAATCCAAGACAGGCTTCGGAAGATGTTGGAGGAGAAGAACACCAGAAACAGCTTGTTTCATCCACACTGCAGGAGCTCTACACAGATGATGTAGCGGGACTCCTTGCTGCACCCATCTGCAGCTTCCTCTCTACCTCCCTCACCAATCTTAAACTTCATGGGGATGGATTGGAAGGGAGGTCCCAACGAGTGAAGCGCTTCAGCAAGGAGCAAGAGGACGCCCTTCAGCTCCTCTCCTCCCTCCAGGAACTTGAGTTCAGTCATTTCTACGACCTTCAGCAACTCCCTGCAGGGCTGCACAACCTTACCAGCCTCAAGACATTATTAATCCGCTACTGTCCAGACATCTCATCATTGCCTATCGATGGCCTCCCCGAATCACTGCGAGAGCTAAATGTCGAACACTGCCGCAGACTGGAGCTGGAACAGCAGTGCAGTGGGTTAGATGGAACAACCCCAGAAATCAATATATGCTGATCCAAGGTAACACAAACATACTTTCTAGTAATTTTCCACTTTGCTCTTTTCCTGCAATCCTGCTTACTGTGCTTGTTCTGCAGGACTCTGCCTTGGAGTTCCCATGTACATTCTTCCAGGCTTGTAGAGCTCTTCCCTTTCCATACATACACACTTGCCACATGCATGACATGAGGGTCTTGTGGCTGCAGTCTTCCTTCCTGTACAAAAATCTGGTAAGTGCATCTAAAATGGAACTTCACTCCTGCTGTACCATAGCAATTATATCAATTTCTCCTTATACTTCCTGCTATATTAGATTTCCATTTTCTTCTCAATGGTAGTGAAGGTATGTAAGATATGTTTCTCAACACCCCTGATCTTTCCACAAGTCGAGAAAACCAACCCATGGTCTTGCAAATTCCTTCTGCAAGTCTCCCTTTTTTTCCCTAGATGTAATTACCAATGAAACCTGTGATCACCATTTCGTTTGGTTCTCTGTGCAGGTGCTTGTTTGATCTTATAGGCTTCTTCATATTGTGCATTTAAACTTGGAATTTATTGTAATTCATCAAGACGTGGTAGTATACTTTGCTATTTTGGGGTGACGATCAAAAGGATCACTATGGCATAATGATGGAATAAATGAGGCTTTGGGTTTGAGCCACTGACATTGAGGTTATCAGTTTTCTCTTACACTGCTACATTGCTGTCAGTACCAAGTGTTCTTACATTCATAATTTATGTTGCCTTGCTGTTCAGATTTTTTTGGTAGGCTTGTAGCTACTCGTGTTTACATTTTGTCCAAAGCCCATGAAGATTTGATGGTGTATATGATCTTCACAAGAATAGTCTGCAACACGTTACAGCACAGGTAATGCATATTCATGCTGGAACTCTGAATTTGTGCAACATGTTACCGCACAGGTGATGCATTGCAGGGTATGTAGTGCAATTTTGAAACTTATTCATAATTGATACTAGTTTATTATGTTGCTCCATCTCAGTATAAAATTTATAAGCAGATCACGTTTATTAAGTTCTCATTTTCTTCCTCACTAAGTCGCTATACTAAACACCTGTCAAAAATGTATTTATTCGTCTCAGAAGAATGCTTTCTTCCACAGCCAATGACATTATCTTTTAGGACCTATTAATAATCAACACTAGTTCATCATGGTATCTTGGTATATAACAATTAAATGGATTTCTGGTGTCAAGTTTGTTAGGTTCTCTTGTCTCCCCCTGAACCAGTGTCATTTTTGAAGCACTACTTTGTTCTATTTCAACTTTTGTCATTACTTTTTTTATGTTCCCGTGACCATCCAATACAAAATTCCGGGGATTTATTTGCTGCCCCCAATTGTTTACATGTGAATCTTTCCTAACAAGTGATGGTGCTTCGTTTTGTAGATCAATCTCCTTGGAAGCAACATATTGAGTTTGGGGAATGGTGCTGTTCGGTGGATGCAGTTTCAGCTGTTCTTTGGGACATCCTAACCATGCCAAGTACATCTGTTCTCTTCCCTCATTTTATTCTTCCTTGGATGCAGTGTACCAAATACTACATCTTAACCATGTCAAGTACTTACAAATCTCGTTTGTCGCTGCTTTGCCAGCAGATGTAACATGGAATGGAGCGTACCAGCTTGTTGGAGAAATCGTCAGCTTGTTCTTCTTAGCAAAGGAATGCTGCTCATCAGGAGAATAACTCAGCTCTTTTATCCTACTCTAAACAATCCAGACAAGGCATGGTTCTATTTTTAGTCTGCAAAATTAAGCTTCTTTTCGTGGTTCTGGTTTTATCTGTGTATTATCTGAACTTTTACTTGTTAGGTTTCATTCTCTTCACCATACTCAGTTGTCAGTTCTGGACAAGCTACTCTCTTTTCCTGCCATTCTGTGACTACATTATACAACACATGGACAAGTCACCAGGCATTCTGTGTCAAAATTCACTCGGAGGCGAAGAGAAAGTAGTAGATGTGGTTTGCCCGATATGCCTCCAAGCCGTATGCCCCTAATAAAATGTGGCATGTGCCATGGCGCTGTATGGTGCTGACATGGGCATATGGTACTTCTTCGTTCACTGTTGAGACTTGAGAGGAATGTCATGAGGAAACTCAGGATCCACACACGGGTCATACGGTTCTCATATAAGAATTATGGTAAGTTCACAAGACCTTGTTAACAGTAAAATAGAGAATGCGCTGGAGAGGGAGAGCTTATTTCGGTTTCAACCAAATAACTAACATTTGTGTTTCTGCAGTATGGAACTATGTAATGAAGTGGGAGAAGGAAGGAGTTAAATAGCTTGATTGTAAAATGCCATATGTGAAGCTGACAGGAAAGGGGCCAAAGTTGCTAGTCTTGCAATCCTGAATCAGGTGTGTTTCTTGAGCTATTCAAACTTCATACTACTCTTTATCACGAGTTGGCATGATCATGATGTAGCTTCTGTTGGTCAAACTGCATGTGTTTAACTGCAGGACGGGCATGAGTACGTAACTGCAGAAGGTCTAGATGCCGCTGAACAGTTGATGGCACCAGAAGGAACACACCAGAAATGTTCATCCATGCGAGGTAAGAAGGCTGTGAACTGCAAGACGTACACTAGCTCGCGGGAGGTTAACTGACTTCAAAACGTTTCAGAAACGGCTGCGGAGGTGGGCGATGGATTGGCTTGCAGCAAGTCCATGGAGTAATGGTTATGCAGATATATAGAAATTTGATATGCTCGCGGGATCCATACCAACGAAGAAGCGTGGCCTGCAACTAGGTACGTATATCTGAAGCCCGTCGCCTCGTGACAGTCGCTCAGACTGACATAAATTGCAGCAATGCTTAGTATTGTCCTTCATTCAGTGTGAGTAGTGTATTGCAATGTATTATTGAACCTGACCCTGAACACGTATCCTTTACTGGTGCTTTGTCAGCCCCGTGCCTGCTGTGTGCAAGATATCTGGCATGACTGAAATCAGCCATTCTTCCTTCATCAGAGTCACAATCCTGGGGGATTTGTAAGCAGTTTGTTGGCTTTATTTGGCGATGAGAAGACGTGGGAAGTTATCATTGAGGGAAGCCTTTTATTACCGAAAACTGGCACTGCAAAGGTAAGAAGGAGATTATGCGTGTCTGCTCTGAGTAGTAGAGGGACATTATGATTTATGTGTACTATAATCAGCTATAACTGAATGAGTTGTTGAATTTTGCAGGTGTGAGTAGCTCACTGGAGAAGGTTTAGATGCCGCTGAACGTTTCAGGGCACCGAAAGGAATACTCTACTCATGGTTCCTGCCAAGAACCCACCCCGGATCCACTTTAGTTGTGCTCCAGGGCTCTCAGGCCCACCCCGGAGCCCTGAACCACTGGTTGTAATGGGTATAAAACACACCCCGGATCTACCTGAGAGCCCTGGAGCACATGCATCCTGCTGCTGCTTTGGCAACTTCTTGTCATGTGAGGTGAGGTAACAAGGCCCGGTGAAGTAAAACTCTGCAACTAAAGGGGCAGGGATGATTGCATCGCAGTGGCAGATGATTGGTTGTAGTATATTGTCTCTGCAGAATTTTGATGTGCTTTTCGATCATACTACGTGTCTGGTGGAAGATGTGGCTCCCATCGTTGTTGCCGGTGTGCTTCTCTGCTGCTCATTCATTCATGTTGGTGTGTTTCTTGTTAGTTGTTACGGTAGACAGTGTGTGTGCACCATGCGTGTGTAAGTATTAATGGATCCGGGGCCTGTTTTCTTCGAATTCCCCTAGCGTTGTTGCTAGACCGCAAAAACAGAGCTTAATTAGTTTCAGCAATGCAAACGATGGCTGCAGAATTTTTTCTCTCTGTATCCAGAGGAATTTGTAGATCAGAGACGCAGGTTCCGTTGTGCGCCATCGGCCACCATGGCGGTGTGGTGTGGTGTATGCCATTGCCAAGGGACTCACAGGCAGAAGAAGCTCTGTCAGTCTGCACAAGGGCTTGTGTCCTCGGTCTGAATTTGGCGGCTCGGTTCTCTCAAGACCCATTTTATCAATGGTCCTTCCTTGAGAGTGATTCAGCGACTGTGCGTGATCAACAACATTCCCTTGACTACTCCCAACTTCTCGGGCTGCTCTCGTGGGATGATCAACAAGCTTTGCATTTGCCTAGTTTATTCAGGTGATGAACAAAAGGCGGAGAGAAATAGATACCCGGAGAAATGAACATGGCTTGACTTTTTTTAGGGGGGGGAATGAACGTACCAGGTTGATTGATTTCCCCTCAATTTTATTTAAGTATTCAATATTTCTTTCTTTGCGGTGGCGTTATAAATTCAGACCCACATCTCAAACGACGTCACAACTCACAACCCACATCCACGCAGAAAAAACAAATGAGACATCCAACTTGCGCATTGTGGGCCAGCCCAATTAGTGATCCTGCATTTCTTAGGACTATATTTAATAAAAAGTACTTCAATTATATTTATAAAAATTAAGAAACATATACAAATTTAGGGAACATAAAAAACAGTTTAAAAGATCTTCCGGTTAAAATATGTTCATGATTTTTTTAAAATCACAAATTTTTAAGATGCTCTAGAATTTTAAAAATCACCTCTAAAATGTACATAATGTTTATGAAATTCAAAATATTCGGAAAATAATTTTTGTGAATTATGAAAAAAATCATGAATTAAAACCGTTTGCAAGCATCGTCTGAGCTCTACCAAGCCTCAATTTCTTGCAAGTCTCTAACTATAGAATACTTGAAACAAGTAAAATTGACTCCTTGGGCCTGCATGGTGCGACGGTGCGCAGACCAAACCTATGCATTAACAATAAAAAAAATTCACCTCTTTTCATATAAATAATTGTGTTCATCAACGTACTGGTCTATATCAGTGGACATATTGGGTCAGATATCGGTTGATATTTCGGTCCATATCCAATGATATGTGTGAAAATAATATTTACAGGATGATATGTCATGTTTATATCGGTAGAGCCCCAAAACTGATATATCAGCCTATATATTGGTCATATCGACCTAGATTTAAAAGCTTGATTATATCCCGTAGCAACGCATGGGTGTTCTACTAGTAATAGAAATAACAGAGACAATCAATAGTACCTGTAACTAACATATGAATTAAAATGATGATGCACAACACATAAGAATCATATTTACTATACACATTATAAATATGAGCAAGTGCCTCGAGCTAGCAGTGGCAGGTGAGCCTTAGCTTTCACTTTTCATATATGTATAATTGTCGTTTGGTGCAATTAAGGTGATCTGTCAACAAGCAACTAGGCTCAAATAGTGTTTTTCCAAAATATATATTAGTGTCTTCTGACAAAAGATATTAATGAAGCACAATCTGCATAAAGATAAAATCCATTTAATTGGAAATATAATTTAATACCAAATAATGTCCAACACCATGAAAAAGGCATAATTTCCCTCCTAAGCGTTTAGCTACAACTCCAAGAACTAACCCCGACCATATCAATGACAAGCACATCTGAATATGCACCAACATTTGACATAGACAACAAGAGGGAGAGTGCATCTCGCATAAACCTGGGAAATACGGAAAACTAATACAACATGAAGTAACTAACTGCTATAGCTACACACTTCAGTTGTTTCTAGGCAACAAGATTAAGAAATGGAGTATGATGATGACAATGAATAAAAATAGATTGGCTATAGCAAGTAATGAACCAGAAATAATTACCCTATTCGAGCTGGGTACTTCTTGAAATATGTCTCACAAATGATAATTTCCACAACCAAAACTTATGTATTCTAGAGTTTCATATTTGCTTGTTCATGATCTTACACTAGAAACCATTATCAACATGTTTGCTAGAGCAAGCGGTTTCAGGATATCTATCAGGATATTTTAAGATATTAAAGTATACAAAAACAAGAACACACTAATATACATACAATATATTTGTAAAAATTAATACAGATTCTATAATGAATTAAAGCGGCATAGATTAACCATGTCTAGGCTTAGGATAGTGTCTTGATTTTTTTGTTCTCGCATTTGGAAGGTCCTCTTTAAAAGATCTTACTAAGAGCCAATGTCCCAAAGTTAAAAATAGAAAAAATTGTTTTCTGTACAAACTTTAATGTAGTTTAAAGTTAGCATGATGCATTTGTATTTCGTTATGATGGAAGGTAGAATAATATAACAAAGAACATCATAATTATTATTTATAAATGTTTTACATGCTTAATCATTGATAATTAATTTATAGAAAAATTTAAATATTTAAACTTGTGGTTCTATAAAAATAAGTTATAAAAGTATAAAAGTTTAGTATAACCATTATTTACTTTAAATCGTCTGGGACCCTCCAATCGTCTCCTCTGCTCGTTCCCCTCTCACGCTGCACTTGCCACCGCCGCCGTCACCATCGTCGTCATCTGTCGTCGCCAGCATGTTCTTTATGTTTGAAGTATAAACATGATTAGCTAGAGATAGACTTGTTTAAACACACAATATCTTGCCTTATACTCCAAGCCTCTTCTACGTTGTATTCTATATATACCTCTACGAGGGTCAGATCAATACAGCACATAATTTTAGGGTTTCATATTTTCCACATGGTATTAGAGCGGTTTGTCTCACGACGTCGATCCTAGAAACCTTCCACCACACTTCCGCAGCGCGCCGCCCCCGGGGAGATTAATCTCCTCTCCCCGGGGGCGCGGCACCCGGTCGAGCAAAGATCAGATTGATTCCATAGATTAGAACAATTCCAATTCGAAATTCTCTTAGATTGATTTTTCTTTCTTTAGCCACAAATAAATTCCTCTCCCCGCCCCTCAAATCCGGTGAGATCAATCCGGCACGACGCTCGTGCAACAGCGGAGCACACGCGACAGGTCGCGCGGTACAGAAGTGCAGCCACCGGTTTCTGTCCAGACGGCCCGACGACGCATCTGCGCCAGCGCATCTTCATCGACCTCTGGCTCCGGCCGGCACGCCGGGGATATGTACAGGCGACAGGGAACCCAGGCATACGGTCTGTTTTTGATCTACTTCGACACACCCATCGCGTCGACAAGTCGGACAGGGAGCAGATTGGTTCCCTTGGAGCCGACACTTGCACTTCATCGGCAAGCACCTCCATCGACCCATGCAGCCATGCATGCACTTGTATGGCATGCACAAAAACTGCACGTACGTGCTATATCAGGACGCGGGCTTGGTTTGGATTCGGCTAGCTTGAAGCCTTCAACGATGCAACTCCGAGGGCCCGGTTGCACGTGTCTACATCATCCCGACGCACGGCGACTCCGTGGGCGCTCGATCACAGGAGGGCATGCAGCCGGGCCTCATCTGCATCAGCTGTCTTCATCAACTTCGGATACACGCGCAGATCCTAATGTATTCCAGCCGGTGCACATGATAGCCATCGCCGAAGCCGCGGCCTCGCCAAGGGACTCCACGCTGCAGCGCCAACCAGCTAGTTGTCCGCGTAAGGCCACGAGCCGCTGCATCGAGCGATCTGCACCAACCCTGCGCCGCATCATCAAGCTGTACAAGTACGTCGGGCTACAAGCCAATATACTTCGTCGAGCACGTCTACAAGAAGCGATCTCAACATGCACCATCCACACGCCAGGCGGGTGTGGAACGAGATGCAATCTTGATCAACTTCTCCGGCGCGACACAGCGTTGACACTTGGTCGCCGCGAGGGACGCCTTCAAGCGACACATTATCGTCGACACGCTGCTGTGACGCCATCGCCGACACTTCATCGCCAAGGTCTTCATCAATGTCGTCTTCACCAACATCTTCACCAACACACTGCCGCCACCTTGTCCACAAGATGGACAGCTAGCGTCCTCTGACAGAATTTTCTGCAAGACGCGACCACGACGACGGCAACGACCGCGTCACGACGATGGCATCGACCGCGTCATCCACGACGGCACGACTGCATCGACACGGCGTCACTACAGTGACGACCCTACACGGTCACACGGTTCTGGCAAAACCGATGTGTGCTCGATGGGCTTCCTTCGGTCTTGGCAAAACCGGTGGACTCATCGCCGACGGCACCCTCTGACATCCGCAAGGTGCATCGTCCACGTCTGCAGCTCCGTCATAGCGCATTTTTTTGCGCCTCCGGCTTTGTGCGGCTTCATCATCCACGACGACCACACCATCGATCACGACTACCTCGACCAGGGCTACATCACCATGATCGGCTACCTCGACATTAATGGCTACGTCTGCAGCAACTCATCGGCAACAACTCCAGTCAACAGCGTCCGTCTCGTCACTTGCGTCCACGACACTTCCGCTGTGACTGCGGAAGGGAATAGAGGAGAAGGCAGGAAGGCACCAGAAGGGGATGCAGTCACCACCATAACTGCCGACCCATCAGAGACGCAGTTGATGATGGCGCAACGGAGAAGACGAGAAAAGAGCAAGACTTCAAATTCAGTCATAATCGTTCGCTTCACTCCCGCTATGACTGAGGGGGGATGTTAGAAGTATAAACGTGATTAGCTAGAGATAAGGAGATAGAGATAGACTTAGTTTAAACACACAATATCTTGCCTATACTCCAAGCCTCTTCTACGTTGTACTCTATATATACGAGGGTCAGATCAATACAACACATAATTCTAGGGTTTCGTATTTTCCACACTTCAAGCTGTTTCTAGCTGGCCTGGATGGCCGTGATCGTGGCTTCAGCGCCATTGGCGGCCACGATGGCGTCGACGCCGGCCCTTTCTTCACCATGTTTCCGGACGGACTTGATGGAAGTCACCTTGGCGTTGGAGCTGTAGGTGGGCTCCGACCGCCCACAAATCTAATGTTTAGGTATAACTGGCTAGACAATTATTATTTTGCGGGTAACTGTGTACACAAGTTATCCATCTAATTTAGATGTTTTAACCTTTCACTTGCTAAATTTCAAATATTATGCGAAAGAAACCATCATTATCATTTGGATAGATGTGGGCATAAGTATATCTGAGGTTAGGTAGATATGATTGAAGTGAGATGATCAAAGTTAATTTATGTATTTTGAAAATTATTTGTTTTATATAAGAGAGAAACGTAATTAGTACTCCTAGATAAAGAAGTTTTGTAGATAAGGCACATGAAATATTGAAGCCAATCGAACTGATGCTAGCTATTAATCCGTTTCATGAAAAAAGAAACTGACGTTAGATGATTTATTTTCGGAAATTAGCGGACACACACCTGGTGCTTTGCAGACGACCTCTTATACAGCCGTGCAACCTTGGGACTTGATCTCGGATTTGGGCCGCGGATAGTGTTTCTTGTGAATGAAGGTGCTTCACTATCGCCACCAAGAGCTCATCTCCATCTTTGTGCTCCGACGCTGCATGCATACCAAGCACGGAGACCCAACTTTTGTGTGGCTTCATCGCAGTCGAACACTGCCCTTGCGAGTGCGGTCTTGCCCGAGCCGCCAAAGCCGACGATGGATATCACCATCAGCTTCTCACTATGGAGCAAACCCAAGATGTGATGCTTGGGTTTTTCGATGCCAACCATATGAGTAGCCTCATATGTTGGCACAGCTTGAGTAGCGACCGATTGGGCATTGACGACGTTGGCTTGCTGTCTAGCATTGGCATCGTCTATCTGCTTATGTGCCTCCGTCAACCTCCTCCTCAGGTCGGTAACCTGAGTATGAAAGTCCACCATATTGAGGATTGGCACTGCTCCTCCCCCGCATGCAGCGCAAGGAAGGAACTGGTCTAGGCAATCCTCGACTTCAAATGCCAAATCACGCATCGTATTCATGGATATTTGCTGTAAGTGGGTAATAGGATGTCCCTTCTGCTGAGCATCAATTGTACTAGCAATCAGCTCAAGCTCAGTTTTCAGAGATTCGACATCACCGGCAAGGGCACCCAACTCGCTGGATCTCTTAGCAATCACTGCGACGACCTTCACCGCAATGTTGTTCACCAGAGAGCCCACCACCGCACCCGCCGCTGCCACCTCCATCTCTCCGTCGCCTCGCCCAACCACCCCTTGTAAATGTTTTAGGCAGCTACAACTTGTATGTGATGGTCTAATGGAGGCCTAGAGGGCTGGCTGTATGGGGATACACATAGACTCGAGATGCCACCTTTGTCT
The DNA here is from genome assembly GCA_021605145.1 of Aegilops bicornis. Lineage (NCBI taxonomy): Eukaryota > Viridiplantae > Streptophyta > Magnoliopsida > Poales > Poaceae > Aegilops > Aegilops bicornis. Next base: position 908,566 of record CM038670.1, on the reverse strand, counting down.
TCACGGTCGCCCATAGAAAATACGGTACCAGCATCCTATCTGAAACGATGATTTCCAGCCAGTCAGAAGCGCCAGTCCCAATACCTTATCTTCTCATTCTCTCTTCTCATTCTAAAAAAAAGAAGCCTTATCTTCTCACCTGCGCGTTTGAGCCACTCGTCCCTCTCAAACTCGAGCCTCTCTTGTTCGCAGCCAAGACCTGGCCGACCCTACGGGGATAGACAAATATTAGAGCATCTTCAATTCGGACTTGTCTACTCTGACCACTTGTGTGTATGTCGACACGTCCCGATAGTGTTCACTTTGAACCCTCCTTTGTTCATGCACACAACCATGTCTTCCAAATTGTTTGGTATGACTGATGGGGACGGAGAAAGAAAGTGAAAATAAAGAAAAGATGGCCCGGGTGGTCTGAGTCCAACGTGGTTGGTTGTCCGAACACACCCGAACTCCTTCATTTTCACACCAAATATGAGCTGAATTTTAGGGTTCGCAGACAACACCATCATATGAGGATGATTTCAGGGTTTGGTTGGGTACCAACAGAAATTTCCCATTGAAATACTATAATGAAATTAAGATACAATTCAATACTCAAATTACTCTCTCTCTCTCTCTCTCTCTCTCTCTCACACACACACACACACACACACACCGACATCCACTACTAGGGAAAAGCCTAGCAGCAGCGCGGGTTTTAGGTACATTAGTATCGCGGGTGCCAGCCATCTTGATAAGCCTTCTGACTAACTAGTAGTAGTAGCGCGGGTGCCACCAGCTTACTACGTCCGTTAATAATGGCGTGGATACAACCCGCGCTACTACTAATTAGTAGTAGCGTGGGTCTGTACCCTCGCTACTGCTAACTAATTAGGAATAAAAAAAATTCCAGCCATGGCTGCTGCTGCTAGCTAGGCGTCATCGTCCTCTTCATCCATGGTCGATGCTGATCCTAGAGGGGATGAAGTCGTCCATGCTGATACACCTCTCCTTTGCTGCTGCTACAAAAGAAGAGACAAGAATTAGAAGAGGAAGAGAGAGATAGAGAGGAGTAGGTGCAGCAACTCACCGGTGGTCGCCGGAGTTGGAGCCGAAACCCTAGATGATGCCATGGATGGCGCTCTGCTCGATCTGGAAGATGAAGAGAGAGAGAGAGAGAGAGAGAGAGAGAGAGAGAGAGAGAGAGAGAGAGAGAGAGAGGAGTTGGAAGAACAACTCACCTGTGGTTGTGTCCATGGCGGATCTGGCCGCCGCCATGGATGGCGCTCTGCTGGATCTGCCTCTCCTTCCAACATCAGAGAAGGAGGAGGAAGGAGGGGGAGGGGGCTGCGGTGGGTGTGGAGGTCCCTGGATTTGGGGGAGGCATGAGGTGCGAGGCCGGCGGTGGTGGTGGATGAGGAAGGGAATCGTGTGTGGGAGGGAGAAGCAGAATGGGAGAGCCTATGGAGAGAGGGCGGAGAGTGAGGGAGAGAGGAAGGATTCGACCGAGGATATGGAGATTTCACCTACCTTGTACTTAGTAGTAGCGTGAGGTATAAACCCGCGCTACTACTATCAACTTAGTAGTAGCGGGTTCATACCCTCGCTACTACTATGGCATGTCCCGGGGGGCACGGTAGAGACTGCTTAGTAGTAGCGAGGGTTAAAAACACGCGCTACTACTATCAACTTACTAGTAGGGTGGATTTATAACCCGCGCTACTACTACGGCTGGTCCCGAAAGGCACGATGAAAATCACTTAGTAGTAGCGAGGGTTAAAAACCGCGCTACTACTATCAAATTAGTAGTAGCGTGGGTTTATAACCCGCGCTACTAGTAATTAGCAGTAGCGCATGTTTTTAGCCATCGCTACTGGTAAGATTCTGTGTATAAGGTTTTTCCTAGTAGTGATCCTTCTCATGATATTCTTCTTGTGTCGTTCCTCGAAGCACCCCATCACCTTTTATGACAAGACGTGATGATAGGCCAGCACTTTCCAATGTATTTTACTCCCTTCATTCCCTTATACAAGGCCACTATGGAAAATACATTGTGCATCTATACAAGGCCACTAACAGTAATCGATGCAACATTTAGTGATGTTTTCTCGTAGTAGCAACTTGTTTAAACTTGCATGCATGTGTAGTCATAATGACATTGTTCTACTCCCTTGCATGCATGCGGGCATATTAATAATTCTGGTTAACGAGAAGAAAAGTTGACTTACAAAGCAGTCATTAAATTTTGCCTTGATACCTGTATTTTGAGTTTGTGGCCTTGTATAAGGGTATGGAGGGAGTACATGAGAATCGATGGGATGCTGGATTAATTACCCCCTCAAAGTGACCCATCACCTTTTTATAAAAGTAGACACAATGGGGAGTAATTTAGGCCCAGTTTTTTTGGGCGATTCTCCCAGAATCTTGAGAATTGACCCTCTACCCAGCTTCTCCCAGAATCTTGTATCTATATATTTTTTACAATCCTAACTATTCACATCCTAACTAGCTAGGATTATAAAAAAAATATGGGTTCAAGATTCTGGGAGAAGCTGGGTGAAGGGTCGATTCTCAAGATTATGGGAGAATCGGCCAAAAGAACTGGGCCTTAGACTAGTAACATATGCATGTGTTACTAGTCTATATTACTACCTCTATAGTGATGAATAATATATGTGTGGTATCATGCAACACTTATTTATTAGATTATAGACTAATCTTATCTTGATGTGTGTGATGTTATCACATACCTCTCTTTCTTCATTAATTATTTGCCACATCATCTATTTTGCCTAGATATGTGTGATGTTACCACATATGTTATTCCCACAATGGGTAGTTTGATAAGACGTGATGATAGGTGGGCTCATTGCACATGTCTCCATGTTATGATCGACCATCAGGATGTGACCGCAAAGGGGTAATATTAGGCGTGGCAATTCTTCACATCTAAGGCACCGTTACATAGAAGGACCCCTGATCCAGGGTGTAGCGCAGAAATAACAAAGCATTTAAAAGTGGGCAAAGGAAACTATGAAGGGTTCCTTCGACACCCAACATGGAGACTCTTCGGATACGCTTAAAGATTCAGATGGTTGAAAATGTGAGGATTTGTTAAACCAACTTTTAAGATCGGCGACCGAAGACGAAGAACAATCCGGAAGATCCGAGGAGCGTCCCCTACTTGAAGACCGTACCAGTTCAGGGGATACTTATGATGTCCTAGATTAGGGGTCACTCACCATGTCGTCTCCCGGCCAGGTGGGCTGGGCCGAGGACACCCCATGGTGTTTTACCAGCGCGCCATCTCAAGAGGGCCCACAATGCATGGAGGGAACATTCCTGACGATTTGGTGAATACACCAAAACTTAGAGGTCGTCTACAACATGTTTTACCATCTATCTATGTAGTCAACCTAACTGTAACCTTAGACCCTTGGTACCTATATAAACCAAGGGGTAGGGCTCATAGACGACACACAACGATCTCGTGATAGATGAACATGTATTCTGTACATCATTTAAATCAATACAACACAAGCAAGACGTAGGGTTTTCTCCTAGGAGAGGCCGAACCTGGGTAAAACCCCATGTCCTTGCTACCATCGCATCTAGCCAACTAGCTCGGACCCTGCTCGAGATCTGTCGGAATCGACTCTGTCAGCGGGGACGATATGTGGTGATCATTCCTACCACCAACGACATGCTCCAAGTGTAGGCAGAGAGATCCATCTATCTACGAATTATATCGATGACATGCAATTTAAGGCGTGTCATACAGGGGCTTATCGTTGGCAGTGGTTGCCAGCAGCTAGAGGCAATCTTTCATCTGCAGTAGCAACGATATATCTTAAATCGTTGTGAGTGCTAACAATAGGATCCTAGTTAGATAAATTCCTGTTTTAGGATTATATTTTAAATTTTTCATAATTTAATTGAAAAAATAAATAAAATTCTTTTAGGTAGTTTCGATTGCTTATCACATGTGTCACGTGGTAAAAAAAACTCTGTAAAAGACGGAGAGGCTAGGAGAAGCTGACTAGAGGATAAGGCCGGGAGAAGATTTGGTTTTTTTTTTTTTGAGGGAAAAGAAGATTGGGTTTTGAAGCGGGCCACACAGGTTGAACGGGTGCGGGTGCTACCTTATCCCGGAAAATGGAAGCGAAGCTTGGTCACCCGTGACCGCGAGGGAGCTTTCTCGACTGAGGTCTTCGTCGGTTTCCCCATTGTCGCCCAGTCCAGCACTTCATCTCTTCCGTGATATACGGCTGGATTTGTGGACAATACATGCCCTGTTTCCGACGTTCTTTTCAAACTAATTTCTCAGAGAAATTCTCCCGTGATTGCACCGTACATATTCCAGAGAGATTTTATAAATAAAGTCAAAATTCATATTTTTAAATTTTCTCAACAACTAGACCACATATCATATGGGAAACTTATTTTTTTTGACATTTCCATCATTTTCTTTTATTTTTTTAAAACTGAAAAGGCGGTCGCGGGGGTGGGGGGTGCATTTGAAAGTTAGTAATGACGCACCTTCACAAAGTGCGCCATTACTATGTGTACCACTTGGTCAAATCTTGGTCAAACTTAGTAATGGCGCACTTTGTATAGGTGCGCCATTACTAAGTTTGACCAAGGTTTGACCCAGTCATACACATAGTAATGGCGCACTTTTGTGAAGATGCGCCATTATTATGTCAACTTAGTAATGGCGCACTATCCCCCGGTGCGCCATTACTAGTTTTGAAAAAAAATTAAAAAAAATTTGTTAGTAGTGGCGCACCGTGGGTGTGGTGCGCCACTGCTATATAGACACTACTGGCGTACCTATATATGGTGCGCCACTGATATATAGTAATGGTGCATCACATACGTGGTGTGTCATTAATGTCCATATTAATTATAGCCTTTTTTTAGTAGTGACATTACATATTATAAATATGAGCAAACGCCTCGAGCTGGGAGTGGCAGGTGAGCCTTAGCTTTCACTTTTCATAGATGCATAATTGTCGTTTGGTGCAATCAAGGTGATCTGTCAACAAGCAACTTGGTTCAAATAGTGTTTTTTTGAAAATAGATATTATTGTCTTCTGACAAAAAATATTAATGGAGCACAGTCTGCATAAAGATAAAATCCATTTGATTGAAACTTTAATTTAATACCAAATAATGTCTAATAACATGAAAAAGGCATAATTTCGCTCCTAAGCGTTTAGCTACAACTCCAACAACTAACCCCAACCATATCAATGACAAGCACACCTGAATATGCACCAACATTTGACATAGACAACAAGAGGGAGAGCGCATGAACTCGCATAAACTTGGGAAACACGGAAAATACAACACGAAGTAACTAAGTGTTATAGCTACACACTTCAGTTGTTCAGCCAGAAATGATCAAGTCTTCCATAAACATCAAGTGGACAAGTGCTAGAGCGTTTCAGGAGATTGCACAACTTCTCATGCTATGGAGCAATCGTGCAAAAAGCGCAGTAACTAAGATCAATTTATGTAATTTTGCTGATGTTTTCTCTCCGCCCCCCTCCCCACACTCCATATAGGCTTGGTGACGGCCGGCTGCTCTGAAGCAGCGCTCACGCCGCCTTCATGTAATCTGACTTCGGTCACTCGGGCCTTGCCCCGTTTTGAATGCATAAGGTAGATCATGGTCTACCTTTTTCTTTCAAAAAATAAAAAGATTACGAAATGGAGTATGATGATGATAAGGAATAAAATAGATTGGCTATAGCAACTAATGAACCAGAAGTAATTACCTTATTCGAGCTGGGTACTTCTTGAAATATGTCTCACAAATGATAATTCCCACATCCAAAACTTATGTATTCTAGAGTTTTATATTTGCTTGTTCATGATCTTACACTAGAAACCATTATCAAGATATTTGCTAGAGCAAGCGGTTTCAGGATATCTATCAGGATATTTTAAGATATTAAAGTATACAAAAACAAGAACACATCAATATACATACAATATATTTGTAAAAATTAATACCGATTCTGTAATGAATTAAAGCGGCATAGATTAACCATGTCTAGGCTTCGGATATTGTCTTGGTTTTTTTTTTGTTCTCACATTTAGAAGGTCCTCTTTAAAAGATCTTATTAAGAGCCAATGTCCCGAAGTTAGGAAGAGAAAAATTATTTTTTGTACAAACTTTAATGTAGTTTAAAGTTAGCATGATGCATTTGTATTTTGTTATGATGGAAGCTAGAATAATATAACAAAGAACATCATAGTTATTATTTATAAATGTTTCACATGCTTAATAATTGATAATTAATTTATAGAAAAATTTAAATATTGAAACTTGTGGTTCTATAAAAATAAACTATAAAAGTATAAAACTTTAGTATAACCATTATTTACTTTAAATCATTTGGGACCCTCCAATGTGGTATGCATAATTCTGTATTATAGAATTAGTTTTATAGATTTGTTTGTCACCGCTCGGAAGATGAACCGAAACATGGCTGATGAAACATGATGCAGAAGTAGCCAGGTGCAGTACCTACCGCACATGATACAGTACCTACCTACAACATTTACAACGCTACAGTTCTCATCTGCTCGTTCCCCTCTCGCGCCGCACCTGCCGCCGCCGTCATCCGCTGCCGCCAGCATGTTCTTCAAGATGTTTCCAGCTGGCCTGGATGGCCGTGATCGCGGCTTCGGCGCCATTGGCAGCCACGACGGCGCCGGCGCCGGCCCATTCTTCACCATGTTTCCGGCCGTACTTGATGGAAGTCACCTCGGTGTTGAAGCTGTAGGCGGGCTCAGGCCCCCGGCCTCCGCCGGCACCGACGACCGCTCCCCAGGTACCTCCCGCGTCCATCCCTCTTCCTCCTTCCTCCTCTTCTCCTCTCCCGCGACCGACGAGAGGAGCAGCCGCGCGCGCACGCGGGACCTGCCGCCGGTCTCGCATTCCCCCGCTCCCCACCCTCTGCTCCGATGCGGGTTCTGCGAGGGTGAAATTAATAAATTTCGCTCTCCAATCCCATGTATAGACCCCATGTGGGAGAGGCCGACGCACGCGAGGATCCTCGTCTGCGCCGACAACGCCGACCGCGTCATCGGCAAGGCCGGCTCCTCCATCTCCGCCATGGAGGCCAGCTCGGGAGCACACATCAAGCTCTCCGGCAGGGATCAGCTCCTCCACGGCACCGACCGCCGCGTCGTCTTCCTCTCCGGACCCTTCTGTGCCGTCATGGACACCGCCGAGCTCGTTCCTCGACAAAATCCTCTACCAGGTAAACTAGCTAGTCAAAATCTTCAGGACCCTCCTCTATATTGTACAAAAAAACTCAAGAACCACAACCGGTTTATGTCGAATGTGACCATAGAAGAGCAAACTCAAGAACCAACTGTGTCTATGTCGAATGTGACCATAGAAGATCAAACTCAAGAACCAACTGTGTCTATGTCGAATGTGACCATAGAAGAGCAAACTCAAGAACCACCACCGGTTTATGATTTTAGGCCAGAAACACATAGTCTTTTCGAGCTTCTCAAGGTATGTACTATGGTCCATATAGTGTGTATTATGTATGCTCCTTTATGCAAAACTTAGACTTAATTCAGAATTTTATGCAAAAGTGTGTACTATGGTCCATAGTGATCTATTTCTATGTGATATTGGTAACTAGTTAGAACGCCCACATGTCATATTTCTTTAAAATAAAAATTGGGGGGGTCGGACCACCTTGATGTCAAATGCTAGCTCCGCCACTGGTCTGCTCCCTCTATAAACTAATATTCTAATATATTTAGAATATTAGTTTACAGAGGGAGTAGTTAGCAAAGCTGCAAAAGCACAACACTATTATGTACTTCTTCTGTTTCTAAATATAATTCTTTTTAGACATTTCAAATAGACTATAACATACGGATGTATGTAGACATACTTTAGAGTGTAGATTCACTCATTTTACTCCATATATAGTCACTTGTTGAAATCACTAAAAGGACTTATATTTTGGAACGGAGGGAGTACTACATTGGCAAAAGTACATGTCAAAAGGTGTTAGCGAATGCGCTTTAATTCATCACTATTGCCACACGTAGGTAGCAGCCAAATAAGAATTTCGAAAAGAGGCATGCGTGCACTAGTCTACTACCAAAATTTGCAAATTCCTACTAATTAATAAAGTTACACAAACTTCCAAATGCTTCGGTGTCTCTCATCCTTTTGTCGAAATCATCTCGTCCATGGAACTTGCAATGGAACTAACAAAATTTCAGATATGTGACACACACAGGCGCGCACACACACTAACCAGAAGCAGGACCGGAGACCAAACAAATTAAGAGCTTGCGTAGCTAGTATTCGAACACTAACGCCGCGCGGAAGAAGCACGACCGGAGATCCAGAGCCCTGTGGAATAGTTAAAGCTAACTTAAGTTAGATATGCAGTGATCATCTTACATAATTGTTAAACAGTTGGTTGTTGGGTAAACTTCTTGATTTAAACCAACTCTAGTTCTCAAAAGCAGTTTTTTCCGAAATGCAAATTTGACCAGAAAATTATGTAATCCTAGATTTATTATAAATTGAAATAAAATGCTATATACAGTTATATAATCTAAGCATTTTATAGGACATTGACTGGTCAAAGTTTGACAGTTGACTTCACGTTTTACAAGATGTCATTGGTCAAAGTGATAGCTTGTTGAGAACCATTGGGAGCATGTACTAAGATTTTTCTTTACTTCAATAGTTGATGCAAAACATGAGTTAAATTCATGTGGATTGATAAATTCAGTACATAATCGTTTTTTGTATGTACAACTGTTGTACTAAAAAAACTTTCTCTATTGAGTACTTCAAACTGTCTGTATTCCTGGCCATAAAGGGTGAAGTCAACAAAATCACTTTCAACCTATTTACTAAATATGAGTTCTAGCCAATCCATCCTAGATTTACACAAAAAAGGCTAGATGCACACTAGGAAGTGTAAGCGTGTTGAGTACCCTAATTATAGCAGACTGAAAATTTGCTGATCAAAAGGAATTGAAGTTACAACGTGGCATACAAGGTATGCATTAAAACATAGCTTAGTACTACAGACTAGGTCTCAACATAAACCTTTATACTGCACACACGCACACGCACACGCACACGCACACGCACACGCACATCGAAAGGTAATGTTTTGTACTCTCTAATGTAGGACAAAAGATACTAAATACAGTGTAAAAAACGCTCTTATATTATGGAATGGAGGGAGTACATTATATGCTACACAATACCCTGATGTTATCATATGTAGGCTGCAGGTGATGTTACCTCGTTTATAATGTACGAATTCAAACTTTCCAACCCTTGAAGCATATCCATAATTGTATTCATTTTAGGTCTTTTGCTCCGCTCAGGATTCACGCAGATTAGACCTATCTGAATGTATCTTTCTATTTGTTGGCAGTCTGTTTCCAACGATAGTTGTTTCTGCAGCCTATTTTTCCATTTTTGAAGCTCCTGTGAATTGGAAAACAGATTGGGGATACATTACTATACAATGGTAATGCCATATATTCTTATGCAAGTGGACCTCCATCTTGAAAGTTCAAACTGATTCATCTTACACGCTTGATGAACTCCTCTGAATCTTTTCTAATGTCATACGGGTAGTCCCTGTGCCCTGTTATTACCTCCAAGATAATTACACCCAAACTGAATATGTCTGCCATTGGTGTTATTATTCCTCGCTGTTGGTATTCTACCGCCATGTAACCTCTACAGCATAACATGAGTAGTGAATATGAAGCATTAAGAGAACAGTAATGAAAATACATTCCATCAATTACTAAAAGGTGAAAAATAATGACGTGCTTCACTTACAATGTTCCAATAGCAGCTGTAGTGTGGATAGATAATCCACCAAATAGCTTTGACAGACCAAAGTCTGTAATTTTAGGAACAAAATTTTCACCAAGCAATATGTTCGCAGGTTTTAAGTCCAAATGAACAATAGTATCCTTCGTTTCCTCATGAAGGTACTGTAGACCACGGGAAATGCCTTCAATTATTTTGCAACGTTGGCGCCAATCAAGTCCAGATGACGCATCTGCATTTATAAGACCATTCAATTCATGTTGTCTCAAAATATATTTATGTTGCTCCATGCATAGGACTGTAACCTTCTATCATATGCTCTCCTTTTTAGTCATAAGAACACAATTTTTAATTTTGGGTACTATGATCAAACCACAAAACCTGCAACCTCAAGGAAACATGAAAGTGGATTCATAGGTGCCCATGTGGGCACGTGATCAGGGACTATGAGCCATCAGGTCCACGAAGGAGAAATGGCCGGAATTGGGTCATAAACACTTAGGATGCAGATTAATCTTATAAGACATGATGGTACCAGGGCATATCCAATATATGCATTTCTTAGCCTTGTAATGGTCACAGTGATTTGAAATTGGGATAGGTGCATCGATGCTGATCTTTCCCGTCTCAACCCGTGCACGGTATAGCTGATTGTGCTGTTTTGTACTGGATCAGTGGGCCATTGCCTTCATGATGGTTGTACACAACACATCAACTAGGTCATGGATATGGAGGTCGACGCCACAGCCACTAGCGTGTTGGCATAGGGCAATGTCTCTGAAGGTGTCCACCACACACATGCTGCGTTGGCACCTCGAGAGCAGGATGTCAACCGGCCTTGGGCCCTGACCGGGCATGAACACCAATGGCACTGTCCTAGAGGCATGAACACCAACGGTTGCTGGCAAAAGGCAATGGAGGCGAGGGCACTAAGAAGATGGATGCTCTGGGCTCACGCCAACTCATATAGGCATAGCCACCGCAATTCGGGTTACCCGAATAGTTCTGGTCGGGTAATTTGGGTTTTTCAAATTTCAGGTTTTCAAAACTAATACCTGGAATTTTTCCAAAAAAAGTGAAACCCGAAAATTCGGGTACCTGGAAATTCGGGTTCGGGTTTGGGTTTTCCCCATTTACCTGAATAGAGAAGCTGCAGTTAACCTCTTTCCTCTACCTAGCAAATAACGACAGCATTGCAGCTGCAAGTGAAGCCAATGTCGTGGTCGCTGGTGGAGATCTTGAGCACTTCAGCTTCTCGGGGAAGCAGAGGAAGGGTTTGAGCTTGCGTCGCCAGCAGCATGTCGAGGAACATGAGCGAAAGCAGTGCCAACGTAACCGCAACGACGACGCCAACCGTAATATGGAGGGAAGTTGGGCTGGGCCTGTGCTAAAAGGCTTAAAGGGCGCGGGATTTTTCTGCTGGGCCTCTAATATTTCGGGTTATTCGTTTAGTTTGGGTACCGTGCCTATTAACCCGAATTTTCCAAATATATTTCAGATTTCTAGAGTTGACACCCGAAATGATGTTCGGGTTTTTTGGGTTCGGGTTCGGGTAATTTGGGTTCGGGCTTCGGGTATCGGGTTTTATGCCCACCTTGAGCCCTGTGTTGACCGCTAAGTGTATACACTGGTTTTAGTCTTATGTGTACATAGTGACATGGATTGACGATCGTCGAAAATTCAAGTGCTCAAGAAGGACGTCGTGAAGGCTAGCTTATTTAGCCTTTCTTTTGGTTCTCGCGTATTATGCCTCCATAGGGAGTTTACAAGGTGGCTCACGCCAGCAGTTCCATCGCCCCAACGAATCCAATCATTTCACATAAACTTTTTTTTGGGGGAATCGTTTCACATAAACCAAGCAGTCTTTAATCAGTTATCAGATCTCTCTTTTTCACCATAGATGAGGAATCAACAGTCAGATGTAACGGTGCCCCCAAAGCACGAAATCTTAACTCAACATGAAACATACAAAAACAAGAACTATTCAGTATTTAAAGGTCATACCTGAAATATACTTGTCAAGACTTCCATTAGGCATACATTCCAAGCAAAGAAAACGTGTAGTGCTTTCAGCAACAACCATTTTCCCTTCAAAAGGCATATGTAAAAGTTGTGTATCATAGCAGTGGCCCACTAGTCGCACTATATTTGGGTGATGTAGTTCCATGAGAAGATCAACCTCATTCTCAAATTGATTGTGTGACTTTGGCGTTGACACCACAAGCTTCTTCACTGCAACAATTCTCCCTTCTTGTACCATTCCCTGTTAAAGTCTCTTATTTATATAGATATATGGTTTTTGTGTCAAGTATCAAATATGTTTTCACATCTAAGGAAAATAAACGTATATTGTTTAACCTTATACCTTATACACCATACCAAAACCACCACTACCGAGTATTAGGTCCTCATTGAAGTTCTCTGTGATGTCTTTCAAGCGTTGTAACGATATGTGGTGTGGATTGGGTCCTGTCTGCAGAAAAGAACTCCTTGGATTAATGAGGGATTGCATTTATAACATTTCCATTAGCACTTTCGGTTTACTTTAAGATGTCTATCAAAGAGTATTAAAATAGCTGTGTAAAGATTATACAGAAATACGAATAGTGCATTGCTCTATTGTGAATATTCTAAAGTAAGATTTCAAACTAGCCACCCCCAACATCCACGTACAGATGGCTTTGCAAAACCAATATTGCTACTGACTTACTCGACACTGAAAAATGGATCCCAGTTCATCAGTACAAGTCTGAAACCATGTGGCCTTGACTTCTTTCAACTTGAGGGCTGCGGATATTTGTTTGTCAATGGCATGGTTAGATACTAGTATATAGGAAATGTTCAAAAGTACCGAGAAATAGGAAGTCATGCAACTAATTATTACCGTGCATAAAATGCAGTGTAGCTTTGGAACACAACACAGCAACCCGCAGCTTCTCCTGGCACATATCAATAACATGAATTTCAGTAAGCTCTTAAAATAAGCGCAGAAAAGAAGGTATGCAAAATGAGGGCAGCAGCCCTAGCAACCAATATTCCTACTTGACCCACATAATAAGGATAAAAATAAAATTTGGAAGCTAGCTAGGTGCCTGTGGCTGGTATACATAAACCAAGTAAGCAGATGCAGTACTACTGTGATTATTCTAAAACAGGATTTCAAACTAGCCACCCCCAACATCCACAAGATGGCTTCGCAAAACCAACATTGCAACTAACCAACACGCGACATGGAAAAATGGGTTTGTAAAACCGAGGTTAGTGGTACTAAAAAGACAGTGCAAAGACGGCACGTTGCCGTTGTAGCAAACTACTACTACTAGGTAGGTCCACCCATGGATCTCACAAGCAGATCACAAACACCCCAAAATGCTACACAGAAACACCCTACAAAATTCACTTGAGGACTCCACTCCGCGTGCAGCAGTCCCTCCCAGTACTAAATCCTTCTTTTTTTTCAAGGCTAAATCTTGCGCAAGGATGCGGCCGGCCGGCAAGATTCCTACTAGCTCCGGTCGCGGCAGCCAAGTCAGACCCACCAGCCGCAGATCCCGGCGGGAAAGACCCACCACCCAAACCCACCAGGGGTCAGGTCGCGCAGAGGATCAAATCGCAGGAAGCTAGCAGCACAAGAGAGAGGAGGGAGTGGAGGACGTACTTGGGTGGTGCGCCTCACGGCCAGCGCCTCGGCGCGCTTGTCGAGGTTGGCGGTGAAGCGGAATCGGCGCTTGGGGTTGGAGATGTTGGCGGTGAAGCTGGAGAGCTTGCGCCACCGCCCCAGCGCCTCCTCGGACGAGTTCTTGCCCTTGACGACCCCCAAGTTCTCCTCCTCCTGGTAGCTCTCCATCCTCGACCGCCGCCCTTAGCTGCCGGTGGAGTCCTCGGCTCCTGGCTCTGCTCAAATCCCAGCCCCGGTGCGCGTGGCTCAGATCACAAGAGAAATCAAGGGGGAGTAGCACACTTCACTTCATTAGAGATAAGTCCGCCTTCTCCCCCTAAAACACACACCACTATCCCCCCAATCTATTCTTTTTTTGTCACATCTAACACCACCACCATCACCACCAACCTATTTAAAAATTGAAACCAGACAATCAGGCTGCTCGTAGTGGAGCGTCATAGGTTATAGATTTGTAAAATGCATGATATTAGCGTATGATGTAATGCATGTATTATAAATTATTCCCTTCGCTCCTAAATACTCCCTCTGTTCCAAAATAGATGACTCAATGTTGTACTAACTTTAGTACAAAATTGAGTCATCTATTTTGGAACGGAGGGAGTATTTGTTTTTTTAGAGATTTCAAATGAACTACTACATACGGATGTATTATACATATTTTAGAGTGTAGATTCACTCATTTTGCTCCAGATATAGTCATTTGTTGAAATCTCTAGAACGACAAATATTGAGAAATGGAGGGAGTTTGTATTTTACTCCCTCCGTTCCCAAATAATTGTCTTTCTAGCCATCTCAAATAGACTACAATATACGGATGTATGTAGACATGTTTTAGAGTGCAGATTCACTCATTTTGCTCCGTATGTAGTTACTTATTGAAATCTTTAGAAAGACAATTATTTAGGAACGGAGGGAGTAGATGATATTATATTTATTTATTGTCGTGCAACACCATCACCCCACCCTATTTAAAATTTGAAACCAGACCATCATCTCCTTGGCTGTGATTGGCATCGGTGTAACTTGTACGGAGGTGTATTAATTTACTAGTGTAGATTACTACTCTAGATTTTACTGGACTTGCATGATTTCCGGCTGAATTGTGCTACACACACGACAAATTTTGGACGATAGATGGACGAAGATGAAAGTCAGCCGGGCATGCATACGACTGAGAACAGCAGTCTCCGCTGGATTTGCACGTCGTGCACAGGTCAGGCACAAGTATTGTGCGTGAAGCAGTTTCATTTCCGGCTGGAACCAGGACCGGCGGGCAGAGACCTGTTTTTATTACGGGTGTACAAACGGCAATCCAAACAGGGCCGAACCGAGCCCCACTTGGACCCGTATTTATTTTACGCGTGTAGTATCACCGGTCATAGTTTTTTTTTTCGCAAGAAATTTTTCAATCTATTCATCTTCGGTCGTAATAGTATAATGAACATTAGAAATAATAAAATTACATTCAGATCCTAGATTACCTACCAACAACTACAAACACTGAATTTGGAGCCTAGGGCTGTTAACTGCATATTTCTTGGTTATAAATCTGATGTTAAATGTTTTAAATTATGGAATCCTGAAACACAGATGGTTATTATTAGCAGAAACAATATCTTTAAACTGCTATGTTACATAATGTTCCATCTACTAATGTTCCTGTAGTTCAGCAGCCTACTATTCAGGTGAAGCATATTATTGATTTCAGTGATACATCCGATAAGGAAAATGTTGATGCACATGATGAATCCGTCGTTGATGATGAACTTTGTGACTCCAAATCAACAATTTCTTCCACCGGGTTAGAATCTCGCGCATGACAGAGTTAGGTGGGGTATTGATAAATCTAAAAGGTTAATTGAAGAGTGCAATATTCATTTTTTTGCTTTATCTGTTGCAGAAGAAATTGAAAATAATGCTCGGCCTTCTTCATATCATGGGGCTATTATTTTCGGTGATAGTAATAAGTGGATGACTGCTATGCATGATGAGATGGAATCACTTGAGAAGAATGGCACTTAGAATTTAGTAAAATTACCTAGAGAGAAGAAATATATTCATTGCAAGTGGGTTTTCAAAAGAAAAGAAGGCGTTTCTCCTAATGATGAGACAAGATATAAAGCAATGATAGTTGCCCGCCGGTGAAGCACAACCGCGCACGGCGGCACCAGCTCTGGGACGGGCGTATGTTCGAGGAGGTAATCGTCCCGTACCGCGCGCAGGCGGCCGCCGGCGCCGTGCCCGCTCCGACGAGCTACGGCTACACGCTCTTCCGCCTCGGCGCCGGCTATCGCCGCACCGTGGCCAGGAACGGCGCCGGTTCCAGCGGCGCCCCTCCGCCCGAGCCGGAGCAGCAGCCCGAGCTGGCGTTGCAGGCGGAGTACAGGCGGCTGGCAGCGGAGGCCGGCGACCCGGACGACATGTCGTGTTACTTGACGGCGATCCGGGAGTCGGAGAGCGTGCCGCAGCCACCCCCGCTCGTCCAGGAGTACATGCAGCTCGCCCGAGTCGCCCCCACCCGGAGGACCCGCCGGACTTCTTCGGCTACCATGCCGTGGTGGAGGACTCGATGGCTGCGCCGGCCGCGCCCGGAGTGCCTGTGGTGCCCCTCGACGACGGCAGCAACAACGACAGCGACGACGACTACGGGCTCTATGACGAGGCAGACTTCGGCGGAGTCAAGGACTAGTTTAGTTTAGTTTAGTTTCGAAATGTTGTTTAGTTATGTTTAATTATTTTTGTAATGTCGTTTAGTTAAGTTTAATTTTTAGTATTATGTAAAATATTTCTGAAAACTAGAATGAAATATCGAGTGTTTGAATGGATGTTGTTAAAAAAAGTTTAAATATCGAGTGTTTGAATGGATACTGTTATTTAAAATTTTCTTATTTTAAATAATAATTGTAAAGTTGAAATGCAAAAAAATAAAAAAACACAAAAAGATAGATTACATAAGAAATAAACTTTGAAAATTAGAAAAGTAAATAAAAAACCAAACAGAGAAAAAATAAATTAAAAAAAAGATCGCCGGCCCGGAGCCGAGCAAGGCGTAATAGGCCGATCCCAATCAAGCCGACAGCGAAAGGGAACGCTTTTCAGCCACGCAAGGCTCATGAGTCCAACCAGGCGGCGAAGAGAGTGTAGGCGAGGCAGTGTTTTTTAGAAGGAGTGCGGTGGGTAGGGCGGGGCGTGCTATTTAAGCCGATGCAAGCGAGCTCCGATAAGCGAGGTAGGACTAAATTTAGACCTCGCCTCGGCCGGCGCTGCGCGTACCGCCGAGATGGGCCGAATTTTGTTGGCCGCGTGGGCCGGCTGGAGGGCGCGCGTGCGAGCGGTCGAGGGCGCAGGGGCGGTGGGACGGTATAGTTGAGGCGCACTTGTTTAGTCCCACCTCGCCCGTCGAAGGACGCCCCGACCGGCTTAAATAGCCGTGTTCGTGCACCCTGCCATATAAGATAGTTAGTAATAATTTGATTTGACTTTATATTGTACGGGCAGCTCTACGGTTGCTGCCTGTGCAGTGTAAAATCTCCAACGGATGTTACACTGCCCGGGCAGCGCTGCAGTGCTGCTATGGCAGTGTAAACTCAAATCATATCTTATTTTTGACCGTTTGCCACTCTACGCAAGTTTGTCTCACCTCATTCAAATTACATCATTAATACCTATATTATTTTTTAACATTTGCCACACCTCATTCAAATCACATATTAGTACCTATATTATTTTTTACCGTTTGCCACTCTACGCAAGTTTACTCATGTCGCGTCACGTCTGAGGAGTATGTTTCGGTTTCAGAGCGGGAAAATCGTAGAAAATTCTCGGAGGTTCGAAATGCCTCGAAACTTGGCATCATTGCTTGCCATGAGTGTACAAACGTATGAAAAAAATTTGGGTCCATTTGAACGATGTCGAAAAAAAACCTCCGTCGGGACGGGGCCTTCGCTCCTACCAGAACGGCGTGCGCAGAGGAAGGTCATTTTTTGGCCATCTTCAGAATGACCCCAAGTTTTGCGACAGGGTAGGCATGCCCACCATAGGACCCCACGCAAAATTTCATCGTGTTCCGAGCACAAACTCATGTCGCGTCACGTCCGGGGAGTGTGTTTCGGTTTCAGAGCGGGGAAAATCATAGAAAATTCTCGGAGGTTCGAAATGCCTCGAAACTTGGCATGCTTGCTTGCCATGACTGTACAAACGTATGAAAAAAATTGGGTTCACTTGAAGGATGTCGAAAAAAAAACCTCCGTCGGGACGGGGCCTTTGCTCCTACCAGAACGGCGTGCGCAGAGGAAGGTCATTTTTTGGCCATATTTAGAACGACCCCAAGTTTTGCGACAGGGTAGGCATGCCGACCGTAGGACCCCACACAAAATTTCATCGTGTTCCGAGCACACACTCACGTCGCGTCACGTCCGGGGAGTGTGTTTGGTTTCAGAGCAGGGAAAATCGTAGAAAATTCTCGGAGGTTCGAAATGCCCCGAAACTTGACATGCTTGCTTTCCATGAGTGTACAAACGTATGGAAAAAAATTGGATCCATTTGAAGGATGTCAAAAGAAAAAACCTTCGTCAGGACAGGGCCTTCACTCTACCAAAACGGCGTGCGCAAAGGAAAGTCATTTTTTGGCCATCTTCAAAATGACCCCAAGTTTTGCGAGAACGTAGGCATGCCCACTGATGTCTACTACACAACCTTCTCCTTGTAGACGTTGTTGGGCCTTCAAGTGCAGAGGTTTGTAGGACAGTAGCAAATTTTCCTCAAGTGGATGACCTAAAGTTTAGCAATCCGTGGGAGGTATAGGATGAAGATGGTGTCTCTCAAACAACCCTGCAACCAAATAACAAAGAGTCTTTTGTGTCCCCAACACACTCAATACAATGGTAAATTGTATAGGTGCACTGTTCGGCAAAGAGATGGTGATACAAGTGCAATATGGATGATAGATATGAGTATTTGTAATCTAAAAATATAAAAACAGCAAGGTAACAAGTGGTAAAAGTGAGCGTAAACGGTATTGCAATGCTAGGAAACAAGGCCTAGGGTTCATACTTTCACTAGTGCAAGTTCTCTCAACAATAATAACATAACTGGATCATATAACTATCCCTCAACATGCAACAAAGAGTCACTCCAAAGTCACTAATAGCGGAGAAGAAACGAAGAGATTATTGTAGGGTACGAAACCACCTAAAAGTTATTCTTTCTGATCGATCTATTCAAGAGTCCGTAGTAAAATAACACGAAGCTATTCTTTCCGTTTGATCTATCCTAGAGTTCGTACTAGAATAACACCTTAAGACACAAATCAACCAAAACCCTAATGTCACCTAGATACTCCAATGTCACCTCAAGTATCCATGGGTATGATTATATGATATGCATCACACAATCTTAGATTCATCTATTCAACCAAACACAGAACTTCAAAGAGTGCCCCAAAGTTTCTACCGGAGAGTCAAGACGAAAACGTGTGTCAACCCCTATGCATAAGTTCACAAGGTCACTGAACCCGCAAGTTGATCACCAAAACATACATCAAGTAGATCACGTGAATATCCCATTGTCACCACAGATAAGCACATGCAAGACATACATCAAGTGTTCTCAAATCCTTAAAGACTCAATCCGATAAGATAACTTCAAAGGAAAATTCAATCCATTACAAGAGAGTAGACGGGGGAGAAACATCATAAGATCCAACTATAATAGCAAAGCCCGCGGTACATTAAGATCGTGCCAAATCAAGAACACGAGAGAGAGAGAGAGAGAGAGAGAGAGAGAGAGAGAGAGAGAGAGATCAAACACATAGCTACTGGTACATACCCTAAGCCCCGAGGGTGAACTACTCCCTCCTCGTCATGGAGAGCGCCGGGATGGTGAAGATGGCCACCGGTGAGGGATCCCCCCTCCGGCAGGGTGCCGGAACAGGGTCCCAATTGGCTTTTCGTGGCTTTGGAGGCTTGCGGCGGCGGAACTCCCGACCTCTTGTGCTCCCCGATGTTTTTAGGGTATATGGACATATATAGGCGAAAGAAGTCGGTGAGGGGACCCACAAGGGGCCCACGAGGGTGGGGCGCGCCTCCCTGCCTCATGGCTTCCTCGAAGCTTCCCTGACGTCTACTCCAATTCTCGTCGATTGCTTCCGTTTCAAAAATAACTCTCCCGAAGGTTTCTTTCCGTTTGGACTCTGTTTGATATTCCTTTTCTTTGAAACACTGAAATAGGCAAGAAAACAACAATTTGGGTTGGGCCTCCGGTAAATAGGTTAGTCTGTAAATAATATAGAAGTGTTTAGTAAAGCCCATAAACATCCAAAACAGATAATATAATAGCATGAATACTTCATAAATTATAGATACGTTGGAGACATATCATCATCCCCAAGCTTAATTCCTACTCGTCCTCGAGTAGGTAAATGATAAAAGAAATAATTTATGAAGTATGAATGCTAGCAGGTGCACAAGTTTGATCAATGATAATTTCAATCACCTTTTCTAGCATCATTATATGTCATAACTGTTGGGGAGCGTAGTAATTTGAAAAAAATTCCTACGCACACGCAAGATCATGGTGATGCATAGCAACGAGAGAGGAGAGTGTGTCCACGTACCCTCGTAGACCGAAAGCGGAAGCGTTAGTACAACGCGGTTGATGTAGTCGTACGTCTTCACGATCCGACCGATAAAGTACCGAACGCACGGCACCTCCGAGTTCAGCACACGTTCAACTCAATGACGTCCCTCGAACTCCGATCCAGCCGAGCTTTGAGGAAGAGTTCCGTCAGCATGACGGCGTGGTGACGATGATGATGTTCTACTGACGTAGGGCTTCGCCTAAGCACCGCTACGATATTATTGAGGTGGATTATGGTGGAGGGGGGCACCGCACACGGCTAAGAGAACCAAGAGATCAATTGTTGTGTCTATGGGGTGCCCCCCTCCTCCGTATATAAAGGAGGGGAGGAGCGGGCCGGCCAAGGGGAGGAGGCGCCCAGGGGGGAGTCCTACTCCCCCCGGGAGTAGGACTCCTCCTTTCCTATTTGGAATGGGAGCGGGAAGGAAGAGGAAGGAGGGAGGAAGGAAAGGGGGACCGGCCCCCCTCCCAATTCGGATTGGGCTTGGGGGGGCGCGCCCCCTCCCTTGCGCCTTTCCACTCCTTTCCACTAAAGCCCATTAAGGCCCATATACCTCCCGGGGGGTTCCGATAACCTCCCGGTGCTCCGGTATTATCCCGATCTCACCCGGAACCATTCCGGTGTCCAAATATAATCGTCCAATATATCGATCTTTACGTCTCGGCCGTTTCGAGACTCCTCGTCATGTCTGTGATCACATCCGGGACTCCGAACTATCTTCGTTACATCAAAACACATAAACTCATAATATAGCCGTCATCGAACTTTAAGCGTGCGGACCCTACGGGTTCGAGAACTATGTAGACATGACCGAGACACGTCTCCGGTCAATAACCAATAGCGGAACCTGGATGCTCACATTTTCTCCCACATATTCTACGAAGATCTTTATCAGTCAAAAAGCATAACAATATATGTTGTTCCCTTTGTCATCGGTATATTACTTGCCCGAGATTCGATCGTCGGTATCTCAATACCTAGTTCAATCTCGTTACCGGCAAGTCTCTTTACTCGTTCCGTAATACATCATCCCGCAACTAACTCATCAGTTATAATGCTTGCAAGGCTTATAGTGATGTGCATTACCGAGTGGGCCCAGAGATACCTCTCCGACAATCGGAGTGAAAAATCCTAATCTTGAAATACGCCAACCCAACAAGTACCTTCGGAGACACCTTTAGAGCACCTTTATAATCACCCAGTTACGTTGTGACGTTTGGTGGCACACAAAGTGTTCCTCCGGTAAACGGGAGTTGCATAATCTCATGTCATAGGAACATGTATAAGTCATGAAGAAAGCAATAGCAACATACTAAACGATCAAGTGCTAAGCTAGCGGAATGGGTCAAGTCAATCACATCATTCTCCTAATGATGTGATCCCGTTAATCAAATGACAACTCATGCCTATGGTTAGGAAACTTAACCATATTTGATTAACGAGCTAGTCAAGTAGAGGCATACAAGTGACACTATGTTTGTCTATGTATTCACACATGTATTATGTTTCCGGTTAATACAATTATAGCATGAATAGTAAACATTTATCATGAAATAAGGAAATAAATAATAACTTTATTATTTCCTCTAGGGCATATTTCCTTCAATCTCCCACTTGCAATAGAGTCAATAATCTAGTTCACATCGTCATGTGATTTAACACCAATAGTTCACATCTTTATGTGATCAGTTCACATTACTATGTGACTAACACCCAAAGGGTTTATGTCACAGCCCCAGATCAGCCCTTGTTTGTTTTTGCTTTAGCATCCATGCATCATGTTTAAATTTTAAGAAATTTGAAATGGGGATTGCCTAAACCCTAGCATTAAAGGAATTCAAATAGGCTCAACCAAAAATATTTTTCAGTGAACCCAAATGGCCTTCAAAAATGTTCACCATTTTTGGAAAAATCTGGAAACTTGATGGCAGAGATGTTGCACATTTTTCCATGACATTTGGATCTTTGAATTAAATCATAAGTATTTGAATTTGGACATTTAAATTCTATAAAATATTTTAAATGTCTAAATATTCCTAAACTGAAATGTTCCATGTTGGATATATTCTATACAGTGGACATGTGCAGTTTAGCAAATTTTGAAAGGGTCTAGGTATTTTTAGAAAAGCCCTAAAGATTACAGAAAAATAGAAAAGTGAAACAAATAAAAGAGAGAGAGAATGACTACCTGGCCACCTACCTGTAGCCGGCCCAGTTCGCTGGCCCAGCCCACCTGGCGCCTCCTGTCGTCTTCCTCCTGCCAGTAGGAGCAGCTGCGTGCCACTTCAAGCCTTGTGCCGAGGAGCTCCTCCTCCTGCCTGCCCCCCCCCCTTCCGACGCATCTGGATGACGCCACGCGCCGCCCCGACCGCTCTCACTCTCCCCCTGTTCTCTCCCTCGTCGTTTCCCCACCGTGCCCGAACGTTGTCGTCGCCGCCGCACGCCGTTGTTGTAGCCACCGCCTCCCCCTCGCCTCTCCGACACGCGCAGGAGCTCTGCCTCCTCGCTCTGAAGCTCTCCGCCGAGCCACACAAGCCGGAGCGCCCCGTGGAGTCGTCGCCGTCGCCTTCATCACCTCCGGCCGCCGCAGATCGCCATCGCCGCAACCGTCGTCTCCAGCGTCCCCGACCACAACGAGCAGCCCTGCAAGTCCGCCGTGAGCCCTGCTTCTTCTCCCCTCTCTCCCCTGGTCGCGCTCAACCTCCAGCTGTCGTCTCCACCATGGCCGAGCCTTCGCCGCCGCCGAGCTCGCCGTCGACGCAGCTCCGGTGACCATTTGGTCACCCCGGCGAGTCCAACAAGCTCGTAAGGCCCCGTAGAGCATCCCTAGCACTTTGATTCTCTCGTCTTCGAGCTCCAAACGTGTTCTCGTGCACGACCGAACTCCGGCGGCCGCAACCGAGCTCGCCGCCGCCGACTCCGGCCATCCCAGGCCGACCCACGCCACCACCGACGCGCCAGCCATCGAAGCTGGCTCTCCAACGCGCCTAGCCGCGCGTCATTTGGAGCACCACAGAGGAAACCCGGGGCACAAACACGCCGCGGATCTCGCCGGCGACTAACCGCCGGTGGGTTTGACTTGTTTGACCTGGGGTTTGACCCCCCCAGGGTCACTGACGCGTGGGCCATGCCCCTGTTTAGTTTAGGTGTTAGTTTAGTTAGCGCTAATTAACTCAGTTAATTAGTTGTCACTCTGACAGGTGGGCCCAGGCCCTAATTAACCTAGGTTAGTGCTAACCTAACACTAACTAACTCTGTTAGTTAGATGTTGCACTGACGTGTGGCCCCCACACGTCAGGTTTGACCCCAGTCAGCCGCAGTTGACTTGCTGACGTCATGCTTACGCAGTGCTGACGCAGTATTTGATTTTCTGGTATTAAATTAAATCAGGAAATTCCAGAAAATGTTTCAAACTTCAAAAAATCATAGAAATTCAACCGTAACTCGGATTGAAATAATTTATATATGAAAAATTATCAGAAAAATGCAATCTTTCCATCTGTACCAGTTTCATGCATGACAAACCAACCTAAACCTGCTGTATAGGTGAAAACATGTAAATGGCATTTGAATTTCACATGTGGAGTTTGAATTTGAACCTAGGGTTCAAACCAACTTCATTTAACCTGCTGCTAGTTGCATTAGCTCAAATCACATCATATTGCCATGTCACATTCATGCATCATATTGTCGCATTGCATTGATTGTGTTCTTCCTTGTTGCCGGTAATTGTCCCCTCTCAGTAGACGACGTACCGACGATGAATTCGATGACACCAATGAAGAACTATATTATCTTCAGAAGTGCCAGGCAAGCAAAACCCCCTTGTTCATTCCGATATAATCCCACTCTCTCGCTCCTGCTCTATTTTACTGCATTAGGACAACAACGACTCATGTGTTACTTGCTGCGGTAGGCTGAACCCCTTTATCCTCTACATGACTGTCATTCCACGGTAACTAGATGAAACCCACTAGCATGAGTAGGAGTTGTTTGAGCCATGTTGTGCCTACTCATTCATGCTTGTTGTCATGCCTGCTACTTCTTAGAGTTGAGTCAGTGCGATTCATCTGGAATGAATTGGAATGGTTGTGTGAACATGTCCCACTGTGTGTGAGCTAAGTGTGTGAACACGATTTGGTAAAGGTAGCGGTGAGAGGCCATGTAGGAGTACATGGTGGGTTGTCTCATTGCAGCCGTCCTCGTGAACTGAGTTCTGTGTTTGTGATCCATGAAAGCAGTTACTACCACGCATTGGGCCCGAAACCAATGGACCCTCTCGGCTTCTTAACCACTCTTGTCCTCGGTCCGAGTTGCAAGTAGTTTACGGTGTTTGTAGCATCTTTGGGGCCGCACGCAACACTGACCGTAGGGGTGGGTTGTGTTGCGGTAGGCACCGTGGGCCCGGTGTACCGATTCGCCTGCTTGGTGTCTTGGGAACCCCGCACACATCGTTCGGGCTGTATGGGAAACCTCGGCGGACTCCTGCGGATGGAACCCGAATAGGCGATAAACCTGGACTTGGGACTTGTGTGTTTAGGTAGGTCGTGGCCGACACCCACGTTGGGCTTCCGCTGAAGGTTGCCGAGTACATGTCGTGTAAACGACGGTAAGTGGTGAGAGCGTGTGTGAAGAAGTACACCCTGCAGGTTAATATGATCTATTCGAATAGCCGTGTCCACGGAGAAGGACTTCTGGGTTGCCTATATCAGTTCATAGACAAGTGAAAGTGGATACTCTAAAATGCGCAAGATAAGCGTGAGTGCTATGGATGGCGTTCTCGTAGGGAGACGGGAGCGGGTCCATAGTGGTGTATTGATATGGTGAGTATGTGGACTCGTGTGCGCCACCTCAAAAGAGTTACTTGCATTCGTAGTGCAGGATAGCCACCGAGTCAAAGCTGGCTTGCTGCAGTCAAACTCCACCACCCCCTATTGATAATGATGCATATGTAGCTAGTTCGATGTAAGTCTTGCTGAGTACGTTTGTACTCACGTTTGCTTATTTTATGTTTTGCAGAGAGACTTGGTCTCGCTAGTAGTTCCGCTTGGACTTGACGGTTAGCTTGTTACCTCAGCTACGATCTTGTACCCTCGGCAGGATCTGGTAGATAGTCGAGCTTCTCAGCCTTCTTCATTCATAGTTATGCGTACTTTCGGACATGTTTAGCTTCCGCTTGTGCTTTGACTTGTATGCTCACGAGTGTTGGGTCATGAGACCCATGTTTGTAATATCTCGCTCCTCGGAGCCTAATGAATAAATATTTGAGTCGTAGAGTTATGTTGTGATGCCATGTTGTATCTACACATATTGAGCATATTGTGTGTATGTTTGAAATGCTTGGTATGTGTGGGATCCGACAAACTAGTTGTTTATCCTTGGCAGCCTCTCATATGGGGAAATGTAGTCTCGTGCTTCCGAGCGATAGTAGTCCGCTACAGCCCGGTTCACCGGAGTCTTGCTAGCCCAGCACTACTACTTGGACGCTTGACTGGCCGGCATGTGTTTCACATCGTTCCTATGTCTGTCCCTTCAGGGAAATGTCGCGCGGTGTTATTCGGAGTCCTGCCTAGCCTGCTACAGCCCGGTTCACCGGAGTCCTGTTAGCCCAGTGCTATAGCCCGAATCTATACGTTGATGACCGACATGCTCGATGTGATTCATGTATGTCTGTCCCCATAAGTTAGCGCCGCTTTGGGTTCACGACTAGCCATGTCGGCCCGGGTTCTTTATCATATGGATGCTAGCGACCTTTGTCATATACGTGAGCCAAAAGACGCAAACGGTCCCGGGCCATGGTAAGGCGACACCGTGGGAATACCGTGCGTGAGGCCGCAAAGTGATATGAGGTGTTACCGGCTAGGTCGATGTGATTTAGAATCGGGTCTGACAGCGTTGGTATCGAGCCCGATCGTCAGAGGATTACCAAGCCAAACTGGTCAAGTTGTGTCTAGAAATGCTTTAGTTATGTAAGGAATTGATTGTGGAAGGAACGTAAGGCTCTTTTTACTCCTTATACCTCATGGCCTTCTGATCTGAGTCAACCTCTTCTCTTCTACGGGGTTAAGAACTATGCTTCTCATCTATCTATTAGGATGACGTGTTACTAATCCACAGACTTTTAAGATTGTTGGTTTTAAGACTCAGTTCAGTTCCTACTACTATTGTATGATAATTGTTGATCTCGGAACCTTGATATTGTGATGTTGAGTGGCTATGCCACCATTTTGCAGGATGTCTCAAATCATTTTGAGCATTTACAGCCGTTATGCTGTCCGAGTCATCCCAGATCTCTAAATAGTCTGATGCATTTGCAAATCCTTTCCTTCCGTTCCGCTGCCTCAACATATAAGTTGGAACTATTATTATGACCCTAGGTGTTTAGGAAGTCATCTAGCAATTTAGCGATGCTTTTGTATCCCCAGTGTGATGATTCTGGCCATTACTCTCGAAAGCATCCCGTGATGTTATTAGTTAGTAGGCATTCTATTCCTGGGTTCTTGAACCCGAGATTCACCCTACTTCATGTTGTTAGTATTTGCTAGCTTCCTTGGGATATTAGTAACCTTGCAATAGTCCTCGAGGTCCGTGGTATTTCCTTCTTCCAAATACCATGAACTAGTTAAGGCAGGAATTCTTTGAATTAAAAGATCACAATCAGAGTACTCTTGAGGAGTTCTCCATTCATAATTGTGACTCTGCCGGTCTTACCTTCTCTGCATGGGTTATCCGGGAGAAATGTTGAGCTTTGCTTGATATACTAATCCATGCCGCCACAACTTGAAAAATTATATGTTCCTTTGAGCTGCTCTCTTTAGTTGTATCCCGACCATCCTCTATCAGTTTATAACCAAGAGTATGTGTGCATTCATTTATCGATGTCTATTATCCTTGTGGTCCGTCAAGCCATTCTGTTCTAGAATGACTAGGAGAAACAAACTCCAGTACCTCATCCATATCTAGGATTGGGTCAAAGAAGTTGTATTCCGCAGATCAAAATGCCAATCCAGCTTTGATTCTGCTCTACCTTGGAGTGTTACCATCTTTATGTCAGGAACATCATGAGAATTGCACCTTCTCTTATGAATTCTTGTCGTAGTGATACTTCTCGCCATCATTGTTCATTCCTCGGTCCCGTGTTGATGCAACGGAATGCCGACAAGTGAATTGTGATGTGTGAAATCGATACTCCTAGCAACCTCGTTGCTTGGTAGTTAATGGACAATATTTTCACTCTTAGCGTGTTGGTTATTAAATCATCATACTAAGATTGATCGTGCTACCTAGTCCTTATTTCTGGTGCACACTTCGATTGATGAGTTAGGATTATTCAATCCCTTGCTTATTTGATCATATCGCCTTGCCCTCAAAAGCAAGATTGTTCTCGAGCTTAGTAACATACCGGTGGTTCGTGACTTTCCAAATATCTTCTTGGAAGTATTACCAGGTTGTCCCCTGACTGTTATGTTGAGCTCGTGATCAAGTTGGTTTCCTGTAAACCACCCATTCTCCAAGACTCTGTGTTGGATATCCCTGAACTAGTTGGTTGAGCTAGACAACAACTTGGAGAGTTGGAAGATAAAAGCTTTCCTAACCTAGTTCGTTCCAAAGGGATATGCTTGTGTAGTGTGTGTTGAAGAAAGATGATATCTTCATCAATTGGTCCCTGTGATCAGTTGCCGGACCTATTGTCTTATTAATCCTTTGATTTGAGTGTGGGCATCATCAAATCGAATCAGTACCAACGATGCTCGTAATGTTGTCTTACTCGTGGTTGATCCCTCGAGCATACCCCATTACATCTTTGGTGCGACCGATTGCTATCACCGTGTTCACATGATGGTGGAAGTCCAGTGATATGGAAATTTCGATGAGTTGTTGTTGAACCCATCAGCAGCATTTTGTCTTCCCCGTGAGTCATGTTGAACATCAACCTAGTGTTGGAAACTTGTGTAAGCATTTCTTCGTGTTCCGTTCATGAAGCTTATGCTTGGATGGAAAGGGTGACTTCCTCAATTCATGTGCTTTAGGTGTAAGTTGCCGCCATGAATTTGAGAAAGGTTTGTTTTGTTTCCTTTGGAATCATCCCAAGTCAGTCATGCACGTGCGAAGTATTCGTGGTTCGATAGACTGATCATCTTCATTCCATATGAATTCCATAGCACACCAAGCCACTGATTGATTTGTTCAAGGAAAAGGAGTTGTTGTGCAAATCCTAGGTCATGCACAAGACTTCCATATCCTCGTTGATGGTTCCCCACCTGAACTCGGTAGTGTCTGATGATAAGACTACTATGTGGTCATTCTTGTCTTGGACAACATGTTCACATGTTAGTAGCAGAACCAGCTCATGTTTTGGAGCTTGCTATCGTAGTTCATTCCGAGAATCTCGCAACATCTTCTCCGTCGATTTGTGTTGCAAACTTTCATTTTCTTCTAGACTCGATGAGTCTGGAATATCCTAACACCAACCAGATCTGAATCTCAGGCAGATATGATGGTTGGAACATTCCCAGTATTTGCATTTTGTTCCCAGCTTGCACCCTATTGTGCCAACTCCCCATGGGCTGCCTTTGTCGGTAGTTGCTGTCCAATATAATCTTCAAAAGTGGACTTACCATGGGTCCCATCCATTTCCGGTGATAAGCAAAAGTCATCCATTGCGTTGTCTTCAACAAGGTAGTCCACATCATCCCTCCTAGTCTGGGTATGCCATCCCTTTGCACTCCACCAAACGATCTTTGTGAATTGCCTTAGGCTGGTATGAAGAGTTTTAATGATCTCTGATTCAAAAGTAATTCTTTTTGCCACTTAAGGGAATAGTTCCTCGCGTCACCTCCCCTGGGGTGCCCCGTTATGGAATCATGGCAAATATTTCCTCGCCACCTTAACACCATCTACCATCTTTCTAAGCGTGGAATTGTTGCCCACTAATCACACACCGTCGTTTGTTCTTCCATCCCTCTCGATGTGTTTTGTGTCTCAACTCGAGATGTTCACCCTCTCATTCCGTGAGTTGATCGTGAATTGCTCGATCTTCAAGAAGATTAAATCTTGTAGGGTTTCCCCCTTCTTTCTGTTGTCATGTTGAGTGAAGATCTCGAAAGCAAAGACGTCAAGACCAAGATGATGGAATGAATAAACATTTTCGAGAAGGGCAACTGGATCATGAAGATTGTGATAGTTTTGTGACTCCCCTTTTCCTCTTACCTCACGTCTTGAATCTCGGGGCGAGATTCTTGTTTAGTGGGGGTGAGTTGTCACAGCCCCAGATCAGCCCTTGTTTGTTTTTGCTTTAGCATCCATGCATCATGTTTAAATTTTAAGAAATTTGAAATGGGGATTGCCTAAACCCTAGCATTAAAGGAATTCAAATAAGCTCAACCAAAAAATATTTTTCAGTGAACCCAAATGGCCTTCAAAAATGTTCACCATTTTTGGAAAAATGTTGGAAACTGTAACCAGAGATGTTGCACATTTTTCCATGACATTTGGATCTTTGAATTAAATCATAAGTATTTGAATTTGGACATTTAAATTCTATAAAATATTTTAAATGTCCAAATATTCCTAAACTGAAATATTCCATGATGGATATATTCTATACAGTGGACATGTGCAGTTTAGTGAATTTTGAAAGGGTCTAGGTATTTTTAGAAAAGCCCTAAAGATTACAGAAAAATAGAAAAGTGAAACAAATAAAAGAGAGAGAGAGAATGACTACCTGGCCACCTACCTGTAGCCGGCCCAGTTCGCTGGCCCAGCCCACCTGGCGCCTCCTGTCGTCTTCCTCCTGCCAGTAGGAGCAGCTGCGTGCCCGCACGCGCGCGGCCGAGGAGGCCAGCTCCTCCCTGCCTGCCTGCCCCCCCTTCCGACGCATCTGGATGACGCCACGCGCCGCCCCGACCGCTCTCACTCTCCCCCTGTTCTCTCCCTCGTCGTTTCCCCACCGTGCTCGAACGTTGCCGTCGCCGCCGAACGCCGTTGCCGTAGCCACCGCCTCCCCCTCGCCTCTCCGACACGCGCAGGAGCTCCGCCTTCTCGCTCTGAAGCTCTCTGCCGAGCCACACAAGCCGGAGCGCCCGTGGAGCCGTCGTCGTCGCCTTCATCACCTCCGGCCGCCGCAGATCGCCATCGCCGCTTCTTCGTCTCCAGCGCGTCCCCGGCCACAACGAGCAGCCCTGCAAGTCCGCCGTGAGCCTCGCTTCTTCTCCCTCTCTCCCCGGTCGCGCCGCCCTCCAGCTGTCGTCTCCACCATGGCCGAACCTTCGCCGCTGCCGAGCTCGCCGTCGACGCAGCTCCGGTGACCATTTGGTCACCCCGGCGAGTCCAACAAGCTCGTAAGGCCCCGTAGAGCATCCCTAGCGCTTTGATTCTCTCGTCTTCGAGCTCCAAACGTGTTCTCGTGCACGACCGAACTCCGGCGGCCGCAACCGAGCTCGCCGCCGCCGACTCCGGCCATCCCAGGCCGAGCCACGGCCACCAGCCGACGCGCCATCGAGCTGGCTCTCCAACGCGCCTAGCCGCGCGTCATTTGGAGCACCACAGAGGAAACCCGGGGCACAAGTACGCCGCGGATCTCGCCGGCGACTAACCGCCGGCGGGTTTGACTTGTTTGACCTGGGGTTTGACCCCCCCAGGGTCACTGACGCGTGGGCCATGCCCCTGTTTAGTTTAGGTGTTAGTTTAGTTAGCGCTAATTAACTCAGTTAATTAGTTGTCTCTCTGACAGGTGGGCCCAGGCCCTAATTAACCTAGGTTAGTGCTAACCTAACACTAACTAACTCTGTTAGTTAGATGTTGCACTGACGTGTGGCCCCCACACGTCAGGTTTGACTGATCAGCCGCAGTTGACTTGCTGACGTCATGCTTACGTGATCTTGTATGATATTTGATTTTCTGGTATTAAATTAAATCAGGAAATTCCAGAAAATGTTTCAAACTTCAAAAAATCATAGAAATTCAACCGTAACTCGGATTGGAATAATTTATACATGAAAAATTATCAGAAAAATGCAATCTTTCCATCTGTACCAGTTTCATGCATGACAAACCAACCTAAACCTGCTGTATAGGTGAAAACATGTAAATGACATTTGAATTTCACATGTGGAGTTTGAATTTGAACCTAGGGTTCAAACCAACTTCATTTAACCTGCTGCTAGTTGCATTAGCTCAAATCACATCATATTGCCATGTCACATTCATGCATCATATTATCGCATTGCATTGATTGTGTTCTTCCTTGTTGCTGGTAATTGTCCCCTCTCGATGAGCTGACGTCTGAAGCGATGAATTCGATGACACCAATGAAGAACTATATTATCTTGAAGTGCCAGGCAAGCAAAACCCCTTGTTCATTCCGATATAATCCCACTCTCTCGCTCCTGCTCTATTTTACTGCATTAGGACAACAACGACTCATGTGTTACTTGCTGCGGTAGCTGAACCCCTTTATCCTCTACATGACCTGTCATTCCACAGTAACTAGATGAAACCCACTAGCATGAGTAGGAGTTGTTTGAGCCATGTTGTGCCTACTCATTCATGCTTGTTGTCATGCCTGCTACTTCTTAGAGTTGAGTCAGGTCTGATTCATCGGGAATGAATTGGAATGGTTGTGTGAACATGTCCTACTGTGTGTGAGCTAAGTGTGTGAACACGATTTGGTAAAGGTAGCGGTGAGAGGCCATGTAGGAGTACATGGTGGGTTGTCTCATTGCAGCCGTCCTCAGAAACTGAGTTCTGTGTTTGTGATCCATGAAACAGTTACTACCACACATTGGGCCCGAAACGAATGGACCCTCTCGGCTTCTTAACCACTCTTGTCCTCGGTCCGGAGTTGCAAGTAGTTTCTGGTGTTTGTAGCATGCTGGGGGCCGCACGCAATGCTGACCGTAGGGGTGGGTTGTGTTGCGGTAGGCACCGTGGCCCGGTGTACCGATTCGCCCGTTTGGTGTCTCGGGAACCCTGCACACATCGTTCGGGGCTGTATGGGAAACCTCGGCCGGACTCCCTGCGGATGGAAACCGAATAGGCGATAAACCTGGACTTGGGACTTGTGTGTTTAGGTAGGTCGTGGCCGACACCCACGTTGGGCTTCCGCTTGAAGGTTGCCGAGTACATGTCGTGTAAACGGCGGTAAGTGGTGAGATCTTGAGTGAAGAAGTAC
Source organism: Aegilops bicornis (assembly GCA_021605145.1). Taxonomy (NCBI): domain Eukaryota; kingdom Viridiplantae; phylum Streptophyta; class Magnoliopsida; order Poales; family Poaceae; genus Aegilops; species Aegilops bicornis. The sequence continues at coordinate 876,237 of CM038670.1, read as the reverse complement.
ACCCTGCAGGGTTAATATGATCTATTCGAATAGCCGTGTCCACGGAGAAGGACTTCTGGGTTGCCTATATCAGTTCATAGACAAGTGAAAGTGGATACTCTAAAATGCGCAAGATAAGCGTGAGTGCTATGGATGGCGTTCTCGTAAGGAGACGGGAGCGGGTCCATAGTGGTGTATTGATATGGTGAGTGTGTGGACTCGTGTGCGCCACCTCAAAAGAGTTACTTGCATTCGTAGTGCAGGATAGCCACCGAGTCAAAGCTGGCTTGCTGCAGTCAAACTCCACCACCCCCTTTTGATAATGATGCATATGTAGCTAGTTCTGATGTAAGTCTTGCTGAGTACGTTTGTACTCACGTTTGCTTATTTTATGTTTTGCAGAGAGACTTCGGTCTCTCTAGTAGTTCCGCTTGGACTTCGACGGTTAGCTTGTTACCTCAGCTACGATCTTGTGCCCTCGGCATGATCTGGTAGATAGTCAGGCTTCTCAGCCTTCTTCATTTATAGTTATACGTACTCAGACATGTTTAGCTTCCGCTTGTGCTTTGACTTGTATGCTCTGAGTGTTGGGTCATGAGACCCATGTTTGTAATATCTCACTCCTCGGAGCCTAATGAATAAATATTTGAGTCGTAGAGTTATGTTGTGATGCCATGTTGTATATACACATATTGAGCATATTGTGTGTATGTTTGAAATGCTTGGTATGTGTGGGATCCGACAAACTAGTTGTTTATCCTTGGCAGCCTCTCATATGGGGAAATGTAGTCCCGTGCTTACGGCGATAGTAGTCCGCTACAGCCCGGTTCACGAGTCCTGCTAGCCCAGCACTACTGCTTGGACACTTGACTGGCCGGCATGTGTTTCACTTCGTTCCTATGTCTGTCCCTTCGGGGAAATGTCGCGCGTGTTATTCGGAGTCCTGCCTAGCCTGCTACAGCTCGGTTCACCGGAGTCCTATTAGCCCAGTGCTACAGCCCGAATCTATACGTTGATGACCGACATGCTCGATGTGATTCATGTATGTCTGTCCCCATAAGTTAGCGCCGCTTTGGGTTCACGACTAGCCATGTCGGCCCGGGTTCTTTATCATATGGATGCTAGCGACACTGTCATATACGTGAGCCAAAAGACGCAAACGGTCCCGGGCCATGGTAAGGTGACACCCGTGGGAATACCGTGCGTGAGGCCGCAAAGTGATATGAGGTGTTACCGGCTAGGTCGATGTGATTTGGAATCGGGGTCCTGACAGTTTACTAGATTCAATAATCTAGTTCACATCGCTATGTGATTAACACCCAAAGAGTACTAAGGTGTGATCATGTTTTGCTTATGAGAGAAGTTTAGTCAACAGGTCTGCCACATTCAGATCCGTATGTATTTTGCAAATTTCTATGTCTACAATGCTCTGCACGGAGCTACTTTAGCTGATTGCTCCCACTTTCAATATGTATCCAGATTAAGACTTGGAGTCATCTGGATCAGTGTCAAAGCTTGCATCGACATAACCCTTTACGACTAACCTTTTGTCACCTCCATAATCGAGAAACATATCCTTAATCCACTAAGGATAATTTTGACCGCTGTCCAGTGATCTACTCCTAGATCACTATTGTACTTCCTTGCTAAACACAGTGTAGGATATACAATAGATCTGGCACACAACATGGCATACTTTATAGAACCTATGGCTGAGGCATAAGGAATGGCTTTCATTCTCTTTCTATCTTCTGCCGTGGTCGGGTTTTGAGTCTTAATCAATCTCACACCTTGTAACACATGCAAGAACTCTTTCTTTGACAGTTTCATTTTGAACTACTTCAAAATCTTGTCAAGGTATGTACTCATTGACAAAACTTATCAAGAGTCTTGATCTATCTCTATAGATCTTTATGCTCAATATATAAGCAGCTTCACTGAGGTCTTTCTTTGAAAAACTCCTTTCAAATAATCTTTTATGCTTTGCAGAATAATTCTACATTATTTCCGATCAACAATATGTCATTCACATATACTTATCAGAAATGTTGTAGTGCTCCCACTCACTTTCTTGTAAATACAGGCTTCACCGTAAGTCTGTATAAAACTATATGCTTTCATCAACTCATCAAAGCGTATATTCCAACTCCGAGATGCGTGCACCAGTCCATAGAAGGATCGCTGGAGCTTGCATATTTTGTTAGCACCTTTAGGATTGACAAAACCTTCTGGTTGCATCATATACAACTCTTCTTTAATAAATTCATTAAGGAATGTAGTTTTGTTTATCCATTTGCCAGATTTCATAAAATGCGGCAATTGCCAACATGATTCGGACAGACTTAAGCATAGATACGAGTGAGAAACTCTCATCGTAGTCAACACCTTGAACTTGTTGAAAACCTTTTGTGACAATTCTAGCTTGGTAGATAGTAATACTACTATCAGCGCTCGTCTTCCTCTTGAAGATCCATTTAATCTCAATGGCTCACCAATCATCGGGAAAGTCAATCAAAGTCCATACTTTGTTCTTATACATGGATCACATCTCAGATTTCATGGCCTTAAACCATTTTGCGGAATCTGGGCTCATCATCGCTTCCTCATAGTTCGTAGGTTAGTCATGGTCACGTAACATGACCTCCAGAACAGGATTACCGTACCACTCTGGTACGGATCTTACTCTGGTTTACCTATGAGGTTCGGTAGTAACTTGATCTGAAGTTACATGATCATCATCATTAGCTTCCTCACTAGTTGGTGTAGGAGTCACAGGAAAAGATTTCTGTGATAAACTACTTTTCAATAAGGGAGAAGGTACAGTTACCTCATCAAGTTCTACTTTCCTCCCACTCACTTCTTTCGAGAGAAACTCCTTCTCTAGAAATGATCCATTCTCAGCAACGAATTTCTTGCCTTCGGATCTGTGATAGAAGGTCTACCCAACTGTCTCCTTTGGATCGACGATGCCCTATTTAACGCGAATGTAGCTGTCTCTAATGCATAACCCTAAAACGATAGTGGGAGATCGGTAAGAGACATCATAGATCGCACCATATCTAGTAAAGTACGATTACGACGTTCGGACACACCATTACGCTGTGGTGTTTCGGGTGGCGTGAGTTGTGAAACTATTTCGCATTGTTTTAAATGGAGACCAAATTCGTAACTGAAATATTCTCCTTCACGATCAGATCGTAGAAACTTTACTTTCTTGTTACGATGATTTCCACTTCACTCTGAAATTATATGAACTTTTCAAATGTTTCAGACTTATGTTTCATCAAGTAGATATACCCATATCTGCTAAAATCATCTGTGAAGGTCAGAAAATAACGATACCCACCGCAAGCCTCAACACTCAACGGACTGCATACATCAGTATGTATTATTTCCAATAAGTTAGTTGCTCGCTCCATTTTTTCGGAGAACGGAGTCTTAGTCATCTTGCCCATAAGGCATGGTTCACAAGCATCAAGTGATTCATAATCAAGTGATTCCAAAATCCCATCAGCATGGAGTTTCTTCATGCGCTTTACACCAATATGACCTAAACAGTAGTGCCACAATTAAGTTTCACTATCATTATTAACTTTGCATCTTTTGGCTTCAATATTATAAATATGTGTATCACTACGATCGAGATCCAACAAACCATTTTTGTTGGTGTGTATGACCATATAAGGTTTTATTCATGTAAACAGAACAACAATTGTTCTCTAACTTAAATGAATAACCGTATTGCAATAAACATGATCAAATTATATTCATGCTCAATGCAAACACCAAATAACACTTATTTTGTTTCAACATTAATCCAGAAGGTATAGGGAGTGTGCGATGATGATCATATCAATCTTGGAACCACTTCCAACACACATCGTCACTTCACCCTTAACTAGTCTCTGTTTATTCTGCAACTCCTGTTTCAAGTTACTAATCTTAGCAACTAAACTAGTATCAAATATTGAGGGGTTGCTATAACACTAGTAAAGTACACATCAATAACATGTATATCAAATATACCTTTGTTTACTTTGCCAACCTTCTTATCCGCCAAATATTTGCGGTAGTTCCGCTTCCAGTGACCAGTCCCTTTGCGGTAGAAGCACTTAGTCTCAGGCTTAGGTCTAGACTTGGGCTTCTTCACTTGAGCAGCAACTTGCTTGCCGTTCTTCTTGAAGTTCCCCTTCTTCCCTTTGCCCTTTTTCTTGAAACTAGTGGTCTTGTCAACCATCAACACTTGATGTTTTTCTTGATTTCTACCTTCGCCGATTTTAGCATCGTGAAGAGCTTGGGAATTGTTTTCGTCATCCCTTGCATATTATAGTTCATCACGAAATTCTAGTAACTTGGTGATAGTGACTAGAGAACTTTGTCAATTACTATCTTATCTGGAAGATTAACTCCCACTTGATTCAAGCAATTGTAGTACCCAGACAATCTGAGCACATGCTCACTGGTTGAGCTATTCTCCTCCATCTTGTAGGCAAAGTACTATCAGAGGTCTCATACCTCTCGACACGGGCATGAGTATGAAATACCAGTTTCAACTCTTGGAACATTTGATATGCTCCGTGGCGTTCAAAACATTTTTGAAGTCCCGGTTCTAAGCCGTAAAGCATGGTGCACTAAACTATCAAGTAGTCATCATACCGAGCTTTTGTCAAAACGTTCATAACGTCTGCATCTGCTCCTGCAATAGTTCTGTCACCTAGCGGTGCATCAAGGACATAATACTTCTGTGCAACAATGAGGATAATCCTCAGATCACGGAGCTAGTCCGCATCTTTGCTACTAACATCTTTCAACTTATTTTTCTCTAGGAACATATCAAAAAATAAAATAGGGGAGCTAAACGCGAGCTATTGATCTACAACATAGATATGCTAATACTATCAGGACTAAGTTCATGATAAATTAAAGTTCAATTAATCACATTACTTAAGAACTCCCACTTAGATAGACATCCCTCTGATCATCTAAGGCCATGTTCGGTTAATCCCCTCACCACAGGGATTGAAGGGGATCGGGGAGGTTTTAGGGGAATTTTGACTTGCAAGGGATTGAATCCCTTTCAAACCTCTCCATTCCCTGCCTAACCGGACAAGGCCTAAGTGATCACGTGATCCAAATCAACTAAATCATGTCCGATCATCACGTGAGATGGAGTAGTTTTCAATGATGAACATCACTATGTTGATTATATCTACTATATGATTCACGCTCGACCATTCGGTCTCAATGTTCTGAGACCACTACTAGAGATTAGGCCAATAACGACCAGCATTTAACAATTCTCGGTCGTTATTAGTATGAGGCGTTGATCCCACATCCAAACTAACTTTGTGAAACCTCCCTAACAGGATAGATCTGCCCGTCGTTAGTTTTGTTCTGGTTAGAGGGTAATTTGTGTGCTTATCCGCTGAAATGAATGACAAAGAGGAAGATAATTATCAATCAGATCTAGGTATCCTTTCCATGCGCTTGTTCTGGTTTACCCCAAAAGCTCCTCCGGCCGCCTCTCTTTCTTCTAGCCGCCTCCTCCTCCTCATCTCCCTTCCGCTCTCCTGTCTCCCTCCCGACCTCGAGTGCGACGGCGGATTCCGGCCAGGTCGCATGCCATGTCGGTCAAGTTCCAGTTCCCGTGGGCGTCCTCCTCTGCGTTCTTTGTGACAACTGGCCACACGCTGCTATCTCGGTGGTGGCGGCTGCAGATACCGCGAGGAAGCGGGATGGGGATCGCGCAGCCGGTGCTGGACGCGACCAAAGGGCCAGCGGCGATGTAAGACATCACTTCCAGGAAAAACGGCAGCGAGATGCACAAGTAAGCATCTCCACGCTAGCACAGTCTGAATTCGGGTGGTCGCCTCTGTCATGCGATGAACAGAACAGATCTAGGCATGAGCATTGCTGGGGTATCCACAAGACCTCGTGCAGGATGTGATTAATTAATTGTATTCTTTACTCCACAATTTTTATTTGTAAGTGAAGATGCAAACATAGATTCAGGTTCATAGAGGTGATGATGCCGGTTTTCTCAAGGGATGCTTGGAGATGCGTGTGGTACATGATCCAGGTACGTTCCTAACTTGTCAGCACATAAATTACATTTTTTTTACTTGAACTGAAAGGAGACAATGTGTTTGGATACATAATTTCTTTTTATCTGTACATGATTGACAATTTTGGCTTGTCTGAACTGAAAAGAATATTTAGTGTGTTTGATTGCAGAATAACCTCATCCAGGATGGCCTATTGACTCCTATTTTTGGAGATGCGTCGATGTAAGCATTGCCAGATTCTTTAGCAGCAACCTCCGGAAATATATTATGTGTACATGATAAGTAGTACTCCCTCCGTCCTATAATATAAGATATGGGACGGAGGGAGTATTATATACCTAACAGACACTTTCTTGTATAATTTTTCTCTTTTGATTTAATTTGGCAGAATCCCTAAGAGCTGCATGTACTGACAAATGAAAAATGATATGCACCAAAGTACACATGGTCCACCATAGTACAAAGCATCAACAGGCGCTGTAGTAATTGGTGAAAAATGATATGCACCAAAGTACAAGGACTGATGATGGTGTCTCAAGGCCGAAGACAATGAAAATAAATCCTCTTTTCTAGTTGTTGCATGATTTCTTGTTAGTTATGAACAACTGCAATGGTTGTCTAGAGAGTTTTCTCGTTGATAATTTCTTAATGGTATTTTATCTCCAGAATTGTATGTGAGGATCATGTTCGATATGTATGGTTTTGATCAATAAAAATCAGGCTATGAAACATTGATTGTTCAGCTTCTTTTGTTGCTTAATTGACATGGTCGCTAATCTTTAAAAGTTGAGAGAAACGATCAAGTGGTCAATAGTAATATTTTAGCAACCATGAAAATATTTTTAGTGATGAGACAAGTGGTCGCTAATACACAAATTCTGGTCGTTATTTTCTCAAAATTAACGGCTACACACTGTCTCGTCGTTACAAAATAACAACGGGAAAAAGATTGTGGTCGTTATACTTTTAACGACGGAGCCTATCACGACCACAAATTTGTGGTCGTTAATGATTTTCAACGACCACATTTTAACTTTTAACTACCACATACCCCGTCGTTAAAAATCATTTTCCTAGTAGTGCCATATCTGCATATGCTAGGCTCGTCAAGTTTAACCCGAGTATTCTGCGTGTGCAAAACTGGCTTGCACCCGTTGTAGATGAACGTAGAGCTTATCACACCTGATCATCACGTGGTGTCTCGGCATGACGAACTTTGGCAACGGTGCATACTCAGGGAGAACACTTTTTTCTTGAAATTTAGTGAGAGATCATCTTATAATGCTACCGTCAATCAAAGCAAGATAAGATGCATAAAGGATAAACATCACATGCAATCAATATAAGTGATATGATATGGCCATCATCATCTTGTGCCTGTGATCTCTATCTTTGAAGCACCGTCATGATCACCATCGTCACCGGCGCGACACCTTGATCTCCATCGTAGCATCGTTGTCGTCTCGCCAACTATTGCTTCGACGAATATCGCTACCTCTTAGTGATAAAGTAAAGCAATTACAGGGCGATTGCATTGCATACAATAAAGCGACAACCATATGGCTCCTGCCAGTTGCCGATAACTCCGTTACAAAACATGATCAGCTCATACAATAAAATTTAGCATCATGTCTTGACCATATCACATCACAACATGCGCTGCAAAAACAAGTTAGACGTCCTCTACTTTGTTGTTGCAAGTTTTACGTGGCTGCTACGGGCTGAGCAAGAACCGTTCTCACCTACGCACCAAAACCACAACGATAGTTCGTCATGTTAGTGATGTTTTAACCTTCTCAAGGACCGGGCGTAGCCACACTCGGTTCAACTAGAGTTGGAGAAACTGACACCCGCCAGCCACCTGTGTGCAAAGCACGTCGGTAGAATCAGTCTTGCGTAAGCATACGCGTAATGTCGGTCCAGGCCGCTTCATCCAACAATACCGCCGAACCAAAGTGTGACATGCTGGTAAGCAGTATGACTTGTATCGCCCACAACTCACTTGTGTTCTACTCGTGCATATAACATCAACGCGTAAAACCTGGCTCTGATGCCACTGTTGGGGAACATAGTAATTTCAAAAAAATTCCAACGCACACGCAAGATCATGGTGATGCATAGCAACGAGAGGGGAGAGTGTGTCCACGTACCCTCGTAGACCGAAAGCGGAAGCGTTAGTACAATGTGGTTGATGTAGTCGTACGTCTTCACGATCTGACCGATCAAGTACCGAATGCACGGATCCTCCGAGTTCAACACACGTTCAACTCGATGACGTCCCTCGAACTCCGATGCAGCCGAGCTTTGAGGGAGAGTTCCGTCAGCTTGACGGCGTGGTGACGAAGATGATGTTCTACCGACGCAGGGCTTCGCCTAAGCACCGCTGCGATATTATCGAGGTGGATTATGGTGGAGGGGGGGACCGCACACGGCTAAGAGATACACACAGTCCTCGCCCAATCACTCTGGTAAGTCTTCAAGGTAGACTTCCAAACCTTCACAGACTTCGTTCACCGGCAATCCACAATTACTCTTGGATGCTCAGAACGCGATGCCTAACCGGCTGGAGGATTCACAGTCCTCAAGTGTAACAAGTCTTCAGATCACGTGGACAGAAAGACTTCAGTGATGCCAAACACTCTTTGGGCTCTGGGTGTTTTGGGCTTTGTCCTCACAAGGATTTCTCTCTCAAACTCTTCGGAGGTGGGTTGCTCTCAACGACAAAAAGCCGTGCACTAACTCTGAGCAGCCACCAATTTATGGTGTAGGGGGTGGGCTATTTATAGCCACTGGGCAACCCGACCTGATTTGTCCGAAATGACCTTGGGTCACTAAGGAACTGACATGTGTCACAACGGTCAGATTTCAAACACACGCGACAGCTTGACTTGGGCTACAAGTAAAGCTGACTTATCCGACTCTGGATAAGATTTTCTCTCATTGTCTTCGCTCAAAGACATAGGATTTTGGTTGAGCATCACTTCAGTCACTCTGACTTTGTTCACTTGCACCTCACTTAACAGTGCGGTGGTTCTTATGACTCAACAAAGAAGAAAAGAAACAGCGAAACTACTAAGTATCGCGCTCCATAGTCTTCACTCAATGTCTTCTTCTGTCATAGTCTTCAATGTGAATATCTTCACGTACCACCATTATCTTCAATGTCTTCTTACATTTTTAGGGGTCTTCTCCGGTAGGTAAACCAAATCAAGGAGGGACTACTACCTGTGTTATCCTGCAATTCTCACAAACACATTAGTCCCTCAACCACGTTTGTCGTCAATACTCCAAAACCAAACTAGGGGTGGCACTAGATGCACTTACAATCTCCCCCTTTTTGGTGATTGATGACAAACTGGTTGAAGTTTTCAACGGGGATATAAGTATGTGAAATTGTAAGGATGAGGTATTGTCTTCGTAAGTAGCAAAAGGCTCCCCCTGAAGATGTGCATATAAATAATTTGCTTTTGGAATGCAAATGCACATGGCAGGTTCTACTTGTGGAGATCCTCTTCAACTTATGAAGACAATTTATCATGCATGATCTGATGTAACAAAGATAATGGCATGCATAATGAAAAATGGACGTCTGCAAAATGATTTAAGTGCGGAAGTTATCGTCGCACATGCAGAATTTATCATCGCATCACAAAATAGCAAATAAGTAGCAGACGACCATCGAATTTAAGTGTTACAACTCAGAGAACCAAATGTATCAAAAGCAAGAGTCGTAAACACTAGGCAAAATATAATGCAACCGCCCATATAAACCCGCTTGAAGACTATCAACTCATAGCTTCTCCCCCTTTTGTCAGTAAGGACCAAAAAGGGTTGAAGACATTGAGCCTCTACTCGTTCCCAGAAGGAGTAGGAGAAGATGCAGGGTTGGTGTCGAGGTTTGGCGGTGTAGACGAACTTGGGGCAGTGTCGATGCGTGTTGGAGGTGGCGAAGTAGCATCATCTTGATCATCGATCACACGAGTATTTACTATTGGAGCAGAAGAGGAGTATTCTGAGTCTTCAAGAGATGGAGTGCGCCGCAGAACAACATTTCTGGGCGGAGTGGAATCAAACTTGAATCGTTCTGAGAAGCCATCGTCCTGAAGATCTCCCTCAGCACACATAAGCGTCAGCCCTTTCCATGTGCGTCGACAAGTTTCATGAGCTACAAAGGCATTCGTGGTTGCAAGGTTGCGAATGCGATTGATGTCAGTCATGATCCTCTGCATCTGGCGCTTGAGCCAATCATGATGCCTATCCTATTTCTGATGCAAGCCAACGAGAAGCTCTCGGTCATTGAGAACACGAGATCGCTTTCAAGGCCGTTGAGCAATTGTGCTGTTAGTGGCTTCAGTTGGGGCACAGTGAGGTGCACGTGTAGTACCAGCCAACAGATAGACACGAGTGGCAGCCATTCAATGGGCTGAGTGAAGCTCTGACGATCAATGTTTTGAAGATAAAGTGGCTCTTTGTCAGACTCTGGATAGATGGCTTCAACAGACATATCAACATCTGGCAAGAAGACAATGTGGTTGCGTGCAGATGGCTGATAGTTGAAGGCAGTGTGAAGCTTGATCAGACGCATGATCCATGGAGCATAGAACTTCAAGCCAAAAATATCATATCTTGTTGCAGCAAGTTGGCGGATGAAGAAATCTTGTGCATTGAAGCTTTTGCCATGAAGAATATGGAAGACCAATGTCTTCATTGCACCTTCGAGCTTGGCCTTTGGAGAATGTCCTTTGATAGGCCAGAGAGTCCGCCTTATGATGTGATAGATCGTGCGTGGCAGATACTCAAGGTCTTCAACAAAGAACTCCGTAGGATATTCTGCATATGGAGGAAATGGCTTCATCATGCTCAGCATCTGGCTTATGTTGGGTTCAGGCTTGTGAAAGATGCTTTCCACTGCTGCGGTGTGAAGCTGACAACCAGGCTCATAGAGATCACCTGGAGTGGGCAGGCCAGTAAGCTCAATGGCATCAAATGCTTTGGCTTCATGATGGACATTTCCTGTCATCCACTCAAGGACCCAAGTCTTCGGATCCCTGTTGTAGCCTCTGATATGCAGAGTGGCGTAGAATTGGAGCAGCAACTCTTCATTCCAGTGCTCCTTGTCAGTGACAAAATGCAGTAAGCCAGCCTCTCTGAAGCAATCAAGGGCTTCTTCCAAGCAGGGCAGGCCAGCTATGGCTTCGGTATCAAGACACATATGTGGAAATATGCGGCCTTGGTTGTACAGAATGCATGAATAGTAGCTGCGCTGCTGATAGCTCCAGAACCGATCAGATGAAATCTTGGGCTTGGTGTAGGGGTTCTTGTCGCTATCGAAGAAGGTGTTGTGTGCAATGAAGCCGTTGACATTGAAGGATCCTGGTGAAGAGGCAGTACCTGGAAATCTGGGTAGTCCTGGCTTTGGCTTCTGAACCTGAGCCCTGTGCTCGACATGGTAATCAAATTGAGGACCAGCAGCAGGTGGAGGGATCAGAATAGGCCATATGACAGTGACAAGCTGTACATAGTTGTATGCTTGCTCGATAGTATGTGGCCTTGGAGGCGGAACAGGAGCAGTGGCATTGACTTCAGGCTGCAGATTTGTGACAGGTGCGGCATTGACTTCATCTGCTTCATGGGCTTCATTGGCCACTGGTGCATTGGCCACTGTAGGCTCCACATTAGCGTCAGCGATGAGAACGTCATTGGCTTCAGGAATGTCATGTGTGGCAGCATCAGGGTTCTCACCCTCCACTTGAGTAGCTGGAGGTTCTGGCATGGACTGATTCTCTTCATTAACTTCTTCTTGAGTTGTAGGGGGAGTAGCGACACGCTCTTCTTCTTGTGTTACTCCGGCTGATGCAGCCGGAGGGTCTTCAGCAGCATTGGCTTTAGACACAGGGACCGTCACAGAAGGATTGTCTTCAGGGAACACTTGACATGCCACTGAGCTTGACAAGTTGGAGTCCTCTTCTGTGATGGTGGTCATGGAGGCAGATGGCTTCAGGCCTTTGTGAAGCCGTTGGAATATGGGAGACGCCTTTGGCGATGGTGATGTCTCCATGTAGTTGTCATCATTTGACATGGGGCTGATGACGGGCACACTTGACGGCTGGGGTGTACTTGGTGAGTCTTGAGGTGGGGTAGCTTGCTGGGGGCGATCAGCCCACGATGCATCTTGTGAGATTGGCGTCAAAGGACGACCAATACTGATAAGCTCACTGTTTGTTTGAACAGGTGATGATACCGTTGGGCGCTCGATCTGTGGAAGAACTACATCATCTTGAGCAATATCTTCTGTCGCGATGGGGTCGACGACTGGAACTTCTTGAGCTTCAGGAGCCTCTGTGGAAGCAGGCTCATGAACAATCATGCGACATTCTTGGTTTGCAGATGGAGGGGGAACAAATGCAAGGGGTTCAACGGCAAGGGGCTCTGTGGGAGCAGCCCGATCTCTTCTCTTGGTTTTTCTCTTCTTGGGGGGTGGTTCTTCATCAGTGGTGCGCTTGGTTTTCCGCTTCACGGCCCGGCTGGCTGCCTTGGTTTTCTTACATTGAAGCCTTTGAAGGAGCCTTGGGCTTCGAGCCGCGCATGCTGGCAGGGAAGACAATGTGTGGTTCTTCCTGCCGTGGTGCTTCAGTGTGGGCTTCAGATGACTTTTTTTCTTGGCAACTATTGAGGGGTCAATGCCAGGGCGGCCAGGTGCCTTGCGCTTTTCAGCTTCATTGTAGGCTTGAACGTATTTATCAGCGAGTGCTTTCATGCGCTCTCTTGAGCCTTTGGCTTCCCCGCATTTCTTCCGAAACGACTCCTTGAGGTCATTGAGCATCACCTTGAACTTTTGCACATCAGCCACATTCATCCTGGCTACATGCTTCTTAAACTGTTCCTTTTCGAAGTCGATCTTTCGCTTCAGTTCAATGATGCGCTGAGCAAGAGCAAGTTCAGGAGCAATGGCGCCTTGTAAAGCAACGCTGACGCCAATGGGAAGCTGAAGGTCATGAAAGCTGAGCTCCTGATTATCAAACCACTCATCAATGAAGTTCTTCAGAATGTTTACATCAAAGAGGCGCAGATCGTTGAAGATTTCCGCCTTTTGCTTGCTCTTGATCAGCTGTTCCAGAGCATCTTCACCAAATTCTTCATCGGAAGACAGGTCAATGGGTTCAGATTCATTCCGCAGAATGGCAGCAGGCGTCAGTGCATGACTCAGTTTTTGAATCGGTGTATTCTGTGGCTTCTCACGCTTCTTGGAGATGCGAGAGAGATCTTCAGAGTTATTGCTTGGAGTAGAAGGGGCAGTTGCCAATGGCTTCACTCTTGAAGCTTTTGGAGCAGCAGATGATTTTGAAGCTTTATTCTTCTTTTGCTTCTTAGGCTTTGGAGGAGGAGCTGGAGCTTCGTCAGTGTCAGCATCATCATCATCAGAATGATCCACTTTGGCACCTCGAACGGTAATGTCAGTGATGAGGCCAGCAAGGTTGTAGAAGGGGCCAATCCTGTTTTCATTGGCTTCACGGATGCCATCGTCCCGAGGTGCGGAGGGACCAGGGTTGAAGTCAAGCCCCAGACCCTTCTTGTTCGCAGCAGCTGAGTTTTTGGTAAACTGGTAGTTGCGCTTGAACAGACTGTCTTCACGACACCAGAGTAGTGAAGACGGGTCAGCATTCTCAGGCTGTGGTCCGCACACCATGCAAGGATAGAAGCCTTGCTCAAAAGCTTCAGCCTGATTCCTGGGTGGAAGATTTCTATACAGAATATCATTCCAGGGTGCCTTGATGGCATTCTTCTCTGCATACTCTTTGGTGATGAAGCGGTATCTGAACCACTCTCCTTGATGGATTCGATTCTTGCGTTTAGTATAGGTTTCTTCTGGATCAGTTTTGTACATCTCGTGCAAATCTGGAGGTAAGTCCTTGGAGGTGTCACCACGTTGCTGTCTGCCTCCCTTTCTTGTTGATTTTCCAGTTGCCATGAAGTGTAAACTGAAAGGCTTCAGTACTTTCAAAGGCTTCAAACGGCTGGACTGACAGGAACTCACTTCGGGTGAGTTGATGTGACTCTGCAAGAACTCTGCAAAGGAATGCAGACTATGAGAAACAAGGGATTCTCCCACGGACATGTACCTGTGACAACATTAAAGGTGCGAGGGAAGGGGACGAGGTCATATGCATTCTCAGAAGATTTTGAAGATAAATCAGTTTGAAGACATTGACCTCATAACGCGAAGACATTCACTTGTATGATGAGAGTTGGTTCCAGAGTTGTACAAATCCAAGAATAAGTAAAAGTGAGGAATCTAACTTGTGAAGAAGCATAAGTGAATATACTAGGCAGAATATGAGATGCAGAAAGAGATAGATTCATGTTCGAAGGTCTAGAAACCACTTTTGGTAGAAAGGGATGAATCTATCGGATCAAAAAGACGGTAAAAAGTAAACTTTTATTACCATGCGAAGTAATGCTAGACGGAGCGAAGATGGATGCCGAGCAGTTTGATCTCCCGTGCCCTAACTTGGCGATGGAAGACACCTACGGCGACGACGGAGAAGACGAGGTCCGCGGCCGGCGTGAGGACGACGTCGAGGAAGTCGCGGCAGCTAAGCGCTTCGTCATCGGCGTCGTCGAGAGCTAGCGTATGCGCTAGGGTTTGCGAGAGATGGAGAAGGAGGAAGAAGGATTTTGACCGAGACGAGACATGCATTTATAAGGATAGAAACAACACAGCGCAATTACGCAGGTGCCCCTGGCGGTTCATATCTGATGGACACGTGGCGAACATGCAACTCATTGAAAGTTATTCCATGTCCCACACACGCCTGGATTGTCGGGGTGGTCGTTTCGAATTCTCCGGGTTTCAGGCAAAAAGGATAAGTCATTAAAACTAGATATAAATGTTTGTCTTTGTATCTTCTGCTGACAAGGACGCAGAGAAGACATTCGACAGTTTCAGCAGAATGCATATGATTTGGATAGATAGAGCTTGAGATAGAAAGCATAGAGGGGTTAGGGTCCGATCACATTCACTTAATTCAAAAGATTCAAACAAGAAGACATAGCCATAAGTGAATGCTGTAGAGGACAGAATACAGTATATATATATAACAGTGTAAAGCCAAATCAGCAACCATGAAGTCAAATTAATGTTGAAGTTAAATCACTTGCGAAGACTTTGCAAATATGACGCCATGAGGAAACACTTCAGAAGAGTTTGGTGGTGGCGTTACCCACCGTATAGGAAGTATTAGACCCAGACACGGCGCACAATTATCGTGGCGCTCTGAAGTCAATTTCCACGTTAATGTATTCACACTTAGAGTGTATGTCTTCATTGATTGAAGATATACATTACTTCGTGTGTTGCACATCTAAGTCATCAAACTGCATAAGTGTTAGGATGTGTGCCTAATCAGAGGACATTTGAGGATTCCAAGATATTTAGCTCACACCGCAACTTGCAAAACTTTTTCTCATCCAAGGGCTTAGTGAAGATATCAGCCAACTGTCTTCTGTCTTGACGTGAATGATATCAATATCTTCTTTCATAACATGATCTCTGAGAAAGTGATGACGAATTTCAATGTGCTTTGTCTTCGAGTGCTGAACTGGGTTATTGGTAATCTTGATAGCGCTTTCATTATTGCACTAGAGTGGCACATGCTTCAGATGAATGCCATAGTCCTTAAGAGTTTGCTTCATCAACAGAAGTTGAGCGCAGCAAGATCCAGCAGCAATGTATTTAGATTGAGAGTGGTACATAGTTCTGCTTCTTTGAAGACCAACAGATAAGAGATGGACCCATAAAGTGACGTGTGCCTGATGTAGACTTGCGATCCACCTTGTCACCAGCATAATCAGCATCTGAAAATCCAACCAGATCAAACTCTGAGCCCTTTGGATACCATAATCCTAGTCTTGGGGTGTAAGCCAAATATCGAAGAATTCGCTTCACAGCTAAGTGATGCGACTCCTTTGGTGCCGCTTGGAATCGGGCACACATGCAAACACTAAGCATGATATCTGGCCTAGATGCACATAAGTAAAGTAAAGAACCAATCATGGATCGGTATACCTGTTGATCGAAATCTTTACCATTGACGTCGGGGCTTAGATGACTTTTGGTTGGCATTGGCGTCGTGTATCCTTTGCAGTCTTGCATTCCAAACTTCTTCAGGCAATCTTTGAGATATTTTTCTTGAGATATGAAGATGTCGTTGCGTTGCTGACGGATTTGAAGACCGAGAAAGAACTTCAGCTCTCCCATCATGGACATTTGATATTGTTCTCGCATCATGTGAGCAAATTCATCACTGTATTTCTTGTTGGTGCAACCGAAGATAATGTCATCCACATAGATTTGGCACACAAACAGTTCACCATCATATGTCTTCGTGAAGAGAGTGGGATCTAGAGAACCAGGTTTGAAGCCTTTGCTCTTGAGAAGTCTTTGAGTGTGTCATACCAAGCACGAGGGGCTTGTTTGTGGCCATACAGTGCCTTGTTGAGCTTGTATACCATATCATGATGTTTTGGGTCTTCAAAGCCAGGCGGTTGTGCAACATATACTTCTTCTTCAATCTTTCCATTGAGAAAGGCACTCTTCACATCCATTTGATACAGAAGGATGTTATGATGATTTGCGTAAGCTAGCAGTATGCGAATGGCTTCGAGCCTAGCCACTGGAGCAAATGTTTCATCGAAGTCAATTCCTTCAACTAGTGTGTATCCTTGAGCAACAAGCCGTGCTTTGTTTCTGACTACCTGACCATGCTCGTCTTGTTTGTTGCGATATATCCATTTTGTGCCTATTATGTTGTGCTTGCGAGGATCAGGAAGTTTGACAAGTTCCCATACATTGTTCAGCTCAAACTGTTGAAGCTCTTCTTGCATAGCTTGAATCCATTCAGGTTCCATGAAGGCTTCAGCAACTTTCTTGGGTTCAGAGATTGAGATAAATGCAAAGTGCCCACAGAAATTTGCTAGCTGTGTTGCTCTTGAACGAGTGAGTGGAGCAGGTGCATTGATGCTATCGATTATCTTCTCAATTTGTACTTCATTTGCAACACGAGGATGAACTGGACATTGTCATCATTTGGAGGATTGTCTTCAGGCTGAGCAATGTCTTCAGGTTGATCAGGTGCAGAAATAATTAGTTCCTCTTCAGGCTGGGCATCTGATGGTATGATCTCTCATGTTCCCATTAGCTTGATTGATTCACTGGTAGGTACTTCATCTAGCACATTTGGCAGGTACTCTCTTTGCGAGCTGTTAGTTTCATCGAACCGCACATCCACAGTTTCAACCACTTTATAGTGAAAGAGGTTGAAGACTCTGTAGGAGTGCGAGTCTTTTCCATAACCAAGCATAAAACCTTCATGTGGTTTCGGTGCAAATTTTGAAGTGTGATGTGGATCCTTGATCCAGCACCTAGCACCAAATACTCTGAAGTAGCTTACGTTTGGCTTCTTACCAGTTAGGAGCTCATTGGATGTTTTCTTCAGAAGCTTGTGAAGATAAACACGGTTGATGACATGACATGCAGTATCAATGGCTGCAGGCCAGAATTTTCTTGGAGTCTTGTATTCGTCAAGCATCGTCCGAGCCATCTCAATAAGGGTTCTGTTCTTGCGCTCCACGATGCCATTTTGCTGAGATGTGTAAGGAGCAGAAAACTCATGAGTGATTCCTAAGGTGTCAAGATAGAGGTCGAGGCCTGTGTTCTTGAATTCTATGCCGTTGTCACTCCTAATGTGCTTGATCTTGACGCCATAGTTGTTCATGGCACGGTTTGCGAAGCGTCTGAAGACATCCTGCACTTCAGTCTTGAAGAGAATTATGTGCACCCAAGTGTATCTTGAATAATCATCAACAACAAGGAAACCATAGAGATAAGCAGTAGCAGTGAGAGTAGAGTAGTGAGTGGGACCAAACAAGTCCATGTGGAGCAACTCAAAAGGTCGAGATGTAGTCATGATTGTCTTCGAGGGATGCTTGGCCCTTGTCATCTTCCGGCTTGACAAGCACCACATAGATGATATTTCTTGAACTTGACGTCTTCGATGCCAATGACGTGCTTCTTCTTGGTGAGAGTGTGTAAGTTCCTCATGCCAGCATGCCCTAGCCTCCGATGCCAGAGCCAGCACTCTGAAGACTTGGCTAGAAGACATACGGCCATCTGTGGTCCTGCTGAGAAATCTACCATGTACAGATCATCTTTCCTGTACCTATCGAAGACTAGAGACTTGTCAGATTCCATTAGTACAAGGCAACGATATTTTCCAAATAGCACAATCATGTTTAAGTCACAAAGAATTGAGACAGACATTAAGTTGAAACCAAGGGATTCAACAAGCATCACTTTGTCCATGTGCTGATCCCTTGAGATTGCAACTCTACCTAGGCCCAATACCTTGCTTTTACCAGTGTTAGCGAATGTTATGTGACTTTTATCACATGGACGTAAGGTTGAGTCCATGAGAAGACTTTGATCACCAGTCATGTGGTTGGTGCATCCGCTGTCCATAATCCATTCTGTCGCACGAGGTGTCGTACCCTACAGTGCATTTAGGAGGATAGGCTTCACAAAGAGTGTTGTGAAGCATAAGCATTTGACGCACAAGAGGATTATTAAAGCTTAGATCAAGGTTAGGACTCATAGTATGATTGGCAAGCGATTCAGATGTGAAATACATAGTAAGATCATTTGGGCATTTTATCTTGCGTCCCACAATGTGTTTTAGGTCCCCAGCAATAGCATCGGACGCCTTTGATTTCAGGCTGGAGACCTTTCTCTTCAAAAGAAAGTTCATTCTTATTAACCACCCACATCTTCAGGGGTGGCTTAGAAGCAATGAGTTTAAGTGCAGCATCTGAGAATTTCGGCTTTGGAGCCCTAGCAAACAGCCTTGCAGGAGAAGAATGATACTCATATGAATAAGTGATACGTCTCCAACGTATCTATAATTTTTGATTGCTCCATGCTACTTTATCTACTGTTTTAGGAAATATTGGGCTTTATTATCCACTTTTATATTACTTTTGGGACTAACCTATTAACCGGAGGCCCAGCCCAGATTTGCTGTTTTATGCCTATTTCAGTGTTTCGAGGAAAAGGAATATCAGATGGAGTCAAAATGGAATGAAATCAACTAGAGAAGTTATGTTTGGA
This sequence comes from Aegilops bicornis, assembly GCA_021605145.1. Classification (NCBI taxonomy): domain Eukaryota; kingdom Viridiplantae; phylum Streptophyta; class Magnoliopsida; order Poales; family Poaceae; genus Aegilops; species Aegilops bicornis. The sequence goes on along the minus strand of CM038670.1, from coordinate 857,031 downwards.
AGGAAACCCACCTGATCGACTTGGACCCCACGTCAGAAGATACGGGAGGTGCTCACGAGGGTGGGGGCGCGCCCCCCTGCCTCGTGGGGCCCCCGTAGCTCCACCGACGTACTCCTTTCACCCATATATACCTACGTACCCTAAAACTTTCAGAACAGAAGATAGATCGGGAGTTCCGCCGCCGCAAGCCTCCAGAACCACCAAAAACCAATCGGGACCCCTTTCCGGTACCCTGCCGGAGGCGGGATCCATCTCCGGTGGCCATCTTCATCATCCCCATGCTATACATGACGAGGAGGTAGTAGTTCACCCTCGGGGCTGAGGGTATGTACCAGTAGCTATGTGTTTGATCTCTCTCTCTCTCTCGTTTTCTTCTATGGCACGATCTTGATGTATCCCGAGCTTTGCTATTGTAGTTGGATCTTATGATGTTTCTCCCCCTCTACACTCTTGTGATGAATTGAGTTTCCCCTTTGAATTTATCTTATCGGATTGAGTCTTTTATGAACACTTGATGTATGTCTTGCCGTGATTATCTGTGGTGACAATGGGATATCATGTGCCACTTGATGTATGTTTTGGTGATCAACTTGCGGGTTTCATGACAATTGGAAACCTATGCATAGGGGTCGGCACACGTTCTTGATTCTCCGGTAGAAACTTTGGGGCATTCTTTGAAGTACTTTTATGTTGGTTGGATAAATCTGAGATTGTGTGATGCATATCGTATAATCATACCCACGTATACTTGAGGTGACAATGGAGTATCTAGGTGGCATTAGGGTTTTGGTTGATTTGTATCTTAAGGTGTTATTCTAGTACGAACTCTTTTATAGATTGATCTGAAAGAATAGCTTTGTGGTGGTTTCCTACCCGACCATAATCTCTACGTTTGTTCTCCGCTATTAGTGGCTTTGGAGTGACTCTTTGTTGCATGTTGAGGGCTTGTTATATGATCTATCTATGTTATTATTGTTGAGAGAACTTGCACGAGTGAAAGTATGAACCCTAGGCCTTGTTTCCTATCATTGCAATACCGTTTACACTCACGTTTATCACTTGCTACCTTGATATTTTCATATTTTCAGCTTACAAATACCTTTATCCACCGTCCATATTGCACTTGTATCACCATCTCTTCGCCGAGCTAGTGCACCTATACAATTTACCATTGTATTGGGTGTGTTGGGGACACAAGAGACTCTTTGTTATTTGGTTGCAGGGTTGCTTGAGAGAGACCATCTTCATCCTACGCCTCCTGCGGATTGATAAACCTTAGGTCATCCACTTGAGGGAAATTTGCTACTGTCCTACAAACCTGTGCACTTGCAGGCCCAACAACGTCTACAAGAAGAAGGCTGTGTAGTAGACATCATGCTCTTTTCTGGCGCCGTTGCCGGGGAGGCTAGGTAAGTGAAGGTATATCTTTAGATCTTGCAATCGAATCTTTTTGTTTCTTGTTTTAGCACTAGTCTAGTTTATAAAAGAAAACTACAAAAAATGGAATTGAGTTTGTCTCATACGCTTCGTCTTTTAATATCTTCGTGAGAATGATGGAAAGGAAAATTGTGCCAAAGTGCTAGAAGAAGAATTACATAGAATGCTTGGCATGAAATATGTGAATGATGAGCATGATTGCAATGTTGTTAGTATGAATTCCTTGAATATCCATGATGCTAATGATATGCAAAGCCACAAGCTTGGGGAAGCTATGTTTGATGAAGATGATATTTTTTGTCCCCCAAGCTTTGTTGAGAAAATTTATTATGATGAAAGCATGCCTCCTATCTATGATGATTATTTTGATGACACGTATCCTATAAAGAATAATGATAACCATGAAACTTGTCATATTGATCTTAATTCTCAATCATATGATAGTTATTTTGTTGAGTTTGCTCCCACTACTATTCCGAATGAGAAGAATTTTGCTTATGTGGAGAGTAATAAAAATTATATGCTTGTAGATCATGAAAAGAATGCTTTAGGTGCTGGTTATATTGTTGAATTCATTCATGATGCTACTGAAAATTATTATGAGAGAGGATCATATGCTTCTACATATTGCAATAATATCAAGTTTCCTCTCTATGTGCTTAAAGTTTTGAAGTTATGCTTGTTTCACCTTCCTATACAAGTTGATTATTGTTCCCATAAGTTGTTTGCTCACAAAATCCCTATGAATAGGAAGTGGGTTAGACTTAAATGTGCTAGTCATATTCTTCATGATGCTCTCTTTATGTTTCAATTCTTATCTCTTATGTGAGCATCATTGAAATCATCATGCCTAGCTAGGGGCGTTAAACGATAGCGCTTGTTGGGAGGCAACCCAATTTTATTTTAGTTTCTTACTTTTTGGTTCTGTTTATTAATAAATAATCCATCTAGATTCTGGTTAGATGTGTTTTCATGTTTTAATTAGTGTTTGTGCCAAGTAGAACCTTTGGGAAGACTTGGGTAAAGTCTTTTTGATCATGCTGTAAAAACAGAAACTTTAGCGCTCACGAGATTAGCTAGACCTTTTTACTGGAGAGTGCTATTTAGTTGATTCTTTTTGCAGATGATTACTAGACGAATTCCTCAGGTACACCAATTTATTTTATAATTTTTGGAGTTCCAGAAGTTTTCGTTAGTTACAGATTACTACAGACTGTTATGTTTTTGACAGATTCTGTTTTTCGTGTGTTATTTGCTTATTTTGATGAATCTATGGCTAGTAAAATAGTTCATAAACCATAGAGAAGCTGGAATACAGTAGGTATAACACCAATATAAATAAACAATGAGTTCATTACAGTACCTTGAAGTGGTGTTTTGTTTTCTTTCGCTAACAGAGCTTACGAGTTTTCTGTTGAGTTTTGTGTTGTGAAGTTTTCAAGTTTTGGGTAAAGATTCGATGGACTATGGAAAAGAGTGGCAAGAGCCTAATCTTGGGGATGCCCAAGGAACCCCAAGGTAATATTCAAGGATAACCAAGAGCCTTAGCTTGGGGATGCCCCGGATGGCATCCCCTCCTTCGTCTTCGTTCATCGGTAACTTTACTTGGAGCTATATTTTTATTCACCACATGATATGTGTTTTGCTTGGAGCGTCATGTCATTTTGTTATGTTTTGCTTGCTGTTAGTTAGATTAGTGTTTTGCATCTTTAGTTTCAATAAAAAAGTCAAGGATAGCCTTTGCCATGCTTATTTTGCTAGTATACATGTTGCTGTTTGAAAACAGAAAGTTTACCGCTGTTGCAAAAATTCCCTAGAAACGTCAGGGAGTGGCATAATGTTGAATCTTTTTGCATATTGAGCTCTGCTAAATTTATTACAGTTGGAATTTTAGTTCATAATTTTTGGAGTCAGGGAAGTATTGATACTCATGCATTCTTTACAGACTGTACTGTTTTGACAGATTGCTGTTATGTTTGCATTGTTTGTATATGTTTGCTTGTTTAATGATTCTATTTGAGGATAGGAGTATTAAATATGCAGAGGCATTTAGTATGCAACGTTGAATAATAATGTTAGTGATTTGTCACAGTAGAAAATGATAAGGTTTTGCATTGGTTTATACTAACCTATCTCACGAGTTCTTGTTGAGTTTGTTGTGAACGAAGCTTTTGATAAAAAGAAGAGAAACCATGATATGAGAGGAATTAACGAGACACAAAAGTTCAAGCTTGGGGATGCCCAAGGCACCCCAAGATAATATTTCAAGAAGTCTCAAGCATCTAAGCTTGGGGATGCCCCGTAGGCATCCCACCTTTCTTCTTCAACAACTATCGGGTAATATCGGTTGAGCCTAAGTTTTGCTTCTTCACATGAGTTGTGCTATCCTTGCAATGTAGTTTTCTTTAGCTTTGCTTGCTGTTTGAATAAAGTATCAAGATCTGAAATTATTAAATGGGAGAGTCTTCACATAGTTCCATAATTATTCGGCTACTCATTGATCTTCACTTACATCTTTTGGAGTAGTTTGTTGTTTGCTCTAGTGCTTCACTTATATCTTTTAGAGCACAATGGTGGTTTTATTTTGAAGAAATATATGAACTCTCATGCTTCACTTATATTATTTTGAGAGTCGTTAATTGCATGGTAATTTGCTTAATGTTAATATACTTGGTGTTCAAGATATGTGAAACTTTCTTTTGAGTGCGTTGAATACTAAGATAAGTTTGATGCTTGATAATTGTTTTGAGATATGGAGGTGATAATATCAAAGTCATGCTAGTTGAGTAGTTGTGAATTTGAGAAATGCTTGTGTTGAAGTTAGCAAATCCGTAGCATGCGCATTATGGTTAAAGTTGTGTAACAAATTTGAAACATGAAGTGTACCTGGCTTGTGCATCCTTATGAGTGGTGGTCGGGGACGGCGATGGTCTTTTCCTACCAATCTATCCCCTAGGAGAATGCGCGTACTACTTGATTTTCATGACTTCTAAATTTTTGCAATAAGTATATGAGTTCTTTTGACTAATGTTGAGTCCATGGATTATCGCACTTTTACCTTTCCGCCATTGCTAGCCTCTTGATGCCGTGCATTGCCCTTTCTCACATTGAGAGTTGGTGCAAACTTCGCCGGTGCATCCAAACCCGTGATACGATACGCTCTATCACACATAAACCTCCTTATATCTTCCTCAAAACAGCCACCATACCTACCTATTATGGCATTTCCATAGCCATTCCGAGATATATTGCCATGCAACTTTCCACCGTTCCGTTCATCATCATCATGACATACTTTACTTTTGTCATATTGCCATTGCATGATCATGTAGTTGACATCGTATTTGTGGCAAAGCCACCATGCATTATTTTCCATACATGTCACTCTTGATTCATTGCACCATCCCGGTACACCGCCGGAGGCATTCATATAGAGTCATATCGTGTTCTAGTTTCGAGTTGTAATCCTTATGTTGTAATCAATAGAAGTGTGATGATCATCATTAAATAGAGCATTGTCCCAAAAACAAGGCCAAAGAAAAAAAAGGCCCAAAAAAACAAAAAAGGGGCAATGCTACTATCCTTTTTTTCCACACTTGTACTTCAAAGTAGCACCATGTTCTTCATGTAGTAAGTCTCATATATTGTGCTTCAAAGTAGCACCTTGTTCTTCATGTAGTGAGTCTCATATATTGTGCTTCAAAGTAGCACCATGTTTTTCAGATGGTGAGTCTCATAAATTGTCCTTTTATTCTAGTGGGAATTTTTCATTATAGAACTTGGCTTGTATATTCCTACGATGGGCTTCCTCAAATTGCTCTAGGTCTTCGTGAGCAAGCAAGTTGGATGCACACCCACTAGTTTTCTTTTGTTGAGCATTCATAGCTCTAGTGCATCCGTTGCATGGCAATTCCTACTCCTCATGTTGACATCAATTGATGGTCATCTCCATAGCCCGTTGATTATCCTCGTCAATGTGAGACTTTCTCCTTTTTTGTCTTCTCCACACAATCCCCATCATCATATTCTATTCCACCCATAGTGCTATATCCATGGCTCACGCTCATGTATTGCGTGAAGGTTGAAATTTTTTGAGATTATTTAAGTATGAAACAATTGCTTGGCTTGTCATCGGGGTATAGAAGTTGGGAACATATTTGTGTGATGAAAATGAAGCATAGCCTAACTATATGATTTTGTAGGGATGAACTTTCTTTTGCCATGCTATTTTGAGAAGACATGATTACTTTGATTAGTATGCTTGAAGTATTATTATTTTTATGTAAATATGAACTTTTGTCTTGAATCTCTCGGATCTGAATATTCATACCACAATTAAGAAGATTTACATTGAAATTATGCCAAAGTATCACTCCGCATCAAAAATTCATTTTTATCATTTACCTACTCAAGGACGAGCAGGAATTAAGCTTGGGGATGCTTGATACGTCTCCAGCGTATCTATAATTTTTTATTGCTCAATGCTACTTTATCTACTGTTTTAGGCAACATTGGGCTTTATTATCCACTTTTATATTACTTTTGGGACTAACCTATTAACCGGAGGCCCAGCCCAGTTTTGTTGTTTTATGCCTATTTCAGTGTTTCGAGGAAAAGGAATATCGATGAGTCAAAGCGGAACGAAATCAACTGGAGAAGTTATTTTTGGAAGGAAACCCACCTGATGGACTTGGACCCCATGTCAGAAGATACGGGAGGTGCTCACGAGGGTGGGGCGCGCTGATGAAGTCATGTACCTAGGGTAGGGTCATAGACCTGCCCAAAGGTACCCTCCCCAAGGACACTCGCGAAAGAAGCTGCCTACCAGTCGACCTGGTAGGTTTCCACTCGACAGATTCAAAGACACTTTCGACCATGAAGACCCACTCGACCACCAGGAGTCCAAGAGCCACTCGGTGTCCAAACGATGTCTGTGATTAAATAGTCTTTATGGTCATAATGATACTTTATGTAAGACGTTACCAATAACGCCTAGCCTTCACGTACCTTAAACCCTCCGCCACGTGGGCTGGCTGGGGTCCTGGCGCACTCTATATAAGCCACCCCCTCCACAGGTAGAAGGGTTCGCACCCCTGTAACACATACGCATATAATCCAGTCGACCGCCTCCGGGCTCCGAGACATAGGGCTGTTACTTCCTCCGAGAAGGGCCTGAACTCGTAAATCCCTTGCGTATACAACTCCATAGCTAGGATCTTGCCTCTCCATTCCTACCCCCCATTCTACTGTCAGACTTAGAACCACGACAGTTGGCGGACATCTTTGCATGGAAGCCCGCTGACATGCCGGGTGTTCCCAGGGAGCTGGTTGAGCATCACCTACGAGTCGACCCAAAAGTCAAACCGGTTAAAGAATATCTTCGGCGGTCCGCCGTCCAGAAGAGAAAGGCCATTGGCGAAGAGGTGGATCGACTCTTAGCGGCAGAGTTCATCCGAGAGATCTACCACTCCGAGTGGCTCGCCAATGTCGTCATGGTCCCCAAGAAGGACAAGTCGTTGCGCATATGCATCGATTTCAAGCATATCAATCGGGCCTGCCCGAAAGATCATTTCCCTCTTCCTCGCATTGATGAAATAGTCGACTCAACTGCGGAATGTGAGAGGTTGTCTTTTTTAGATGCCTATTCCGGGTACCATCAGATCCGTCTGTATGGACCCGATGAGATTAAAACAGCGTTCATCACTCCATTCGGTGCTTCGTTATGTCACCATGCCATTCGGTCTCAAGAATGCGGAGCCACATTCATGAGGATGATTCAGAAGTGTATGCTCACTCAAATCAGTCGGAATGTGGAAGCGTACATGGATGATCTAGTGGTCAAGTCACGAAAGGGTTCCGACCTGTTGACTGACCTTGCTGAAACATTTGCCAATCTCAGGAGGTATGATATCAAGCTTAACCCATCAAACTGCACATTTGGAGTTCCTGGTGGAAAGTTACTCGGTTTTCTCGTTTCTGAGCGAGGAATCGATGCTAACCTCGAAAAGGTTGGCACTATACTCCGAATGAAGCGCCCTATGCGTGTGCACGATGTCCAGAAGCTTACTGGATGCTTGGCCGCTTTAAGTCGATTCATCTCTCGCCTCGGTGAAAAGGCATTGCCTCTTTACCGACTGATGAAGAAGTCAGACAAGTTCGAGTGGACTCTAGAAGCCGATGCAGTGTTTGCAGAGCTAAAAGCTCTGCTCTCCACCCAGCCGGTGCTTGCTGCTCCTATCGGCAAAGAGCCTTTGTTGCTTTACATTGCAGCCACTGGACAAGTCGTCAGTACCGTACTTACGGTCGAGCGGGAAGAAGAAGGAAAAGCCTTCAAAGTTCAACGCCCAGTTTATTATCTTTCTGAAGTGCTGACCCTATCAAAGAAAAGATACCCTCACTATCATAAGCTTGTTTATGGGATCTATATGACCACAAAGAAGGTTGCTCATTATTCCTCTGATCATTCCATTACAGTCGTCAGCGACGCCCCATTGTCGGAAATTCTTCATAACAGAGATGCAACTGGTCGAGTGGCAAAATAGGCGATTGAACTCCTTCCCCTTGATATCAAATTTGAGGCAAAGAAAGCCATCAAGTCCCAAGCAATAGCAGACTTCCTCGCCGAGTGGACTGAACAGCAGCTTCCGACTCAAGTTCACTCGGAGCACTGGACTATGTTTTTCGACGGTTCCAAGATGCTGAACGGTTCTGGTGCGGGGGTTGTATTGGTTTCCCCCCGAGGAGATAAGCTCAAATATGTTCTCCAGATTCACTTTGATTCTTCCAACAACGAAGCAGAATATGAAGCACTCCTGTATGGGTTGCGCATGGCCATTTCACTCGGCGTCCGTCGCCTTATGGTCTCTGGCGACTCGGATCTGGTTGTTAATCAAGTGATGAAGGAGTGGGATGTCAGAAGCCCAACTATGGCAGGTTCTTGTAATGCGATTGAGAAAATTTGGAGAAGAAATTCGAGGGTTAGAGCTTCATCATATACCCTGACCGAAAAATCAAGCTGCGGATGATTTGGCGAAGATAGGGTCCAAGAGGAAGCCATTCCAGTAATGTATTTTTGGAGCACATTCATGCACCATCGGTGCAGGAGGATCCTTTCACGAGAAGAAGCCCGCAGCAAAAGAGTGCCAATGATCCGTGAAGTTGAGGTCCCGATCGTGGTCGACCTGATTATGGAAGTTGTGGTCATCACTCCCGATCGACAGTGCCGTACATCGCATATATCCTAAGGAAAGAGCTCCCGAGAGAATGAAGAAGAGGCTCGATAGATCGTCCGTCGATCCAAGGCCTTTACAGTGATCAAGGGACAGTTGTTCAGAGAAAGCGTGACTGGAGTCGGCCAGCAGTGTATCACGCCAGAAGAAGGTCAGATAATTCTTGGGGACCTGAGGCCATCATGTGTCCTCTCGGACCATCGTGGCTAAAGCATACCGAGCGGGATTTTACTGGCCGAAAGCAAATGAAATGGCAAAAGAAATAGTTGACAAGTGTGAAGGGTGTCAGTTCTATTCCAACATGTCACACAAGCCCGCCTCAGCCTTGAAGACCATTCCACTCGTCAGGCCCTTCGCTGTTTGGGGATTAGACATGATTGGACCGCTGAGAACTGGCAGAAGCGGCTTCACTCATTTGCTAGTAGCAGTCGACAAGTTCACCAAGTGGATGGAAGCCAAGCCCATCAAGAACCTCGATGCATGCACTGCTATCAGTTTCATCGAGAGTTGATATTCAGATATGGAGTTCCGCATAGCATCATCACCGACAATGGGTCAAACTTCGATAATGACAAGTTCAAAGCCTTCTGCGCCTCTCGGGACACGCTGGTCGACTATGCTTGATTGCTCATCCTCGCCGAATGGACAAGCGAGGCGTGCAAACGGCCTCATTCTCAAAGTGCTGAAACCACGGCTGATGCGTGATCTCATGCACGCAGCAGGAGCTTGGGTCGACGAACTTCCATCAGTTCTTTGGGGATTGAGGACCACTCCTAATCGGTCGACTCGGAGAACTCCATTCTTTCTGGTCTATGGAGCTGAAGCAGTTCTGCCGAGTGACCTGCTTCACAATGCGCCTCGAGTCGAACTATACTCTGAAGAAGAAGCGGAAAAAGCCCGGCAAGATGCAGTCGACCTCTTGGAAGAGGAGAGAGAGATGGCCCTGATCCGCTCGACTATCTATCAGCAAGACTTGCGTCGATTCCATGCCAGAAATGTGAAGAGTCGAGCCTTCCAAGAGGGAGATTTGGTCCTCCGAGTGGATCAACAGAAACCACACAAGCTCGCTCCCATTTGGGAAGGCCCCTTCATCGTCACAAGAGTTCTCCACAACGGAGCGTATCATCTCTACAACGTTGATCGCCAGATCGACGAGCCTCGAGCTTGGAATGCGGAGCTGCTCCGCCCCTTTTATACTTAAATACTCACTCGGTTGAGATGTAATAAAATTACTTTTGTAGTTTGTTTATCTAAGACAAGAATGTTATAATTTTCCCAGTGATTGTTATTACTTTTTGTTGAAATTTCCCCCAGTGGGTGGCTTAGTTGCGAATCCGGTTTGCCTAAGTTTGTAAAAAAATCCTTTCCGAGTGGCGAGCTAGTCTCTCACTCAGGGGCTTAGCTGCGAATCCGCTTCGCCTAAGTATTCAAAATCCTACCGAGTGGTGAGCCAGCCTCCCACTCGGGGGCTTAGCTGCAGTCCAAGTACTCGCCTAAGTATTCAAAATCCTACCGAGTGGTGAGCCAGCCTCCCACTCGGGGCTTAGCTGCAGTCCAAGCATCTTGGCCTAAGTATTCAAAATCCGACCGAGTGGTGAGCCAGCCTCCCACTCTGTGGCTTAGCTGCAGTCCAAGTACTCGCCTAAGTATTCAAAATCCTACCAAGTGGTGAGCCAGCCTCCCACTCGGGGCTTAGCTGCAGTCCAAGTACTCGCCTAAGTATTCAAAATCCTACCGAGTGGTGAGCCAGCCTCCCACTCGGGGCTTAGCTGCAGTCCAAGTACTCGCCTAAGTATTTAAATCCTACCGGGTGGAGAGTCAGCCTCTCACTCGGGGGCTTAGCAACAGCCCAAGGATTCGCCTTAACATCCAAAATAATGAACGCTTCGCAAGGACGACGAGGTGCAGGTCGACTGCTACCTTCTCCTTCAAAGCTACACCATAAAAATCCTACCAAAGTGGAGAGCAAACCTCCCACTCGGGGCTTAGCTGCAGCCAGTGCTCGCCTAAGTAATAGAAATCCTACCGAGTGGAGAGCAAACCTCCCACTCGGGGCTTAGCTGCAGCCAGTGCTCGCCTAAGTAATAGAAATCCTACCGAGTGGAGAGCAAACCTCCCACTCGGGGCTTAGCTGCAGCCAGTGCTCGCCTAAGTAATAAAAATCCTACAGTGGAGAGCAAACCTCCCACTCGGGGGCTTAGCTGTAGTCCAATGCTCGCCTAAGTAATAGAAATCCTACCGACTGGAGAGCAAACCTCCCACTCGGGGGCTTAGCTGTAGCCCAGTGCTCGCCTAAGTAAGGAATTCATCCAAATCCGCAAGGACAACGAGGTGCAGGTCGACTGATACCTTCTCCTTCGGAGCTTTTCCACAAGTACAACGTGCGGTCCATACCAATGTGCAAGGACGACGAGGTGCAGGTCGACTGCTACCTTCTCCCTCGGAGCTTCGCCACAAGTACAACGTGCGGTCCATCCCAATCCGCAAGGACGACGAGGTGCAGGTCGACTGCTAGCTGCTCCTTGAGCTTCGCCACAAGTACAACGTGCGGTCCATCCCAATCCGCAAGGACTGACGAGGTGCAGGTCGATTGCTACCTTCTCCTTGAGACTTCGCCACAAGTACAACGTGTGGTTCATCCCAACCCATAAGAGCAGCGAGGCCGGTCGTAGTCGTGCTCCATCTCTACCTGCAAGATAGATGAAGTACAAGTCATTTGGAGTTTCACCTCAAGGATACTACTTACAACAATGAAATATATTCGAATGAGGAGCAAAGTTCTCTCGAAGGCAAATAAAGTATGTTCAAGGATAAATCAAGTTCGGATAAGCGTCCCTACGGATCCAAAAGTGCTTTCGAGCGTTAAGCACATTAAAGTTTGTCGGTTACAAAAACCACTCGGCATTCCGAGGAAAATTTAAGGTGGGACTTAGAAGTTTTTTACTCCTCCGGTGGAGGACTGGAAGGTGCAACAAACTGGTCGAGGTCAATTCCGTCGGCAATACGGGTTGCAGCAGCGATGAAGGTCTCCATGAAAGATCTGAAGTCGTACTTCCTGGTGTTGGCAACCTTGAGGGACGCCAGCTTGTCCTCTTGCGCTTCCTTGCAGTGGACATGACGGAGACAGAGCAACATCAGCACCACACCTGGCAGAAGACTTTTTCCATTCTTGCACTCGACTTGGAATCTCATTCAGTCGAGTCATTAAGGATTCAAGGTCGTTCTGAAGCGTCTGATCTGGCCAGAGAGTTGAGTCGATCCGCGACACCGCAACTTTCAGTCGAGCAAGATAATCCACCACGCTAGCAACGCGAGACTCCAGTCGGAGCACATTCATAGCAGCTTCGTCCTTCACAGGAGAGTTGATGGGGTCCAGGCTGGTTTCCACTCGACTGGTTTCTTCTTCGAAGTTTTGACAGAATTCTAAAAACACAACTCAGACTCAAAATAACAATCATGCGATGAGCAGGTGATAGCAAGACAGTCGGGTAAAAGAGATTACCTTCAAGCATGAGAAACAGCTTCTTGGCGAGCCCTCCAAGATAAATTTCCAGGTCATTTCGCTTCCCCGCCAGTTGGCCAGCCTTGTCAGATAGAGCAATCTTGTCGTTCTTGATCGACTAACTTCCTTGTTGGCGGCGTCAAGAGCGGCTTTCAGCTTGGCATTTTCATCTTCAAGTTTGTCGACCGAGGCAAGTTTCTCTTCAGCGAGCTTTGTTTTCTCCAAAGCATATACGTGCCTCTGCAAGGTCAAGGTCCTTCTTCTTCAGAGTCTCTTCCAGTTTATCTGCAAAGCAACAATGAGAACAGAGTTGAGAATGAACAGAAAAACAAAGATAGTCGTCAAAGTTCTCACTAGCCATACCTTTTGCTTCATCCTTCGCCTTCTGCAAATTCTCCTGAGCAAGCTTCAAGTCGAGGTTGAGCTGGATCTGTTTGTTCTCTAACTCAATATAGCGAGCCACAAGCTCGCAAGATTTCTACAAAGAGTCAATCAACAAAAGACATCAAAGACAGGTCACTTCCGAGTGACTAAGGAAAAATTATAGCATGTCTAAGACTACAGTCGAATCAAAACATTCGACAGTAGTCTCGGGGACTACACCCAGCGGGTGCACTCAGCGTGCCCCCACTGGTTTTACCAATTTGGTTCGACCAGTCGACCAAAAGAGGCAAAAAGGTTATGATTCTAAAACCATGGCTAATTGTCAGCGGTCAGCCGCGGTAAAAAAACAGTTCTTTAGACTATAGTCGACTGCACGCAGTCCACCATAGTCTCGGGGACTACACCCAGTGGGTACACTCAGCGTACCCCCACCGGTTTTACGGTTCCATTCGACTTGGTCCGACCAGGCCGAGTGAAGAAGTTCAAAGTATAAAGACTATAGTCATTGCACGCATGATCCACCATAGTCTCGGGGACTACACCAGTGGGTGCACTCAGCGTGCCCCCACAAAAACTCAATCGACACACCCACCCGGTGGGTGTACAGATATGGAAATCTTGAGAAGAAGCGGTTTGGGTAGCATATCCTAACAGAGCAAGCAGTTTGGGTAGCATATCCTAACAGAGCAAGCAACGATCGACTTACTTGGACATTGCTCGAGAGCTGAACTAGCATCATAGGCCGCTGGCTAGCCTCTCGGACCGCCTTCACTTGCTCCATCATGATCCCTGCACGGCGTATAGCCTCCTTAGCAGCACTCACTTGGTCTTCCGGACGTGGTGTATAGCAAAAAGGGATGGTGGATCAGCGATCGACGAAGTGGGTCGGGCACTTGTCGCGGTACAGCAAAGAAAAAGACACGAAGCCCGAGTGGGGTTGCCTCCCTCGGAAACCAGCGTCTCGTATCGTCCACAACTGGAGCAGCCTTGCCCGAGGCACCCTCTTGTTTTTCCTCTTCCTCAACGGCGCTTCCTCGTCATCATCGGGAGATCAATGACATGAGGCGGAACTACAAGAAAGATTCAAAAGTAAACATGGAAATCCAATCGACTAAAAGCGAAACTACAGAGATCATACAAAGGTTGGAGGTGGCGACATCTTCCATTTCACGATCTTCGTGCTTGGCTGAGGTCTCGGAGGTAGCAAAGACCGCAGATTTCAAGAATCGGCTGATCGGTCATCAAGTCGACCAAAAGTACACTCATGATGAATAGGGAAATACAAGATTCAGCTTGTTACACGGAGATGGTGGGAATGACCATCCGCATTTTGGGCAGGGCCTTCGCCGGCTTTGACGACGTTGCTCGAGGTTGCTTCGGCGGTTTCTCAGTCGGCGCAGGGGAAGTTGTCCAAGGTCGCTTCGTCGACTGCCCAGTGGGCGCAACAGCTTTACCGCGCCCGGCCGCCGGGTCATGCGTCAACTTGGAACTTCCTTCCGAGCGGGGAGGATCAACGTCTTCCTCCTCTTCCTCTCCTCCTCCTCTTCATTAGAGCTGTCGTCCCCCTCATCCTCCTCACCGTTGGACTCCCATTCTTCCTGGCTTTCACCTCCGCTTCCTTCTTCTTCTTTGACTGGTTCCTGTGCCCTGTTGGGCATCGAGTACATCTCAGTGGTGACCTAGAAGACAACAAAACAAGGCAAAAGTCAGTCGACGAATTGGCATCTAAACAGAATGAATGCAGCCGAATCACAGTCAGAGATAAGTGGTTATACCTTGTCCACTTCATAAGTCTGGTCGAGTGGTGGAATCCTCCTAGCTCCGCGAGGGTTATCTTTGTTTCCTGTGATGGCAGTCATCCACTTCTCCAGCGTGGCGTCATCGACCTCCTCTGGATGGACCCGGGTGGTATCATCCGTACCGGAGTACATCCACATTGGATGGCTTCGGTATTGGAGTGGCTGAATACGCCGTCGGAGGAAAACCTCCAGGAGATCCATGCCGGTCACCCGTCGCGAATGAGCTGGACTACGCGTTCCATCAACAATTTTACTTGGGCCTTCTCCTCTGGTAGCACCTTCAGGGAAGATGGCTTGTTCACTCGACTCATGGAGAAAGGAGGGAGTCCAGTCGACTGCCCCGGCGTCGGCTGGTCTTGGCAGTAGAACCAGGTCGACTGCCACCCTCTAACCGAGTCGGGGAGAGTCATAGCCAGAAAAGTGCTCTTCCCCCTCATCTGGACCCCGAGTCCCCCACACATCTGGATTACTTGGGTTCTGTCGTCATTGGGGTTGGTTTTCTTCACCATCTGAGAGCGACAAGTGAATATATGCTTGAAGAGGCCCCAGTGCGGCTGACAGCCCAAGAAGTTTTCGCATAACAAAATGAAAGCAGCAAGATAGACAATGGAGTTGGGAGTGAAATGATGGAGTTGCGCTCCAAAAAAGTTCAGAAACCCCCGGAAGAAAGGATTCGGCGGCAAAGAAAATCCCCGATCTACGTGAGTGGCTAGGAGAACGCACTCACCCTCTTCAGGCTGCGGTTGCCACTCCGTTCCCGGAAGCCTCGCCGACCCATGGGGGATCAGTCCCTCGTTGGCCAGATCGGTGAGGTCCTTCTCGGTGATGGTCGAGCGGATCCAATCTCCCTAGACCCAACCTTGCGGCAGTTTGGACCGTGAAGAAGATCCGCTCCGACTGGGCGCTCTCCCCTTCGCCGCGCCGCCTTCTTCACCCGCTCCAAGGCTGCGGTCTTCTCCTTCACCATGGTCGCCCGGCGAAGCAATCTTGAGCTCTTGTTGGCGAGCAAGTGTTGGGGATGTTACTACTGGGCGTAAACCGGCCTATCTGGGCCGGGTTAACTTCATCAGTAGTCCAATGGTTTAAAAGACCAAGGGGCATAAAGGGCCCAAGGCCTGTAGTCGGTTTAGAACTTGTAGCCGTAAACCGGCCTGGTATGTAAACTTGTATTGTAAGTTAGGAATAGCGAGAGACCAACCCGGATACGAATATGAACCGGAGATTGGGACTCTCTGAACCAACGGGCGTCACCCGTGTATATAAGGGGACGACCCGGGGCGGTTCAAGGGAGAAGAACAACAACTCGAGGCCTAGGCGAAGCTTATTTGCTCCCAAGTCATCGATACCACATCAATCCCATCACAAACTAGGCGTAGGCTTTACCTTCAACGAAGGGGCCGAACTAGTATAACTCTTGTGTCTTTGTGTCCGCTTTAACCCCTTCAAGTTAACCCGTAGCGATGGCTCCACGACTAAGTCCTTTAATGAGGACATCTGCCGTGACAAAACCACGACAGTTGGCGCCCACCGTGGGGCTATCGCACGATGGTTTGATGATCTTGGAGGGCAAGTTCGAAGGACTCGAAGGCTATGCTGTGGGCCGGATGACCAAGAGTCGTCGCGGCAAGCTCTACATCGACGATGCAGGCTGGGGCCCCGAGGCCGGCTCGATTGAGTACGGGTACCGGGTCCCCTTTGGTGGGATACACGTTTTCATCGGCAAGATCAGTGAGCCAGGGCCTGAGCCGGACATCTGCACTGACCTCGTCGAGACGGCTCAGCGTGCGAGACCTGCCCAGGCTAAACCGGCCGTAAAGCGTGCCTTTGTGGGAGTCATCCATGGAGGAAGTTATGAGGGCGGATCAGAATCTGGTGGCGAAACCGTAAATGCTCGCTCGATGACGAAGTCGTCAATCGGAGAAACCGAGTCTCTATATCAGCTACAAGATGGCCGGATTGGGGGCTGTTCCGACGGTGATGATTCCAGACCCTCGATCTGCCCAACCGGGTTGGAATATTCATGGCTGGTACACAAGTAATGCTTCACTCTTCGACCGCTGCGACAATGGTTGCCGGTTCAACAGCGACGACGGCTGCCGGGGCAGGAGGCCCTGTGCGCCTGCCGGCTCAAGTTTTATCAGAACTATTCGATGCGTTGGCTGTGCTCATGGCAGAGGTTAACCCGGCGGACCAGGACGCTCATAACGCGGAGATTGCGAAGGTGAAGGAACAAATCACTCAGGCTAAAGCGGATCTGGCAGCTGCAGACGCCAGGATGGCGGCAGAGCGGGCCGCTTTGGATGCGCAGGCTTATAGGCTCATGCTGGATCAGAGCGCGTCGCATGAAGTCATGAAGAGGAAATACATATCCCGTTTGCCTTCAGTCTTCGAGGGAAGAGATCTCTTCAACACCCCAGGAGCGGGAACCAGTAATCCGCCGGTGCTAAACCGGACGGACGCACCTGGGACGGGCGCGCCGGTTCAGCCCCGCTTAATAGATCTACCTCGCCATAACACCGGTGCGCCTCAGGCTGTGCAGACACCCCCGGGTCACTACTCCAATCCGATGGATAACCTTGTTGCAGCTGCAGCACGGCTGGAGGCTATTCCAATTGAAGGCGATTCACCACAGGCAGTAGAGACGCGCCGGGTCAAGGAGCTCCTTAGGACAGCTTTGGTCCAACAAGAAGCATATTCGTACAGCCGCGACCGGATCCATTCTACCCCCCGCCCAAGCCGGAGCTATAGCAGGCACGTGGATGAACCGGCCGTATCAAGTAATGCACGGCGTGCAGCGCCCCGTGGCAACAACCCGGCAGGTGGTTTCGACAATGCTCAGGAGGTGGTGGACCGGGCCCGAGCGCGCAGGGAGGCCGAGTTAGCAGCGCAGCATCAAGATTATTAGCTTACGCCGGTTCGTCCGACCATATCGGTCGAGCCTGGGGTTACCTCTAGCTCTTTGGGGGTGCCTTGCCTCGTCCCCGCTTTACGCAATGTGCGCTTGCCCAAGGATTTCAAGGGTCCGCGCAAGGTGCCAAATTACACCGCTGACTTGGCTCCAGAAGCATGGATAGAGAGTTATGAGATGTCCATGGAGATGCTGGATGTGGATGAGGCCGCGTTTGAAAAGTACTTCACCATGATGCTTGAAGGCACGGCCCGTACTTGGTTGAAGAGCTTGCCACCCAATTCTATCAATTCATGGGCCCAGTTGCGGACCCGGTTTATCCAGAATTTCAAAGATATCTGTAAGCAGCCCATGTCCATGGTGGACTTGGCGGCTTGTGTCTAGGGGGAAGGGGAGTCAACAACCCATTGGGTACGCTGCGTTTCGGAGATCTTGCACTCGTCAGATCGGATCAACGCTGACTATGCGATCTTGACCCTGGAGGGCAATTGCCAGTTTAAGCCTTTGAAGTTGAAGTTGGGGCGTATGAAGCGGTTTTGCAATGACATGGGCACTCTCATGGGCGCTTTAGTGAAGTATGCTGCTTCTGATAGTACCAAGGATCCCGAGTCTGATGATGACGTGACAGGGAAGGGAAAGAAGAACAACAACTCCAAAGGCCAGCAACATCACTCAGCAGGTAATGGTGGAGGCAAGCGTAAAGCGAATGGCAACATGGACTTCATAGCCAACACCAACGCGCAGGACAAGGGCCAGCGACGCAAGGGTAAACAGCCAAATCGAGGTGGAGCGCCTAATCCCAATCCGGACCGCTTGAACTATCTGTTGAATCAACCCTGTCCGAAGCATGGGACGAAGGAGGCGCCAGCAAATCACCTCTGGAAGGATTGTTAGATTATGCAGGAGTTCAAAAGTTCTAATGCGTTCCGATATGATCAAGGCTCTGGTGGCGGTTCAGGATCCGGGCCGGGTTACGGTGGAGGAAATTCCGGTTCAGGATTTAATGGTAATCCGGGCGGACATAACAATCAGAACAATCAGAATAACCAAGGTGGTTACAATCAGCAGCAGCAGCAGTCGGGTTATCAGAGCAACCCAAAGCAGTTGAATAGTGGGCAGTACCACGTCTTCACCACTAGCCTAGATAAGCGAGACCGGAAGCTTCAGAAGCGAGCAGTCAACACCGTTGAACCGGCCGTGCCTCATTACCTACGCTGGTCAGAGCAGCCCATTGTATGGAGTAGAGAGGGTCATCCTCCCCGGGTTGACAACCCGGGTCAGCTAGCCCTGGTGGTGGCACCTCAGGTGGGAGGTTATAAGTTCACCAAGGTGCTCATGGATGGAGGGAGCAGCATTAACATCCTGTACTATGAGACCTTCCGTCGTATGGGGTTAACAGATAAAAATCTCAAACCGTCCAATACGGTGTTCCATGGTGTGGTGCCTGGTAAGTCAGCATATCCGGTTGGTAAAATAGCTCTGGAAGTGGCTTTCGGAGATGAATATGACTCCAGATCAGAAACATTGACATTTGAAGTGGTGAAAATCCAAAGTCCATATCGCGCCTTGTTTGGGCGGCCGGCTTATGCCAAGTTCATGGCGCGGCCTTGTTATATATATTTGCATCTCAAGATTCCGGGTCACAAGGGGACAATAATGGTTCATGGGAGCCGCAAGATCGCTTTGGAATGTGAGGAAGGTGATGCGGCTTACGCAGAGTCGGTTTGTGCCACCGAGGAGCTGAAGTATTATAAGGACAATGTTGATCCGGCGGACATGACTCCGTTGAAGAAGCCAACTACAGAGCATGATCCGGCCCTGAAATTCAAATCGGCAGCTGAGACTAAGCTAGTTGACTTCGTTCTTGGCGATTCGTCCAAGCAGTTCAGCATCACTGCCAACTTGGATCCGAAATAGGAAAGCGCGTTCATCCGTGAGAACCGGGACATTTTTGCATGGAAGCCTTCTGACATGCCAGGTGTACCGAGGGAACTCGCTGAGCACACTCTTAAAGTTGATCCCAAATACAAACCGGTGAAGCAGTTTCTCCGCCGGTTTAACGAGGAGAGGCGTAAGGCCATTGGAGAGGAGGTGGCCAGGCTCTTAGCAGCTGGCTTTATCGTTGAAGTTTTCCATCCAGAGTGGCTTGCTAATCCGGTGCTGGTTCTTAAGAAAAACGGCACTTGGCGCATGTGTGTGGATTACACAGATCTTAACAAGGCTTGTCCAGCAGATCCTTTTTCCCTCCCCCGCATTGACCAGATTATTGATGCCACTGCGGGTTGTGAGCGTTTGAGCTTTTTGGATGCGTATTCTGGGTATCATCAGATCAAGATGGCAGTTAAGGACCAGGAGAAGACGGCGTTTATCACTCCCTTTGGAGCCTTACGCTATGTGTCTATGCCTTTTGGGCTCAAGAGCCCAAGCAAATTACCAACGCTGTGCAGTAATTGCTGCATAAACAGATCGGCCGTAATGTGCACGCATATGTGGATGATATTGTGGTCAAGTCAAGGAAGAAGGAAACACCGATTGACGATTTGAAAGAAACCTTTGACAACCTGCGGGTTTACAAGATGATGCTCAACCCGCCAAATGTGTTTTTGGTGTTCCAGAGCAAGTTAGTGGGCTTTCTCGTGTCCAACAGGGGATTGAAGCTAATCCGGAGAAGATTACGGCTATCACCTCCCTGGCTAAACCGAAGTGTATTAATGATGTCCAACGTTTGGCAGGCCGGATCGCTACCGAGCCGGTTTATCGAGCGCCTCGAGAGAAGGCCATCCCTTTGTACCGAATCTTTGAAGAAGACAGATCAGTTTATGCTCGAGTCCAGCCGCCGATGAAGCGTTGGAGGACTTAAAGCGGCAATTGGCCAACCCGCCTGTGCTCACCGCTCCCATCGACAAGGAGCCGCTTCTGCTATATGTTGCTGCTAACGCCAGGGCGGTCAGCGTGGCCATTGTGGTAGAGCGGAAGGAGGCAGGGAAGGAGCATCCGGTTGAACGTTCGGTTTATTATATCAGTGAGGTGCTTATTGAATCTAAGCAAAGGTATCCGCATTGGCAGAAACTGGTGTATGGAGTTTTTATGGCAAGCCGGAAGCTGAAGCAGTATTTCCAAGGGCACCCCATCACGGTGGTCAGTTCAGCTCCCTTAGGTGATATCATACAGAACCGGGAAGCGACTGGCCGGATTGCCAAGTGGGCTATAGAGCTTGGGCCGCACGGTTTGAAGTACGCGCCTCGGACGGCGGTGAAGTCTCAAGCACTTGTGGATTTGATTAATGATTGGACGGAGTTGCAAGCGCCTGAAGAAAAGCCGGATCATACATATTGGACCATCCATTTTGACGGATCCAGGCAGTTGTAGGGCTCGGGGGCTGGAGTCGTATTAACTTCCCCACGAGGTGACAAGTTTTGTTATGTTCTCCGCTTAATGTTCCCTTGTACTAACAATGCAGCTGATTATGAAGCCTTGCTCCATGGTCTTCGGATGGCTAAGGAGATGAATCTAAGCCGGGTTAAGTGCTTCGGTGACTCGGACCTAGTGGCTCAACAGGTGTCTGGCACTTGGGATTCAAAGGACCCACTCATGGCTGCTTATCGTCGTGAGGTGGATATTGTCGCAGGTCATTTCAAGGGCTATCAGGTAGACCACGTGGACCGTCGGAAGAATGAAGCGGCGGACGCTTTAAGCCGGTTGGGCTCTCAACGCACACCGGTCCCGCCCAATGTTTTCCTGGACGTGTTGCACAACCCGTCAGTCAAGCTCCCTGGTGAAGCGGATTTGGCTATTCCTGATCCGGAGGCTCAATTGGTGGCAGCTCTGCACGTCACTCCGGATTGGACGCTTCCTTATCTGGCGTACATGAACCGGGGCGAGTTACCAGAAGATGAGACGTTGGCCCGGCAGATAGTTCGGCGATCTAAGTCTATGACCATTGTTAATGGCGAACTGCATCATTGCAGTGTGTCAGGGGCGTTTCAACGTTGTGTGTCCCCTGAGGAAGGCTGTGAAATATTGCGTGAGATCCACGAAGGAGATTGTGGTCACCACGCCGGTTCAAAATCCTTGGTCGCTAAAGCGTTCCGCCACGGTTTCTATTGGTTGACTGCCCATGCTGATGCGGAAGATCTGGTCAGACGATGCGATGGTTGCCAAAAGTTTTCCAGACGTGCTCATGTACCGGCCCAAGAATTGAGGATGATTCCAATTACTTGGCCGTTTGCGACTTGGGGGCTGGATATGGTTGGACCTTTCAAAAGGTCCAAGGACAAGAAGACCCACCTGCTGGTGGCGGTCGACAAGTTTACAAAGTGGGTAGAGGCAGAACCTGTTAGCAAGTGTGATGCGGCCACGGCGGTTCAGTTCATCAAAAAGGTGATTTTCCGGTTTGGCTTTCCACACAGTATCATCACAGATAATGGTACCAATTTGTCCAAAGGTGCCATGAAGGAGTTCTGCGAACGTGAGCACATCCGGCTTGACGCTTTCTTCAAGAGCTCACCCATAGTCCAATGGTCAAGCGGAAAGAGCCAATCAAGAGATCTTGAGAGGCATCAAGCCCCGGCTTATGGTCCCTTTGCAGAGGACACCGGGTTGTTGGGTAGAAGAGCTACCGCCTCTGTGTTATGGAGTATAAATACTACGCCTAACAGATCCATGGGATACACACCGTTCTTTATGGTTTATGGAGCGGAGGCGGTTCTCCCCAGTGACATCCGTCATGACTCACCTCGTGTGGCAGCTTATGTTGAAGCAGACAACGAGACGGCACGGCAGGACGCTTTGGATCGGTTGGATGAAGAGCGTGACATAGCAGCTGCCCGCTCGGCGATTTACCAACAGGATCTTCGTCGTTACCATAGTCGTCGGGTCAGAACCAGAACTTTTCAAGAAGGAGATTTGGTGCTTCGGCTCATCCAAGACCAGATGGATATGCACAAGCTATCCCCACCTTGGGAGGGACCTTTCGTGGTCAGCAAGAATCTGCACAACGGGTCGTACTATCTGATCGATATTCGAGAGCATAATGACTCACGCACGTAAGATGAGGAGACCAACAGGCCGTGGAACATAGCTCATCTTCGGCCTTATTATACCTGAGCCATCGGCTCTATTTATGTACATATTATGATAGTGTATATATTATGAATAAAGTAATAAACCGGAGCCTCAGCTAAAGCGGGGTATCTGTTCTGTTACATCATGCGTGGTTACATGGAGTTGTTCTGTCTTAAAGCGGCCTCCGGTTTACCCCCTGAGTTTGCTTTTCAAAGCTTTGTGATATCACTTGGGGGCTTGGTCGTATCCGAACCAATGCAACACCTTTTGATAGGCGAAAGCCACCAGGTCACTTGGGCACATGGTCAAGTCTGAACCAGTCACGCCCCTTGATCGGCCTAAGGCCATAGTCGCTTGGGGGCTTGGTCGAACCTGAACCATTTCCACGCCACTCGATCGGCATAATGCCACGGTTTCAGTTGGGGACCTGGCTGACTTGAACCATGGCTACACCTTAAAGGGAGCTTGGTCGTGTCCGACCATGGTAACACCATCTGATCGGCTCAGTAAAGCCTTATTTTTTTGGAAACGGTTTATCATTGCCTTTGCTTCCATGTTTTTTTCATAACTATTGTTTGATTTTGTTGCGTTTCTTAAACCGACAACATTTTTTAAACCGGTTTCAAAACTGTCAGTTGACGGAATTCGGTCAATCTTTTAATTTGGAGATAATTTCACCGGTTTGATGTTTTTTCTGTTAACATCCTATTATGGAGTAATAGGGGGCTTATCATGACCAGGCACGGTTTCCGTGGTAAACCGACATTACAAATCACAGGAGCTGTTTTCTCCTTTGACGGTAAGGGTTTATACGACCTCCGCTTCAAGATTGGCTAAGCCAACTTTATGCCCAGCGATGGCAGGTATTTGGTATCATAGATTTCGATTATATACCTTAATATTTCATCTCATATATATATGAACGTCACAAGACGGCTGGCGGCACAAACCGCCGTGGCGGTTTAAGATTTTGTGACTGCAGGCAATATAAGATTGAAAGTTTCGATCATTCAAGCAAGAGTATCAGCACCTATGCACGAAGGCATATTCAAAGCAAGAGTATTGGCTATCCTATTACAAGGCAACAGGGTGCCCAAATAAGATCATTGTTTCTTGGCGGGATGTAATGAAGCAGCTCTTCAAACCGGCTTCCGGTTCATGCTTGCTCGCCGCCCCGGTTTGATGGTTGTGGGTCGTCCTGCGCCGCTTCAGCCTCTTCATCTCTACCCAGCTGCTGGAATTCAACAGTGGTCCAGTCAATTCCCATTAAAGCTTGAAAGATAGCCTCTTCATGGATCAGGGAAGTTGGGTCAATATCAGGAGCGTAAGTATGCTTACGGATCGGAGGGATCAGGTTCTCCGCTTCAGGAATAGGGCAGCTACTCGCTTGTTCTGATCGTCATACTGGGCTTGATAATGGGACAAGTTTGCCTCTTCAGCTAACTGGCAAGCTAGAGGGAGCACTGCCCGGTTTATCGCTCTCAAATCATCTTCGTTGAACTCTGAGCCATCTCCCTTCAGACTGGGATAGCCCTGAGCTGCTTCAACGGGATCGAAATCTGGCACCCATGCTTTGGCCCGGATTAAGGCGTTGATGGCGCCGGTTCGAGCAGCAGATTTCTTCAGATCTTCAATCCGGGCGGGAAGCATGGACAACCTCCTAAGAGTATCTTGAATCAAGGAAGGTGCTGGGTTGTTATGTGATGCAGTAGAGATGATCCGCTGCGCTTCGGTATACAGCTGCTCTATTAAGGTATAGGCAGCCTTCAATTTCTTCCGAACATCTGACCCCAAGTGACCAATGCGTGTGCCTACAACATTGCAAGAGAAATCAAAAACCGGACTTATCATAAGAAGGTCAAGATTATCATAGAAGCCAACGGAAACTTACCAAAGATGGCAGCAGTCATGGAGTGCACTTGCCGCTTCACACTGGTCAGCTCATCTACCACCGGTTTAAGGGCAGCCTCAGCATTTTCTACCTTTTTGGTTAAAGCGGCCTTTTCAGTATCCCAGCCAGCCCGCTCAGACTTGAACCACTCCTTGAATTGCTCCATAGTAGTTAAAGCGGTTTTCAGTTCATCCTTGGCCTTGGAGGTTTCTTCTTGCTGAGATTTCAGATTTTCTTGAAGGTCATGGATTTGTGAGGCTTGTTGACGTATCTCACTCTGCAACAAAAAGGGAGCATGTTAATTATCGTCATTTCAAAGTCCCAAGCTCAATACAAGTATTCAACTTGGCACTTGGGGGCTAATGTATATTTGATCTTCATCTATCAATAGAATCACAAAGTCCCAAGCTCAATACAAGTATTCAACTTGGCACTTGGGGGCTAATGGCTATTTGCTCGAACATGTTCTGATACGGCGATATAAAATACAGTCCCGGTTTAATTATGCTAAGTTGAACCGGCCCTTGGGGGCTACATCAGTGGATTCTGAAGCATTGAGTTTATAATAAGTCCCGGTTTAACTATGCTAAGTTGAACCGGCCCTTGGGGACTAGGAGAGTTAACAAAAATTGAAATATTCAGGCGAGAAAAGAGCATGGAGGTTACCTCGAATTTCTCTTTCATCATCTTCACCAGGCCAGCTTCATAGTCACGGCTGGTATACAGCCGCTTCAAGTAGCCAGAATGAAGGTCTTGGGGGTTCAGAGTGGCATAAGTTGCCAGATCAACATCCCACTTGCCCTTGCTCATAGTGGCAAACTCTTCTTTGGCAGAATGTTTGGATAAAGCGACTGGATTACCCGGTTCACTGTGGCCAAAACCAGTAATTACGATGTCATCGTCCTTGGAGTCACCGGTTTGACCAGGGGCCGTCGGTTTGTCAGCAGGCCGGATTGGACTGGTGGATTTTTCAATCTGGGTCGGGCTTCTGGGCTGGTCAGGAGGAAAGGCGGTATCAACAGGCCTTTCTTCAGCAACAAAATCGTCATCTTGCTGTGGGGGGTCATTGGGCGTGTCTTCACAAATGGCCGTTTCAAGATTTGGGGCGCTGCCCGGTTCAGGGGCAATCTCTTCGTCGGCCGCTTTGTCCAGACGAGCCTTTTTGCTCGGCCTAGGCTTGGCCCTAAAAAGGCACAACAACAGTTAAATACGGCATATACTACACAATGATGAAGTAGAAACAATATGAAAGGTATAACTTACCCAAGCACCATTTTTAGCGGCGGCAGCTGAGTGGCTGATGACTCGCCACATGAGGAATGGGAAGTGACCTGATAATCGGAATCAGACGGATTAAGGGGTTGACGAAACCAGCCTGCTTTAGGATAAGCACCGACAAGCAAATTAGAGACCTCGAGCAGCGTTTACGAACCGGACTGTTTGGTAAACCGGTGGAGGTAACTACACGGCCGTTGTGCGAGTTGTGCGGCGAGCTTCATGTTGTTGAGTCTTCATAAGAAATTTGGGATCCAAGTAAGCAAGGGGATGAGAAAATTTAATTTTCCGGTTTGCTCGACGGTTTTTATTGAAGGCGGAGGATTTGAGTCAGAGGAGAGAATAGTTACCTCTACAACATCCGCATTACTGGTTTCAGCATCATCCTGACAAACATCATCATTAATTAGGCGTGTGAAAAGTAAGCTAAGTGAATCAAGTTCTACCTCAAGGTCCGGATTACCCACATCATCATCCGCAGCCGGATCAGAAGATGCAGTGGTTTTCCTCTTATGAGTAGTCTTCTTGACAGCTTTGGTCTTTTGCCTAAGTGGTTTTTCCGGTTTGTCTGGCTTCTCCGGTTTCTCTTGTGGGCGTTTCTTGCTCCAGAATGGATCATCACCCTGGTTAAGCAGCAGTTAATGTTAAAAGTTATACCGGGATGGCAATAATATATTCACTAAAAAATAGTCAGAAGTCTTACAGATGGCGGTTTGTTGGTAGCACAGAAGGGGAGCAGACCGGTCCGCACGAGGTTTTGCGGTTCGTTCAACATCTTCTTCACCGCCTCGGTGACCTCATCATCGGTAAGCTGGATATTAATATGTCGGAGGGGGTCGTCGACACTACCAGTGTACTCACACATTAAACCGGAGCACTGGGAGAGGGGCAGTATGCTCCATGATATCCAACAGCGCGCGAGATCAATTCCGGTTAAACCGTTAGCCATGAAGGCTCTGAGCTTGGAGAGTTGAGGAGCATATTTACTTCTCTCACTGGCAGTTAATCTTTGCGGAAAGGGATGTGTGTTGCTGAGTCGCTCCGGACGAAAACCGGGCAAGGGATTCTCGTTGGCAGGTGAAGTGTCTCTGCAATAAAACCATGTTTGATTCCATTCCTTGGGGTGGCTGTGCAGTTTGACATGAGGATAAGTGACCTCCTTTCTTTTTTGGATCGCCACACCACCCAATTCTGTGTTGGGCCCGTCAGTGAATTCTGTGCGGCGGTTTAGATGGAAGCAGTCTCTAAACAGTTCAACTGTAGGTTCTTCTTGAAATTATGCCTCACTGAGCACTTGGAAGTGACAGATATTGGTAACAGAATTGGGGCCTGTGTCTTGTGGACGGAGTTGAAAATTGGCTAGCACATCTCGATAAAATTCTGAACCGGGCGGATTGAAACCCCGGGCTAGGTGATCTGCGAAAACTACAACCTCTCCTTCTTGAGGTGTGGGTGGACATTCTTTGCCAGGAACCCTCCAATGGATACTATTTTTACTGGCTAAAGCGCCAGTCAGGACCAGGTTGTTTAATTGAGTTTCAGTGACACGGGAAGGAGCCCAGTTGCACTCATACACTTGTTTGGCCATCTACAAAAAATATATAAATCCGGTTCAAGAAATGTGTTGGGATAAAGAGAGAACCGGTGTACAATGCTAAACTGGAGACAAATACGTCTAAACCGGAGTCCTGTGAAGCGACAATATCTGGTCAAGGAGTTCTGGCGGTTCAACAAGGGGACTAATGGTGTATACCGGTTTATCTAATTTTTTCTATGTTAAGTTAAATCGCCTGGTCTAAGGTCTAGATATTGAAAACAATGAGGTTGCGAACGGCTAAGTGTGCAGAAACAGGTTTCGCAAGATTTTTCTACAACGAAGGATCTGAAGCCAGATCAGAAAAGAAGAAAAATATCCACAAAGGAATACAGCAGAGCAGTATTGATGCAATGAGCAGAGATGATGTGCGAGATCTATGGACATGAGCACGAGACTACAGGCGGATGCTAAAGGCTACCGCTAATCAGAGCAAGGTGTCACAGATCCATCCAGGAGTGGTATGAGCATGAGCAGTTCATGGAGCACGGCAAGAACAAGAAACCCTAGAACGGATCTAGGTCGAGGGGAACCGAGGACCTACCTGAGTTGAGGAAGTGCGGAAGAGTCTGCGTTTCTCTGGTGCGTTCAGGTTGATGCAGCGGCCAAGACGGTGCAGAGGTCGACGGCGCCGGCGGAGCTCCGAGGCTGGCGACGCGAGGAAGACGAAGAGAAAGGACGGAGGGGAGAAAAGGAATGACCCTTCGGTCCTATTTATAAGGCGAGATACCTGTGTCAGGCGCGGGAATCAAGGAACCACAAAACTAGGAAGCGGAGCTGTCGCCTCGATTATTGCGGACCTATTAAACGAAAAGGATATCGGGAATGCTATCTTTATGGGGACGTCATGCCGGTTTACAGCAACCAGAGAAGGTGACATCATGGCGGTTCAACGATTTCAAGAAGGTATTGAAGATGAAGGTTTTTATCAAGGATTGACATGAACCTGTTCAAATCAATCTGGGGCCTAATGTTGGGGATGTTACTACTGGGCGTAAACCGGCCTATCTGGGCCGGGTTAACTTCATCAGTAGTCCAATGGTGTAAAAGCCCAAGGGGCATAAAGGGCCCAAGGCCTGTAATCGGTTTAGAACTTGTAGCCGTAAACCGGCCTAGTATGTAAACTTGTATTGTAAGTTAGGAATAGCGAGAGACCAACCCGGATACGAATATGAACCGGAGATTGGGACTCTCTGAACCGACGGGCGTCACCCGTGTATATAAGGGGACGACCCGGGGCGGTTCAAGGGAGAAGAACAACAACTCGAGGCCTAGGCGAAGCTTATTTGCTCCCTAGTCGTCGAGACCACATCAATCCCATCACAAACTAGACGTAGGCTTTTACCTTCATGGAAGGGGCCGAACTAGTATAACTCTTGTGTCTTTGTGTCCGCTTTAACCCCTTCAAGTTAACCCGTAGCGATGGCTCCACGACTAAGTCCTTTGATGAGGACATCTGTCGTGACAAAACCACGACACTAAGGGCGCAGCAGGAAGGTTTGGAGGCGGAGGGAGGGGAAGATTGAGGTCGCACTGTTCAAAATACCCCGTCCGATGCTTTATATGAGGCCGCTTCCGAGTGGCTGACTGGTAGGCCCAGACAATCCCGTCAAATCCCGCAACAGGCGCGCACGCGATACGTGGCGAAAAAGGAGGCGCAAAGATCGAGGCGTCATCGTCTTACCCCATCCGAGTGCCGCAGTTTTCTCCGCTTCGCGCGCTTCCCAAAATTCTGATCCCGAGAACTCCCCTAACTGCAGAGCAACCTGTCAGGCAGCATATTTCCTCCGATCCGTCGCTCAGAAATCCTCAAGTTCACAAAGTTCACTCGACAAATGTGAAGAATGGATCAGGGCGACTGAAAGAGAAGTTGACACCATCACTGAAAAGGTCATTGATCCAGAGTAAGACACACTCACAACACGAAGAACAGGTCGGAAAGATTATCAATTCCTTCCTCACTCAAACCTCGATCCATTCGGGGGCTAATGCTGAAGTCATGTACCTAGGGTAGGGTCATAGACCTGCCCAAAGGTACCCTCCCCAAGAACACTCGCGAAAGAAGCTGCCTACCAGTCGACCTGGTAGGTTTCCACTCGACAGATTCAAAGACGCTCGGCCATGAAGACCCACTCGACCACCAGGAGTCCAAAAGCCACTCGATGTCCAAACGGTCTATGATTAAATAGTCTTTATGGTCATGATGACACTTTATGTAAGGCGTTACCAGTAACGCCTAGCCTTAATGTACCTTAAACCCTCCGCTACGTGGGCTGGCTGGGGTCCTGGCGCACTCTATATAAGCCACCCCCCTCCACAGGCAGAAGGGTTCGCACCCCTGTAACACATACGCATATAATCCAGTCGACCGCCTCCGGGCTCTGAGACGTAGGGCTGTTACTTCCTCCGAGAAGGGCCTGAACTCGTAAATCCCTTGTGTATACAACTACTCCATAGCTAGGATCTTGCCTCTCCATTCCTACCCACCATTCTACTGTCAGACTTAGAACCACGACACGCGCCCACCCCCCTGGGCGCGCCCCCCTGCCTCGTGGGGCCCCCATAGCTCCACCGACGTACTCCTTTCACCCATATATACCTACGTACCCTAAAACTTCCAGAACAGAAGATAGATCGGGAGTTCCGCCGCCGCAAGCCTCCAGAACAACCAAAAACCAATCGGGACCCCTTTCCGGTACCCTACCGGAGGGGGGATCCATCTCCGGTGGCCATCTTCATCATCCCGGCGCTATCCATGACGAGGAGGGAGTAGTTCACCCTCGGGGCTGAGGGTATGTACCAGTAGCTATGTGTTTTATCTCTCTCTCTCTCATGTTCTCTCTCGTGTTCTTCTATGGCACGATCTTGATGTATCCCGAGCTTTGCTATTGTAGTTGGATCTTATGATGTTTCTCCCCCTCTACTCTCTTGTGATGAATTGAGTTTCCCCTTTGAAGTTATCTTATCGGATTGAGTCTTTTATGAACACTTGATGTATGTCTTGCCGTGATTATCTATGGTGACAATGGGATATCATGTGCCACTTGATGTATGTTTTGGTGATCAACTTGCGGGTTTATGACAATTGGGAACCTATGCATAGGGGTTGGCACACGTTCTTGATTCTCCGGTAGAAACTTTGGGGCACTCTTTGAAGTACTTTTATGTTGGTTGGATAAATCTGAGATTGTGTGATGCATATCGTATAATCATAACCACTGATACTTGAGATGACAATGGAGTATCTAGGTGACATTATGGTTTTGGTTGATTTGTATCTTAAGGTGTTATTCTAGTACGAACTCTTTTATAGATTGATCCGAAAGAATAGCTTTGTGGTGGTTTCTGCACCGACCATAATCTCTATGTTTGTTCTCCACTATTAGTGGCTTTGGAGTGACTCTTTGTTGCATGTTGAGGGCTTGTTATATGATCTATCTATGTTATTATTGTTGAGAGAACTTGCACTAGTGAAAGTATGAACCCTAGGCCTTGTTTCCTATCATTGCAATACCGTTTACGCTCACGTTTATCACTTGCTACCTTGCTGTTTTTATCCACCGTCCATATTGCACTTGTATTACCATCTCTTCGCCGAACTAGTGCACCTATACAATTTACCATTGTATTGGGTGTGTTGGGGACACAAGAGACTCTTTGTTATTTGGTTTCAGGGGTTACTTGAGAGAGACCATCTTCATCCTACGCCTCTCGCGGATTGATAAACCTTAGGTCATCCACTTGAGGGAAATTTGCTACTGTCCTACAAACCTGTGCACTTGCAGGCCCAACAACGTCTACAAGAAGAAGGTTGTGTAGTAGACATCAATAAGCAACAACGTTCTTAGTTCTATAAACATAGCGGTTTGAAGACACACACTCATATTCATAAGTCTGAGTATGGTTTCCCTGCAAAACATTGGCGTTAGGGTGACTCAGGTGTGTCATGTATCTGTATGAAGCCTTTGGGCCATATGAAGCCATAGGTCTGGGGTTTGCCTTCTTCCTTGGTGGTGTCATGATGACATTCACAGGAAGATTATCAATACACTGCTTAGGTACCCAGATCTTCTTCATAGGTGGTCCATTCCTGTAGTTAGTACCAATATACCTGGCAAACACTTCACCATTCTGATTCTTAAACAGTTTATAGTTTGCATCAAAGGATTCATCAATGGCAATAGGGTTAGCACAAGTGCAACCAGATAAGGTGGATGGATCTACCGAAGGTTCCTTTGCAGCAACCCATGTGGTTTTGGGGTATTGCTCAGGCTTCCAGTACGACCCATCAACATTCATTTTCCTCTCGAACCCAATACCCTCTTTTCTAGGGTTTCGGTTCAGAATCTGCTTTTTGAGGACATCACATAATGTCTGATGCCCCTTGAGGCTTTTGTACATCCCTGTCTCAATCAGTGTCTTCAACCTGGCATTCTCATCAGCAATAGTAGTGGTATCCTCAACAGAGGGGTTAGTAACCGCATCACCAGTTGAAGATATTGCAATAGGAGCAGTAGAGCATCCAGCAACAGAAACAGCGTTATCACGCTCAATGCATTTTAAACATGGTGGTTCAAATCCTTTCGGAGCGGGACTGATCTGTTGAGCGCGAAGTGACTCGTTCTCCTTTTGAAGATCTTCATGATCCGATCTCAATTTCTCAAGTTCCTGCTTCCTTTTAAGATAATCGTAGGAAAGCTCTTCATGAGATGTTGAGAGGGTTTCATGACGACCTTCAAGTTCCTGGTACTTAACATGAAGATTTTTTATGTCTTCAATTAAGGACTGAGTCTTAGTCATTTCCGCGTCCAACAGGTCATCGCTTTTGTCTAACAGTTTTTTAATATGTTCCATAGCTTCCTGTTGTTCAGTTGCAATTTTAGCAAGTTTTTTGTAGCTAGGTTTGGATCCACAATCAGAGTCATCTTCACTTGATGTTTGAAAGTAAGCATCGCGTGAGTTTACCTTGGCACCACGTGCCATGAAGCAGTAAGTGGGAGCGGAGTCGTCCTTGTCACTGGCATCAACGTTGGTGATGGATGCATTGTCTTAAGTGTTGAAGATGGATTTGGCAATGTAGGCTGAAGCCAAGGCCCGACTTGCAACGCCAGAGTCAGACTCCTCCTCAGACTCCACCGCTTCTGCCTCCTCAGAAGCAGACTCCTCCTCTGAATCCATTTCCTTGCCAACAAAAGCACGAGCCTTGCCATACGAACTTTTCTTGTTTGATGAAGAATTGGAAGAGGACTTGGAAGAAGATTTTGAGTATTTCTTCTTCTTCTTCTTGTCATCAGAATCATATTCCTTGCTCTTCTTCTTTTTCTTGTCATTGTCGCACTGTGGACACTCAGAGATGTAGTGGCCAGGTTTCTTGCACTTGTGACAGTTTCTCTTCTTGTGGTCTTGAGAAGAAGCTTCATCATTTCTTGAGCTGGATCGTGAAGACTTTCTGAAGCCTTTCTTCTTAGTGAACTTCTGGAACTTCTTCACAAGCATAGCAAGCTCCTTTCCAAGGTCTTCAGCTTCACCAGAACTGCAGTCAGATTCTTCTTCAGATGAGGAAACAACCTTTGCCTTCAAAGCGCGAGTACGGCCATAGTTAGGACCATAGATATCTCTTTTCTCAAATAGTTGGAACTCATCTGTGTTGAGCCTCTCAAGTATGTCAGATGGATCGAGTGTGTTGAAGTCAGGGCGTTCTTGAATCATAAGAGCTAGAGTGTCAGATGAGCTGTCAAGAGATCTCAGAAGCGTCTTGACGATTTCATGCTTGGTGATCTCAGTGGCGCCGAGAGCCTCAAGCTCGTTTGTGATGTCAGTGAGGCGATCAAACATGAGCTGGACATTTTCATTGTCATTTCTCTTGAAGCGGTTGAAGAGGTTGCGTAGGAAACTGATTCTTTGATCTCTCTGAGTTGAAACACCTTCATTGACCTAGGAGAGCCAGTCCCAGACTAGCTTTGAAGTTTCCAAAGCACTCACACGGCCATACTGCCCTTTGGTCAGATAACCACAGATGATGTTCTTCACAGTAGAATCGAGTTGAATGAACTTCTTGACATCAGTAGGGGGAGACACCTTCACCAGTCTTGGGAACGCCGTTCTTGACGACATACCACAGATCGACATCAATGGCTTCAAGATGCATACACATCTTATTCTTCCAGTAGGGATATTCAGTGCCATCAAAGACAGGGCACGCATCGGAGACTTTGATTATCCCTGCAGCCGACATAGCTGAAACTCCAGTTGGTTAAACCAAATCACACAGAACAAGGGAGTACCTTGCTCTGATACCAATTGAAAGTGCTAGTTATCGACTAGAGGGGGGTGAATAAGCGATTTTTATGAATGTCTTCAAAGCATGGAAGTTTCCAAGACAAACACGAAAATTGGACCTATAAACATGCATCGGAAGATGAACTACACTAGACAAGCCATAGTCAGACAAGTATGAAACTAAAGCATGATGACTGATAGCAGCTAGGTAGTAGGATCAGGATGGATGATAGTATGAAGCCAATCAGAACAATTAGTCACACAGTGAAGTCAAACAGGCATAACAATCAGGCAATGACTTCACGACAAACTATAATTAAGGAGAGTAAGAGATAGAACCAGTGCGTTGTGAGGACAAGGATTTCTTCGACCAGTTCCAGTTGCTAGGACAACTGTACGTCTGGTTAGGGAGGCTGAGATTGAACTCAGAAGACCGTGTCTTCACCTTATTCCCCTTGAGCTAAGGACACACAGTCCTCATCCAATCACTCTGGTAAGTCTTCAAGGTAGACTTCCAAACCTTCACAGACTTCATTCACCGGCAATCCACAATTACTCTTGGATGCTCAGAACACGACGCCTAACCGGCTGGAGGATTCACAGTCCTCAAGTGTAACAAGTCTTCAGATCACGCGGACAGAAAGACTTCAGTGATGCCAAACACACTTTGGGCTCTGGGTGTTTTGGGCTTTGTCCTCACAAGGATTTTCTCTCTCAAAATCTTCGGAGGTGGGTTGCTCTCAATGACAAAAGCCGTGCACTAACTCTGAGTAGCCACCAATTTATGGTGTAGGGGGTGGGCTATTTATAGCCACTGGGCAACCCGACCTGATTTGTCCGAAATGACCCTGGGTCACTAAGGAACTGACACGTGTCACAACGGTCAGATTTCAAACACACGCGACATCTTGACTTGGGCTACAAGTAAAGCTGACTCATCCGACTCTGGATAAGATTTGCTCTCATTGTCTTTGCTCGAACACATAGGATTTTGGTTGAGCATCACTTCAGTCACTCTGACTTTGTTCACTTGGACCCCACTTAATAGTGTGGTGGTTCCTATGACTCAACGAAGAAGAAAAGAACCAGCAAAACTACTAAGTCTTCGTGCTTCATAGTCTTCACTCAATGTCTTCTTCTGTCATAGTCTTCAATGTGAATATCTTCACATACCACCATTATCTTCAATGTCTTCATACATTTTTAGGGGTCATCTCCGGTAGGTAAACCGAATCAAGGAGGGACTACTACCTGTGTTATCCTGCAATTCTCACAAACACATTAGTCCCTCAACCACGTTTGTCGTCAATACTCCAAAACCAAACTAGGGGTGGCACTATATGCACTTACACACCTTCTGGCCTTTGATCAAGTAGAGTATGGTGCACGGGGTTTCTTTGGCCTGCGAACACATATGTCTGTGGCGTAAAACATCCAAAAGGCCACGAAAATGGAATATTATATATATATATATATATATATATATATATATATATATATATATGTTGGTGCGACATGTAATTACCGTGACGGCGTCGAGCTCAGCCAAAGACGAAGGCCCACCTAGCGCCCTAGAGACTGAGGACGGGCTGCTATGAGCGGGAGCGGCTGCGAGACGAGGCCCGGTTGCGTGAGCAAGTGATGGTGTGATGGTGTTGTTGTTCATGGAGTTGCTCCCGGCGAAACTGGGCAACGGGAAATCATGTACCGTCTTGTCTAGATTTTCCTTCATCCAGTTGATGATAGCTGGAACCAAGTTAGTAGCGAAATCATTTCTGCAGGCAGTTACAACTGCATTGACTGCCTGCTGTAGCAACTCATTTTTGTCCTCGGCTGTTTTTCTCGCATCCTCAGCTGCTTTTTTTCTCGACCGCAAGCTTCACCTTCGCGTCGATGTCCGCCTGACTAAAATTCTTTTTCTGCTTCTTGGCCTCCGGGCCATCGTTGTAAAACACCTTCCACGTGGCGCCGTCTCCAGCGCCGTGCACACGA
Source organism: Aegilops bicornis (assembly GCA_021605145.1). Taxonomy (NCBI): domain Eukaryota; kingdom Viridiplantae; phylum Streptophyta; class Magnoliopsida; order Poales; family Poaceae; genus Aegilops; species Aegilops bicornis. The sequence goes on along the minus strand of CM038670.1, from coordinate 821,677 downwards.
CCATATTGCGGCCGCTGGCCCAAAGGGAGTCCCTTGTAAGTGCATCTAGTGCCACCCCTAGTTGGTTTTGGAGTATTGACGACAAACCTGGTTGAGGGACTAATGTGTTTGTGAGAGTTGCAGGATAACACATGTAGTAGTCCCTCCTTGAATCGGTTTACCTGCCGGAGATGATCCCTAAAAACGTGTGAAGACATTGAAGACAATGGTGGTCTATGAAGATATTCACATTGAAGACTATGACACGAGAAGACATTGAGTGAAGACTATGGAGCGGGAAGATTTAATTGTTTTTTTGTTTCCTTTTCTTCTTTGTTGAGTCATAGGAACCACCGTGACCGTTAAGGGGGGTCCAAGTGAACAAAGTCAGAGTGACTGAAGTGATGCTCAAACCATATCCTATGTCTTCGAGCGAAGGCAATGAGAGCAAATCTTATCCTGTGTCGGATAAGTCACCTTTACTTGTAGCCCAAGTCAAGCTGCCGCGTGTGTTTGAAATCTGACCGCTATGACACGTGTCGGGCCTTAGTGACCTAGGGTCATTTCGACAAATCCGTCGGTTGCCCAGTGGCTATAAATAGCCCACCTCCTACACCATAAATTGGTGGCTCCTCAGAGTTAGCGCACGGCTTTTGTCGTCTGAGAGCAACCCACCTCCGAAGCCTTTGAGAGAGAATCCTTGCGAGGACAAAGCCCAAACCACCCCGAGCCTAAAGAGTGTTTGGCATCACTGAAGTCTTTCTGTCCGCGTGATCTGAAGACTTGTTACACTTGAGGACTGTGAATCCTCCAGCTGGTTAGGCGTCGCTGCTCGAGCATCCAAGAGCCATTGTGGATTGCCGGTGAACGAAGTCTGTGAAGGTTCGGAATTCTACCTTGAAGACTTACCAGAGTAATTGGGCGAGGACTATGTGTCCTTAGCTCAAGGGGAATAAGGTGAAGACACAGTCTTCTGAGTTAAATCCCAGCCTCCCTAACCATACGTACAGTTGTCACAACAACTGGAACTGGTCCAACAAATCCTGTGTCCTTCTGAAGCCACTGGTTCTATCTCTTATTCCTCTTTACTTATAGTTTGTCTTCGTGAAGTCATTGCCTGCTTGCATTATCTGTTTGACTTGACTGTGTGACTATATGTTCTGATTGGCTTGCATTATCTATCTTCCATCCTGATCTTAACTACCTAGCTGCTATTAGTCTTCATACTTTCACTTCATTGAATACTTGACTATGGCTTGTCTAGTGTAGTCTACCTTCCACTGCATTAGAATAGTGTTTTTTATATTGTCTGTCTTTGAAACTTCCATGTTTTCATGACTTTCATAAAAATCGCCTATTCACCCCCCCTCTAGTCAATAACTAGCCCTTTCAATTGGTATCAGAGCAAGGTGCTCCCTTGTTCTGTGTGATTTTGTTTAATCACCTGGAGTTTAGCTATGTCGACTGAAGGGATAATCAAAGTCTCCGTTGCGTGCCCCATCTTCGATGGCACTGAATATCCCTACTGGAAGAATAGGATGCGCATGCATCTTGGAGCCATTGATGTCAATCTATGGTATGTCATCAAGAACGGCGTTCCCAAGACTGGTGAAGGTGTCACCCCTACTGATGTTAAGAAGTTCATTCAACTGGATTCTACTGCCAAGAACATCATCTGTGGTCACCTTACCAAAGGAAAGTATGGTCGTGTGAGTGCTCGAGACGCCGAGCTAGTCTGGGACTGGCTGTCCAAGGTCAATGAAGGCGTCTCAACCCAGCGAGATCAACGTATCAGTACTCTCCGCAACCTCTTCAACCGCTTCAAGATACACAACAATGAAAATGTCCAGATCACATTTGATCGGCTCACTGATATCACAAATGAGTTCCATGCACTAGGCGCCACTGAGATCACGAAGCATGAGATAGTGAAGACACTACTGAGATCTCTTGACAGCTCATTTGACACCTTAGCCCTGATGATACAAGAACGCCCTGATTTCAAGACTCTCGATCCGTCTGACATACTTGAGAGGCTCAACACACATGAGTACCAGCTATCTGAGAAACGAGGTATCTATGGCCCCAATATGGCCGAACCCGAGTTTTGAAGGCAAAGGCTGCTGCTTCCTCATCTGAAGAAGAATCTGACTGCAGTTCTGGTGATCCTGAAGAACTTGGAAAGGATCTTGCTATGCTTGTGAAGAAGTTCCAGAAATTCAGTAAGAAGAAAGGCTTCAGAAAGTCTTCACGATCCAACTCAAGAAATGATGAAGCTTCTGCCTATGATCACAAGAAGAGAACATGTCACAAGTGCAAGAAACCTGGTCACTACATCTCCGAATGTCCACAGTGGGACAATGAGAAGAAGAAGAAGAAGAAGAAGAAGAAGAAGAAGAAGAAGAAGAGCAAAGAAGATGATGCTGATGACAAGAAGAAGAAGAAATCCTCAGAGTCTTCTTCCAAGTCATCTTCCATATCTTCATCACACAAGAAGAGCTCATCCGGCAAGGCTCGTGCTTTTGTTGGCAAGGAGATGGATTTATAAGAGGAGTCTGCTTCAGAGGAGGCGGAGGTGGAGTCTGAGGGGGAGTCTGACTCGGGTGTTGCGAGTCTGGCCCTAGCCTTTGCCTACGTCGCCAAGTCCATCTTCAACACTGAAGACAATGGTTCCGGCCACCAACACTGATGATAATGACGAGGACGACTCGCCTCCCACCTACTGCTTCATGGCACGTGGTGCCAAGGTAAAATCACGCGACGCTTACTTTCAAACATCAAGTGAAGATGACTCTGATTGTGAATCCAAACCCAGCTACAAAACACTTGCTAAAATTGCAACTGGACAACAGAAAGCTATGGAACACACTCAAAAATTGTTAGACAAAAGGGATGACCTGTTGGACGCGGAAATGACCCGTTCTCAGTCCTTAGTTGAAGACATTAAAAATCTTCATGCTAAGTACCAGGAACTTGAAAGTCGTCATGAAACGCTCACAACCACTCACAAAAAGCTCTCCTATGATTATCTTTAAAGGAAGCAAGAGCTTGAGAAATTGAGAGCGGCTCATGAAGATCTTCAAAAAGAGAATGAGTCACTTCGCGCTCAACAGATCAGTTCCGCTCAGGATGGATTTGAACCACCTTGTCTAAAATGCCTTGAGCGTGATAATGCTACTTCTGTTGCTGAATGTTCTATCGCTGCCATCACTGTTGCAATATCTTCGATCACGATGTGGTAACTAACCCCTCTGCGGAGGATACCACTACTATTGCTGATGAAAATGCTAGGTTGAAGACATTGCTTGAAACAGGGATGTACAAAAGTCTCAAAGGGCATCAAACACTGTGCGATGTGCTCAAAAAGCATATTCTGAACCGAAACCCTAGGAAAGAGGGTGTTGGTTCGAGAGGAAAATGAATGTTGATGGCTCCTACTGGAAGCCTGAGCAGTACCCCAAAACCACATGGGTTGCTACAAAGGGACCTTCAGTGGATCCATCCACCCTATCTGGCTTCACCTGTGCTAACCCAATTTTCATTGATGAATCCTTTGATGAAAACTATAAATTGTTTAAGAATCAGAATGGTGAAGTGTTTGCCAGGTATATTGGTACTAACTGTGGGAACGGGTCACCTATGAAGAAGATCTGGGTTCCCAGAAGTTGTCTTGAGAACCTTCTTGTGAATGTCATTATGGTACCACCTGGGAGGAAGACAAGTCCCAGACCAAAGGCTTCATATGACCCAAAGGCTTCATACAGACAGAGGACTCACCTGAGTCACCCTAACGCCAATGTTTTACAGGGAAACTATACTCAGACTTATGAATATGAGCGTGTGTCTTCAAACCGCTATGTTCAGGGAACTAAGAACTTTTCTGCTTATTCATATGAGTATCGTTCTTCTCCTGCAAGGCTATTTGCTAGGGCTCCAAAGCCGAAGTTCTCAGATGCTGCACTTAGACTCATTGCTTCTAAGCCACCCTGAAGATGTGGGTGGTTAAGAAGAATTAACTTTCTTTTGCAGGAAAGGTCTCCACCGGAAATCAAAGGCGTCGATGCTACCTTTGGGGACCTAAAACATCTTGTAGGGTGCAAGATCAAATGCCCAAATGGTCTGACTATGTATTTTGTTCCTGAATCATTTGCCATACATCCAATCAGTCCTAACTTGGATCTAAGCTTTCATAATCCACTTGCTCGTCAAATGTTTATGCTTCACACTTCTCTTTGTGAAGCCTATCCCCCTAACTGCACTGTAGGCTACGACACCTCATGCTTCAGAATGGTTTATGGATAGAGGATGCACAAATCATAAGACTAGTGATCGAAGTCTTCTCATGGACTCAACCTTACGTCCATCTGACAAGAGTCACATCACATTTGCTGACACTGGTAAAAGCAAGGTATTGGGTCTAGGTAGAGTTGCAATCTCAAGGGATCAGCACATGGATAAAGTGAGGCTTGTTGAATCCATTGGTTTCAACTTAATGTCTGTCTCAATGCTTTGTGACTTAAACATGATTGTGCGATGTGGAAATATTGATGCCTTGTACTAATGGAATCTGACAAGTCTCTTGTCTTTGAAGGGTATCGAAAAGACGATCTATATATTGTAGATTTCTCAGCTGGACCGCAGATGGCCGTATGTCTTCTATCAAAGGCTTCAGAATGCTGGCTCTGGCATCGAAGGCTAGGGCATGCAGGCATGAAGAACTTGCACACTCTTGCGAAGAAGAAGCATGTCGTGGGCATCGAAAGTGTCAAGTTCAAGAAGGATCATCTGTGTGGCGCCTGTGTAGCAGGAAAGATGACTAGGGCCAAGCATCCCTCGAAGACAATCATGACTACATCTCAACCCTTCGAGCTGCTTCACATGGATATATTTGGCCCTACTCACTACTCTACTCTCAATGCTACTGTTTGCCTCTATGGTTTTGTAATTGTTGATGATTAATCTAGATATACTTGGGTACATATAATCCTCTACAAGACTGAAGTACAGGATGTCTTCAGACGCTTTGCCAATCGTGCCATGACGAACTATGGCGTCAAGATCAAGCATATTAGAAGCGACAACGGCACTGAGTTCAAGAACACTGGCCTCGACCTCTATCTGGATACACTTGGCATCACACATGAGTTCTCTGCTCATTATACACCTCAGCAGAATGGCATCGCCGAGCGCAAGAACATAACTCTCATTGAGATGGCCCGAACGATGCTTGATGAGTACAAGACTCCACGGAAGTTCTGGCCTGAAGCCATTGACACTGCTTGTCACATCATCAACCGTGTTTATCTTCACAAGCTTCTGAAGAAAACATCCTATGAGCTCCTAACTGGTAAGAAGCCAAATGTAAGCTACTTCAGAGTATTTGGTGTTAGGTGCTGGATCAAGGATCCACATCACACTTCCAAATTTGCATAGAAAGCACATGAAGGTTTTATGCTTGGTTATGGAAATGATTCGCACTCCTACAGAGTCTTCAACCTATTTCACTATAAAGTGGTTGAAACTATGGATGTGCGGTTCGATGAAACTAACGGCTCGCAAAGAGAGCACCTGCCAAATGTGATAGATGAAGTACCTTCAAGTGAATCCATCAAGCAGATGGGAATTGGAGATATTATACCCTCTGAGAATCAATCTGAAGAGGAGCTTATCATTTCTTCACCTAATCAACCTGAAGACAATGCTCAGTCTGAAGACAATCTCCCAAATGATGATATTGATCACCAAGAGCAAAATCTTCGTCCTGCTCATCCTCGTGTTGCAAATGAAGTTCAGATTGAGAAGATAATTGACAGCTTGAATGCACTTGGTCCACTCACTCATTCAAAAGCAACTCAAAGAGCAACACAGCTAACCAACTTCTGTGGGCATTTTGCATTTGTCTCAATCACTGAACCCAAGAAAGTTGATGAAGCCTTCATGGAACCTGAATGGATTCAAGCTATGCAAGAAGAACTTCAACAGTTTGAGCTGAATAATGTATGGGAATTGGTCAAGCGTCCTGATCCTCGAAAGCACAATATCATTGGCACCAAATGGATATATCGCAACAAGCAAGATGAGCATGGTCAAGTTGTCAGAAACAAGGCTCGTCTCGTTGCGCAAGGTTACACTCAAGTGGAAGGAATTGACTTCGATGAAACATTTGCTCCGGTGGCAAGACTTGAAGCCATTCAGATATCGCTAGCCTATGCAAATCATCACAACATTCTTCTGTATCAAATGGATGTGAAAATTTCTTTTCTCAATGGAAAGATAGAAGAAGAAGTATATGTCGCACAACCTCCGGGCTTTGAAGATCCAAAACATCCTGATATGGTATACAAGCTCCACAAGGCACTGTATGGCCTCAAACAAGCCCCTCATGCTTGGTATGACACTCTCAAAGACTTTCTGAAGAGCAAAGGCTTCAAACTTGGTTCACTAGATCCTACACTCTTCACGAAGACATATGATGGTGAACTATTTGTGTGCCAAATCTATGTGGATGACATTATCTTCGGCTGCACCAACAAGAAATTCAGTGAGAATTTGGTCACATGATGCAAGAGCAATATCAAATGTCCATGATGGGCGATCTGAAGTTCTTTCTGGGTCTCCAAATCCGTCAACAACGCAACGGCATCTTCATATCTCAAGAAAAATACCTCAAAGATTGCCTGAAGAAGTTTGGAATGCAAGACTGCAAAGGATACACGACGCCAATGCCAACCAAAAGTCATCTAGGTCCCGACGACAATGGTAAAGACTTCGATCAAAAGGTATATCGCTCCATGATTGGCTCTTTGCTTTACTTATGTGCATCTAGGCCAGATATAATGCTTAGTGTTTGCATGTGTGCCCGATTCCAATCGGCACCAAAGGAATCACATCACTTAGCTGTGAAGCGAATTCTTCGATATTTGGCTTACACCCCAACACTAGGATTATGGTATCCAAAGGGCTCAGAGTTTGATCTAGTTGGATTCTCAGATGCTGATTATGCTGGTGACAAGGTTGATCGCAAGTCCACATCAGGCACATGTCACTTTCTGGGACGATCTCTTGTCTGTTGGTCTTCAAAGAAGCAGAACTGTGTATCTCTCTCTACTGCTGAATCTGAATACATTGCTGCTAGATCCTACTATGCTCAGCTTCTCTGGATGAAGCAAACTCTCAAAGACTATGGTATCCATCTGAAGAATGTGCCTCTCTATTGCGACAATGAGAGTGCCATCAAGATTGCCAACAACCCAGTTCAGCATTCGAAGACAAAGCACATTGAAATTCGTCATCACTTTCTCAGAGATCATGTTATGAAGGAAGATATTGATATCATTCACGTCAAGACAGAAGAACAGTTGGCTGATACCTTCACAAAGCCCTTGGATGAGAAAAGGTTTTACAAGTTGCGGTGTGAGCTAAATATCTTGGAATCCTCAAATGTCATGTGAATGGACACACATCCTAACACTTATGCATTTTGATGACTTAGATGTGCAACACGCAAAGTAATGTATATCTTCAATCAATGAAGACATACACTCTAAGTGTGAATACATTAATGTGGAAATTGACTTCAGAGCGCCATGATAGTTGTGCGCCGTGTCTGGGTCTAATACTTCCTATACGGTGGGTAACGCCGCCACCAAACTCTTGTTTGAAGTGTTTTTCCTTTGCGTTATATTTGCAAAGTCTTCATAGTTGATTTGTCTTCAACATTAATTTGAATTCATGATTAAATGCACCATGTTGATTTGGTCTTGACTCTGCTGTATACATATATTGTATTATGTCCTCTACAGCATTCACTTATAGCTATGTCTTCTTGCTTGAATCTTTTGAACTAGGTGAATGTGATCGCACCCTAACCTCTCTATGCTTCTTACCTCAAGCTCTATCTATCCAAATCATATGCATTCTGATGAAACTGTCGAATGTCTTCTCTGCGTCCTTGTCAGCAGAAGACACAGAGACAAACTTTAAATCTGTTTTTAATGCTATATCCTTTTGCCTGAAACCCGGAGAATTCGGAACGACCACCCCGACAATCCAGGCGAGCGTGGGAACATGGAACAACTCTCGATGTGTTGCATGTGTGCCACGTGTCCTTCAGATGTGAACCGCCAGGGGCACCTGCGTAATTGCGCTGTGCAGTCTCCTTCCTTATAAATACCCATCACATCTCGGTCAAAAATTCTTCTTCCACCTCGTCACCTCTCGCAAACCCTAGCACCTCTGCTAAGGTCTCGACGACACCGGCGACGAAGCGCTTAGGTGCCGCAACTTCTCCGACGCCGTCCTCACGCCGGCCGCGGACCTCATCCTCTCCGCCGCCGCCGTAGGTGTCTTCCGTCGCCAAGTTAGGGCATGGGAGATCGAACTGCTCGGCCTCCAACTTCGCTCCGTCTAGCAGTTCTTCGTGTGGTGATTAAAATTCACCTTTTCCGTCTTTTCAATCTGATAGATTCATCCCTTATTACCAAAAGTGGTTTCTAGTTCCCCAAGTTGAATCTATCTCTGTCTGCATCTCATACTATGCCTAGTCAGTTCACTTATGCTTCTTTACAAGTTCGATTCCTCACTTGTACTTATTCTTGGATTTGTACAAATTTGGAACCAACTCTCATCAAATAAGTGAATGTCTTCACGTTATGAGGTCAATGTCCTCAAACCAATTTATCTTCAAAATCTTCTGAGAATGCATATGACCTCTTCCCCTTCCCTCACACCTCTAATGATGTCACAGGTACATGTCCCTGGGAGAATCCCTTGGTTCTCATAGTCTGCATTCGTTTGCAGAATTCTTACAGCTTCACATCAACTCTCCCGAAGCCAGTTCCAGTCTGACCAGCAGACGGAAGCCCTTGACAGTGTTGAAGCCATTCAGACTGAACCTCATGGCAACAGAGAAGCCTACAAGGAAGGGTGGTAGAAAGCACCGTGGGAACACTCACTAGTAGAAAAAGGACCTAATGTGAGACACATTAGTGCCGGTTCGATTTTGGCCCGGTACTAATGGTACCATTAGTGCCGGTTTGAATGGCTATGCATTAATGCCGGTTCGTTTTGAACCTTTAGTACTGGTACGTGCCACGAACCGGTACTAAAGGGGTGGTGGCGTCAAGGCCAGTCGGGTTCATGATCACCTTTAGTACCGGTTCGTGGCACAAACCGGTACTAAAGGGTTAATTTAGTACCGGTTCGTGCCACGAACCGGTACTAAAGGGTTTGACCTAAAGTACCGCTTCGTGACACAAACCCGGTACTAAAGGGCAATTTTCAATCTCTACCCAGAGTATATCGCCATTTCAGTTTTGAAAAATACAAAAGAAAATGATAAAAACTTCAAAAAAAAATCTTCGAGATGTAGTTATATTACTACATCTACTAGTTAGGAAAATTAAAAAACTTAAATTTGGACATGTTTTGCAAAAAGTGTAGGGAAAATGTAAAACGGCTATAACTTTTGCATACGATGTCGGAAAAAAAGTATAATATATCAAAATATTCAGCACGAAAATCCGCATCCGATTTTGATAGCCTATGGCCTGTTTGCAATTTTTTAGAATCCTCAAATTCTAAAAGGAGAAAAAGATATGCTCAAATTTAAGTTTGTTTTTTAATTTTGGTTAAATCTGGTCAACTATGGTCAAACTACTTATTCAAGAAGTATTAATGTTACTACATACTTATTCAAGAATATTAGTTTTACTAAATAATTATTTCTAATTTTTTGAATTTTGATCAAATCTGGTCAAACTATGGTCAAACTATGGTCAAACTATGGTCAAACTTATTTCAGAAATATTAGTGTTACTAAATAATTACTGTTTTTTAGAATAATAGTTTCAAACTCAAACGGTGAAATGTGTGACCTAATGCTCAAGCTAAACTGCTGAGGGTTAATAGGATTTACAGCTTACATTTGTCAGGAAAACAACAAGTGTAGACTTGGAAAGTAGGGGGAATAGAACTCCGAAGTTAAGCGTGCTCAGGCTGGGGGAGTGGGAGGATGGGTGACCGGTCGGAAAGTTAGACGATTTGGAATGAGTGGTCCATACTTGAGTAGTTAAGAGGGGCGATTAGAGACAAAATCATCAAATAATTCGAAAAATTGAAAATTGAAAAAAAATCAATTTTTTTTTCAAAATTTACAAAAAAAAATTCAAAAAAAATACCTTTAGTACCGGTTGGTAACACCAACCGGTATTAAAGGTCCCCCATACCACGGCGCGAGCTCACGCCACGTGGTGGGCCTTTAGTGGCGGTTCGTGCCGAACCGGTACTAAAGGGGGGGGGCCTTTAGTCTCCACCTTTAGTGCCGGTTGCAAAAACGGTATTAAAGGCCCTTATGAACCGGTATTAAAGCTCCGTTTTCTACTAGTGACTTCCAAGGATTTGCCTCCAGATTTGCACGAGCTGTACAAAACAGATCCAGAGGAAACCTATACGGGCCGCAAGAATCGAATCCAATGGATTCGAAGATATTGGGCAGAGGAATGGTTCAAGTACCGCTTCGTTATAGCAGAATATGCAGAGAAGAATGCCATCAAGGCAACCTGGGGTGATGTTTCGTACAAAAATCTTCCACCCAGGACCCAGGCTGAAGCTATTGAGCAAGGTTTCTATCCATGCATGGTGCGCGGACCACAGCCTGTGGATGCTGACTCTTCTTCACTGCTATGGTGCCGTGAGGATCATCTGTTCAAGCGCAACTACCAGTTCGCCAAAGACTCAGCTGTGAAGAACAAGAAGGATCTAGGGCTTGACTTCAACCCTGGTCCTTCCTCACCTCAGGACAATGGCACCCGTGAAGCCAATGAGAACAGGATCGGCCCCTTCTACAACCTTGCTGGCATCATCACTCACATTGATGTTCAAGGTGCCAAAGTGGATCATTCTGATAATGGTGCTGACACTAATGAAGCCCCAGCTCCTACCCCAAAGCCGCAGAAGCAAAAAAAGGCTAAAGCTTCAAAGTCGTCTGCTGCTCCAAAAGCTTCGAGAGTGAAGCCATTGGCAACTGCCCCTCCTGCTCCAAGTAACACTTCTGAAGATCTTTCTCGCATCTCCAAGAGGCGCGAGAAGCCACAGAAAACTGCTCAAGGATCAAGTCACGCACTCACACCAGCTGCCGTTCTGAGGAACGAATCTGAAGCCATTGATTTGTCTTCAGATGACGAATTTGGCAATGATGCACTTGAGCAGTTGATCAAGAGCAAGCAAGAGGCGGAGATCTTCAATGATCTGCCCCTCTTTGATGTGAACATTTTGAAGAATTTCATTGATGAATGGTTCGACAATCCAGATATCAGCTTTGATAATCTTCAACTTCCTATTGGCGTCAGTGTTGCTTTCCAAGGCGCCATTGCTCCTGAGCTGGCTCTGGCTCAGCGCATTGTTGAATTGAAGAAAAAGATAGACTTTGAGAAAGAGCAATTCAAGAAGCATGTAGCCAAGCTTAGTGTGGCTGATGTTCGTAAATTCAAGGCCGATCTTTGAATGACCTCAAGGAGTCGTTTCAAAAGAAACACGAAGAAGCCAAAGGTTTAAGAGAGCGCATGAAGAATCTTGCAGACAAGTGCGTTCAAGCTTACAACGAAGTTGAGAAGCGCAAGGCACTTGGGCGTCCTGGCATTGATCCCTCGATGGCTGCCAAGAAAAAGAAGAAGCATGCTGAGGCCCAGACTGACGCTCCACGGCGGGTAGAACCTCACATTGTCTTCCCAGCCAGCATGACAGGCTCGAAGCCTAAGGTCTCCTCGGTGGCTTCAGATCAGCAGAAAACCAAGGCAGCTGAAGCCGAAGCCAGGAAGCGGAAAACCAGGCGCACTACTGATGATGCACCACCCCCGAAGAAGAGAAAAACCAAGAAGAGAGATCGGGCTGCTCCCAAAGAGCCCCTTGTTGTTGAACCCATTGCTTTTGCTCATCCTGCTTCTGGAAATCAAGAGCGTCAACTGATCATTCATGAGCCCGCTTCCACAGAGGCTCCTGAAGCTCCCCATCGCGACTGAAGACATTGGTCCCCACGACAATGTAGAAGATGACGTAGTTCTTCCTCAGATCAAGCGCCCGACGGTATCATCGCCTGTTCTAACGAACAGCGAGCTCATCAGTATTGGTCATCCTCTGACGCCAATCTCACAAGATGCCTCATGGGTTGATCGCCCCCAACAAGAAACTCCAAATCAAGACTCACCAAGTACACCTCGTCCTTCACCAGTGCCTGTCATCAGCCCCATTTCAAATGATGACAACTACATGGAGACCTCACTGTCACCAATGGTGCCGCCCGTGTTCCAACGGCTTCGCAAAGGCCTGAAGCCATCTGTCTCCATGACCACCATCACAGAAGAAGACTCAAACTTGTCCAGTTCAATGGCACGTCAAGTGTTCCCTGAAGACAATCCTTCTGTGACGATCCCAGTGTCTGAAGCTAATATGGCTGAAGACAATCCGGCTGCATCAGCCGAAGAAAGACAAGAAGAAGAGCGTGCCGCTACTCCCCCTATCACTCAAGAAGTTGTTCTATAAGAGAACGTGTCTGTGCCCGACCCTCCAGCTCCTCAAGTGGAGGTTGCGAATCCTGAGGCTGCCACCACTAACACCATCAAGCCAATGACGCGTTGTCATGATCAAGACAATGTGGAGCTCAGATCTTGAACAACTTGTGCCCGAAGCCAATGAAACCAATGATGCACCGCAATGAGATATGCAGCCTGACGCCTCTGCTGATGCCACTGCTCCTGTTCCGCCACCAAGGCCCCACACCATTGAGCAAGCATACAACTATGGCCAGCTAATCACTGTCAAATGGCCTTTTCTGGTTCCTCCGCCTGCTGCTGGTCCTCAATTTGATTACCACGTCGAGCACAAGCCACAGGTTCAGAAGCCAAAGCCAAGGCTGCCAAGGTTTCCAGGTACTGCATCTGCACTAGGATCATTTAATGTCAATGGTTTCAAAGTGCACAACACCTTCTTTGATAGCGCCAAGAACCCCTACTCAAGGCCACGAATTTCATCTGATCGGTTATGGAGCTATCAGCAGCGCAATTATTACTCATGCATTTTATACAATCAAGGTCGCATATTCCCACATATGCGTCTTGACACTGAAGCCATAACTGGCCTGCCCTGTTTGGAAGAAGCACTGGATTGCTTCATAGAGTATGGCTTACTGCAGTTCGTCACTGACAAAGAGCACTGGAATGAAGAACTGTTACTCCAATTCTATGCCACCCTTCATATTCGTGGCTACTACAGGGATACGAAGACATGGGTCCTTGAGTGGATGACAGGAAATGTCCATCATGAAGCCAAAGCTCTGGATGTCACTGAGCTCACTGGCCTGCCCACTCCAGGTGACCTGTATGAACCTGGTTGTCAGCTACACAGTGCTGCTTTGGAGAGCATTTTTCACAAGCCTGAGCCCAACATGAGCCAGATGCTTAGCATGATGAAGCCTTTGCCTCCAGATGCAGAATATCCTAAGGAGATCTTTGTTGAAGACCTTGAGTATCTGCCACGTACCATCTATCACATTATACGGCGAACTCTTTGGCCCATCAAAGGACATTCTCCACATGCTAAGCTGGAAGGTGCAATAAAGACTTTGGTCTTCCATATTCTTCACGGCAAAAGCTTCAATGCACAAGACTTCTTTATCCACCAACTTGCTGCATCAGGATCTGACATTTTTGGTCTGAAGTTCTATGCTCCCTGGATCATGCGTCTGAGCAAGCTCCACTCTGCCTTCAACTATCAGCCCTCTACATGCAACCATATCATCCTTTTACCAGAGGTTGATCTGTCTGTTGAAGCCATCTACCCAGAGTCTGCCAAGGAGCCAATTCATCTTCACAACGCAGATCACCAAAGCTTCACTCAGCCCATTGAAGGAGTATTGGCTGCCACTCGTGTTTATCCCCTGGCTGGCACTACGCATGCACCTCACCGTGCCCACACTGAAGCCACTGAAAGCACAATTGCTCAACGGCCTCGGAAGCGATCTCGTGTACTCAATGACCGAGAGCTTCTTGTTGCCCTCCATCAGAAACAGGATAAGCATCATGACTGTCTGAAGCGTCAAATGCACAGCCTCTTGATGGATGTCAACCGCATTCGCAACCTTGCCACCAAGAATGCCTTTGTCGCCCATGAAACCTGTCGGCGAACATGGAAAGGGCTGATGCTTATGTGTCCTGAAGAAGATCTTCAAGATGATGGCTTCTCTGAACGATTCAAGTTTGACACAACACCGCTCAGAAAGGTTGTACTGCGGCGCACTCCATCTCTTGAAGACTCAGGGTACTCCTCCTCCGCAGCAACGGTGAATGCCAGAGTGATCGATGATCAAGATTATGCTACTTCGCCACCTCCAACACGTATCGACACTGCACCAAGTTCGTCTGCACCGCCAAACCCGACAACGACCAAGCATCTTCTCCTACTCCTTCTAGGAACGAGTAGAGGCTCTATGTCTTCAAACCTTTTGGTCCTTACTGACAAAAGGGGGAGAAGCATATGAGTTGATAGTCTTCAAGCGGGTCCATATGGGCGGTTGCTTTATATTTTGCCTAGTGTTTACAACTCTTGCTCTTGATACATTTGGTTCTCTGAGTTGTAACACTTAAACTCGATGGTCGTCTGCCACTTATTTGCTATTCTGTGATGCGATGATAAATTCCGCATGTGCGATGATAACTTCCGCACTTAGTCATTTTGCAGACGTCCATTTTTCATTATGCATGTCATTATCTTCGTTATATCAAATCATGCATGATGAACTGTCTTCATAAGTTGAAGAGGATCTCCACAAGTACAATTTGCCATGTGCATTTGCATTCCAAAAGCAAATTACTTATATGCACATCTTCAGTGGGAGACTTTTGCTACTTATGAAGACAATACCTTATCCTTTACAATTTCACATATTTCTATCCCCGTTGAAAACTCCAACCAGTTTGTCATCAATCACCAAAAAGGGGGAGATTGTAAGTGCATCTAGTGCCACCCCTAGTTGGTTTTGGAGTATTAACGACAAACCTGGTTGAGGGACTAATGAGTTTGTGAGAGTTGCAGGATAACACAGGTAGTAGTCCCTCCTTGATTCGGTTTACCTACCGGAGATGACCCCTAAAAATGTGTGAAGACATTGAAGACAATGATGGTCTGTGAAGATATTCACATTGAAGACTATGACACGAGAAGACATTGAGTGAAGACTATGGAGCGCGAAGATTTAATTGTTTCGTTGTTTCCTTTTCTTCTTTGTTGAGTCATAGGAACCACCGCACTGTTAAGTGGGGTCCAAGTGAACAAAGTCAGAGTGACTGAAGTGATGCTCAAACCAAATCCTATGTCTTTGAGCGAAGAAAATAAGAGCAAATCTTATCCTGTGTCGGATAAGTCAGCTTTACTTGTAGCCCAAGTCAAGCTGCCGCGTGTGTTTGAAATCTGACCGTTGCAACACGTGTCAGTTCCTTAGTGACCCAGGGTCATTTCGGACAAATCCGGTCGGGTTGCCCAGTGGCTATAAATAGCCCACCCCCTACACCATAAATTGGTGGCTGCTCAGAGTTAGTGCACGGCTTTTGTCGTTTGAGAGCAACCCGCCTCCTAAGCCTTTGAGAGAGAATCCTTGCGAGGACAAAGCCCAAACCACCCCTAAAGAGTGTTTGGCATCACTGAAGTCTTTCTGTCCGCGTGATCTGAAGACTTGTTACACTTGAGGACTGTGAATCCTCCAGCTGGTTAGGCGTCGCATTCTGAGCATCCAAGAGCCATTGTGGATTGCCGGTGAACAAAGTCTGTGAAGGTTCGGAAGTCTACCTTGAAGACTTACCAGAGTAATTGGGCGAGGACTGTGTGTCCTGAGCTCAAGGGTAATAAGGTGAAGAAGCAGTCTTTTGAGTTGAATCTCAGCCTCCCTAACCAGACGTACAGTTGTCACAGCAACTGGAACTGGTCCAACAAATCCTGTGTCCTTCTGAAGCCACTGGTTCTATCTCTTATTCCTCTTTACTTATAGTTTGTCTTCGTGAAGTCATTGCCTGCTTGCATTATCTGTTTGACTTCACTGTGTGACTATCTGTTCTGATTGGCTTCGTACTATCTTCCATCCTGATCTTAACTACCTAGCTGCTATTAGTCTTCATACTTTCACTTCATTGAATACTTGACTATGGCTTGTCTAGTGTAGTCTACCTTCCACTGCATTAGAATAGTGTTTTTTATATTGTCTGTCTTTGAAACTTCCATGTTTTCATGACTTTCATAAAAATAGCCCTTTCATCCCTTAAGTTCATTCAAGGCCCGGTTGAGAGGGGTGTCCCACTTGGGCCTCATCCGAGAAGTAGGGCTTTCGGCTGCAAGGTGGTGTTGCTTCTCCTGCAGAAGGAGTGTGAACTGTTTAGGAATGTGTAGTCGACTAGATATGGAGCTAAATGTAAGGTGGTAAAAGAGTAATTACCAGTAGTCTACTCCAAGTGGCCCACAAGGGTGGGGGCGCGCCCATGGGGTGGGGCACGCCTCCCTGCCTCGTGGCTTCCTCAAAGCTTCCCTGACGTCTACTCCAAGTCTCCTGGATTGCTTCCGTTTCAAAAATAACTCGCCCAAAGGTTTCATTCTATTTGGACTCCGTTTGATATTCCTTTTCTTCGAAACACTGAAATAGGCATGAAAACAGCAATTTGGGCTAGGCCCCGGTTAATAGGTTAGTTCCAAAAATAATATAAAAGTATTTAGTAAAGCCCATAAACATCCAAAACAGATAATATAATAGCATGCATACTTCATAAACTATAGATACGTTGGAGATGTATCACCCACCGTAGGACCCCATGCAAAATTTCATCGTGTTCCGAGCACACACTCATCTCGCGTCACGTCCAGGGAGTGTGTTTCGGTTTCAGAGCGGGGAAAATCGTAGAAAATTCTCGGAGGTTCGAAATGCCTCGAAACATGACATGCTTGCTTGCCATGAGTGTACAAACGTATCAAAAAAATTGGGTCCATTTGAAGGATGTCAAAAAAAACTCCGTCGGGTATGTAAAAAAGTCTTTCAGCGTGGATAGTCATACCTTGGAATACTGATGCAGGTCATGCTGTATCACTCCACAATGATTGTGGAGTGACAGAGCAGAACTTGCATAAGCATAGTAAGGTATGACTACAACGATAGAGGACTTGATGTCATATACGGACGCAGCTATTTAAACACATAATTCGTCGTCAAAACTAGCAATGTACACGCGAATGAGTGTTCACGCCAATGTATGAAGTAGGGGCTATAAACTACCATGTTGACACATCGGGATCACATATCGGAGGCGAGCGTCGCCCGCGCCACCCATCCTATGCTCACCTGGAGATGGCCTGCGACTGTGGTCGCCGAGAGGAGGCAAGCGTCGCCCGCGCCGCGCGTCACGTGCTCACCTCTTCCAGCTCAAACGGTACCACGTGCTCGCCACGAGATGGCCCGCGGGGGGGAGGGGGGGGCACGTCATCTGGCAAGTCAGCCTGCGCCGCGCGTTGCTCCCTGGTTGGACGGTGCGGCCCCCGAGGTGGATTCACCCTCTGCCCACCTACGCCATTTGCGCCTGAGGGCGCTGTAGCCTTGGGATCGCCATCTACGGCGGCACCTAAATCATCCTCGTGCATTGCGCCCCTTTGGACTGGCTGGCGCCACTCACGGCTGTTTTTTTAATGAAGCAACCGGTGGCTGTAGAACGCCTCCTATCGCCCAACATTCATGATTTATACATCAAATCATATATTTCTAAATTAAAAATGTGTATATCACATATCATATTAAAAATGATGACTATAGCACCAACAAATATATATTTCTAAAGTAAAAATGTGTATGTCGCATATCATATTAAAAACAACGAGTATAGTGGCCAACAAATATGACATAAGTAAACACCGATTACAAGTCTCCCGTAGCGATGTGCCGAAACAAATATATAAGTAGAATTCTTTATTACAGCTAAATAAATCATCAACTCTATTCAAGAACTTGTTACACTTATTCAAACAATCCGTGCTATCATCATCATGCCATGTTCCTGCATAGAAAGATCATAATATATGTCAAAAATTCTTAAATAATAAACTAAACAACAAAAGTACGTTAAAAAACCATGTACACATACTTTGGATTCTGAGGACAATTGTTCTTGAAATGACCTTTTGTTCTTCATAAACCACATAGGCGTACATGAGGTTTCTCATTGAAACCTAATTTAGGTCTACCGTCTTTAGTCACGCCAGGTTCCTTACCACGGCCTTTGTTATTCTGCCCTTTTGGTGCTCCTTTCGTATTGACTTTTTGTAGATCATCACAAAAACATGATCTTGATCCGGCACAAAAGTATCGTCATGCGCAACCCTACGCTGTCTCACATAATCTTCCTCCTCAACGTCCTTGTTTGCTATCACATCCTCGAGAGCAGCCTTGAGTTTTTGAAATAGAAATGGTCTATGACAATGCCGCATGAGATGCTTCCGCAGACAAAATAGTCAACTCACTGTACTTAGTTCTCTCCTCAATACCTGCCCATCCTCATGCAAAGAGATCCCTAATGTGCTTCACAGGCAGTCCACCTCTAGCATTCTTGGTGAATCTTCGCAGCACTAAGCACTTAGATAAGTCCTTCACGTTCAACCTGGCCAAAACATAAAAGAACATGCTTGCATGGGAGACCTTTACGTTTCATACTATCACTACTGCGCTTCATTGTTTCTTCTGAGTTAGTAGGTGTATAGTCCACTTTGAATCTCAGTTGCCTGTTATTTTTTCATGCCACTATGAATCTCTGACTGGCGGCTTCCATTGAGTCTCTCTATGATCTCAAGATAAGGTGCCTTCTTCATTTCTTTCTGCAAGAGGTAAAAATTCACAGCAGTGAAGTCACGGGCAGTGGCTTTCTCAATGCATTTGAACTCGTCGAGTACTGGTAGAGGGAGTGTCTGTGTGGCCATGCAGTCGTCGTACGACTTGTTTTCATGGAGCCGAACAATGCAGTTCTCATAATGCACAACCATATCAACAATTGTCATGCCAGAGTCAAGATGCATATGAAGGCAAGAGTTCAGATTCTCGCTCCTCTGGTTACTCCGCATACCAAGGAAGAACCCACCGGTGAGATATGACGCAACCCAAAGCCTTTTCTTCCTGTACATCCTACGCAACCATGTTTCAGTTTTCTCCGACTCCCATTTAGCTTTAAAAGCTGCCCATCTCGCCTCAAACTCATCATGTGTAGTAGCATAGTAAATAAGAGACCTGAACTCCTTAAGGGACTTGTGTTGGAGGTGTTTCTGCATGTTCTTTACTATATGCCACGAAAAAAGTTGATGCCGCACGTCAGTAAGGACCTTCCTGATAGCCCTTATCATGGTTGCGTCTCCGTCAGTAATTACAGACCTCAGCTTCTTCTGACAGTGAGCTCTCAAGAAAGTTTGCAACACCCAAACATATGTATCCTCGATCTCATCTGACACAGCAGCACAACCGAACACAGTGGTGCAACGATGATTGTTTAGACCAACAAAATGTATGAATGGCATTCCGTACCTATTCATCTTATAAGTGTTGTCGAAGACGGTTACATCACCGAAGTCAAGGTAATCCCGACGTGACTGAGAATCACACCAGAACATGTTCTTCGGCTTGCCTTCTGCGTCAATAGTGTGCTCAAAGAAAAAGTCTGGATCCCTTGCCTTTTTTGGTCATCATGATCCCAATTGCAGTGTCCGCATCACCCTTTGCTAGCAACTTCATTTTCTCCCTATAACACATGTTATAAAGCTTCCTCCTCCTGAAACCAGCCCTTGTATATGATCCATACCTACTAACGAAGTTGCAGCTTAGTTTCGTATGAGAGGGTTTGGGTTCGATTCCCCTTCCACGCATCAAAGGAGGATGGTCGCTCGGGACTCGGGAGGAGGTGGGATCGAAGGGAGAAGAGTCGTGTGGTACTTTTAGCAATGTGACACACATGTGCCAAATATCGCAGTCCATTTTTATGAAAGAAAAAAGAAAGGAAGGTGCACTAGAGGCCAGTGGCGGAGCTACGGCCTACGACTATGAAAGAAAAAAGAGAGGAAGGTGCACTAGAGGCCAGTGGCGGAGCTACGGCCTACGACTATGAAAGAAAAAGAGAGGAAGGTGCACTAGAGGCCAGTGGCGGAGCTACGGCCTCACGACTATGAAAGAAAAAGAGAGGAAGGTGCACTAGAGGCCAGTGGCGGAGCTACGGCTCACGACTATGAAAGAAAAAGAGAGGAAGGTGCACTAGAGGCCAGTGGCGGAGCTACGGCCTACGACTATGAAAGAAAAAAGAGAGGAAGGTGCACTAGAGGCCAGTGGCGGAGCTACGGCCTACGACTATGAAAGAAAAAAGAGAGGAAGGTGCACTAGAGGCCAGTGGCGGAGCTACGGCCTACGACTATGAAAGAAAAAAGAGAGGAAGGTGCACTAGAGGCCAGTGGCGGAGCTACGGCTGGGCCAACCCCGCTCAACCCTTACAAATCTCTGCAATGGACACCTACTGGATTAGGCTATAGAATAATAGCACATTAGTAAAGAAATTAGCTAGGCCTCACGGGCCCGCCCAACAATTTGCGTGAAGCTCCGCCACTACTAGAGGCGGTGTGGGTCAACAAATGTCGGATGAAAATCTCTATCAGTATCTCTACTTCTCTATCTCTCTATTATTTAAAAAATAGGGAAAAGTATATTTTTTGCCCCTCAACTTTATCGACAATCTAGAAATAGTCTCTTAACTCTAAAACCAGACAAACTTGATCCCTCAATTGTTAAAACTGGATATTTTTCACCCTCTAGAGCACCCCGGGTGGTTTTGTGCTGACATGGACCTGCACCCTGGGTGGTTTTGTGCTTACATGGACCCGGTATCTACCTGACCTTCGATTTCTATCTCTTGCACCACCACACACGGCCGCAGGTCAGTAAGTCATCACTGTGTCCGTGCGCGCACCAAGGCTCACCATCTCTGATCTCTCGTCAGCGTCATGACAATCTACTCCACGCCGTTCTGCCTGATCAGCTCCGACGCCACCACGGCCATCTCATGGTCAATACCAGGTCCATGTAAGCCCAAAACCACTTGTAGTGGCTGGAGGGACGAAAAGTATCCGGTTTTACAAGTTAAGGGATTATGTTTGTCTGGTTTTGAATTTGAGGGATTATTTTTAAACTGTTGGTAAAGTTGAGGGATGAAACATATACTTATATATCTCTTCTCTACTACTTAAAAGGAACGTAAGGTTTCCATTTCACCTTTTTTTCCACCACTCGTTCGTCCAACATTTCATGTATATATGATAATCAATCACCTTAATTTACTTACCTTCTAAACCAATTTTACTTTAATTTACTGACCAAATTCTAATCAAAATATAAGTTAATTCATGGTTAGAATTTGATGAACATTTATTTACACAATCGCATTATTATTAACAGGTAAATCACAAACTAACGTATTAGAATATTTATATCCCGTTGCAACGCATGTGTATATCACTTCTATCCTGAAAAATACGCAAGGTTTCTTTTCCTGCGGGCTGACCGCGTTCCGTCCAGCCTTGGTCCAACCTACCTTGTTTGCTCTTCCTCCTCTCCTCTGCTCCCCAGCACGGCGGCGGCGATGGCGAGGAGACGTCGAACGATGGGTAAGTACGAAGACGCGCGTCTGCTCTGCTCCCCGGCCGTCATGGTCGCCCCTCTGCCCTCTCCTCTGTCCGGTGGAACCGGAAGCAATTGTCACTCACCAGGTCAGCTCTCACTTGCTTTGCCTGCGCCCTCTAGGTGCTTGCGTTTATTCCCGCCAGGTTCGTTCCACGGCGACCTTCATAGCTATAGCTAGCTCCACTACCATGGTCACCAACCAACCACTCAGTTGCCTACCGCGTGCACGCACGCTTGTTTGCTTGCTTCACTGGAATCGCAGCTGTCTCCGT
Organism: Aegilops bicornis; assembly: GCA_021605145.1. NCBI lineage: Eukaryota > Viridiplantae > Streptophyta > Magnoliopsida > Poales > Poaceae > Aegilops > Aegilops bicornis. The sequence goes on along the minus strand of CM038670.1, from coordinate 799,705 downwards.
CCGACCTATTGTTTGTCTTTCTCTCTCAGCGCGTCCCAAGAAATTAAAGACTAATGGCCACCATACATCAAGAGGCGAGCTTGAGCTTGAAGCAGATAAAGCTGGGCATTGTGGGAGCCAATTTAAGTATAATATGATCAACTCGACTCTAGGCGCTAGGCCCAATTGCTCATCTTTGAACACTCAGCTTACGAAGCTCGTTCACATGGCACGTGCTTGTGCCCGCCATCGCCATGAAGACCGCAACCCCACCAGCACGAGACCCGGAGCCTAGTCTTTATTTTACTCTTGGATTTGCAATTAGTTCGGTTGATCTGATCCGGTGGTGGCAATGTGTAGATGAACATACACATCTTTGGCTCGTCCGGCCTGAGCTAGTGAGCTTGATCACTTGTTCAGGTGCGCCACAACTGAGGCCCCTTCAGTTCTCTAGCAGTTTATCAGTAGAGATCTCAATACTAAAGGTGCCCATTCGCTTGCCTATCCAGCAGCCAAACCAATTTTGATCCTTGTGCCCAGGCATAGTGGGAGCCAGAAATGCAACCCAAACATGATCCAAGCATATCGAAGGATCGAGAACCGAGAAACTAACGACCAACTCCAAGAAGACCTTGTTGACCACCATTGGCAACTTCATAGCACTTTGATTCTTTTGGTTCTATCAATTTTTTTATTTGGATTATTAATTCATCTGTAATGTATGTTGCGTATGAATTTGAATGGTTAAGTTTGAAAATAGTTTTTATATGTAATTGAATCTTGAAGCCTCTAATTAATATGTTGTAAAAATATGTGTTGAAATGGACTTTGTATGTAAACGTTCAGATGGATGGTCGAAATAACTTTTTTTGATGGATTAAGTTTTGGGGATGGGATAGATGGAGAAAAGTTTAATTCTTCAAATATGGAAAATTAAAGGATAAGAGATAGGATGGAGAATGAGATCATGGGGGTGGGCTAGAGATGCTACACGCCCTCACCAACTACATACTAATGAAACAAATGAATACAAATTTCTCTCAAAATTTGCACACATAATTTTCGATCGATACTAAAATGGGATATCATTCGACAACTCCCAGTACAACTCTCAACTTTTTCTCTTAATTAAAAATCTTAATTAAAAAGAAAGAAAAGGCCAACAAGATATAGAAAATAGAAAAGGAGAAAAAAATGTGGTCCCAATTCTCTCCTCTGGTCTCCTTCCTGAAAATAACTGTGCAAAGGTCTTAGGTCAAAACCCCACGCCGGCGACGAGCCCCAGGGCCCCCTCCTCCCTCGCAGCACTCAGCGCCGAGAGGGACGCCACCACCGCCCCCGTCGCCCTCCTCGTCCCTGCCGGTACCTATCCTCCGCCCAAACTCTATTGTTCTCCAGAAAATAAAAATAAATTTACTGCACTCTGCTCTACAAGTCCCGTCCCTTTCCTAAAACAACTGTGCAAGGTTTCAGGTCAGTCCCCACACGCCCGTGCCCATGGCCGCCGCCGAGCTCTGGCACTCCCTCACTCGCAGCACCTCCACCGCTGGGATTTCTGTCGCCCTTCTAGCCACCGTGGGTACCCTTCCTCTGCCACCACCCCTGTTTTTGTGCGATTTATAGGGAAATCAGGGGCAGCCTCATTAATCTCTTTGTGTTATCTGGTTATGCAATTCATCTCTTGTGTAGCTGGATAGGACCAGGTCACCCGTTCAACGCTGGTTTAGCTGGCGTCATTTGTACTCACAAAAGGAATCCAACTTGAACAAACAATAGCAAGCTAGCCTAACATGTCAAGGTGCTGGCAATTTGTGAAGGCAAAAAATGTCAGTATCATTGTTGCAGCTAGCAGCAAGCTATAGAAATGTCAGTGTCATTGTTTGCTCTTCTATGATTGGAGACGACGACTTTGAAATCTTTGCCGCAACTTTTAACTTACCAGTGATCTTCGTTGTTCATGTTTTTTTAGATTTATTCAGTCTGTCTAATGTACTTTATTTGGTAAATCAATAAAGTTTTGCTGTAAAGAAAAGTCTTAGTTGGCCACCGTAGTAGACAAAATTCTTTGCCCCCAAAAAAGAAATAGTTCGTCTCAAAATTTCCACATAATTTTTGAGAAACCAATGAAAAGATGAAGACTAAAATGTCATATCATTTGGCTTCTCTTAGAATAAGGAATAAAACTTACAACTGTTTGCTCTAAACTCCCATCCCTTCCTAAAACAACTGTGCAATGTTTCAGTTCAGTCAATCATCATGCCCGTGACCATGCCTGGTGACGAGCTCCGGCATCCCCTCCTTCGCAGCACTCGGCGCCCAGAGGTCGGGCACGCCACCGATGGGATCTCCACCGCCAGCGTCTTCCGATTCCCCGTCGCCCTCCTCGCCGCCGTGGGTACCTCTCCTCTGCCACAACCCCTGTTCTTGTATGGTTTTTGTGGAAATTAGGGGCAGCATCGTCAAATCTCTCAACTTTTCGGTGGCGTCTCTACCTAGCATCATTTGTATTCACAAGTTGATGTGCCTATGTATATACAAAGAACAACCCAACTTGCCCAAACATCAGCTAGCTAACCTAGCACGCAAGGCGCTGGTGTAAAATCAATAGATCATTTCTTGGCAAGACAAAAATGTCATTGTTGCGGTTAGCAACACGCAAGTAACAACTTCATCTTATTTAGATGGACCAACCAATGTGTAGAGATGACTGCAGAAAACAGGAATGCTGCATGTATCAGGCCAAGTCTTGGTACCCTTGTCTTAATTTATCTTTTGTTATTTTAATTTATCTTCTACTACATATGATGCCAACTTGGTTAGAGTGAAACCATATGTTAAACAAATGATGCCACTGATTACATGATAGTATCATGTGTAGTAGGTGTACATTCATGCACTGACCAGACTGAAGGCTGGATGTTCAGTACGAATTATAATTGGCTAAATGCAGGGCCAGTTGTTATCCTGTACAGATAACTTCATGCAGTACAGTTCAACTTTGGAACCAAGTAGCAAAGCTATCTCCATGCCTCCATGGTGACTCTTCCTCTTGTACTCCCACCATGGTTGTTCTCTACTTTTCTGAGAGAACATTGGTTGGCCTGATATCATTTGACTCTACTCTTAATATAAAAATGAAACAAAGAAATAGTTTGTTTCTCAGAATTTTATCTCTTTTTTACTCTCTATTTCTCTAAAGAATAAAATTAGAGCTCTCTGCTCTAGAAGCCCCGCCGCCTTCCTAAAAGAACTGTTCAAGGTCTCAGGTCAATCCCCATGCCCGCGACCATGGCCGGCGACAAGCTCCGGCACCTCCTCCCCCGCAGCACTCAGCGACGAGAGGGTGGGCTCCGCCACCGATGGGATCTCCATGGCCGCCGACCCCCTTCCCCATCGCCCTCCTCCCCGCAACAGGTACCATTCCTCTGCCACCACCCCTGTTTTTGTGCAATCTCTAGGGAAATCAGGAGCATCATCGTTAATCCCTCTGCATTATATCTCTTACGTAGCTGGATTATTAACAAATTTTCAACCTTTCTGGTTGGAATTTGATATTGTTGGATAGGGCCAGGCCACCAGATAGCCTCGTTAATCTATTTGCGTTATCTCTTGGGTAGCTGGATTAACATTCCATTAATCAAGGGTAGCCTCCTCCGCTGCCACAACCCCTGTTTTTGTGCGATTTTTGAGAGAATTAGGGGCAGCGTCGTCAAATCTCTCCGCTTTTCGGTGGCTGTTTTAGCTAGCGTCATTTGTATTCACAAGTTGATGTGCCTCTGTATATACAAAAACAACCCAACTTGCCTAAACATCAGCAGCTAACCTTTCACGCCAAGGCGACGGTTTTAAATCGACAGAAATTTGACAAGAGAAAAATGTCTGTATCATTGTTGCTGCTACTGACAACTTCCTCTTGTTTATATGGACCAATCAATGTGTAGAGGTGACTGCAAAAAATAGGACTACATCTATCACCCTTGTCCTAGTTTATCCTCCGTTATTTTACATTATTTTGTATTGTATATGATACCAACTTGGTTAGGGTGAAACCATATGACATACAAATGATGTCAGTGATTAGGTGATGGTATTGACCAGCAAATCAAATGTAGGCCGGCAGCAATTACAGGCCAAATTCAGTCCATTAGCCCATTAATCCCCCCCTCCACCACGGATTCATTTTTTGCAGGTTAAGATGGCCGTATGCATCACTCTTGATGCAGAGGCCGGGGAACCCCCCTTTTCGAAAAAAAAAGGTAGGTAGGTAGTTACAGCCAACTTAAGTGAATTAGTTCCCTCAAAATAAAAATAGATGGATATAAAACCTTCACTATGTTAGTATTCTTTATCCTACTGTGATTTTGTGCTAAGAACTTCATGCAGTACAGTTCAACTTTGAAACCTTCTGTACGCTTGAAGATGTAACCAGCTAGAGAAAGCTGGCTATATTTCCGCGTTTCGGTTTAGTGCGAACTAAATTAGCTGGTTAATCTCTTCGTCTCGCCTCTTTGTGTAGCTTGATAGGGACAGCCTACCCATTCAACACGGGTTTAGTTAGCGTCATTTATATTCACAAGTTGATGTGCCTCTGTATATTTAAAAATAGTTCAACTTGGCCAAACAGCAGCTAGCTAAACTAACATGCCTAGTTGGCTCCGCTGTGAAGACACAAATGTCATTGCTGCAGCTAGCAACACGCCAGTAACAACTCCCTCTTATTTATATAGCAGGACTACATGTGTCATACCTAGGCTTGGTACCCTTGTCTTAATTAATCTTTGTTATTTTACCTTGTCTTTTATCATGTACTACGCCCGTCTCAAAATATAAGAGGTTTTTGTAGGCTAAACTAGCCAACAGAAACATCTTATATTGTGAGACCGAGGTAGTATGTTCAACAAAGGTTACCGTGAAACCATATGTTAAGCAAATGATACCATTGATTAGGTGATGGTATCATGTGCAATAGGTGTACATTCATGCACTGACCAGACTGAAGGCCGGCAATTCAGTACGAATTATAATTGGCTAATACAGAGCCAAATTGGGTCCATTAGCTCATTCATTCATTCCCCTTGCCAAGCTAGGTAGCTATAGCCAACTTCAATTAGAATTAGTTCCCTAAAAATAAAATAGATGAAGATAAAGCCTTCAACAACTTAGTGCGCTTTATCCAATTGTAATTTTGTACAAATAAATACAAATTCATGCTGTATAATTTTAACTTTGAAACCTTCTGTACACTCGAAGATATAACCAACTAGCAAGCTATCTCCATGCCTCCATGGTGGTTCTTCCTGTTGTCTTCTCATTACTGGACTCTAATGTAGAGGGAGGGAACTTCATTTATATAAATATAGTTAAAATTGGCCAAACAGTAGAAACAGAACCTCTGTACAGTAAAAGAGCTCTATCTATAGCTGATGACAGCCCCTTACACAGCCACTTTCTAGACAATACCGGGCATCCAATCCAGATCAGATCTGTTGGAGGCATTAGAGCATCTCCACTCGCGCCCCCAACAAGGCCCCCAGGGCGACCATTTTAGCGCCGACGTCGAAAAAATCGCACAGCCGCACCCCCTAGACGCCAAAATCCGCCGGCTGATCCCAGGCCAAACCCAGCGCACTAGGGGCGCCTGGAGGCTCCGGCAGAAGGGAAAAATGTGACTGGGCCACTTCTGTCAGGCGAAAACGCATCTTCTACGTCCAGATTTGCCCCCCGCACACACGCCCTCCCACCGCCTTGCCCGATCCCGGCGCCGACCACCCCCCACTCCCCTCTCTGCCGCTAGATAGGCCATCCGCCCGCTGGAAAAAGGGAGAGGCATCCTGCACCCCGTCCCTGGGCGAGGTTTCCGGCGCTCCGGCCGCGCGGGCGGGATACCGGCGGTTGCGCGCCTACCACGCGCGCCAGGTGTTCGGCGATTTGTCTGCTGCCGCTCGGCGATGGACTCGGATGACGAGGAGGCGGTCGCGGCGTTGTTGGAGGAGGAAGCCGAAGCCGACGCCCAGGACGAAGAGGATCTCATGGTCCTCGCCGCCCCGGCCAGCCTGCTCGCGAGCAATGCAAAGCCTCGGCGAGGTGGCTCGGCACCGGGTCGGATGAAGGCAAAGAATCGGCATCTACTGGAGGGCTATTGCTTGATTTACTCCGACTACTTCGCCGACGCTCCACTGCACGGCGACAAAGTATTTCGGCGCCGTTATCGAATGAGCCGAAAGCTCTTTTTCAGGATTGTGAATTCCATCAGGGAGTTTGATAGCTACTTCAAGTTCAAGAAGGATTGCACCGGCACACTTGGATTCACCTCACTCCAGAAGTGCACGAGAGCTATGAGGATGCTTGCATACGGAGATCCCGGTGATTCGCTAGACGACTATGGGAGCATGGTCAAGTCCACGACCATCGAGTGTTTCTACAAGTTCTGCAGGGCAGTGGTGGCAGTGTTTGGACCGCAATACTTGCGATCACCCAATGCTGAAGACACTGTTCGGATCCTAGCACATTATGTAGCAAGAGGATTTCCATGGATGCTTGGAAGCAACGTCATGCATTGAAAATGGAAAAACTGTCCATTTGCTTTCCAGGGGATGTATAAAGGCGCCAAAGGCGGTTGCAGTCTGGTACTCGAGGCTGTAGCCACACACGACCTCTGAATTTGGCACTCCTTTGGTATGCCAGGAACTCACAATGACATCAACATACCGCAGTGCTCCCCTGTCTTTGCCAAGCTTGTTGAAGGTCATGCTCCTCCAGTGAACTTCGAGGTCAATGGGCGGCACTACAACAAGGGATACTATCTAGCAGATGGCATCTATCCGAGATGGTCCACATTTGTGAAGACTATCTCAAACCCTGTGCCAGGAGGCAAGAACTCCCACTTTGCGAAGGTTCAGGAGGCTTGCAGGAAGGATGTCGAGCGGGCATTTGGTGTGCTCCAATCTCGATTTGCTGTTGTCCGGTACCCCGCTCAGACCTGCTCGAAAGATCAAATGTGAGAGATCATGACTTGCTGTGTCATCTTGCACAACATGATCATTGAGAGCGAGCAGAAAGAGCTAGTTTTTGACACTGAACCATATTACAGGCAGGGTCCTCTAGCCCAAGTTGATCACCAGCTACCGGCAACCTGGACTGCCTTCCTTAATATGCGCCAGGAGATCCGAGACCCACTGGTACATCAACAACTGCAGCAGGATCCGGTGGAGCACCTATGGAGACTCAAGGGCAACGCCTAGCTCGACGTGTGATGAAATATGAGTTTTTATTTGTTGAACTACATAATTTGTATTGAACTATTTATTTCTTTTGATTTTCTATGATAAAAAATAGCATTATGTTGAATTTGTGACGAAGCACGCCGAATACGGGCTGAAATAGGTAAATTTGCGCCAGTAGTGGGCCAATTTGCGCCGAAAATAGGCTGAAAAGTGGGCCAGTTTGCGCTGAAAGTGGGCTGAAATCAGCGCTAGGGGACGACCTGGGGGCGGCGGCTGGAACCAGATCGCGCTCAAGTCGATATTTCAGCCGGCGCCCCCCAGGGCGGTGCTATTTCTAGCCCCCGGGGGGGCCGAACGAGTGGAGATGCTCTTACTGGACTTACAGCCATTCGTCAGGCATCTCTCTGTGTCTCTATATGTAAGGTGTTCCACGACTCAACAACCAACACAAGCCTTTTGCAGCTAGCTAGACACGCAGGATCCTCCAGCACCTCGAGCGCACGTCAAAGTACATACTCCCCTTCCTTTAATTTGCAGCTAGCAACAGCCTATACAAGTAATCTCCAAAATTACTGGTAGATGATTCCTTCTTTAAATGCATGCGTATTGACGAGCCGATTCCTTTTGATTCCTGCAGGTGCAGCGCGTTATTTGTCCCTGCATCAAATCAGAGGATAGTCGATGTGGCCCTCGGTGCAGCGCAATGGGTGGTGGCCAAAGCACTAGCCCCTGTTGCGGATGGCGTGCTTGAGGCTTGGGCGGCCAGCAGGAAATTTGGTCCCAACATCGAGGCCCTCAGGATGGAACTACTGCTCGTGCAGGCGACGCTTGAAAACGCTGCCCGCAAAGAGCTTGGCGGCCTTGCCATGGTGATGTTGTTGCAGAAGCTGCGGAACTGGGCACACAATGCTGAAGACTTGTTGGACGAGTTGGACTACTTCCAGATCCACGACGAGCTCCACGGCACTTACGATGCTGCTGACCAGCATGGCGACGGTAGCGTCCACGACCTCACCCTCAATGCTCGCCACACTGTCAAAGCTGTTGGCAAACTGGTGAACTGTTGCCCTTGGCAGCGTGCTAAGCGCCAACAGAGGTCACGCGGTGGTTCCTCCTCTGTGTCATACACCAATCAGGAGGTTAGTGGATGCATGCCCAAGCTCGGTAAACTCCTCTGTTGCTCATCTTCTCCACATCCACATGTTCGTGATGATAATTGTGGCAAGGCACAAGAAACACAAATGTCTGAGTTTAATAGGGTTGATTTCTCTCTGAAGATAAAGGAAATCGTAGAGAAACTTCAGCTTATTCGTAATGAGGTTAACAAGATTCTGCAGGGTTGTGACCCTAGAATTGTCCCAAACCTTTCCCTGAGTCGTCCCATCACCAAAGATCGAATTGATGAGTCAAAACTGTATGGGAGGGACCCCATCATAAATAGAATCATACTCCCTCCATCCGAAAAAACTTGTCATCAAAATGGACAAAAAGGGGTGTATCTAGAACTAAAATACATCTAGATACATCCCCTTTTATTCATTTTGATGACAAGTATTTCCGGACGGAGGGAGTACATGATATTACCCAGGGTCAATACTGTAACAAGGGTCTAACTGTGATACCGGTTGTTGGCCCGGGAGGGATAGGAAAGATAACACTGATACAACACATATATCGCAACCAACAAGTGCAGAATCGTTTTCCATTCATAATTTGGATATGTGTGTCGCTCAGTTTCAATCTGGATAAGGTGCTACAGCAGATTAAAACATGTACTCCTAAAGTTGGAAAAGAAAAAAGTGGATGTACAACTGAAGATTTGATTGAACAAAGATTAAAATCTAAAAGGTTCTTACTTGTATTGGATGATATATGGCAGATTAGTAATGGTGATGACTGGGGAAATTTATTGTTGACACTCAATAAATCACAAGAAAAGGGTTCTATGATTATCGTCACAACTCGGTTTCAAGCAATTGCACAGAAGGTTAAAACAACCGACCACTCAATAAAACTGAATGGTTTAGAATATGAAGAGTTTAGAAAGTTATTCCTTGCATTTGTCTTCGGTGATGAGCAATGTCCGAGGGATAAACATTTTCTGCTTGAGACTGGAGATAGGATAATTAAAAAACTAAAGGGCTCCCCTCTTGCAGCAAAAACAGTTGGTAGATTACTGAGTAAAGACCTTAGTTTGCGTCATTGGAAAAGGGTCCTAAAAAATAAAGAATGGGAGAAGCAGAATGATGACAATGAAATAATGCCAGCCTTGAAGCTTAGCTATGACTTTCTCCCTTTCCATCTGCAACAATGTTTTTCCTATTCTGCATTGTTTCCTGAAGATTATCATTTCAGAAGTGACGAGATGATTAGTATATGGATTGGACTAGATGTTTCGATGCCTAGTAGTCAGAACCAAATAGTTGAAGACATAGGACTAAGCTATTTAAATGAGTTAGTCATCCATGGATTTTTGAAAGAAGAGAAAACTAATGATGGTCTGCTTTATGTTATGCATGACCTATTGCATGATTTGGCATTGAAGGTTGCATCTCATGATTGTCTTAGTTTATGTCTCCCTATTGTTGCATCAGTAGAGACTCAACCAACCACCCGTCACTTGTCCATAAGCACATATGACTTAGGTAAATATGATGCAGTGTCTGGTGAAAAGTTAAAGAGAAAACTGGAAGAGCTGAAGACAAGATTGAAGATTGAACAATTGCAAAGTTTGATGTTATTTGGAAAAATGGATGAAAGTTTTTCCAAGATATTTGGTGACTTTTTTGGGGAAGCGAACGCTCTTCGTGTTCTTCATTTGCCTGGCATGCTTTGTCCCGTGGAGACCATGTTACATAATTTTTCAGGACTTGTCCACCTACGATACCTAAAACTAGGGACACAGAAGAGAGATATGCATTTACCACTAGGAATCTCCAAATTTTATCATTTAAGGATTCTAGATCTTATATTGTGGTATGGCCTTCGTGATTTGCCCGAAGACATGAGCAACCTTGGAAAATTGTGCCATTTTTATGTTCCAAGTGATGACCGGCTTCATTCTGATATTTATAATGTCGGAAAACTTAAACTCTTAGAAGAATTAAAGGTATTTCAAGTCAGTAAAGAAAGAGACGGGTTTGAACCAAAGCAACTAGAGCACTTGAACATGCTAAGGGAGCTTGGCATCTACAACCTTGAGAATATAGATACAGTAGAAGAAGCAGCTGAAGCAAAACTAATGGAGGAAAAGTACTTGAGGAGCTTAACATTGGACTGGGATAGTAAGCGAGCTAGTGTTGAGCTTGGTGTGGAAGCGGCCGTTCTTGAGAGCCTTCAACCACATGGAGATCTTCAAATGTTGTGTATTAGAGGGCACAGAGGCCCTTCTTGTCCAACATGGTTGGGTGATGAACTCGTTGTTGAAGCTCTACAATCTCTTTGGCTTGATGGTGTTTCTTGGGATGTTTTCCCTTCTTTAGGAAAGGCGTGGGATCTTCGTGAACTGAGGTTGGAGAATATTGCCGGACTAAATGAAGTTATCATGGAGAAAAGTTTATGTATGCTAATAAAGCTTGAACTCATTTGCCTAAGAAGTTTTGAAAAATGGGTTTTCCCATCTGAACAAGAGTCTTCACTGGTTGGGGCCTTGTTACCACCAGATGCTCATATGTTCCCTCTTTTGCAAGTCCTGATTATTAGAGGTTGCCCGAATCTCTTGGGTTCTCTAATATCGAATCATGTTGTTTCCCCAGATTGTTTTCCCAAACTACAAGAGCTGGAGGTACTGGGTTGTCCAGAATTCTCGTTAGTATTTCCTATCTCCTGAATTGAAAGTCTATGTTCTGTGACGATGAATTGGGTAAAGCTATTACGGGAGTTTGTGTACTCAAGATCATCTGATGGAGTTGAATTGAAAATTATTGGTGAATGTGATCTGCATAGCTTGGATCAAGTGTTATTATTTGATACAGAAATGGGTCTTGAGAAGTTGACACTAGAGAGGTGCCCACCTCTTGATTTGAAGAACCTTCTGATGCTAACCTCACTGAAGACATTGTTTGTACAAAATTCATATTCTCTGGTTGGACCCCTAGGAGGTCAGGGTGATGTGGAATGGCAGCTCCCTATTGAGCATATGATGGTCGGTAGCTTAAATGGTAATACTAGCAAGGAATTGACAGAGATCCTCCCCCACCTCCCAAAGCTCTCCAAAATGGATATATGGAGCTGTAAAAACATAAAGATGCTGGTAGTGGGGGTGGATGTGCAACAAACAATATCAGAAGCATCAGGGATGGAGGGAGGTGAAATGATAGCATCAACAGAGGAAGAGGATGAGGAAGAGGAATTGACAGCACCAGAAGAGGAAGAGATGGAGGAATGTGAAATAACAACTGTAGAAGAGGAACAGTATGAGGAAGATGAAATAACAACATCAGCAACATCAGAGATGGGGGGAGATGAAATAACAGAAGGAGAAGATGGTGAGGATGAGGAGGATGAAATAACAACAGGAGAAGAGGATGGGGACGAGGAAGAAGAAATAACAACAATAGAATCATCAGAGATGGGGGGAGGTGAAATAACAGCAGCAGCAGTAGAGGAAGAGGTTGGGGTGTTGCTCTTGCCAGCTAATCTCTGTGACTCACTGCAGGATTTGGTCATCCAGAGATGCCCAGAGCTGGTCCTGGTGGACCCGCCAACTCTTGTTCCTGGAGGAGGAGGGCTGCAAGCCTTGCGATCGCTCCTGAGATTAAGCATAGTGGGTTCCCCAATGTTTCCAGTCACATTTTACAGTCACATTTTCCCTTCCTCCCTGCAACTTTTGGAGCTTTGTTATGTGAAAGGCATGGGGACACTGGAGCCCCTCTCAAATCTCTCCTCTCTTACCACCTTAGAATTGTGGAATTGTGGAACTGTGGAAGGTCAGGGCTTGCAGTCCCTCGTAACCACCGGGGGCAAGCTCAACAAATTATCAGTCCGTGGCAGCACTAGGTTCTTTGCTGGTTGGGATCCCAATCCCATACATGCTTTGGAGGATGTTGGAGGTGGAGAAGAGCATCAGACACAGCTTGTTTCATCCACACTGCAGGAGCTCTTCACGGATGACGCAACTGGGCTCCTTTCTTCACCCATCTGTAGCTTCCTCTCTTCCTCCCTCACCAAGCTGCAAATGCGGGAGCTCAATGGGATGGAGTACTTTAGCAAAGAGCAAGAGGACGCCCTTCAACTCCTCTCCTCCCTCCAGGAACTTCAGTTTGAGAGTTGCACGGACCTTCGACAACTCCCTGCAGGGTTGGGCAACCTTACCAGCCTCAAGGTATTATCAATCGCTAGATCTAAAACTGTCTTGTTGCCCAGAGATGGCCTCCTTAAATCACTACAAGAGCTACATGTAGAATTATGCTACAACCCAGAGCTGGAACAACAGTGCAGGGGGTTGGTGGGAACCATCCCCAAAATCATAGTACAGGTTGATCCAAGTTACTCAATATAGGCTGATGATCCAAGGTAACACAAACATACTTTCTTGTGTTTTTCCACTTTGCCCTTTTCTTGCCATCCTACTTAATAGCACTGCGTTTGTTTCCACCCATTGTGCAGGATAATGCCTTCGAGCTCCCTTGTACATTCTTGTAGCCTTGTAGAGCTCTTCCCTATCCATACAAATACACTTCCAGATGCTTGACATGAGGGTCTTGTAGCCGCCATCTTCCTTCTGTACATAAATCTGGTAAGCACATCTATACTGGAACTTTACTCCTGTTGTACCATATTAATTATATCCACGTCCGCTTATAATCGCTGCAAAAATATACTCCCCCCGTATCAGAATATAATGCGTATTTTGACACTTCAATATGGAGGGAGTATCTACTTATGCTCCCTACGGATGACATTAAGGAAGACACCCGAGCATGGGCTCGCGCCGGAGCCAAGGGGCTCAGAAACCTCCTGGACGCACCCTAGACTCTTTCTATTGGGGCTGCGCACCCCCTCTGTTCCATGCGCCACTATAATTCTCACTCACGCCGACTCCCATGCACGTGCATGTGAGAATATATGTGTATCCTGCATTCCTAATTTCTGTTTTCTTGTTGTTCAGGTGTTCTAGTGTTTGTTTGGTAGGCTTTCTATCCACCTACGTTTACATTTTGTCCAAAAGTCGCGAAGACTGATGGTGTACCTGAAAAGTTCAGTTTTAGGGATCAAAGTGTCATATGTGCTTAATTATGGTAAACAACGAACTGTCACTGTTTTACTACTGATAAGGTTTGCAGTTTTTCAATCCAGTCTACATTCTACTGATAACAGGTATACTTGCAGTCGTTAAGGTTTGCAGTTTTTCAGTTCAGTCGGTACATTCTACTGATACAAGATATTCTACCATTCGTCATAACTGTTGTTATTTATTTTATTGGCGTGCAGGATCTTCACAGGAATAGCCTGCATACCATTGCGGTGCAGGCCTGTAGACAGTTCAGATCATACGGAGCAGTAGCAGCACAAAGGTAATGCAATGCAGGGCATGTGCAATTTTGAAATTTCAAAAAGGCATCAAGATGCAGATTGCAGCCTATTCATTAATTTTCAGTTTTAAGCTATGAGAAGATTACTTCTTATTTTTTGAGCTATAACAGGTTTTAGTGTTCTCTCATTCTAGTCTTCTTTATTACTTCTTAGTTTTAAACCTATTCATCAAGGTTTGTAGTTTTTCAGTTCAGGGTTGAATACAAGTAAAGCAATTTGTTCTCATCAGTCAACACTCAACAGTGAATCAGGATGTTGATTAATGGCAGGGATTCACTTGCTGCTCAACTGTTTACATCCGAAACTTGCCTACCTAGTGATGGAACTGTAAGTGCCTCGCCCTGATTAATTTTTTACGTACCTATTTTCAGTCAGACATCATGTACTGTTGGTAGCTAATCTCTGTAATGGTGTTGCTTCGTGTTCTAGATCAATCACTCCAGGACAGAGCGAAAGAAGTACATAGCCGTGGTTCGCCCAATATGCCTCCATGTGGTACCTGCGCATAAGGAGGCTGACATGGGCGTATGGTGCTTTTTGGTTCACTTTTGAGAGGAATGTCATGAAGAAGCTCAGGTTTCAGTCACTTGCCATACCAAGATACAATTCTCATGTAAGAATTGTGGTAACTTGAAAACCTCTTTTAACAAAACATTAGGGAATGCGCTGGGGAGATTGCTTGTCTCAATTACAATCAAATAATTGACCTTTGTATTTCTGCAGTACGGATTGAACCGGGAGAAGGAAGCAGTTAATAGCCTGATTGCAGAGGCCATATGTGAAGCTGACAGGGAAGTGGCCAAAGTTGTTAAGTCTTGGACTCCTGAATCAGAGGTATGTTTCTTCAGGTGTTCAAGCTTCAAACTATGCTTCATCTTAAGTTTCACATGATCATGATTCGCTCACAAATAACAAGGTACCATCTTTATTTAACCCAACAGGCCAAGACCGAAGCTGCCAAGGAGGGTGATGAGTGTGTGGCGCATCGCGGGGATGAAAAGATCATGAGTGCGGAGACATGTTGTTAGACATGGACAATCCTATGGTGCGCGCTATACGACGGTTAGTAGTTTTTTCATTCTGTATATGGCAAAGGTATTTTGACCCCGGCCGGCAGAACTCTGCACAAATACTTACACATGTCCTTTGCAGATGTAGCATAGAATGGTACCTGCCTGTTGGCGAAATAAATGTTCAGCTTGTTCTTTTCGGCAGAGGAATGCTGCTCGTATGGCTTGCTTGAAGTCCTCCTGGCCTTCATTTGTATTATGGATATGCTACTCCGTGCGCCTGCTTGCTGGAGCACACCCCATTGATCAGGAACCAGACTGCATCATCTTCTGAAAAAAATGGACACTTGTCATGCTGTTAACTGAAGAAATCAGACACCCAGCAGCCGATTGGCGCCAAACCGGGCGGGCTAATCATCGACCGTCCGATCTTCATCTAACGCCAACTTACCGCTTCGACCGAAGTTAATGACACACAACCACCCTTTACCGTGCATCCAAGAAAACGGCTCTGAAGACTGGAGCTGTCGCTACTTGAATTACTTTCTACTGTTTCCTTGTTCACCTGCTTTACTTGAGCGATTTATTAAAGTTACCTTTGGCTCTTTGTAATGGGTGTAAAACCCGGGGAAGGGATCTATATCAGAGCCCTGAAGCTCATCTTCCTGTACTTAGGTCAAACCCTAGCCGCCATGTCCAGGCTGGCGTAAACGTGTATTCTTAATTCGCTATATTTAGCTTTCTCTCGGATGTAAACAGCGATTCGGAGATGAAGACGCTTTTTTTTTCTTTTTTGAGTAGTTTAGATTACTTACCACATGTGCCACATGGTCGGAGATGAAGACGCTGTGCGTCCGTAGGGAGGCAGTTTACTCGGGTCAACAAGACATGGAGGAAAATTTTAAATTCTTCAATGATTTTGCAAAATTCACGACAATTTTCAAAATAGTGAACATTTTTCATTTCATGAATATTTTAATTATTTTAAATATTAACACATGAACATCTATTAAATTTGCGAACATTTTTTAGTTTTTTCTTTTACCAAAAAAGGCTTTCGCCTTGCTTTATAAATAAAGCAAACCACCACAACCAACAGATACAACAAGTTCACACCCACACACACAAAAAGTATAAACACGACAGAAAGTACGGGTTCTGCTGAGGGCACAACTCAACAAGCCCAAAGAACAGAAAAGAAAACATTTTTGACGCTTTCTGGTTTTGTGAACTTTTCAAATCGCCCAAAAAACCCGGAGAACTTGTATGTGTTCACTACGGATTCATGAATTTTAAAAAAAAAATGCAATTTATAAGCTTTGAAAATCAGGCCATTTGAAAATACAGGCTCTTTTTTTGTACGCCATGTGTGAAAGTAAAATGTTATGAAATTTCACACATACATAGTGTACATATGCATGCGTGCATGTGTATGTGTTTACAAAAAAAATCAACATCATTTGCGTTGTAGAAAATGTTTATTTTTAAAGGGGCACCACCCTGGTGCCCGAGCACCATTGGCATTTATCCCACCAGAGTTCCCTATTTGACTGTTACGGTGTCAAATTGTTCGGCAAATACATAGGGGTCATGTGCCAGGCCACCATATGAGGAGAGGACGATCAATTTTCTTTTCACTTGATTTTTTTCCCATAAGTTTCATAGCGGTTTGTCTAGTTAGTAACTTTTTCTTTCTTATTTTTTGCACAGGTTTTCTTCCAGTTTCTTTTTCTTTTATACCTTTTCCATTATTATATTTCTTATTTTTTTGGAGTTTCAACTCTTTTTAAAATATTTATCTTTTTTCTCAAAAATGTTGTTATTTTTCTAAATCAGAATTTTAAAGAACATTCATAAACGTTATAAAATCTCCTGCTTTTTAAAGAAGATTGTGTTTTTTTAATGTACGCATGTCTTTTAAAAATATTCAAGGCGTTATGTATAAAAAACTCCACACACTTTTCCTACATAATGTTAATGCAATTAAATAAGTTTTCACATTTTTAGAACATAGTTTTATGCAAAAAAAAAAGAGAAAGGCCTATTAAAAGCAAAGTAGCTACTCGGTTCGAGATGGCACTGCAGCGGCTTGGGTTGTTGTAGTGGTCGGTTTTTTTCTTCTAGTTTTCCATTCATTTTTTCCAACAAAACCCTAAGCTTCTTGGCACCTAAAACTTAAAACTAAAGAGCAATGCTTCGGTACACCCCCCCTCACAAAACGTATAAAGGGTAGTATAGACTTTTCACAAATTGTATTCACTTTTCTATGTATACGTTGTAGGTTCGTATAATACCTGGCGAACAGCCCTCCCACATGGGCTCAGCCCATTTAGCTTTTTTAGTTTTAATCATCAAAAAATGGATGTCGTCGGCTGGTTTCGAACTACAGCACTCACGCACTACATGTAACCACACAAACCATCTGGGCTAGCCCATCTGATATGCTTGCTAACCTTGTTTTCTTCTTCTTGTTCGAGAGACACAACGCCAAGAAAAAAACACAGCACCTTCACTCTTTGGTTTATGTTATTTTGCACGGTTTTTGATACGGTTTCTAGTTTTCCTGTTTTGTTCATAAAAGACTAATATTTGTTTTTAAAAATTGTGCATAAATTTCAAAAAAAATGTTCATGCCTTTCAAACGTGCTCAGAATGTCAAAACACAAACAGTTTTTTTTATAAAATAACAAAATTTTAAACATGTACATTTTTTTAAAAACAGTAACAAATTTGGAATTCCAGAAGAATATGAAAAAAAAAATTGAATTCAGAAATTTTTTAATTTATGAGAAATAGAAACAATAAACAGAATAAACGAAAAGTCAAAGAAGACAAAAATGAACAAGAAAGAATATAAAAGAGATAAAGAAAAACATGGTTCAAGACCTTGAGAATGTCCCAAAGCGGAAAAAAATGGCTGGGAAGCCAAGGTTCCCAAAACCGAGAAAACATTTTGTTAAATTTCCTTAGTGAACTTTTTTTGAAAATTTTCAGATCCATGAATATTTTGTAAAAAATTGATGAACTTTTTCAAATCCGAGAAAACCTTAGGGCTGGTTTTTCTTCGGTTTTTACATCGGTTTTTATATTATTTTGTTTTTCTTTTCTTTTATTGATTTTGAAAAAAGTTCGTCAAAAAATCAAAATAAGTTTATCGATTTTGAAGGAAATTTCATTGATTTGGGAAAAAATCACAAATTTGAAAAAAAAACATTGATTTAGAAACAAAGTTCGTCAATTTTATAAAAAAGTTCAAAAATTTTCAAAAACAAATCGCCAATTTGCGAAATAGTTCATGAATTTGAGAAGAGAACTGATCAATTTTAGGGAAACAAAAGTTCACTGATTTGGAAGAAAAATTCAAGAATTTGAAATTTTGTCGTCGTTTTCGAAAAAAGAAATCACTAATTATAAAAACTTCATGCATTTAAGAAACAAAAAACAAAAAGAAAATACCAAACAGAAAATGTTCTGCTTTTCCAGCGTCCTATTTTAAGTATTAAAAAATATAAACAGCATATGACCTCCGGTTTCCGAGTTGGTTAGTGCGGGTGTGCTAATTCCTGGAGGACCTAGGTTCGAATCCTGCAGGACGCATGATTTTTTGCGGTTTCATAAAAAAAAGAAGGCTGAATGGGCCAGCCCGCGGCAGGGTGTGCACGTCCGTTCATGTACACTGTATACGTGTTTGTCAAAAAAAACAGCATATACATGAAGAGTTTATAAATTATGACTATCATGCCCTTACTTATAAAGAGGTATCGGTTAATCTGAGCCGTCCTTGTGTTTAGGGGGGGTGTACCGAAGCAGAAGATCATGCGGTTTCATAAAAAAAAGAAGGCTGAATGGGCCAGCCCGCGGCAGGGTGTGCACGTCCGTTCATGTACACTGTATACGTGTTTGTCAAAAAAACAGCATATACATGAAGAGTTTATAAATTATGACTATCATGCCCTTACTTATAAAGAGGTATCGGTTAATCTGAGCCGTCCTTGTGTTTAGGGGGGGTGTACCGAAGCAGAAGTGAAAACTAAAACGATCAACACACGCGGAATCCGGCGGCCTCCCTCACCACCGACGATCAAAGGGTCACCGACGAAGGAGTGCCGCGGCGTGGGAAGGAGCGGCTCTCCTGATGGTGGCGGCTAGGTTTAGCTACGAGGAGAAAAACGATCGCCAAAGGCTATCTTATGTACCTGTCCATCTGCATGTTCAGCCAGCTGTTGAGTCATCATAAAATAAAATACATTGGATCGGTACCAACTACGTGATGTAAAAAAAAAACTGCGTACATACATCCTCTTTTTATATCCAATATCTCAAACCCTAGCCAGCAGGTAGCTACGCGGGTTCGTGGTTCATGGATGGCAGGTACGGTTTTCTTCTTCGGCGTCTTAGTCGTGGTGGGGTGCCAGATCCGAAGTTCAATGGCCTGTCCGGGGTGTGGCCCCGGGCTGATTCGTTCAACGGCAAAGGCTTCATTTTTGGTGAGCCATCTTAAAAGTACGTAAAGCCGCATATCAGCGATGGAGCCGCGTCGAACTCGGGTGATGAGGTGATCCGTTATTCTTCGGTGGCTGCTGTGATAGTGCCGGAGGCAGGTGATGGATGTTGGTGTCAAGTTCAGAGATGTTCTGCTATCTTTTTAATTTTGTCATGTCGGTCTTTACGTGACTTGTATTTTGATCTCTATGATATAAACGAGACACGTATTATCACGAAAAAAAATTAGCTACACAGGTGATTCTTCCCATATATAAAGAAAAAAAAAGGGTAAACTCGATCGGGTGTGATCGATGGCCGAGACAGAGCAGCAGCAGCTGCTGGCGGCGGCGGAGCCCGAGGAGTGCAGCCGGTCGGCGATGATCTTCCTTGTGGGCTGCACCGTCCCGGCGCTCTTCTCCATCGCCATCTTCCTCGTGATTATGTGGGACTCCAGCGACGACTGCATCGTTAACAACCTCAAGGTCCTTGCGTTCACGCTCCTCATTATTTTCATCCCCGGCCTGACCTCTCCCATCGTCGGCCTCGTCATCCGTATGCTCATTCAGCGGCACCATGGAAACCCGGAAGGAGAGCGGCTCGTCGACGAATTGCTCCTGCTCTGGTGATCCATCAAATCGTTTTGGCTGGAAGGTCATTAGACTAGGTTTATCCATCATCGTAATCTGAGATTTATTTTACCTACCTAGTACCTGCGGTTTATTACCAGGTTACGAGAGTTTATGCGTCATGCTTGAGCATACATAATTAAGATAATTGGACGTCATTGGAGACGACTTCTATTGTTAGTTTATTACTAGCAAACATGCCCGTGCGTTGCAACAGAAGATAAAAAATATCACATTGTGTCCATCGGATCATAACATGTTCTGCTAGCACAAGCCAACATACAACATTAATTGGCATCTCGTCAAATCATGACAAAGCGAACCAAACAGACCACGCAACACAACAAACAGGGGAGCCAATATACATTCAAAACTCCTCGTACACTCAAAATTTGTTGCCTTCGTATGGGAACTCACCGTGCACTTGTGAATGTAAAAGCAAGAGGGAAAACACATGAAACCAATTGCAAGCAACTAAAGTACTTTCATGATTTTGATTAATTCTATGGAAAAACACCGTAGATGAAATCAAAGAAAAATGAATTATCTTTGCCTCGATGGGAATTAGTAGAAAAAAGAATGTAGCACCAAGTCAAGTAAAAACATTTAACGTACTTATTTCTCCGTAGTACTTGTACTGCTCAAGAAAGAACTATTTCAAAGACAAAACATGCCACGTCAGTACCAAGATTTGTGCTCAAAGACGCAATCATTCAATTGCAAAGACGCAACATGGATAAATACCTTCACTCTTCCAAGTAGTTCGTCATATCTCCGATGTCCTTCTTGCAAAAATCTTTTTCTACAGTTGAAAGGACCCTTTACTTATTTCAGTGTTCAATCTCATTAACTGTTGAATTATATAAATAACATGTAAGTTTTATCTCTTCTGATTAAAGCATGGACAATAAAATCTAGAATATCTCCTTATTTGCAAGAATCTAATGCAATTTCAAGCATGTCCAATACATTCATAATAATTTTCTCCTTCTGACTCAAAGATTAAGAAGTACTGTATATGATAGCATGAGGCCGAAGGAATCAAACACGACGTTGCACTGTTGCATGATAAAAAATATCCATTGATTTGTGGAGATGGCCAGCTTGTAAATACATCTGGATAATGAGACGAACAGTCCACTCACGGCCTAGTTATCATCCAGCAAGAGCAGCAACGATTCGCGTAATTCGCCTTGGCCGCCCATATGAGGATCTGCAAGTATGGGTTGAGGAGCAGCATCAATAAGAAAGAGCCAGCATGAACAAATTCGCTGCAATCTCACATGCCTGTATAAACAGATCAGACTTGAACTTGAGGACAAACTTTTTAAAACCAAAAAATCTTGTGTTAGTATTGCTGAACAGCACATGCACATACATGAAGGCTGCTCCTTGATTGATTTCTATGGTTGGATGCACATGTAAAAAAGACAAAGATGCTTGTCGAAGAACAATTCACAGGTACATAGAAAACCCAGATCCGACGAATGTGGCTGGACGTGGGCGAAGACAGTTTGGTTCTGTATATCTTCAAACCAAACAACTCGGTATTCTTATCTTCAAGCAGAAATCTGACAGTTTTTTTAATTTAAGCGTAAACAAAAGACAGTGTGACGGCAAAGTTGCAGGTTGAGCATCACCAGCATATAAGATTGCATGGCTATTTTATGCAACCACGGTGATGAAATTGACAACTAATTTTCTTAACCACAATATGCAAGAGAACTATAATTGATGACAAACTGAAGGTTCGTCCTGGTGTGTTGTTAGGTTGTGCGGGCATTCGCTAATTCGCAAGTGGCGGCATGGTGAGGGAACTCCCTTGAGCTGAGTGCATGAGGGAAGTATTGGCAAGTGGCGGCCAATGGCTTCGGCTGCCGCTCGCTCCACGAGTGAGAGTCATGACTGCTGTTCGAAGCCAACATCCCGGCGCCGCCGGACATGCACGCCGGGCTGATGGGATGGAGGCTCAGCAACCGGGGGGGGGGGGTGCCCATTCCGCCGTTGCCCGACGTCGAGGCGCGCCCCGCCTACTTCGCCGCCGAGATCGACCGTGTGTGTGCCTCCCTCACCTAAGAGAAGCTCACCCTTTCTCAGTACACCGCCGACAACCATACGGTGTGGGCAGCGTACTTCGAGCGCCGACAGGAGAGGAGGCTGGCGTCCACCAACGGGGCACCGGTGGTGGGCGGTGTGAAGAACATCGAGGGGCACCGCGTGTGGTGGGGCGCCCCCGGCCGCACGCTTGACGGCGTGCTGGAGTACCTCAAGGGCGGCAACGACCCGTCGCTGGCATACCCTCCACGGCGACCGCCCTGGCCCACCACCGGCGCGCCGGGCAATGGATGCTCAGGAGCTTTGGTTCCTCCTCGTCTTCCTCCTCCCACTCCTCCTCACGCTCTTCTTCCCACTCCTCCGGCTCTCCGGCGTGGCTCGGCGTCAAGGCCGAGCCAGCAACAGAGACACCGCTCGGCCGGCGCACTCGCAGCGCCGACATCATCATAAACGATGGCGACCGGCGCGCCTCCTCGTCGGCTCCTCCGCGCTTCGTTAAGCCAAAGACGGAGCTGGGGCTCGCGGCCGTGAAAACGGAGCCGGGGACGTGGAGGTCGACGACGAGCCGGCCCTGAAATGGGCGCGCAAGGACTACCTCAGGATTGAGATGGAGCACCAGTGTGCCGCCCTGCACCGCTTCGAGCAGCGCCGCCGGGGCCGCGATGAAGGAGGCGTCGTCGTCCTTGACAACAGCGACGATGATGACGCGCCGCCACCGCCACCGGTCCGCCATGGCGACGCCGGCCAGGGGTCCAGCAGGGGCGTCCGCATCAAGGAGGAGAAGACCGACGACGACGACGGAGGCGAGGATGGCGGCGACGACGGTGACCACGCCGCGTTCAGCGACTTCTTCGCCCCTTAGTTTATAGTTTAGGCCTTTGTTTACATAAATTTGCTATGTAAACTGCGAACATGCCTAATATATGCCAAGTTTGCCGAGTTTAAGCCGAGTTTAATCGAAACTTTGCCGATTTTTTTATACGGCGCCTGGGCGGCCTGGGTCGGTGTTGGGAACCAACTTCGCCTCAGGCCCTTTTTTATACTGCCGCCTCAGCGGGCGATTTACATGCCCCTTCGGGGGCCAACGACTGGAGATGCTCTAAGAGGGCGACCTCACCATCTTGTATCGTTCGACCATGTATTTCTATGGTTGGTGCTTTATATATAAAGTGGACGAAAGCCTGTTTCAAGGAACAAGCTGGATGGGTTTTAATCATGGTTTTCGAGGACGGCGGAGGGGCTGGGGGCATGGAACTGGAGGCGTGCCTCACTCCTCATGTTCTTGCCAGGCTCATCGCCGACCAAGAGCTCATGAACCAGTCGGTCTAGGAGGGCAGAGATGGTCATGATGGCGGCAGAAGTGTGTCTCCTCATGCCCTCACCTGTCCCGGTGCTTTTTTTTTCTTCCTTCAAATGTTGTGTCTGTGATGTAGTAGTAATAATCCTGCCCAGCGTTAGGTTGCATATTTTTTGCTTTGATTGCATTTTTTTCCACCGCCACCGACTTCCGTCGCCCCGTCCCCCTCTTTATCGGTGCCGGTATCTTTCCTCTTCCACCACTCCCTTCATGAACCGTTTCCACGGAAATTAGGGTGGGCAGCATCATTAATATCTGTGCATTTTAATTTAGCGTCAAGAAAATTAGCCTCCTATACATATTTAGCTATCTTGACTTGAAAGATTCTATTGATAGGGTACAGGCCACCTGTTCAATGTTGGTTTATGTAAAAAAAATCCAACTTGCCCCAAGAATAACTGGCTAACCTAACGCACGAAGGCGCTTGCTTAAAATCATTTAGCAATTTCAGAGACAAAATACTAGTGTTGCAGTTTGCAACAACTTCGTATTTATCTGGACCAAATGATGTGCAGAGGTGGCTGCAGAAACATCAATGCCAAGTCTTGATACCCTTGTCCGAATTTTTCTTTTGTTATTATCTTCTGGTGTGTATGATACCAAGTTGATTAAGAGTGAAATCATATGTTAAATATTTATTTTATTATTATTGTTCGACAAACATTATTAGTTAGGTGACGGCAAAGCAAATGATGGCCCCACAGCAATACGGGTCAAATTTAGTCCATTAGCCCACTTATTTCCCCCACCCAGGTACTTGTCTGTAGCTACATGATTAAAAAGACTTCACTATGTTATTGATGTGGCGGCTAACAAGCTAGTAACAACTTTGTCTTATTAACATGAACCAACCCCCCGCAGAAAAAACATAAACCAACCAATGTATAGAGGTGACCGCAAGAAATAGCTAGACTACATGCATCATACAGCCAACTCTTGGTACCCTTGTCTTAATTTATCTTTTGTTATCATCTTCTGTTGTGTATGATGCCAACTTGATTAGGAGTGAAACCATATGTTAAATAATTATTTTATTAGTTTTCTTTAGACAAATTTTAGTAGTTAGGTGACGGCAAATCAAATGATGGCCGGCAGCAATACGGGCCAAATCCATTAGCCCACTAATCGCCCCCCAGATCACTCAAAATAAAATAGATGGATATAAAGTCTTCACTATGTTATTGTTGTGGCGGCTAACAAGTTAGTAACAACTTTCTCTTATTAACACGAACCAACGGATGTGTAGAGGAGACTGCAAGAACTAGCTAGACTACATGTATTATACTACCAAGTCATGGTACCATTGTCTTAATTTAACCTTTGTTATGTTTATTATATATCATGCGCATCTGGTTAGAGTTTTTTTTGGAAAAGGGGATGTACCCCAGCCTCTGCATTAGAACGATGCATACGGCTCATATTATTAAAAGGAAAATCCAGTAACAAAGTCTCAAAAGGTCGTAGTACAATCGACAACAAAAGCGCAAAAAAGGAGAGACCCAAAGCCACAACCGGCTGGCAAAACAATAGGAGCACTACATGCCTATCCTATTACATGACCGCCATCCAAACCGGTTGAAAATATCCCGAGCTACCATCTCCCATCGGGTAGACGCAGTAGCCAAACGCTCCATGGCCTCCGTCGGAGTGAGTAGCGACCACATACGGATGAACGCCGTGGCCCTGAAGATAACCTGCAAAAAGTGAATGGTTGTTGATCTGTTAAAGACTAAATCATTTCTGCAGTTCCATATTGCCCACAATAAAGCACAAACGCCAACCCGAATGTGTCTTGCAATGTCAGAATCCACCCCATCAAGCCATGTTCCAAATAACATGCTGATAGAGGTGGGCTGATTAATATTAAACGCAATATGAACTGACCGCCACAGAATCTTAGCCAACGGACAGTCGAGAAAGAGGTGTTTGATATTCTCGTTATGATCACAAAAGCTACATCTATAGGAGCCCACCCAATTTCGTTTTGCAAGGTTATCCTTAGTCAAAATGACTTGTTTATGCACAAACCACATAAACACTTTGATACGTAAGGGTACCTTAACTTCCAAACATGTAACGAGGTAGGGATGACGCTAGTGTTAATGCCATCCAGATACATTGATTTGATCGAGAACACACCGTTCTTAGTAAGTTTCCAATGCAGCTGATCTGGCTGCTGAGACAGCCGGACTTCCATTAAACGTCTAACGAGATGGAGCCAGGCCTCCCAACGATTCCCAACAAGCGTCCGTCTAAAACTAATATTGAGGGAAACGGAATGTAAAACATTAGCAACATAGGCTTCTCTACGTCGGGCAATGTTGTACAAAGAAGGATATTGAAGTGTAAGGGGGGTCTCCCCAAACCACGTATCCTCCCAAAACCTCGTAGTGGCACCATTCCCAACAATAAATTTAGTCTTGTTGAAAAAGAGTTGTTTAACTTTCATCAAACCCTTTCAAAAGGGAGAGTCCGAAGGCCTCACATTCACCTGGGCCAAAGTTTTAGCATAGAGATACTTATTGCGCAAAATCTGTGCCCAAGTGGCCTCCGACTCAGATGACAGCTTAAATAGCCACTTGCTAAGGAGACATATGTTTTTGACTTCCAGATTTTCAATACCTAGACCACCTTGGTCCTTAGGCCTACAAATAATATCCCACTTAGCAAGCCGTACTTACGTTTAAGCTCATCATTTTGCCAAAAGAATCGTGACCGGTAGAAATCTAACCTTTTCCTGACGCCCACCGGAACAAAGAAAAAGGATAAGAGAAACATAGGCATACTAGTAAGGACCGAATTAATCAGAATCAATCGTCCTCCGTATGACATGAGCTTTCCTTTCCAACAGCTCAGTTTCTTTTCAAACCGATCCTCAATGCATTTCCACTCAAAATTAGTCAGCTTACGATGATGAATGGGTATACCTAAGTATGTAAACGGTAATGAGCCCAATTCACATCCGAACAATTGTTGATACGACTCCCGGTCCTCATTGGCTCTTCCAAAGCAAAACAATTCGCTCTTGTGGAAGTTGATTTTGAGCCCAGACAATTGTTCAAATAAGCATAACAGCAGCTTCATGTTTCTTGCTTTCGCCAAATCGTGCTCCATAAAGATGATAGTATCATCAGCATACTGAAGAATGGAGATCCCGCCGTCAACTAGATGTGGAACCAGGCCACCTACCTGCCCTGCATCCTTTGCCCGACCTATTAAAATAGTCAGCATATCAGCCACTATGTTAAACAGGATTGGTGACATAGGGTCTCCTTGCCGTAGCTCCTTGTGTGTCTGGAAATAGTGACCCACGTCATCATTCACCTTAATCCCGACACACCCTTTTTGCGTAAAGGAATCAATCTGGTTAGAGTGAAACCATAGGTTAAATAAATAATGTCATTAGGTGATGGCATCATGTGGAGTAGGTACACATGCATGCATTGAGCAGCAAACCAAATGAGGACGTGTGGAGTGTATGCACCATCACTGGAGCATCCCAATTCTTTTTCTTCCATAGCAGTCGCAACATCTTCTCCCCTTTGGACAATGGTGGGAGGCCGGATAGTTTGACTGAGTATGTCACTGCGAGTCAGGGGTGGACCTGCGTAGAACCTTCAAAAAATAATGGGCGGTTGGGCAGTGTTTCCATTAATTTAAAACTAACCTGCAGTACAATTCAATCACAATCAACAATTAAAGTAGATATACCTTGTTTTGTGCGGTTCAACAACCTAAGAGCAGCTAGCGATTCCCTGTCGTACATGACATATGTAAAATTTAAGTGTTGTTATGATAAATGTGGCATGTGTACACGTTATATTTCATATGCTGTACTTATTTTTCATGTGTAAACCTATAGACCTGCTTTACTTAACAATCAACAGCCACCGCTGCTAGTATCAGTAGTACTTACCAATGTACAGAGAACTTGTCTATATATATGAAGCTATAGCCATGTCCACTAAAGGGTACATCTAAGTGCGTAGTAGCACATCCCACACCACTGATGACAATGTCAATTCTGCTCTCTCAAGAGCTGCTCATCTCCACAGCACTCGTGGTACTTGTTCCCCTATACTGCTTGTGCTTGATGGCTAGTTGTAGATCAAAGAACCAATCAGTGCTGCCCACAAATTGGCCAATACTCCACATGTTCCCTTCCTTCGTGTCCAACCTCCACAACTTGCATGACTATTTCACCCTAGTCTTTGCTGCATCCGGCCACAGCTTCAGGGCGCATGGCCCACCTGGCAGCGGCATGAGGTTCTTTATCACATGTGACCCTGCCAATGTTCGGCACATCTTCACAACCAACTACGCCAACTTTCCGAAGGGTAGGAGGTTTGCCGATATATTCGACATCCTGGATGGAAGCCTCTTCACCATTGATGGCGAGCCGTGGCGTCGGCAGCGCGCCAAAGTCAAGGGCTTGCTTGCTAGCCCACGACTAGTTGCCAGTATGGTGGCTTGTTGCTGCCGGAAGGTGGAGAATGACCTCCTCCCGTTGTTTACCCACATGTCAAACACAGACACTCCATTCGACATGCAACATATGATGTCCAGGTTTATGTTTGACCTGGCTGCTACGCCTCTCTTCGGTGTTGATCCTGGCCTCCTATCATCAGAAATGCCACCCATGGATGTCTGATTCTGGCCTGTTTCTTGGACTATTACTCACTGTTTTGGGGTCCCGGAGTGATTTCAACGATTAAAGAACCGCAGGGTGCGTTTACGTGTTGGTCATTAACAATCACAGTTTTGGCCGGTTCTGGCCCGTTTCGTGGACTATTACTCACCGTTTTGGGGTCCTAGAGCGATTTCAACGATTGACGATCCCCGGGATGTGTTTACGTGTCCGTCGTCAACACTCATAGATTTGGCCAATTCTGACCCGTTTCATGGACTATTACTCGCCATTCTGGGGTACCAAATCGATTTCCATCATTGTTGAACCCCAAGGTGCGCTTACGTGTCGGTCATCAACACTCACAGTTTTTGCCGATTCTGACCCGTTTCGTGGACTATTACTCATTGTTTTGGGGTCCCGGAGTGATTTTAACGATTAACGAACCGCGGGGTGCGTTTACGTGTCGGTCATCAACGCACAAAGTTTTTGCCGATTCTGGCCCATTTCATGCACTATTACTCACCCTTTTGGGGTCCTAGAGCGATTTCAACGATTGATGATCCCCGGAATGTGTTTACGTGTCCGTCATCAACAGTCATAGTTTTGGCCAATTCTGACCCGTTTCATGGACTATTACACGCCATTTTGGGGTACCGAAACGATTTCCATCGTTGTTGAACCCCAAGGTGCGCTTACGTGTCGGTCATCAAGACTCACAGTTTTGGCGGTTACGACCCGTTCGTGGACTATTACTCACTGTTTTGGGGTCCGAGAGTGATTTCCACGATTAACGAACCCTAGGGTACGTTTACGTGTCGGTCATCAACACTCGCAGTTTTGGCGAATTCTGGCCCGTTTCGTGGACTATTAATCACCGTTTTAGGGTCCCGGAGTGATTACCACGACTAACGAACCCTGGGGTGCGTTTACGTGTCGGTCATCAACACTTTCGCAGTTTTGGCGGTTACGGCCCATTTCGTGGACTATTACTCACCGTTTTGGGGTCCCGAATCGATTACAATAGTTGTTGAACCCCAAGGTGCGCCTACATGTCGGTCATAAACACTCACAGTTTTGGCTGATTCTGGCCCGTTTCTTGGACAATTACTCACTGTATTGGGTTCCCGGAGTGATTTCAACGATTAAAGAACCCCAGGGTGCGTTTACGTGTTGGTCATTAACAATCACAGTTTTTGCTGATTCTGGCCCGTTTCGTGGACTATTACTCACCGTTTTGGGGTCCTAGAGCGATTTCAACGATTGTCGATCCCCGGGATGTGTTTACGTGTCCGTCGTCAACACTCATAGATTTGGCCAATTCTGACCCGTTTCATGGACTATTACTCGCCATTGTGGGGTGCGAATCGATTTCCATCATTGTTGAACCCCAAGGTGCGCTTACGTGTCGGTCATCAACACTCACAGTTTTTGCCGATTCTGACCCGTTTCGTGGACTATTACTCACTGTTTTGGGGTCCCGGAGTGATTTCAACGATTAACGAACCGCAGGGTGCGTTTACGTGTTGGTGATCAACAATCACAGTTTTGGCCGATTCTGGCCCGTTTCGTGCACTATTACTCACCCTTTTGGGGTCCTAGAGCGATTTCAACGATTGACGATCCCCGGGATGTGCTTACGTGTCCGTCATCAACACTCATAGTTTTGGCCAATTCTGACCCGTTTCATGGACTATTGCTCGCCATTTTGGGGTACCGGAACGATTTCCATTGTTGTTGAACCCCAAGGTGCGCTTACGTGTCGGTCATCAAGACTCACAGTTTTGGCCGGTTCTGACCCGTTGCGTGGACTATTACTCACTGTTTTGCGGTCCTGGAGTGATTTCAACGATTAACGAACCACAGGGTGCGTTTACGTGTTGGTGATCAACAATCACAGTTTTGGCCGATTCTGGCCCGTTTCGTGGACTATTAATCACTGTTTTGGGGTCCCGGAGTGATTTTCACGATTAACGAACTCTGGGGTGCGTTTACGTGTGGGTCATCAACACTTTCGCAGATTTTGGCGGTTACGGCCCATTTCATGGACTATTACTCACCGTTTTGGGGTCCCGAATCGATTTCAATAGTTGTTGAACCCCAAGGTGCGCCTACATGTCGGTCATAAACACTCACAGTTTTGGCTGATTATGGCCTGTTTCTTGGACTATTACTCACTGTTTTGGGGTCGGAGTGATTTCAGCGATTAAAGAACCGCGAGGTGCGTTTACGTGTTGGTCATTAACAATCACAGTTTTGGCTGATTCGGCCCGTTTCGTGGACTATTACTCACCGTTTTGGGGTCCTACGGCGATTTCAGCGATTGGCGATCCCGGGATGTGTTTACGTGTCCGTCGTCAACACTCATAGATTTGGCCAATTCGACCCGTTTCATGGACTATTACTGCGCCATTACGGGGTGCGAATCGATTTCCATCATTGTTGAACCCCAAGGTGCGCTTACGTGTCGGTCATCAACACTCACAGTTTTGCCGATTCCGGCCCGTTTCGTGGACTATTACTCACTGTTTTGGGGTCTGGGAGTGATTTCCATGATTAACGAACCCCGGGGTGCGTTTGCTTGTCGGTCATCAACACTCAGAGTTTTTGCCGATTAAGGCCCGTTTCATGAAATATTACTCACCCTTTTGGGGTCCTAAGCGATTTCAACGATTGATGATCCCGGGATGTGTTTACGTGTCCGTCATCAACACTCATAGTTTTGGCCAATTCGACCCGTTTCATGGACTATTACCGCCATTTTGGGGTGCGAAGCGATTTCCATCGTTGTTGAACCCCAAGGTGCGCATACGTGTCGGTCATCAAGACTCACAGTTTTGGCGGTTACGACCCGTTCGTGGACTATTACTCACTGTTTTGGGGTCCGGGTGATTTCAGCGATTAACGAACCGCGAGGTGCGTTTACGTGTTGGTGATCAACAATCACAGTTTTGGCGATTCTGGCCCGTTCGTGGACTATTAATCACTGTTTTGGGGTCCGGAGTGATTTTCACGATTAACGAACTACGGGTGCGTTTACGTGTGGGTCATCAACACTTCGCAGTTTTGGCCGGTTCTGGCCCGTTTCGTGGACTATTACTCACCGTTTTGGAGTCCCGAATCAATTTCAATAGTTGTTGAACCCGCGCCTACATGTCGGTCATAAACACTCATAGTTTTGGCTGATTCTGGCCCGTTTCTTGGACAATTACTCACTGTTTTGGGTTCCCGGAGTGATTTCAACGATTAAAGAACCCCAGGGTGCGTTTACGTGTTGGTCATTAACAATCACAGTTTTGGCTGATTCTGGCCCGTTTCGTGGACTATTACTCACCGTTTTGGGGTCCTAGAGCGATTTCAACGATTGACGATCCCGGGATGTGTTTACGTGTCCGTCGTCAACACTCATAGATTTGGACAATTCGACCCGTTTCATGGACTATTACTGCGCCATTACGGGGTACCGAATCAATTTCCATCATTGTTGAACCCCAAGGTGCGCTTACGTGTCGGTCATCAACACTCACAGTTTTTGCCGATTCTGACCCGTTTCGTGGACTATTACTCATTGTTTTGGGGTTCCGGAGTGATTTTAACGATTAACGAACCGCGAGGTGCGTTTACGTGTCGGTCATCAACGCTTAAAGTTTTTGCCGATTCTGGCCCGTTCGTGCACTATTACTCACCCTTTTGGGGTCCTAAGCGATTTCAACGATTGGCGATCCCGGGATGTGCTTACGTGTCCGTCATCAACACTCATAGTTTTGGCCAATTCGACCCGTTTCATGGACTATTACTCACTAATTTGGGGATCCGGAGCGATTTCCATTGTTGTTGAACCCCAAGGTGCGCTTACGTGTCGGTCATCAAGACTCACAGTTTTGGCGGTTACGACCCGTTCGTGGACTATTACTCACTGTTTTGCGGTCTGGGTGATTTCAGCGATTAACGAACCGCAGGGTGCGTTTACGTGTTGGTGATCAACAATCACAGTTTTGGCGATTCTGGCCCGTTTCGTGGACTATTAATCACTGTTTTGGGGTCGGAGTGATTTTCACGATTAACGAACTACGGGTGCGTTTACGTGTGGGTCATCAACACTTTCGCAGTTTTGGCGGTTCTGGCCCATTTCGTGGACTATTACTCACCGTTTTGGGGTCCCGAATCGATTTCAATAGTTGTTGAACCCAACAGTGCGCTTACGTGTCGGTCATAAACACTCACAGTTTTGGCTGATTACGGCCCGTTTCTTGGACTATTACTCCTGTTTTGGGGTCGGAGTGATTTCAGCGATTAAAGAACCGCGAGGTGCGTTTACGTGTTGGTCATTAACAATCACAGTTTTGGCTGATTCTGGCCCGTTTAAGTGGACTATTACTCACCGTTTTGGGGTCCTAGGCGATTTCAACGATTGGCGATCCCGGGATGTGTTTACGTGTCCGTCGTCAACACTCATAGATTTGGCCAATTCGACCCGTTTCATGGACTATTACTGCGCCATTACGGGGTGCGAATCGATTTCCATCATTGTTGAACCCCAAGGTGCGCTTACGTGTCGGTCATCAACACTCACAGTTTTGCCGATTCTGACCCGTTCGTGGACTATTACTCATTGTTTTGGGGTCCGGAGTGATTTTAACGATTAACGAACCGCGAAGTGCGTTTACGTGTCGGTCATCAACGCTCAAAGTTTTTGCCGATTACGGCCCGTTTCATGCACTATTACTCACCCTTTTGGGGTCCTAAGCGATTTCAACGATTGATGATCCCGGGATGTGTTTACGTGTCCGTCATCAACACTCATAGTTTTGGCCAATTCGACCCGTTTCATGGACTATTACCGCCATTTTGGGGTGCGAGCGATTTCCATCGTTGTTGAACCCCAAGGTGCGCTTACGTGTCGGTCATCAAGACTCACAGTTTTGGCGGTTACGACCCGTTCGTGGACTATTACTCACTTTGTTTTGGGGTCCGGAGTGATTTCAACGATTAACGAACCGCAGGGTGCGTTTACGTGTTGGTGATCAGCAGTCACAGTTTTGGCCGATTCTGGCCCGTTTCATGGACTATTAATCACTGTTTTGGGGTCCCGGAGTGATTTTCACGATTAACGAACTCTGGGGTGCGTTTACGTGTGGGTCATCAACACTCGCAGTTTTGGGCGGTTCTGGCCCATTCGTGGACTATTACTCACCGTTTTGGGGTCCCGAATCGATTTCAATAGTTGTTGAACCCCAAGGTGCGCCTACATGTCGGTCATAAACACTCACAGTTTTGGCTGATTCTGGCCCGTATCTTGGACAATTACTCACTGTTTTGGGTTCCCGGAGTGATTTCAACGATTAAAGAACCCCAGGGTGCGTTTACGTGTTGGTCATTAACAATCACAGTTTTGGCTGATTACGGCCCGTTCGTGGACTATTACTCACCGTTTTGGGGTCCTAGGCGATTTCAGCGATTGGCGATCCCGGGATGTGTTTACGTGTCCGTCGTCAACACTCATAGATTTGGCCAATTCGACCCGTTTCATGGACTATTACTGCGCCATTACGGGGTACCGAATCGATTTCCATCATTGTTGAACCCCAAGGTGCGCTTACGTGTCGGTCATCAACACTCACATTTGTGGCCGATTCGGGCCGTTTCGTGGACTATTACTCATTGTTTTGGGGTCCCGGAGTGATTTTAACGATTAACGAACCGCGGGGTGCGTTTACGTGTCGGTCATCAACGCTCAAAGTTTTTGCCGATTCTGGCCCGTTTCGTGCACTATTACTCACCCTTTTGGGGTCCTAGAGCGATTTCAACGATTGACGATCCCCGGGATGTGCTTACGTGTCCGTCATCAACACTCATAGTTTTGGCCAATTCTGACCCGTTTCATGGACTATTGCTCGCCATTTTGGGGGGTCCCGGAGAGATTTACATTGTTGTTGAACCCCAAGGTGCGCTTACGTGTCGGTCATCAAGACTCACAGTTTTGGCGGTTACGACCCGTTCGTGGACTATTACTCACTGTTTTGGGGTCGGAGTGATTTCAGCGATTAACGAACCGCGAGGTGCGTTTACGTGTTGGTGATCAACAATCACAGTTTTGGCGATTCTGGCCCGTTACGTGGACTATTAATCACTGTTTTGGGGTCCGGGTGATTTTCACGATTAACGAACTACGGGGTGCGTTTACGTGTGGGTCATCAACACTTTCGCAGTTTTGGCGGTTACGGCCCATTTCGTGGACTATTACTCACCGTTTTGGGGTCCCGAATCGATTTCAATAGTTGTTGAACCCCAAGGTGCGCCTACATGTCGGTCATAAACACTCACAGTTTTGGCTGATTACGGCCCGTTTCTTGGACTATTACTCACTGTTTTGGGGTCCGGAGTGATTTCAGCGATTAAAGAACCGCGAGGTGCGTTTACGTGTTGGTCATTAACAATCACAGTTTTGGCTGATTCTGGCCCGTTTACGTGGACTCTTACTCACCGTTTTGGGGTCCTAGAGCGATTTCAACGATTGGCGATCCCCGGGATGTGTTTACGTGTCCGTCGTCAACACTCATAGATTTGGCCAATTCTGACCCGTTTCATGGACTATTACTCGCCATTCTGAGGTACCG
Organism: Aegilops bicornis; assembly: GCA_021605145.1. NCBI lineage: Eukaryota > Viridiplantae > Streptophyta > Magnoliopsida > Poales > Poaceae > Aegilops > Aegilops bicornis. The sequence goes on along the minus strand of CM038670.1, from coordinate 765,192 downwards.
AATCAATTTCCATCATTGTTGAACCCCAAGGTGCGCTTACGTGTCGGTCATCAACACTCACAGTTTTGCCGATCGACCCGTTTCGTGGACTATTACTCATTGTTTTGGGGTCCCGGAGTGATTTTAACGATTAACGAACCGCGGGGTGCGTTTACGTGTCGGTCATCAACGCTCAAAGTTTTTGCCGATTCTGGCCCGTTTCATGCACTATTACTCACCCTTTTGGGGTCCTAGAGCGATTTCAACGATTGATGATCCCCGGGATGTGTTTACGTGTCCGTCATCAACAGTCATAGTTTTGGCCAATTCTGACCCGTTTCATGGACTATTCATCGCCATTTTGGGGTACCGAAACGATTTCCATCGTTGTTGAACCCCAAGGTGCGCTTACGTCTCGGTCATCAAGACTCACAGTTTTGGCCGGTTCTGACCCGTTGCGTGGACTATTACTCATTGTTTTGGGGTCGGGTGATTTCAGCGATTAACGAACCGCGAGGTGCGTTTACGTGTTGGTGATCAACAATCACAGTTTTGGCGATTCTGGCCCGTTCGTGGACTATTAATCACTGTTTTGGGGTCGGAGTGATTTTCACGATTAACGAACTGCAGGGTGCGTTTACGTGTGGGTCATCAACACTTTCGCAGTTTTGGCGGTTACGGCCCATTTCGTGGACTATTACTCACCGTTTTGGGGTCCCGAATCGATTTCAATAGTTGTTGAACCCCAAGGTGCGCCTACATGTCGGTCATAAACACTCACAGTTTTGGCTGATTCTGGCCCGTATCTTGGACAATTACTCACTGTTTTGGGTTCCCGGAGTGATTTCAACGATTAAAGAACCGCAGGGTGCGTTTACGTGTTGGTCATTAACAATCACAGTTTTAGCTGATTACGGCCCGTTCGTGGACTATTACTCACCGTTTTGGGGTCCTAGGCGATTTCAACGATTGGCGATCCCGGGATGTGTTTACGTGTCCGTCGTCAACACTCATAGATTTGGCCAATTCGACCCGTTTCATGGACTATTACTACGCCATTACGGGGTACGAATCGATTTCCATCATTGTTGAACCCCAAGGTGCGCTTACGTGTCGGTCATCAACACTCACAGTTTTGCCGATTCTGACCCGTTCGTGGACTATTACTTATTGTTTTGGGGTCCGGGAGTGATTTTAACGATTAACGAACCGCGAAGTGCGTTTACGTGTCGGTCATCAACGCTCAAAGTTTTTGCCGATTACGGCCCGTTTAGTGCACTATTACTCACCCTTTTGGGGTCCTAAGCGATTTCAACGATTGGCGATCCCGGGATGTGTTTACGTGTCCGTCATCAACACTCATAGTTTTGGCCAATTCGACCCGTTTCATGGACTATTACTGCGCCATTTTGGGGTGCGGAGCGATTTCCATTGTTGTTGAACCCCAAGGTGCGCTTACGTGTCGGTCATCAAGACTCACAGTTTTGGCGGTTACGACCCGTTGCGTGGACTATTACTCACTGTTTTGGGGTCGGGTGATTTCAGCGATTAACGAACCGCGAGGTGCGTTTACGTGTTGGTGATCAACAATCACAGTTTTGGCGATTCTGGCCCGTTGCGTGGACTATTAATCACTGTTTTGGGGTCCGGAGTGATTTTCACGATTAACGAACTACGGGGTGCGTTTACGTGTGGGTCATCAACACTTTCGCAGTTTTGGCGGTTACGGCCCATTTCGTGGACTATTACTCCCCGTTTTGGGGTCCCGCATCGATTTCAATAGTTGTTGAACCCCAAGGTGCGCCTACATGTCGGTCATAAACACTCACAGTTTTGGCTGATTACGCCCGTTTCTTGGACTATTACTCACTGTTTTGGGGTCCGGAGTGATTTCAGCGATTAAAGAACCGCAGGGTGCGTTTACGTGTTGGTCATTAACAATCACAGTTTTGGCTGATTACGGCCCGTTACGTGGACTATTACTCACCGTTTTGGGGTCCTAGGCGATTTCAACGATTGGCGATCCCGGGATGTGTTTACGTGTCCGTCGTCAACACTCATAGATTTGGCCAATTCGACCCGTTTCATGGACTATTACTGCGCCATTACGGGTGCCGAATCGATTTCCATCATTGTTGAACCCCAAGGTGCGCTTACGTGTCGGTCATCAACACTCATAGTTTTTGCCGATTCTGACCCGTTCGTGGACTATTACTCATTGTTTTGGGGTCCGGAGTGATTTTAACGATTAACGAACGCGGGGTGCGTTTACGTGTCGGTCATCAACGCTCAAAGTTTTGCGATTCTGGCCCGTTTCATGCACTATTACTCACCCTTTTGGGGTCCTAAGCGATTTCAACGATTGGCGATCCCCGGGATGTGTTTACGTGTCCGTCATCAACACTCATAGTTTTGGCCAATTCTGACCCGTTTCATGGACTATTACCGCCATTTTGGGGTGCGAAGCGATTTCCATCGTTGTTGAACCCCAAGGTGCGCTTACGTGTCGGTCATCAAGACTCACAGTTTTGGCGGTTACGACCCGTTCGTGGACTATTACTCACTGTTTTGGGGTCCGGGTGATTTCAGCGATTAACGAACCGCGAGGTGCGTTTACGTGTTGGTGATCAACAATCACAGTTTTGGCGATTCTGGCCCGTTCGTGGACTATTAATCACTGTTTTGGGGTCCGGGTGATTTTCACGATTAACGAACTACGGGGTGCGTTTACGTGTGGGTCATCAACACTTTCGCAGTTTTGGCGGTTACGGCCCATTTCGTGGACTATTACTCACCGTTTTGGGGTCGAATCGATTTCAATAGTTGTTGAACCCCAAGGTGCGCCTACATGTCGGTCATAAACACTCACAGTTTTGGCTGATTACGGCCCGTTTCTTGGACAATTACTCACTGTTTTGGGGTCCGGAGTGATTTCAGCGATTAAAGAACCGCAGGGTGCGTTTACGTGTTGGTCATTAACAATCACAGTTTTGGCTGATTACGGCCCGTTTCGTGGACTATTACTCACCGTTTTGGGGTCCTAGGCGATTTCAGCGATTGGCGATCCCGGGATGTGTTTACGTGTCCGTCGTCAACACTCATAGATTTGGCCAATTCGACCCGTTTCATGGACTATTACTCGCCATTACGGGGTGCGAATCGATTTCCATCATTGTTGAACCCCTAGGTGCGCTTACGTGTCGGTCATCAACACTCACAGTTTTTGCGATTGACCCGTTTACGTGGACTATTACTCATTGTTTTGGGGTCCGGGTGATTTTAACGATTAACGAACCGCGAAGTGCGTTTACGTGTCGGTCATCAACGCTCAAAGTTTTTGCCGATTACGGCCCGTTTCGTGCACTATTACTCACCCTTTTGGGGTCCTAGAAGCGATTTCAACGATTGGCGATCCGGGATGTGTTTACGTGTCCGTCATCAACACTCATAGTTTTGGCCAATTCGACCCGTTTCATGGACTATTACTCGCCATTTTGGGGTGCGGAGCGATTTCCATCGTTGTTGAACCCCAAGGTGCGCTTACGTGTCGGTCATCAAGACTCACAGTTTTGGCGGTTACGACCCGTTCGTGGACTATTACTCACTGTTTTGGGGTCCGGAGTGATTTCAGCGATTAACGAACCGCAGGGTGCGTTTACGTGTTGGTGATCAACAATCACAGTTTTGGCGATTCTGGCCCGTTTAAGTGGACTATTAATCACTGTTTTGGGGTCCGGGTGATTTTCACGATTAACGAACTGCAGGGTGCGTTTACGTGTGGGTCATCAACACTTTCCAGTTTTGGCGGTTACGGCCCATTTCGTGGACTATTACTCACCGTTTTGGGGTCCCGAATCGATTTCAATAGTTGTTGAACCCCAAAGTGCGCCTACATGTCGGTCATTAACACTCATAGTTTTGGCTGATTATCGACTGTTTCTTTTTCTATTACTCTCTGTTTTGGGTTCCGGGAGTGATTTCAACGTTTTTAGAACCGCAGGGTGAGTTTACGTGTTGGTCATTAATTATCACAGTTTTGGCTGATTACGGCCCGTTTAAGTGGACTATTACTCACCGTTTTGGGGTCCTAGGCGATTTCAGCGATTGGCGATCCCGGGATGTGTTTACGTGTCCGTCGTCAACACTCATAGATTTGGCCAATTCGACCCGTTTCATGGACTATTACTGCGCCATTACGGGGTGCGAATCGATTTCCATCATTGTTGAACCCCAAGGTGCGCTTACGTGTCGGTCATCAACACTCACAGTTTTTGCCGATTACTGACCCGTTTACGTGGACTATTACTCATTGTTTTGGGGTCCGGAGTGATTTTAACGATTAACGAACGCGGGGTGCGTTTACGTGTCGGTCATCAACGCTCAAAGTTTTTGCGATTACGGCCCGTTTCGTGCACTATTACTCACCCTTTTGGGGTCCTAAGCGATTTCAACGATTGGCGATCCCGGGATGTGTTTACGTGTCCGTCATCAACACTCATAGTTTTGGCCAATTCTGACCCGTTTCATGGACTATTACTGCGCCATTTTGGGGTGCGGAGCGATTTCCATCGTTGTTGAACCCCAAGGTGCGCTTACGTGTCGGTCATCAAGACTCACAGTTTTGGCCGGTTCTGACCCGTTGCATGGACTATTACTCACTGTTTTGGGGTCCCGGAGTGATTTCGAGAATTAACGAACCACAGGGTGCGTTTACGTGTTGGTGATCAGTAGTCACATTTTTGGCCGATTCTGGCCCGTTTCATGGACTATTAATCACTGTTTTGGGGTCCCAAAGTGATTTTCACGATTAACGAACTCTGGGGTGCGTTTACGTGTGGGTCATCAACACTCGCAGTTTTGGCCGGTTCCGACCCATTTTGTGGACTATTACCCACCGTTTTGGGGTCCCGAATCGATTTCAATAGTTGTTGAACCCCAAGGTGCGCCTACATGTCGGTCATAAACACTCACAGTTTTGGCTGATTCTGGCCTGTTACTTGGACTATTACTCACTGTTTTGGGGTCGGAGTGATTTCAGCGATTAAAGAACCGCGAGGTGCGTTTACGTGTTGGTCATTAACAATCACAGTTTTGGCTGATTCTGGCCCGTTTCGTGGAGTATAACCCACCGTTTTGGGGTCCTACGGCGATTTCAACGATTGGCGATCCCCGGGATGTGTTTACGTGTCCGTCGTCAACACTCATAGATTTGGCCAATTCTGACCCGTTTCATGGACTATTACTCGCCATTCTGGGGTACCGAATCGATTTCCATCATTGTTGAACCCCAAGGTGCGCTTACGTGTCGGTCATCAACACTCACAGTTTTTGTCGATCGACCCGTTTCGTGGACTATTACTCATAGTTATGGGATCAGCGAGAGAATTTAAAGATTAACGAAACGCTGGGTGCGTTTACGTGTTGGTCATCAACCATCACAGTTTTTGCTGATTCTGGCCCGTTTCATGCACTATTACTCACCCTTTTGGGGTCCTAGGCGATTTCAACGATTGGCGATCCCGGGATGTGTTTACGTGTCCGTCATCAACACTCATAGTTTTGGCCAATTCGACCCGTTTCATGGACTATTACTCGCCATTTTGGGGTGCGGAGCGATTTCCATCGTTGTTGAACCCCAAGGTGCGCTTACGTGTCGGTCATCAAGACTCACAGTTTTGGCGGTTACGACCCGTTCGTGGACTATTACTCACTGTTTTGGGGTCGGAGTGATTTCAGCGATTAACGAACCGCGAGGTGCGTTTACGTGTTGGTGATCAACAATCACAGTTTTGGCGATTCTGGCCCGTTTAGTGGACTATTAATCACTGTTTTGGGGTCCGGGTGATTTTCACGATTAACGAACTACGGGTGCGTTTACGTGTGGGTCATCAACACTTTCATGATTTTGGCGGTTACGGCCCATTTCGTGGACTATTACTCACCGTTTTGGGGTCCCGAATCGATTTCAATAGTTGTTGAACCCCAAGGTGCGCCTACATGTCGGTCATAAACACTCACAGTTTTGGCTGATTCTGGCCCGTATCTTGGACAATTACTCACTGTTTTGGGGTCCCGGAGTGATTTCAGCGATTAAAGAACCGCGAGGGTGCGTTTACGTGTTGGTCATTAACAATCACAGTTTTGGCTGATTACGGCCCGTTTCGTGGACTATTACTCACCGTTTTGGGGTCCTAGGCGATTTCAGCGATTGGCGATCCCGGGATGTGTTTACGTGTCCGTCGTCAACACTCATAGATTTGGCCAATTCGACCCGTTTCATGGACTATTACTGCGCCATTACGGGGTGCGAATCGATTTCCATCATTGTTGAACCCCAAGGTGCGCTTACGTGTCGGTCATCAACACTCACAGTTTTGCCGATCGACCCGTTCGTGGACTATTACTCATTGTTTTGGGGTCCGGAGTGATTTTAACGATTAACGAACATGAAGTGCGTTTACGTGTCGGTCATCAACGCTCAAAGTTTTTGCCGATTACGGCCCGTTTCGTGCACTATTACTCACCCTTTTGGGGTCCTAGGCGATTTCAACGATTGGCGATCCCGGGATGTGTTTACGTGTCCGTCATCAACACTCATAGTTTTGGCCAATTCGACCCGTTTCATGGACTATTACTCGCCATTTTGGGGTGCGGAGCGATTTCCATTGTTGTTGAACCCCAAGGTGCGCTTACGTGTCGGTCATCAAGACTCACAGTTTTGGCGGTTACGACCCGTTGCGTGGACTATTACTCACTGTTTTGGGGTCCCGGGTGATTTCAGCGATTAACGAACGCGAGGTGCGTTTACGTGTTGGTGATCAACACTCACAGTTTTGGCCATTCTGGCCCGTTTCGTGGACTATTAATCAAAGTTTTGGGGTCGGAGTGATTTTCACGATTAACGAACTCTGGGGTGCGTTTACGTGTGGGTCATCAACACTTTCGCAGTTTTGGCGGTTACGGCCCATTTCGTGGACTATTACTCACCGTTTTGGGGTCCCGAATCGATTTCAATAGTTGTTGAACCCCAAGGTGCGCCTACATGTCGGTCATAAACACTCACAGTTTTGGCTGATTACGGCCCGTTTCTTGGACAATTACTCACTGTTTTGGGGTCCGGAGTGATTTCAGCGATTAAAGAACCGCGAGGTGCGTTTACGTGTTGGTCATTAACAATCACAGTTTTGGCTGATTACGGCCCGTTTGTGGACTATTACTCACCGTTTTGGGGTCCTAGGCGATTTCAACGATTGGCGATCCCGGGATGTGTTTACGTGTCCGTCGTCAACACTCATAGATTTGGCCAATTCTGACCCGTTTCATGGACTATTACTCGCTATTCTGGGGTGCGAATCGATTTCCATCATTGTTGAACCCCAAGGTGCGCTTACGTGTCGGTCATCAACACTCACAGTTTTTGCCGATTGACCCGTTTCGTTGACAATTACTCATTTTTTTTGGGTCCCGGAGTTATTTTAAAGATTAAAGAAACGCGGGGTGCGTTTAAGTGTCGGTCATCAAGGCTCAAAGTTTTTGCCGATTATGGCCCGTTTCATGCACTATTACTCACCCTTTTGGGGTCCTAGGCGATTTCAACGATTGGCGATCCCCGGGATGTGTTTACGTGTCCGTCATCAACACTCATAGTTTTGGCCAATTCTGACCCGTTTCATGGACTATTACCGCCATTTTGGGGTGCGGAGCGATTTCCATCGTTGTTGAACCCCAAGGTGCGCTTACGTGTCGGTCATCAAGACTCACAGTTTTGGCAGGTTACGACCCGTTCGTGGACTATTACTCACTGTTTTGGGGTCCGGAGTGATTTCAGCGATTAACGAACCGCGAGTGCGTTTACGTGTTGGTGATCAACAATCACAGTTTTGGCGATTCTGGCCCGTTTAAGTGGACTATTAATCACTGTTTTGGGGTCCGGAGTGATTTTCACGATTAACGAACTACGGGGTGCGTTTACGTGTGGGTCATCAACTTTTCGCAGTTTTGGCCGGTTCTGGCCCATTTCGTGGACTATTACTCACCGTTTTGGGGTCCCAAATCGATTTCAATAGTTGTTGAACCCCAAGGTGCGCCTACATGTCGGTCATAAACACTCACAGTTTTGGCTGATTGTGGCTCGTTTCTTGGACAATTACTCACTGTTTTGGGGTCCCGGAGTGATTTCAACGATTGAAGAACCGCGAGGTGCGTTTACGTGTTGGTCATTAACAATCACAGTTTTGGCTGATTACGGCCCGTTTCGTGGACTATTACTCACCGTTTTGGGGTCCTAAGCGATTTCAGCGATTGGCGATCCCGGGATGTGTTTACGTGTCCGTCGTCAACACTCATAGATTTGGCCAATTCTGACCCGTTTCATGGACTATTACTGCGCCATTACGGGGTGCGAATCGATTTCCATCATTGTTGAACCCCAAGGTGCGCTTACGTGTCGGTCATCAACACTCACAGTTTTGCCGATTACTGACCCGTTTCGTGGACTATTACTCATTGTTTTGGGGTCCGGGTGATTTTAACGATTAACGAACCGCGGGTGCGTTTACGTGTCGGTCATCAACGCTCAAAGTTTTTGCCGATTACGGCCCGTTTAGTGCACTATTACTCACCCTTTTGGGGTCCTAAGCGATTTCAACGATTGACGATCCCCGGGATGTGTTTACGTGTCCGTCATCAACACTCATAGTTTTGGCCAATTCTGACCCGTTTCATGGACTATTACTCGCCATTTTGGGGTGCGGAGCGATTTCCATCGTTGTTGAACCCCAAGGTGCGCTTACGTGTCGGTCATCAAGACTCACAGTTTTGGCGGTTACGACCCGTTGCGTGGACTATTACTCACTGTTTTGGGGTCGGGTGATTTCAGCGATTAACGAACCGGGGTGCGTTTACGTGTTGGTGATCAACAATCACAGTTTTGGCGATTCTGGCCCGTTTCGTGGACTATTAATCACTGTTTTGGGGTCGGAGTGATTTTCACGATTAACGAACTACGGGGTGCGTTTACGTGTGGGTCATCAACACTTTCGCAGTTTTGGCGGTTACGGCCCATTTCGTGGACTATTACTCACCGTTTTGGGGTCCCGAATCGATTTCAATAGTTGTTGAACCCCAAGGTGCGCCTACATGTCGGTCATAAACAAACACAGTTTTGCCTGATTACGGCCCGTTTCTTGGACAATTACTCCTTTGTTTTGGGGTCGGAGTGATTTCAGCGATTAAAGAACCGCGAGGTGCGTTTACGTGTTGGTCATTAACAATCACAGTTTTGGCTGATTACGGCCCGTTTCGTGGACTATTACTCACCGTTTTGGGGTCCTAAGCGATTTCAACGATTGGCGATCCCGGGATGTGTTTACGTGTCCGTCGTCAACACTCATAGATTTGGCCAATTCTGACCCGTTTCATGGACTATTACTCGCCATTACGGGGTGCGAATCGATTTCCATCGTTGTTGAACCCCAAGGTGCGCTTACGTGTCGGTCATCAACACTCACAGTTTTTGCCGATTCGACCCGTTTCGTGGACTATTACTCATTGTTTTGGGGTCCGGAGTGATTTTAACGATTAACGAACGCGGGAGTGCGTTTACGTGTCGGTCATCAACGCTCAAAGTTTTTGCGATTACGGCCCGTTTCGTGCACTATTACTCACCCTTTTGGGGTCCTAGGCGATTTCAGCGATTGGCGATCCCGGGATGTGTTTACGTGTCCGTCATCAACACTCATAGTTTTGGCCAATTCTGACCCGTTTCATGGACTATTACCGCCATTTTGGGGTGCGGAGCGATTTCCATCGTTGTTGAACCCCAAGGTGCGCTTACGTGTCGGTCATCAAGACTCACGATTTTGGCGGTTACGACCCGTTCGTGGACTATTACTCACTGTTTTGGGGTCCGGGTGATTTCAGCGATTAACGAACCGCGGGGTGCGTTTACGTGTTGGTGATCAACAATCACAGTTTTGGCGATTCTGGCCCGTTTCGTGGACTATTAATCACTGTTTTGGGGTCCGGGTGATTTTCACGATTAACGAACTACGGGTGCGTTTACGTGTGGGTCATCAACACTTTCGCATGATTTTGGCCGGTTCTGGCCCATTTCGTGGACTATTACTCACCGTTTTGGGGTCCCGAATCGATTTCAATAGTTGTTGAACCCCAAGCTGCGCCTACATGTCGGTCATAAACACTCACAGTTTTGGCTGATTCTGGCTCGTTTCTTGGACAATTACTCACTGTTTTGGTGTCCCGGAGTGACTTCAACGATTGAAGAACCGCAGGGTGCGTTTACGTGTTGGTCATTAACAATCACAGTTTTGGCTGATTCTGGCCCGTTTCGTGGACTATTACTCACCGTTTTGGGGTCCTAGAGCGATTTCAACGATTGTCGATCCCCGGGATGTGTTTACGTGTCCGTCGTCAACACTCATAGATTTGGTCAATTCTGACCCGTTTCATGGACTATTACTCGCCATTACGGGGTGCGAATCGATTTCCATCGTTGTTGAACCCCAAGGTGCGCTTACGTGTCGGTCATCAACACTCACAGTTTTTGCGATTGACCCGTTTCGTGGACTATTACTCATTGTTTTGGGGTCCGGAGTGATTTTAACGATTAACGAACGCGGGGTGCGTTTACGTGTCGGTCATCAACGCTCAAAGTTTTTGCGATTCTGGCCCGTTGGTGCACTATTACTCACCCTTTTGGGGTCCTAAGCGATTTCAACGATTGTCGATCCCCGGGATGTGTTTACGTGTCCGTCATCAACACTCATAGTTTTGGCCAATTCTGACCCGTTTCATGGACTATTACTGCGCCATTTTGGGGTGCGGAGCGATTTCCATCGTTGTTGAACCCCAAGGTGCGCTTACGTGTCGGTCATCAAGACTCACAGTTTTGGCGGTTACGACCCGTTCGTGGACTATTACTCACTGTTTTGGGGTCCGGGTGATTTCAGCGATTAACGAACCGCGAGGTGCGTTTACGTGTTGGTGATCAACAATCACAGTTTGGCGATTCTGGCCCGTTTCGTGGACTATTAATCACTGTTTTGGGGTCGGAGTGATTTTCACGATTAACGAACTTCTGGGTGCGTTTACGTGTGGGTCATCAACACTTTCGCATGATTTTGGCGGTTACGGCCCTTTTCGTGGACTATTACTCACCGTTTTGGGGTCCCGAATCGATTTCAATAGTTGTTGAACCCCAAGGTGTGCCTACATGTCGGTCATAAACACTCACAGTTTTGGCTGATTACGGCCCGTTTCTTGGACAATTACTCACTGTTTTGGGGTCCGGAGTGATTTCAGCGATTAAAGAACCGCGAGGTGCGTTTACGTGTTGGTCATTAACACTCACAGTTTTGGCTGATTCTGGCCCGTTTCGTGGAGTATAACACACAGTTTTGGGGTCCTAGGCGATTTCAGCGATTGGCGATCCCGGGATGTGTTTACGTGTCCGTCGTCAACACTCATAGTTTTGGCCAATTCTGACCCGTTTCATGGACTATTACTCGCCATTTTGGGGTACCGGAACGATTTCAATAGTTGTTGAACCCCAAGGTGCGCCTACATGTCGGTCATAAACACTCACAGTTTTGGCTGATTCTGGCCCGTTTCTTGGACAATTACTCACTGTTTTGGGGTCCCGGAAGTGATTTCAACGATTAACGAACCGCGGGGTGCGTTTACGTGTCGGTCATCAACGCTCAAAGTTTTTGCCGATTCTGGCCCGTTTCATGGACTATTACTCACCGTTTTGGGGTCCTACGGCGATTTCAACGATTGGCGATCCCCGGGATGTGTTTACGTGTCCGTCATCAACACTCATAGTTTTGGCCAATTCTGACAAGTTTCATGGACTATTACTTGACATTTTGGTGTACCGGAACTATTTACATCGTTGTTGAACAACAATGTGCGCTTACGTGAAGTTCATCAAGACTCACAGTTTTGGCGGTTACGACCCGTTGCGTGGACTATTACTCACTGTTTTGGGGTCCGGAGTGATTTCAGCGATTAACGAACCGCGAGGTGCGTTTACGTGTTGGTGATCAACAATCACAGTTTTGGCGATTCTGGCCCGTTTCGTGGACTATTAATCACTGTTTTGGGGTCGGGTGATTTTCACGATTAACGAACTAGGGGTGCGTTTACGTGTGGGTCATCAACACTAACAGTTTTGGCCGGTTCTGGCCCATTTCATGGACTATTACTCACCGTTTTGGGGTCCCGAATCGATTTCAATAGTTGTTGAACCCCAAGGTGCGCCTACATGTCGGTCATAAACACTCACAGTTTTGGCTGATTCTGGCCCGTTTCTTGGACAATTACTCACTGTTTTGGGTTCCCGGAGTGATTTCAACGATTAAAGAACCGCAGGGTGCGTTTACGTGTTGGTCATTAACAATCACAGTTTTAGCTGATTCTGGCCCGTTTCGTGGACTATTACTCACCGTTTTGGGGTCCTAGAGAGATTTAAACGATTGACGATAGCCAGGATGTGTGTACGTGTCCGTCGTCAGCGCTCATAGATTTGGCCAATTCGACCCGTTTCATGGACTATTACTGCGCCATTACGGGGTGCCGAAGCGACTTCCATAGTTGTTGAACCCCAAGGTGCGCTTACGTGTCGGTCATCAACACTCACAGTTTTGGCCGATTCTGGCCCGTTTCGTGGACTATTACTCACTGTTTTGGGGTACCGGAGTGATTACCACGATTAACGAACCCTGGGGTGCGTTTACGTTTCGGTCATCAACACTCACGGTTTTGGCCGATTCTGACCCCTTTCATGGACTATTACTCACCGTTTTGGGGCCCCAAAGCGATTTCAGCGATTGGCGATCCCGGGATGTGTTTACGTGTCCGTCATCAACACTCATAGTTTTGGCCAATTCGACCCGTTTCATGGACTATTACTCGCCATTTTGGGGTGCGGAGCGATTTCCATCGTTGTTGAACCCCAAGGTGCGCTTACGTGTCGGTCATCAAGACTCACAGTTTTGGCGGTTACGACCCGTTCGTGGACTATTACTCACTGTTTTGGGGTCCGGGTGATTTCAGCGATTAACGAACCGCAGGAGTGCGTTTACGTGTTGGTGATCAACAATCACAGTTTTGGCGATTCTGGCCCGTTTCGTGGACTATTAATCACTGTTTTGGGGTCCGGAGTGATTTTCACGATTAACGAACTACGGGGTGCGTTTACGTGTGGGTCATCAACACTTTCGCAGTTTTGGCGGTTACGGCCCATTTCGTGGACTATTACTCACCGTTTTGGTGTCCCGAATCGATTTCAATAGTTGTTGAACCCCAAGGTGCGCCTACATGTCGGTCATAAACACTCAGAGTTTTGGCTGATTACGGCCCGTTTCTTGGACAATTACTCACTGTTTTGGGGTCGGAGTGATTTCAGCGATTAAAGAACCGCGAGGTGCGTTTACGTGTTGGTCATTAACAATCACAGTTTTGGCTGATTACGGCCCGTTTACGTGGACTATTACTCACCGTTTTGGGGTCCTAGGCGATTTCAGCGATTGGCGATCCCGGGATGTGTTTACGTGTCCGTCGTCAACACTCATAGATTTGGCCAATTCTGACCCGTTTCATGGACTATTACTGCGCCATTCTGGGGTACGAATCGATTTCCATCGTTGTTGAACCCCAAGGTGCGCTTACGTGTCGGTCATCAACACTCACAGTTTTTGCCGATTATGACCCGTTTCGTGGACTATTACTCATTGTTTTGGGGTCCCGGAGTGATTTTAACGATTAACGAACCGCGGGGTGCGTTTACGTGCCGGTCATCAACGCTCAAAGTTTTTGCCGATTCTGGCCCGTTTCATGCACTATTACTCACCCTTTTGGGGTCCTAGAGCGATTTCAACGATTGACGATCCCCGGGATGTGTTTACGTGTCCGTCATCAACACTCATAGTTTTGGCCAATTCTGACCCGTTTCATGGACTATTACTGCGCCATTTTGGGGTGCGGAGCGATTTCCATCGTTGTTGAACCCCAAGGTGCGCTTACGTGTCGGTCATCAAGACTCACAGTTTTGGCGGTTACGACCCGTTCGTGGACTATTACTCACTGTTTTGGGGTCCGGGTGATTTCAGCGATTAACGAACCGCGGGGTGCGTTTACGTGTTGGTGATCAACAATCACAGTTTTGGCGATTCTGGCCCGTTTAGTGGACTATTAATCACTGTTTTGGGGTCGGAGTGATTTTCACGATTAACGAACTACGGGGTGCGTTTACGTGTGGGTCATCAACACTTTCGCAGTTTTGGCGGTTACGGCCCATTTCGTGGACTATTACTCACCGTTTTGGGGTCCCGAATCGATTTCAATAGTTGTTGAACCCCAAGGTGCGCCTACATGTCGGTCATAAACACTCACAGTTTTGGCTGATTCTGGCTCGTTTCTTGGACAATTACTCACTGTTTTGGGGTCCCGGAGTGATTTCAACGATTGAAGAACCGCAGGGTGCGTTTACGTGTTGGTCATTAACAATCATAGTTTTGGCTGATTCTGGCCCGTTTCGTGGACTATTACTCACCGTTTTGGGGTCCTAGAGCGATTTCAACGATTGTCGATCCCCGGGATGTGTTTACGTGTCCGTCGTCAACACTCATAGATTTGGCCAATTCTGACCCGTTTCATGGACTATTACTGCGCCATTACGGGGTGCGAATCGATTTCCATCGTTGTTGAACCCCAAGGTGCGCTTACGTGTCGGTCATCAACACTCACAGTTTTTGCCGATTGACCCGTTTCGTGGACTATTACTCATTGTTTTGGGGTCCGGAGTGATTTTAACGATTAACGAACGCGGGGTGCGTTTACGTGTCGGTCATCAACGCTCAAAGTTTTTGCGATTACGGCCCGTTTCGTGCACTATTACTCACCCTTTTGGGGTCCTAAGCGATTTCAACGATTGACGATCCCCGGGATGTGTTTACGTGTCCGTCATCAACACTCATAGTTTTGGCCAATTCTGACCCGTTTCATGGACTATTACTCGTCATTTTGGGGTGCGGAGCGATTTCCATCGTTGTTGAACCCCAAGGTGCGCTTACGTGTCGGTCATCAAGACTCACAGTTTTGGCGGTTACGACCCGTTGCGTGGACTATTACTCACTGTTTTGGGGTCCGGGTGATTTCAGCGATTAACGAACCGCAGGGTGCGTTTACGTGTTGGTGATCAACAATCACAGTTTTTGCAGATTCTGGCCCGTTTAGTGGACTATTACTCACTGTTTTGGGGTCGGAGTGATTTTCACGATTAACGAACTGCAGGGTGCGTTTACGTGTGGGTCATCAACACTTTCGCAGTTTTGGCGGTTACGGCCCATTTCGTGGACTATTACTCACCGTTTTGGGGTCCCGAATCGATTTCAATAGTTGTTGAACCCCAAGGTGCGCCTACATGTCGGTCATAAACACTCACAGTTTTTGCAGATTATGGCACGTTTCTTGGACAATTACTCACTGTTTTGGGGTCGGAGTGATTTCAGCGATTAAAGAACCGCAGGGTGCGTTTACGTGTTGGTCATTAACAATCACAGTTTTGGCTGATTCTGGCCCGTTTCGTGGAGTATAACCCACCGTTTTGGGGTCCTAGGCGATTTCAGCGATTGTCGATCCCCGGGATGTGTTTACGTGTCCGTCGTCAACACTCATAGATATGGCCAATTCTGACCCGTTTCATGGACTATTACTCGCCATTACGGGGTGCGAATCGATTTCCATCGTTGTTGAACCCCAAGGTGCGCTTACGTGTCGGTCATCAACACTCACAGTTTTTGCCGATTCTGACCCGTTTCGTGGACTATTACTCATTGTTTTGGGGTCCCGGAGTGATTTTAACGATTAACGAACCGCGGGGTGCGTTTACGTGTCGGTCATCAACGCTCAAAGTTTTTGCCGATTCTGGCCCGTTTCGTGCACTATTACTCACCCTTTTGGGGTCCTAAGCGATTTCAGCGATTGACGATCCCCGGGATGTGTTTACGTGTCCGTCATCAACACTCATAGTTTTGGCCAATTCTGACCCGTTTCATGGACTATTACCGCCATTTTGGGGTGCGGAGCGATTTCCATCGTTGTTGAACCCCAAGGTGCGCTTACGTGTCGGTCATCAAGACTCACAGTTTTGGCGGTTACGACCCGTTCGTGGACTATTACTCACTGTTTTGGGTCCCGGAGTGATTTCAATGATTAACGAACCGCGGGGTGCGTTTACGTGTTGGTGATCAACAATCACAGTTTTGGCGATTCTGGCCCGTTCGTGGACTATTAATCACTGTTTTGGGGTCGGAGTGATTTTCACGATTAACGAACTACGGGGTGCGTTTACGTGTGGGTCATCAACACTTTCGCAGTTTTGGCGGTTACGGCCCATTTCGTGGACTATTACTCACCGTTTTGGGGTCCCGAATCGATTTCAATAGTTGTTGAACCCCAAGGTGCGCCTACATGTCGGTCATAAACACTCACAGTTTTGGCTGATTACGGCCCGTTTCTTGGACAATTACTCACTGTTTTGGGGTCCGGAGTGATTTCAGCGATTAAAGAACCGCGAGGTGCGTTTACGTGTTGGTCATTAACAATCACAGTTTTGGCTGATTCTGGCCCGTTCGTGGACTATTACTCACCGTTTTGGGGTCCTAAGCGATTTCAGCGATTGGCGATCCCGGGATGTGTTTACGTGTCCGTCGTCAACACTCATAGATTTGGCCAATTCGACCCGTTTCATGGACTATTACTGCGCCATTACGGGGTGCGAATCGATTTCCATCGTTGTTGAACCCCAAGGTGCGCCTACATGTCGGTCATAAACACTCACAGTTTTGGCTGATTCTGGCTCGTTTCTTGGACAATTACTCACTGTTTTCGGGTTCCGGAGTGATTTCAACGATTGAAGAACCGCAGGTGCGTTTACGTGTCGGTCATCAACGCTCAAAGTTTTTGCCGATTCTGGCCCGTTTCGTGCACTATTACTCACCCTTTTGGGGTCCTAGAGCGATTTCAACGATTGTCGATCCCCGGGATGTGTTTACGTGTCCGTCGTCAACACTCATAGATTTGGCCAATTCTGACCCGTTTCATGGACTATTACTCGCCATTCTAGGGTGCGGAGCGATTTCCATCGTTGTTGAACCCCAAGGTGCGCTTACGTGTCGGTCATCAAGACTCACAGTTTTGGCGGTTACGACCCGTTGCGTGGACTATTACTCACTGTTTTGGGGTCCGGGTGATTTCAGCGATTAACGAACCGCGAGGGTGCGTTTACGTGTTGGTGATCAACAATCACAGTTTTGGCGATTCTGGCCCGTTCGTGGACTATTAATCACTGTTTTGGGGTCCGGAGTGATTTTCACGATTAACGAACTACGGGTGCGTTTACGTGTGGGTCATCAACACTTTCGCAGTTTTGGCGGTTACGGCCCATTTCGTGGACTATTACTCACCGTTTTGGGGTCGAATCGATTTCAATAGTTGTTGAACCCCAAGGTGCGCCTACATGTCGGTCATAAACACTCACAGTTTTGGCTGATTACGGCCCGTTTCTTGGACAATTACTCACTGTTTTGGGGTCGGAGTGATTTCAGCGATTAAAGAACCGCGAGGTGCGTTTACGTGTTGGTCATTAACAATCACAGTTTTGGCTGATTACGGCCCGTTAGTGGACTATTACTCACCGTTTTGGGGTCCTAGGCGATTTCAACGATTGGCGATCCCGGGATGTGTTTACGTGTCCGACGTCAACACTCATAGATTTGGCCAATTCTGACCCGTTTCATGGACTATTACTCGCCCATCTTCGGTTCCGAATCGATTTCCATCGTTGTTGAACCCCAAGGTGCGCTTACGTGTCGGTCATCAACACTCATAGTTTTTGCCGATTCTGACCCGTTTCGTGGACTATTACTCATTGTTTTGGGGTCCCGGAGTGATTTTAACGATTAACGAACCGCGGGGTGCGTTTACGTGTCGGTCATCAACGCTCAAAGTTTTTGCCGATTCTGGCCCGTTTCGTGCACTATTACTCACCCTTTTGGGGTCCTAGAGCGATTTCAACAATTGACGATCCCGGGATGTGTTTACGTGTCCGTCATCAACACTCATAGTTTTGGCCAATTCTGACCCGTTTCATGGAACTCGCCATTTTGGGGTACGGAGCGATTTCCATCGTTGTTGAACCCCAAGGTGCGCTTACGTGTCGGTCATCAAGACTCACAGTTTTGGCGGTTACGACCCGTTCGTGGACTATTACTCACTGTTTTGGGGTCGGAGTGATTTCAACGATTAACGAACCGCAGGGTGCGATTGCGTGTTGGTGATCAACAATCACAGTTTTGGCCGATTCTGGCCCGTTTCGTGGACAATTACTCACTGTTTTGGGGTCCCGGAGTGATTTACAAGATTCAAGATCCGCAGGGTGCGTTTACGTGTCGGTCATCAACACTTTCGCAGTTTTGGCGGTTACGGCCCATTTCGTGGACTATTACTCACCGTTTTGGGGTCCCGAATCGATTTCAATAGTTGTTGAACCCCAAGGTGCGCCTACATGTCGGTCATAAACACTCACAGTTTTGGCTGATTACGGCCCGTTTCTTGGACAATTACTCACATGTTTTGGGGTCCGGGAGTGATTTCAGCGATTAAAGAACCGCGAGGTGCGTTTACGTGTTGGTCATTAACAATCACAGTTTTGGCTGATTCTGGCCCGTTTCGTGGAGTATAACCCACCGTTTTGGGGTCCTAGGCGATTTCAACGATTGGCGATCCCGGGATGTGTTTACGTGTCCGTCGTCAACACTCATAGATTTGGCCAATTCGACCCGTTTCATGGACTATTACTGCGCCATTACGGGGTACCGAATCGATTTCCATCATTGTTGAACCCCAAGGTGCGCTTACGTGTCGGTCATCAACACTCACAGTTTTTGCCGATTCTGACCCGTTTCATGGACTATTACTCATTGTTTTGGGGTCCCGGAGTGATTTTAACGATTAACGAACCGCGGGGTGCGTTTACGTGTCGGTCATCAACGCTCAAAGTTTTTGCCGATTCTGGCCCGTTTCGTGCACTATTACTCACCCTTTTGGGGTCCGGGAGCGATTTAAACGATTGACGATCACAGGGATGAGTTTACGTGTCCGTCATCAACACTCACAGTTTTGGCCAATTCGACCCGTTTCATGGACTATTACTCGCCATTTTGGGGTGCGGAGCGATTTCCATCATTGTTGAACCCCAAGGTGCGCTTACGTGTCGGTCATCAAGACTCACAGTTTTGGCGGTTACGACCCGTTCGTGGACTATTACTCACTGTTTTGGGGTCCGGAGTGATTTCAGCGATTAACGAACCGCGAGGTGCGTTTACGTGTTGGTGATCAACAATCACAGTTTTGGCGATTCTGGCCCGTTTCGTGGACTATTAATCACTGTTTTGGGGTCCGGAGTGATTTTCACGATTAACGAACTACGGGGTGCTTTTACGTGTGGGTCATCAACACTCTCAGTTTTGGCCGGTTGTGGCCCGTTTCGTGGACTATTACTCACCGTTTTGGGGTCCCGAATCGATTTCAATAGTTGTTGAACCCCAAGGTGCGCCTACATGTCGGTCATAAACACTCACAGTTTTGGCTGATTCTGGCCCGTTTCTTGGACAATTACTCACTGTTTTGGGGTCCGGAGTGATTTCAGCGATTAAAGAACCGCGAGGGTGCGTTTACGTGTTGGTCATTAACAATCACAGTTTTGGCTGATTACGGCCCGTTACGTGGACTATTACTCACCGTTTTGGGGTCCTAGGCGATTTCAACGATTGGCGATCCCGGGATGTGTTTACGTGTCCGTCGTCAACACTCATAGATTTGGCCAATTCGACCCGTTTCATGGACTATTACTGCGCCATTCTGGGGTACCGAATCGATTTCCATCGTTGTTGAACCCCAAGGTGCGCTTACGTGTCGGTCATCAACACTCACAGTTTTTGCCGATTCTGACCCGTTTCGTGGACTATTACTCATTGTTTTGGGGTCCCGGAGTGATTTCCACGATTAATGAACGCTGGGGTCCGTTTACGTGTCGGTCATCAACGCTCAAAGTTTTTGCCGATTCTGGCCCATTTCGTGGACTATTACTCACCGTTTTGGGGTCCTAGAGCGATTTCAACGATTGGCGATCCCGGGATGTGTTTACGTGTCCGTCATCAACACTCATAGTTTTGGCCAATTCTGACCCGTTTCATGGACTATTACTCGCCATTTTGGGGTGCGAGCGATTTCCATCGTTGTTGAACCCCAAGGTGCGCTTACGATGTCGGTCATCAAGACTCACAGTTTTGGCGGTTACGACCCGTTCGTGGACTATTACTCACTGTTTTGGGGTCGGAGTGATTTCAGCGATTAACGAACCGCGAGGTGCGTTTACGTGTTGGTGATCAACAATCACAGTTTTGGCGATTCTGGCCCGTTTGTGGACTATTAATCACTGTTTTGGGGTCCGGGTGATTTTCACGATTAACGAACTACGGGTGCGTTTACGTGTGGGTCATCAACACTTTCATGATTTTGGCCGGTTCTGGCCCGTTTCGTGGACTATTAATCACCGTTTTGGGGTGCCGAATCGATTTCAATAGTTGTTGAACCCCAAGGTGCGCCTACATGTCGGTCATAAACACTCACAGTTTTGGCTGATTCTGGCCCGTTTCTTGGATAATTACTCACTGTTTTGGGGTCGGAGTGATTTCAGCGATTAAAGAACCGCGAGGTGCGTTTACGTGTTGGTCATTAACAATCACAGTTTTGGCTGATTCTGGCCCGTTACGTGGACTATTACTCACTGTTTTGGGGTCCTAGGCGATTTCAGCGATTGGCGATCCCGGGATGTGTTTACGTGTCCGTCGTCAACACTCATAGATTTGGCCAATTCTGACCCGTTTCATGGACTATTACTGCGCCATTACGGGGTACCGAATCGATTTCCATCGTTGTTGAACCCCAAGGTGCGCTTACGTGTCGGTCATCAACACTCACAGTTTTTGCCGATTGACCCGTTTCGTGGACTATTACTCATTGTTTTGGGGTCCCGGAGTGATTTTAACGATTAACGAACCGCGGGGTGCGTTTACGTGTCGGTCATCAACGCTCAAAGTTTTTGCCGATTCAGGCCCGTTTCGTGCACTATTACTCACCCTTTTGGGGTCCTAGAGCGATTTCAACGATTGACGATCCCCGGGATGTGTTTACGTGTCCGTCATCAACACTCATAGTTTTGGCCAATTCTGACCCGTTTCATGGACTATTACTCGCCATTTTGGGGTGCGGAGCGATTTCCATCGTTGTTGAACCCCAAGGTGCGCTTACGTGTCGGTCATCAAGACTCACAGTTTTGGCGGTTACGACCCGTTCGTGGACTATTACTCACTGTTTTGGGGTCGGGTGATTTCAGCGATTAACGAACCGCAGGGTGCGTTTACGTGTTGGTGATCAACAATCACAGTTTTGGCGATTCTGGCCCGTTTAGTGGACTATTACTCACCGTTTGGGGGTCTCGGAGTGATTTCCAAGATTAACGAACCCCGGGGTGCGTTTACGTATCGGTCATCAACACTTTCGCAGTTTTGGCGGTTACGGCCCATTTCGTGGACTATTACTCACCGTTTTGGGGTCGAATCGATTTCAATAGTTGTTGAACCCCAAGGTGCGCCTACATGTCGGTCATAAACACTCACAGTTTTGGCTGATTCTGGCCCGTTTCTTGGACAATTACTCACTGTTTTGGGGTCCGGAGTGATTTCAGCGATTAAAGAACCGCGAGGTGCGTTTACGTGTTGGTCATTAACAATCACAGTTTTGGCTGATTACGGCCCGTTTCGTGGACTATTACTCACCGTTTTGGGGTCCTAGGCGATTTCAACGATTGAGGATCCCCGGGATGTGTTTACGTGTCCGTCGTCAACACTCATAGATTTGGCCAATTCTGACCCGTTTCATGGACTATTACTCGCCATTATGGGGTACCGAATCGATTTCCATCGTTGTTGAACCCCAAGGTGCGCTTACGTGTCGGTCATCAACACTCACAGTTTTTGCCGATTCTGACCCGTTTCGTGGACTATTACTCATTGTTTTGGGGTCGCGTAGTTTTTTTAACGATTCAAGAACCTCGGGGTGCGTTTACGTGTCGGTCATCAAGTCTCAAAGTTTTTGCCGATTCTGGCCCGTTTACGTGCACTATTACTCACCCTTTTGGGGTCCTAAGCGATTTCAACGATTGGCGATCCCGGGATGTGTTTACGTGTCCGTCATCAACACTCATAGTTTTGGCCAATTCTGACCCGTTTCATGGACTATTACTGCGCCATTTTGGGGTGCGGAGCGATTTCCATCGTTGTTGAACCCCAAGGTGCGCTTACGTGTCGGTCATCAAGACTCACAGTTTTGGCGGTTACGACCCGTTGCGTGGACTATTACTCACTGTTTTGGGGTCCGGGTGATTTCAACGATTAACGAACCGCGGGTGCGTTTACGTGTTGGTGATCAACAATCACAGTTTTGGCGATTCTGGCCCGTTTCGTGGACTATTAATCACTGTTTTGGGGTCCGGGTGATTTTCACGATTAACGAACTACGGGGTGCGTTTACGTGTGGGTCATCAACACTCCCAGTTTTGGCCTTTTCTGGCCCCTTTCTTGGACTATTACTCACCGTTTTGGGGTCCCGAATCGATTTCAATAGTTGTTGAACCCCAAGGTGCGCCTACATGTCGGTCATAAACACTCACGATTTTGGCTGATTACGGCCCGTTTCTTGGACAATTACTCACTGTTTTGGGGTCCGGAGTGATTTCAGCGATTAAAGAACCGCGAGGTGCGTTTACGTGTTGGTCATTAACAATCACAGTTTTGGCTGATTACGGCCCGTTTCGTGGACTATTACTCACCGTTTTGGGGTCCTAGGCGATTTCAGCGATTGGCGATCCCGGGATGTGTTTACGTGTCCGTCGTCAACACTCATAGATTTGGCCAATTCTGACCCGTTTCATGGACTATTACTCGCCATTAAGGGTACCGAATCGATTTCCATCGTTGTTGAACCCCAAGGTGCGCTTACGTGTCGGTCATCAACACTCACAGTTTTTGCCGATTCTGACCCGTTTCGTGGACTATTACTCATTGTTTTGGGGTCCCGGAGTGATTTTAACGATTAACGAACCGCGGGGTGCGTTTACGTGTCGGTCATCAACGCTCAAAGTTTTTGCCGATTCTGGCCCGTTTCGTGCACTATTACTCACCCTTTTGGGGTCCTAGAGCGATTTCAACGATTGGCGATACCCGGGAGGTGCTTTCGTGTCCGTCATCAACACTCATAGTTTTGGCCAATTCTGACCCGTTTCATGGACTATTACTCGCCATTTTGGGGTACCGAGCGATTTCCATCGTTGTTGAACCCCAAGGTGCGCTTACGTGTCGGTCATCAAGACTCACAGTTTTGGCGGTTACGACCCGTTGCGTGGACTATTACTCACTGTTTTGGGGTCGGGTGATTTCAGCGATTAACGAACCGCAGGGTGCGTTTACGTGTTGGTGATCAACAATCACAGTTTTGGCGATTCTGGCCCGTTTGTGGACTATTAATCACTGTTTTGGGGTCCGGAGTGATTTTCACGATTAACGAACTACGGGGTGCGTTTACGTGTGGGTCATCAACACTTTCGCAGTTTTGGCCGGTTCTGGCCCATTTCGTGGACTATTACTCACCGTTTTGGGGTCCCGAATCGATTTCAATAGTTGTTGAACCCCAAGGTGCGCCTACATGTCGGTCATAAACACTCACAGTTTTGGCTGATTCTGGCTCGTTTCTTGGACAATTACTCACTGTTTTGGGGTCCCGGAGTGATTTCAACGATTGAAGAACCGCAGGGTGCGTTTACGTGTTGGTCATTAACAATCACAGTTTTGGCTGATTACGGCCCGTTTCGTGGACTATTACTCACCGTTTTGGGGTCCTAGGCGATTTCAACGATTGGCGATCCCGGGATGTGTTTACGTGTCCGTCGTCAACACTCATAGATTTGGCCAATTCGACCCGTTTCATGGACTATTACTCGCCATTACGGGGTACCGAATCGATTTCCATCGTTGTTGAACCCCAAGGTGCGCTTACGTGTCGGTCATCAACACTCACAGTTTTTGCGATCGACCCGTTTCTGGACTATTACTCATTGTTTTTGTGTCACGGAGTGAATTAAAAGATTAAAGAACCGCGGGGTGCGTTTACGTGTCGGTCATCAACGATCAAAGAATTTGCCTATTCTGGCACGTAAAGTGCACTAATACTCACCCTTATGGGGACCTAGAGCGATATCAACGATTGACGATCCCCGGGATGTGTTTACGTGTCCGTCATCAACACTCATAGTTTTGGCCAATTCTGACCCGTTTCATGGACTATTACTGCGCCATTTTGGGGTGCGGAGCGATTTCCATCGTTGTTGAACCCCAAGGTGCGCTTACGTGTCGGTCATCAAGACTCACAGTTTTGGCGGTTACGACCCGTTGCTTGGACTATTACTCACTGTTTTGGGGTCCCGGAGTGATTTCAGCGATTAACGAACCCTGGGGTGCGTTTACGTATCGGTCATCAACAAACTCAGTTCTGGCAGATTCTGACCCGTTTCGTGGACTATTACTCACTGTTTTGGGGTCCGGAGTGATTTTCACGATTAACGAACTACGGGGTGCGTTTACTTGTGTGTCATCAACTCTCGCAGTTTTGGCCGGTTCTGGCCCATTTCGTGGACTATTACTCACCGTTTTGGGGTCCCGAATCGATTTCAATAGTTGTTGAACCCCAAGGTGCGCATACATGTCGGTCATAAACACTCACAGTTTTTGCAGATTCTGGCCCGTTTCTTGGACAATTACTCAGTGTTTTCGGGTCGGAGTGATTTCAGCGATTAAAGAACCGCGAGGTGCGTTTACGTGTTGGTCATTAACAATCACAGTTTTGGCTGATTCTGGCCCGTTTAAGTGGACTATTACTCACCGTTTTGGGGTCCTAGGCGATTTCAACGATTGGCGATCCCGGGATGTGTTTACGTGTCCGTCGTCAACACTCATAGATTTGGCCAATTCTGACCCGTTTCATGGACTATTACTCGCCATTACGGGGTGCGAATCGATTTCCATCGTTGTTGAAACCCAAGGTGCGCTTACGTGTCGGTCATCAACACTCACAGTTTTTGCCGATTCTGACCCGTTTCGTGGACTATTACTCATTGTTTTGGGGTCTCGGAGTGATTTTAACGATTAACGAACCGCGGGGTGCGTTTACGTGTCGGTCATCAACGCTCAAAGTTTTTGCCGATTCTGGCCCGTTTCGTGGACTATTAATCACTGTTTTGGGGTCCTAAGCGATTTCAACGATTGGCGATCCCGGGATGTGTTTACGTGTCCGTCATCAACACTCATAGTTTTGGCCAATTCGACCCGTTTCATGGACTATTACTCGCCATTTTGGGGTACCGAGCGATTTCCATCGTTGTTGAACCCCAAGGTGCGCTTACGTGTCGGTCATCAAGACTCACAGTTTTGGCGGTTACGACCCGTTGCGTGGACTATTACTCACTGTTTTGGGGTCCCGGAGTGATTTCAACGATTAACGAACCACAGGGTGCGTTTACGTGTTGGTGATCAACAATCACAGTTTTGGCCGATTCTGGCCCGTTTCGTGGACTATTAATCACTGTTTTGGGGTCCCGGAGTGATTTTCACGATTAACAAACTCTGGGGTGCATTTACGAGTGGGTCATCAACACTCGCAGTTTTGGCCGGTTCTGGCCCATTTCATGGACTATTACTCACCGTTTTGGGGTCCCGAATCGATTTCAATAGTTGTTGAACCCCAAGGTGCGCCTACATGTCGGTCATAAACACTCACAGTTTTTGCTGATTATGAACCGTTTCGTGGACAATTACTCACCTGTTTTGGGGTCGGAGTGAGTTCAACGATTAAAGAACCGCAGGGTGCGTTTACGTGTTGGTCATTAACAATCACAGTTTTGGCTGATTCTGGCCCGTTTCGTGGAGTATAACCCACCGTTTTGGGGTCCTAGGCGATTTCAACGATTGGCGATCCCGGGATGTGTTTACGTGTCCGTCGTCAACACTCATAGATTTGGCCAATTCTGACCCGTTTCATGGACTATTACTGCGCCATTCTGGGGTACCGAATCGATTTCCATCGTTGTTGAACCCCAAGGTGCGCTTACGTGTCGGTCATCAACACTCACAGTTTTTGCCGATTCTGACCCGTTTCGTGGACTATTACTCATTGTTTTGGGGTCCCGGAGTGATTTTAACGATTAACGAACCGCGGGGTGCGTTTACGTGTCGGTCATCAACGCTCAAAGTTTTTGCCGATTCTGGCCCGTTTTGTGCACTATTACTCACCCTTTTGGGGTCCTAGAGCGATTTCAACGATTGACGATCCCCGGGATGTGTTTACGTGTCCGTCATCAACACTCATAGTTTTGGCCAATTTATGACCCGTTACATGGACTATTACTCGACATTTTGGGGTACCGTAACGATATCCAACGATGTTGAACACCAATGTGCGCTTACGTGTCGGTCATCAAGACTCACAGTTTTGGCCGGTTCTGACCCGTTTCGTGGACTATTACTCACTGTTTTGGGGTCCCGGAGTGATTTCAACGATTAACGAACCGCAGGGTGCGTTTACGTGTTGGTGATCAACAATCACAGTTTTGGCCGATTCTGGCCCGTTTCGTGGACTATTAATCACTTATTTTGGGTAACAGTGTGATTTTCACGATTAACGAACTCTGGGGTGCGTTTAGGTGTGGGTGATCAACACTCGCAGTTTTGGGCGGTTCTGGCCCATTTCGTGGACTATTACTCA
This sequence comes from Aegilops bicornis, assembly GCA_021605145.1. Lineage (NCBI taxonomy): Eukaryota > Viridiplantae > Streptophyta > Magnoliopsida > Poales > Poaceae > Aegilops > Aegilops bicornis. Next base: position 738,255 of record CM038670.1, on the reverse strand, counting down.
CCGTTTTGGGGTCCCGAATCGATTTCAATAGTTGTTGAACCCCAAGGTGCGCCTACATGTCGGTCATAAACACTCACAGTTTTGGCTGATTCTGGCCTGTTTCTTGGACTATTACTCACTGTTTTGGGGTCCCGGAGTGATTTCAACGATTAAAGAACCGCAGGGTGCGTTTACGTGTTGGTCATTAACAATCACAGTTTTGGCTGATTCTGGCCCGTTTCGTGGACTATTACTCACCGTTTTGGGGTCCTAGAGCGATTTCAACGATTGACGATCCCCGGGATGTGTTTACGTGTCCGTCGTCAACACTCATAGATTTGGCCAATTCTGTCCCGTTTCATGGACTATTACTCGCCATTCTGGGGTGCGAATCGATTTCCATCGTTGTTGAACCCCAAGGTGCGCTTACGTGTCGGTCATCAACACTCACAGTTTTGCGATTACTGACCCGTTTCGTGGACTATTACTCATTGTTTTGGGGTCCGGAGTGATTTTAACGATTAACGAACCGCGGGGGGCGTTTACGTGTCGGTCATCAACAATCAAAGTTTTTGCCGATTATGGACCGTTTCGTGGACTATTACTCACCGTTTTGGGGACCCCGAGCGATTTCAACGATTGACGAACCCCGGGGTGCGTTTACGTGTCGGTCATCAACGCTCAAAGTTTTTGCCGATTCTGGCCCGTTTCATGGACTATTACTCACCGTTTTGGGGTCCCGAATCGATTTCAATAGTTGTTGAACCCCAAGGTGCGCCTACATGTCGGTCATAAACACTCACAGTTTTGGCTGATTCTGGCCCGTTTCTTGGACTATTACTCACTGTTTTGGGGTCCCGGAGTGATTTCAACGATTAAAGAACCCCAGGGTGCGTTTACGTGTTGGTCATTAACAATCACAGTTTTGGCTGATTCTGGCCCGTTTCGTGGACTATTACTCACCGTTTTGGGGTCCTAGAGCGATTTCAACGATTGACGAACCCCGGGATGTGTTTACGTGTCCGTCGTCAACACTCATAGTATTGGACCATTCAGACCCGTTTAATGGACTATTACTCGCCATTCTGGGGTACCGAATCGATTTCCATCGTTGTTGAACCCCAAGGTGCGCTTACGTGTCGGTCATCAACACTCACAGTTTTGCCGATTCTGACCCTTTTCATGGACTATTACTCATTGTTTTGGGGTCCCGGAGTGATTTTAACGATTAACGAACCGCGGGGTGCGTTTACGTGTCGGTCATCAACGCTCAAAGTTTTTGCCGATTCTGGCCCGTTTCATGCACTATTACTCACCCTTTTGGGGTCCTAGAGCGATTTCAACGATTGACGATCCCCGGGATGTGTTTACGTGTCCGTCATCAACACTCATAGTTTTGGCCAATTCTGACCCGTTTCATGGACTATTACTCGCCATTTTGGGGTACCGGAACGATTTCCATCGTTGTTGAACCCCAAGGTGCGCTTACGTGTCGGTCATCAAGACTCACAGTTTTGGACAGTTATGACACGTAGCGAGGACTATTACTCATTGTTTTGGGGTCCCGGAGTGATTTTAACGATTAACGAACCGCGGGTGCGTTGACGTGTTGGTGATCAACAATCACAGTTTTGGCCGATTCTGGCCCGTTTCGTGGACTATTAATCACTGTTTTGGGGACCCGGAGTGATTTTCACGATTAAAGAACCGCAGGGTGCGTTTACGTGTGGGTCATCAACACTCGCAGTTTTGGCCGGTTGTGGCCCATTTCGTGGACTATTACTCACCGTTTTGGGGTCCCGAATCGATTTCAATAGTTGTTGAACCCCAAGGTGCGCCTACATGTCGGTCATAAACACTCACAGTTTTGGCTGATTCTGGCTCGTTTCTTGGACAATTACTCACTGTTTTCGGGTCCCGGAGTGATTTCAACGATTGAAGAACCGCAGGTGCGTTTACGTGTTAGTCATTAACAATCACAGTTTTGGCTGATTCTGGCCCGTTTCGTGGACTATTACTCACCGTTTTGGGGTCCTAGAGCGATTTCAACGATTGTCGATCCCCGGGATGTGTTTACGTGTCCGTCGTCAACACTCATAGATTTGGCCAATTCTGACCCGTTTCATGGACTATTACTCGCCATTCTGGGGTACCGAATCGATTTCCATCGTTGTTGAACCCCAAGGTGCGCTTACGTGTCGGTCATCAACACTCACAGTTTTTGCCGATTCTGACCCGTTTCGTGGACTATTACTCATTGTTTTGGGGTCCCGGAGTGATTTTAACGATTAACGAACCGCGGGGTGCGTTTACGTGTCGGTCATCAACGCTCAAAGTTTTTGCCGATTCTGGCCCGTTTCATGCACTATTACTCACCCTTTTGGGGTCCTAGAGCGATTTCAACGATTGACGATCCCCGGGATGTGTTTACGTGTCCGTCATCAACACTCATAGTTTTGGCCAATTCTGACCCGTTTCATGGACTATTACTCGCCATTTTGGGGTACCAGAACGATTTCCATCGTTGTTGAACCCCAAGGTGCGCTTACGTGTCGGTCATCAAGACTCACAGTTTTGGCCGGTTCTGACCCGTTGCGTGGACTATTACTCACTGTTTTGGGGTCCGAGAGTGATTTCCACGATTAACGAACCCTAGGGTACGTTTACGTGTCGGTCATCAACACTCGCAGTTTTGGCGAATTCTGGCCCGTTTCGTGGACTATTAATCACTGTTTTGGGGTCCCGGGGTGATTTTCACGATTAACGAACTCTGGGGTGCGTTTACGTGTGGGTCATCAACACTCGCAGTTTTGGGCTGTTCTGGCCCATTCGTGGACTATTACTCACCGTTTTGGGGTCCCGAATCGATTTCAATAGTTGTTGAACCCCAAGGTGCGCCTACATGTCGGTCATAAACACTCACAGTTTTGGCTGATTCTGGCCCGTTTCTTGGACAATTACTCACTGTTTTGGGTTCCCGGAGTGATTTCAACGATTAAAGAACCGCAGGGTGCGTTTACGTGTTGGTCATTAACAATCACAGTTTTGGCTGATTCTGGCCCGTTTCGTGGACTATTACTCACCGTTTTGGGGTCCTAGAGCGATTTCAACGATTGACGATCCCCGGGATGTGTTTACGTGTCCGTCGTCAACACTCATAGATTTGGCCAATTCTGACCCGTTTCATGGACTATTACTCGCCATTCTGGGGTACCGAATCGATTTCCATCGTTGTTGAACCCCAAGGTGCGCTTACGTGTCGGTCATCAACACTCACAGTTTTTGCCGATTCTGACCCGTTTCATGGACTATTACTCATTGTTTTGGGGTCCCGGAGTGATTTTAACGATTAACGAACCGCGGGGTGCGTTTACGTGTCGGTCATCAACGCTCAAAGTTTTTGCCGATTCTGGCCCGTTTCATGCACTATTACTCACCCTTTTGGGGTCCTAGAGCGATTTCAACGATTGACGATCCCCGGGATGTGTTTACGTGTCCGTCATCAACACTCATAGTTTTGGCCAATTCTGACCCGTTTCATGGACTATTACTCGCCATTTTGGGGTACCCGAACGATTTCCATCGTTGTTGAACCCCAAGGTGCGCTTACGTGTCGGTCATCAAGACTCACAGTTTTGGCCGGTTACGACCCGTTGCGTGGACTATTACTCACTGTTTTGGGGTCCCGAGTGATTTCAACGATTAACGAACCGCAGGGTGCGTTTACGTGTTGGTGATCAACAATCACAGTTTTGGCCGATTCTGGCCCGTTTCGTGGACTATTAATCACTGTTTTGGGGTCCCGGAGTGATTTTCACGATTAACGAACTCTGGGGTGCGTTTACGTGTGGGTCATCAACACTCGCAGTTTTGGCCGGTTCTGGCCCATTTCGTGGACTATTACTCACCGTTTTGGGGTCCCGAATCGATTTCAATAGTTGTTGAACCCCAAGGTGCGCCTACATGTCGGTCATAAACACTCACAGTTTTGGCTGATTCTGGCTCGCTTTCTTGGACAATTACTCACTGTTTCGGGGTCCGGAGTGATTTCAACGATTAAAGAACCGCAGGGTGCGTTTACGTGTTGGTCATTAACAATCACAGTTTTGGCTGATTCTGGCCCGTTTCGTGGACTATTACTCACCGTTTTGGGGTCCTAGAGCGATTTCAACGATTGACGATCCCCGGGATGTGTTTACGTGTCCGTCGTCAACACTCATAGATTTGGCCAATTCTGACCCGTTTCATGGACTATTACTCGCTATTCTGGGGTACCGAATCGATTTCCATCGTTGTTGAACCCCAAGGTGCGCTTACGTGTCGGTCATCAACACTCACAGTTTTTGCCGATTATGACCCGTTTCGTGGACTATTACTCATTGTTTTGGGGTCCCGGAGTGATTTTAACGATTAACGAACCGCGGGGTGCGTTTACGTGTTGGTGATCAACAATCACAGTTTTGGCCGATTCTGGCCCGTTTCGTGGACTATTACTCACCCTTTTGGGGTCCTAGAGCGATTTCAACGATTGACGATCCCCGGGATGTGTTTACGTGTCCGTCATCAACACTCATAGTTTTGGCCAATTCTGACCCGTTTCATGGACTATTACTCACCGATTTTGGGCCCGAATCGATTTCCATAGTTGTTGAACCCCAAGGTGCGCTTACGTGTCGGTCATCAACACTCACAGTTTTGGCTGATTCTGGCCCGTTTCTTGGACTATTACTCACTGTTTTGGGGTCCCGGAGTGATTTCAACGATTAAAGAACCGCAGGGTGCGTTTACGTGTTGGTCATTAACAATCACAGTTTTTGCTGATTCTGGCCCGTTTCGTGGACTATTACTCACCGTTTTGGGGTCCTAGAGCGATTTCAACGATTGACGATCCTCGGATGTGTTTACGTGTCCGTCGTCAACACTCATAGATTTGGCCAATTCGACCCGTTTGATGGACTATTACTCGCCATTCTGGGGTACCGAATCGATTTCCATCGTTGTTGAACCCCAAGGTGCGCTTACGTGTCGGTCATCAACACTCACAGTTTTTGCCGATTATGACCCGTTTCGTGGACTATTACTCATTGTTTTGGGGTCCCGGAGTGATTTTAACGATTAACGAACCGCGGGGTGCGTTTACGTGTCGGTCATCAACGCTCAAAGTTTTTGCCGATTCTGGCCCGTTTCGTGCACTATTACTCACCCTTTTGGGGTCCTAGAGCGATTTCAACGATTGACGATCCCCGGGATGTGTTTACGTGTCCGTCATCAACACTCATAGTTTTGGCCAATTCTGACCCGTTTCATGGACTATTACTCGCCATTTTGGGGTACCGGAACGATTTCCATCGTTGTTGAACCCCAAGGTGCGCTTACGTGTCGGTCATCAAGACTCACAGTTTTGGCCTGTTACGACCCGCTATGCGAGGACTATTACTCACTGTTTTGGGGTCTCGGAGTGATTTCAACGATTAACCAACCGCAGGGTGCGTTTACGTGTTGGTGATCAACAATCACAGTTTTGGCCGATTCTGGCCCGTTTCGTGGACTATTAATCACTGTTTTGGGGTCCCGGAGTGATTTTCACGATTAACGAACTCTGGGTGCGTTTACGTGTGGGTCATCAACACTCGCAGTTTTGGCCGGTTCTGGCCCATTTCGTGGACTATTACTCACCGTTTTGGGGTCCCGAATCGATTTCAATAGTTGTTGAACCCCAAGGTGCGCCTACATGTCGGTCATAAACACTCACAGTTTTGGCTGATTCTGGCCCGTTTCTTGGATAATTACTCACTGTTTTGGGTTCCGGAGTGATTTCAACGATTAAAGAACCGCAGGGTGCGTTTACGTGTTGGTCATTAACAATCACAGTTTTAGCTGATTCTGGCCCGTTTCGTGGACTATTACTCACCGTTTTGGGGTCCTAGAGCGATTTCAACGATTGACGATCCCCAGGATGTGTTTACGTGTCCGTCGTCAACACTCATAGATTTGGCCAATTCTGACCCGTTTCATGGACTATTACTCGCCATTCTGGGGTACCGAATCGATTTCCATCGTTGTTGAACCCCAAGGTGCGCTTACGTGTCGGTCATCAACACTCACAGTTTTTGCCGATTCTGACCCGTTTCGTGGACTATTACTCATTGTTTTGGGGTCCCGGAGTGATTTTAACGATTAACGAACACAGGGGTGCGTTTACGTGTCGGTCATCAACGCTCAAAGTTTTTGCCGATTCTGGCCCGTTTCATGCACTATTACTCACCCTTTTGGGGTCCTAGAGCGATTTCAACGATTGACGATCCCCGGGATGTGTTTACGTGTCCGTCATCAACACTCATAGTTTTGGCCAATTCTGACCCGTTTCATGGACTATTACTCGCCATTTTGGGGTACCGCATCGATTTCCATCGTTGTTGAACCCCAAGGTGCGCTTACGTGTCGGTCATCAAGACTCACAGTTTTGGCCGGTTCTGACCCGTTGCGTGGACTATTACTCACTGTTTTGGGGTCCCGGAGTGATTTCAACGATTAACGAACCGCAGGGTGCGTTTACGTGTTGGTGATCAACAATCACAGTTTTGGCCGATTCTGGCCCGTTTCGTGGACTATTAATCACTGTTTTGGGGTCCCGGAGTGATTTTCACGATTAACGAACTCTGGGGTGCGTTTACGTGTGGGTCATCAACACTCGCAGTTTTGGCCGGTTCTGGCCCATTTCGTGGACTATTACTCACCGTTTTGGGGTCCCGAATCGATTTCAATAGTTGTTGAACCCCAAGGTGCGCCTACATGTCGGTCATAAACACTCACAGTTTTGGCTGATTCTGGCCCGTTTCTTGGACAATTACTCACTGTTTTGGGTTCCCGGAGTGATTTCAACGATTAAAGAACCGCAGGGTGCGTTTACGTGTTGGTCATTAACAATCACAGTTTTGGCTGATTCTGGCCCGTTTCGTGGACTATTACTCACCCTTTTGGGGTCCTAGAGCGATTTCAACGATTGACGATCCCCGGGATGTGTTTACGTGTCCGTCGTCAACACTCATAGATTTGGCCAATTCTGACCCGTTTCATGGACTATTACTCGCCATTCTGGGGTACCGAATCGATTTCCATCGTTGTTGAACCCCAAGGTGCGCTTACGTGTCGGTCATCAACACTCACAGTTTTTGCCGATTATGACCCGTTTCGTGGACTATTACTCATTGTTTTGGGGTCCCGGAGTGATTTTAACGATTAACGAACCGCGGGGTGCGTTTACGTGTCGGTCATCAACGCTCAAAGTTTTTGCCGATTCTGGCCCGTTTCGTGCACTATTACTCACCCTTTTGGGGTCCTAGAGCGATTTCAACGATTGACGATCCCCGGAAGTGTTTACGTGTTCGTCATCAACACTCATAGTTTTGGCCAATTCTGACCCGTTTCATAGACTATTACTCGCCATTTTGGGGTACCAGAACGACTTCCATCGTTGTTCAACCCCAAGGTGCGCTTACGTGTCGGTCATCAAGACTCACAGCTTTTGGCCGGTTCGACCCGCTATGGACTATTACTCATTGTTTTGGGGTCTCGGAGTGATTTTAACGATTAACGAACCGCGGGGTGCGTTTACGTGTCGGTCATCAACGCTCAAAGTTTTTGCCGATTCTGGCCCGTTTCGTGGACTATTAATCACTGTTTTGGGGTCCCGGAGTGATTTTCACGATTAACGAACTCTGGGGTGCGTTTACGTGTGGGTCATCAACACTCGCAGTTTTGGCCGGTTCTGGCCCATTTCGTGGACTATTACTCACCGTTTTGGGGTCCCGAATCGATTTCAATAGTTGTTGAACCCCAAGGTGCGCCTACATGTCGGTCATAAACACTCACACTTTTGGGTGAGTCTGGCCCGTTTCTTGGACAATTACTCACTGTTTTGGGGTCCCGGAGTGATTTCAACGATTAAAGAACCGCAGGGTGCGTTTACGTGTTGGTCATTAACAATCACAGTTTTGGCTGATTCTGGCCCGTTTCGTGGACTATTACTCACCGTTTTGGGGTCCTAGAGCGATTTCAAAGATTGACGATCCACGGGATGTGTGTACGTGTCCGTAGTCAACACTCATAGAGTTGGCCAATTCGGACCCGTTTCATGGACTATTACTCGCCATTCTGGGGTACCGAATCGATTTCCATCGTTGTTGAACCCCAAGGTGCGCTTACGTGTCGGTCATCAACACTCACAGTTTTTGCCGATTCTGACCCGTTTCGTGGACTATTACTCATTGTTTTGGGGTCCCGGAGTGATTTTAACGATTAACGAACCGCGGGGTGCGTTTACGTGTCGGTCATCAACGCTCAAAGTTTTTGCCGATTCTGGCCCGTTTCGTGCACTATTACTCACCCTTTTGGGGTCCTAGAGCGATTTCAACGATTGACGATCCCCGGGATGTGTTTACGTGTCCGTCATCAACACTCATAGTTTTGGCCAATTCTGACCCGTTTCATGGACTATTACTCGCCATTTTGGGGTACCGAAACGATTTCCATCGTTGTTGAACCCCAAGGTGCGCTTACGTGTCGGTCATCAAGACTCACAGTTTTGGCCGGTTCTGACCCGTTGCGTGGACTATTACTCACTGTTTTGGGGTCCCGGAGTGATTTCAACGATTAACGAACCGCAGGGTGCGTTTACGTGTTGGTGATCAACAATCACAGTTTTGGCCGATTCTGGCGGGTTTCGTGGACTATTAATCACTGTTTTGGGGTCCTGGAGTGATTTTCATGATTAACGAACACCGGGGTGAGTTTACGTGTCGGTCATCAGCACTCGCGGTTTTAGTCGATTCTGGCCCGTTTCGTGGACTATTACTCACCGTTTTGGGGTCCCGAATCGATTTCAATAGTTGTTGAACCCCAAGGTGCGCCTACATGTCGGTCATAAACACTCACAGTTTTGGCTGATTCTGGCCCGTTTCTTGGATAATTACTCACTGTTTTGGGTTCCCGGAGTGATTTCAACGATTAAAGAACCGCAGGGTGCGTTTACGTGTTGGTCATTAACAATCACAGTTTTGGCTGATTCTGGCCCGTTTCGTGGACTATTACTCACCGTTTTGGGGTCCTAGAGCGATTTCAACGATTGACGATCCCCGGGATGTGTTTACGTGTCCGTCGTCAACACTCATAGATTTGGCCAATTCTGACCCGTTTCATGGACTATTACTCGCCATTCTGGGGTACCGAATCGATTTCCATCATTGTTGAACCCCAAGGTGCGCTTACGTGTCGGGTCATCAACACTCACAGTTTTTGCCGATTCTGACCCGCTTGTGGACTATTACTCATTGTTTTGGGGTCCCGGAGTGATTTTAACGATTAACGAACCGCGGGGTGCGTTTACGTGTCGGTCATCAACGCTCAAAGTTTTTGCCGATTCTGGCCCGTTTCGTGCACTATTACTCACCCTTTTGGGGTCCTAGAGCGATTTCAACGATTGACGATCCCCCGGATGTGTTTACGTGTCCGCTATCAACACTCATAGTTTTGGCCAATTCTGACCCGTTTCATGGACTATTACTCGCCATTTTGGGGTACCGGAACGATTTCCATCGTTGTTGAACCCCAAGGTGCGCTTACGTGTCGGTCATCAAGACTCACAGTTTTGGCCGGTTCTGACCCGTTGCGTGGACTATTACTCACTGTTTTGGGGTCCCGGAGTGATTTCAACGATTAACGAACCGCAGGGTGCGTTTACGTGTTGGTGATCAACAATCACAGTTTTGGCCGATTCTGGCCCGCTTTCGTGGACTATTAATCACTGTTTTGGGGTCCCGGAGTGATTTTCACGATTAACGAACTCGGGTGCGTTTACGTAGGGTCATCAACACTTTTCGCAGTTTTGGCCGGTTACGGCCCATTTCGTGGACTATTACTCACCGCTTTGGGGTCCCGAATCGATTTCAATAGTTGTTGAACCCCAAGGTGCGCCTACATGTCGGTCATAAACACTCACAGTTTTGGCTGATTCTGGCCCGCTTTCTTGGACAATTACTCACTGTTTTGGGTTCCCGGAGTGATTTCAACGATTAAAGAACCGCAGGGTGCGTTTACGTGTTGGTCATTAACAATCACAGTTTTGGCTGATTACGCCCGCTTCGTGGACTATTACTCACCGCTTTTGGGGTCCTAGAGCGATTTCAACGATTGACGATCCGGGATGTGTTTACGTGTCCGTCGTCAACACTCATAGATTTGGCCAATTCTGACCCGTTTCATGGACTATTACTCGCCATTCTGGGGTACCGAATCGATTTCCATCGTTGTTGAACCCCAAGGTGCGCTTACGTGTCGGTCATCAACACTCACAGTTTTTGCCGATTCTGACCCGTTTCGTGGACTATTACTCATTGTTTTGGGGTCCCGGAGTGATTTTAACGATTAACGAACCGCGGGGTGCGTTTACGTGTCGGTCATCAACGCTCAAAGTTTTTGCCGATTCTGGCCCGCTTGTGGACTATTACTCACCGTTTTGGGGTCCTAGAGCGATTTCAACGATTGTCGATCCCCGGGATGTGTTTATGTGTCCGTCGTCAACACTCATAGATTTGGCCAATTCTGACCCGTTTCATGGACTATTACTCGCTATTCTGGGGTACCGAATCGATTTCCATCGTTGTTGAACCCCAAGGTGCGCTTACGTGTCGGTCATCAAGACTCACAGTTTTGGCCGGTTCTGACCCGTTGCGTGGACTATTACTCACTGTTTTGGGGTCCCGGAGTGATTTCAACGATTAACGAACCGCAGGGTGCGTTTACGTGTTGGTGATCAACAATCACAGTTTTGGCCGATTCTGGCCCGGTTCGTGGACTATTAATCACTGTTTTGGGGTCCCGGAGTGATTTACACGATTAACGAACACAGGGGTGCGTTTACGTGTTGGTCATCAACACTCACAGTTTTGGCCGGTTCTGGCCCATTTCATGGACTATTACTCACCGTTTTGGGGTCCCGAATCGATTTCAATAGTTGTTGAACCCCAAGGTGCGCCTACATGTCGGTCATAAACACTCACAGTTTTGGCTGATTCTGGCCCGTTTCTTGGACAATTACTCACTGTTTTGGGGTCCCAGAGTGATTTCAACGATTAAAGAACCGCAGGGTGCGTTTACGTGTTGGTCATTAACAATCACAGTTTTGGCCGATTCTGGCCCGTTTCGTGGACTATTACTCACCATAATGGGCTCCAAGAGCGAATTCAACGTTTGACGATCCCCCGGATGTGTTTACGTGTCCGTCGACAACACTCAAAGATTTGGCCAATTCTGACCCGCTTCATGGACTATTACTCGCCATTCTGGGGTACCGAATCGATTTCCATCGTTGTTGAACCCCAAGGTGCGCTTTACGTGTCGGTCATCAACACTCACAGTTTTTGCCGATTCTGACCCGTTTCATGGACTATTACTAATTGTTTTGGGGTCCCAGAGTGATTTTAACGATTAACGAACAGCGGGGTGCGTTTACTTGTCGGTCATCAACGCTCAAAATTTTTGCAGATTCTGGCACGATTCATGCACTATTACTCACCCTTTTGGGGTCCTAGAGCGATTTCAACGATTGACGATCCTCGGATGTGTTTACGTGTCCGTCATCAACACTCATAGTTTTGGCCAATTCTGACCCGTTTCATGGACTATTACTCGCCATTTTGGGGTACCGGAACGATTTCCATCGTTGTTGAACCCCAAGGTGCGCTTACGTGTCGGTCATCAAGACTCACAGTTTTGGCCGGTTCTGACCCGTTGCATGGACTATTACTCACTGTTTTGGGGTCCCGGAGTGATTTCGACGATTAACGAACCGCAGGGTGCGTTTACGTGTTGGTGATCAGCAGTCACATTTTTGGCCGATTCTGGCCCGTTTCATGGACTATTAATCACTGTTTTGGGGTCCCAGAGTGATTTTCACGATTAACGAACTCTGGGGTGCGTTTACGTGTGGGTCATCAACACTCACAGTTTTGGCCGGTTCTGGCCCATTTCGTGGACTATTACTCACCGTTTTGGGGTCCCGAATCGATTTCAATAGTTGTTGAACCCCAAGGTGCGCCTACATGTCGGTCATAAACACTCACAGTTTTGGCTGATTCTGGCCTGTTTCTTGGACTATTACTCACTGTTTTGGGGTCCCGGAGTGATTTCAACGATTAAAGAACCGCAGGGTGCATTTACGTGTTGGTCATTAACAATCACAGTTTTGGCCGGTTCTGGCCCGTTTCGTGGACTATTACTCACCGTTTTGGGGTCCTAGAGCGATTTCAACGATTGGCGATCCCCGGGATGTGTTTACGTGTCCGTCGTCAACACTCATAGATTTGGCCAATTTCACCCGCTTCATGGACTATTACTCGCCATTCGGGGTACCGAATCGATTTCCATCATTGTTGAACCCTGCGCGCTTTTACGTGTCGGGTCATCAACACTCACGCTTTTGCCGATTCGACCCGCTTTCGTGGACTATTACTCATTGTTTTGGGGTCCCGAGTGATTTTAACGATTAACGAACCGGGGTGCGCTTTACGTGTTGGCCATCAACGCCAAAGTTTTTGGCCGATTCTGGCCCGTTTCGTGCACTATTACTCACCCTTTTGGGGTCCTAGAGCGATTTCAACGATTGACGATCCCCGGGATGTGTTTACGTGTCCGTCATCAACACTCATAGATTTGGCCAATTCTGACCCGTTTCATGGACTATTACTCGCCATTCTGGGGTACCGAATCGATTTCCATCGTTGTTGAACCCCAAGGTGCGCTTACGTGTCGGTCATCAACACTCACAGTTTTTGCCGATTCTGACCCGTTTCGTGGACTATTACTCATTGTTTTGGGGTCCCGGAGTGATTTTAACGATTAACGAACCGCTGGGTGCGTTTACGTGTCGGTCATCAACGCACAAAGAATTTGACGATTCTGGCACGTTTAGTGCACTATTACTCACACTTTAGGGGTCCTAGAGCGATTTCAACGATTGACGATCCTCGGATGTGTTTACGTGTCCGTCATCAACACTTCTAGTTTTGGCCGCTTCTGACCCGTTTCTTGGACTATTACTCTCCTTTTTGGGGTACCGGATCGATTTCCATCGTTGTTGAACCCCAAGGTGCGCTTACGTGTCGGTCATCAAGACTCACAGTTTTGGCCGGTTCTGACCCGTTGCGTGGACTATTACTCACTGTTTTGGGGTCCCGGAGTGATTTCAACGATTAACGAACCGCAGGGTGCGTTTACGTGTTGGTGATCAACAATCACAGTTTTGGCCGATTCTGGCCCGTTTCGTGGACTATTAATCACTGTTTTGGGGTCCCGGAGTGATTTTCACGATTAACGAACTGTGGGGTGTGTTTACGTGTGGGTCATCAACACCCGCAGTTTTGGCCGGTTCTGGCCCATTTCATGGACTATTACTCACCGTTTTGGGGTCCCGAATCGATTTCAATAGTTGTTGAACCCCAAGGTGCGCCTTACATGTCGGTCATAAACACTCACAGTTTTGGCTGATTCTGGCCCGCTTCTTGGACAATTACTCACTGCTTTTGGGGTCCCGGAGTGATTTCAACGACAAAGAACCGCAGGTGCGTTTACGTGTTGGTCATTAACAATCACAGTTTTGGCTGATTCTGGCCCGCTTCGTGGACTATTACTCACCGCTTTTGGGGTCCTAGAGCGATTTCAACGATTGACGATCCCCGGATGTGTTTACGTGTCCGTCGTCAACACTCATAGATTTGGCCAATTCGACCCGCTTTCATGGACTATTACTCGCCATTCTGGGGTACCGAATCGATTTCCATCGTTGTTGAACCCCCAGGTGCGCTTACGTGTCGGTCATCAACACTCACAGTTTTTGCCGTTTCTGACCCGCTTTCATGGACTATTACTCATTGTTTTGGGGTCCCGGAGTGATTTTAACGATTAACGAACCGCTGGGTGCGCGACGTGTCGGTCATCAACTCTCAAAGTTTTGGCGGATTCTGGCCCGTTTCGTGCACTATTACTCACCCTTTTGGGGTCCTAGAGCCATTTCAACGATTGACGATCCCCGGGATGTGTTTACGTGTCCGTCATCAACACTCATAGTTTTGGCCAATTCTGACCCGTTAATGGACTATTACTCGCCATTTTGGGGTACCGGAACGATTTCCATCATTGTTGAACCCCAATGTGCGCTTACATGTCGGTCATCAAGACTCACAGTTTTGGCCGATTCTGACCCGTTTCGTGGACTATTACTCACTGTTTTGGGGTCCCGGAGTGATTTCAACGATTAACGAACCGCAGGGTGCGTTTACGTGTTGGTGATCAACAATCACAGTTTTGGCCGATTCTGGCCCGTTTCGTGGACTATTAATCACTGTTTTGGGGTCCCGGAGTGATTTAAACGATTAACGAACACAGGGGTGCGTTTACGTGTGGGTCATCAACACTCGCAGTTTTGGGTTGTTCTGGCCCATTCGTGGACTATTACTCACCGTTTTGGGGTCCCGAATCGATTTCAATAGTTGTTGAACCCCAAGGTGCGCCTACATGTCGGTCATAAACACTCACAGTTTTGGCTGATTCTGGCCCGTTTCTTGGACAATTACTCACTGTTTTGGGTTCCCGGAGTGATTTCAATGATTAAAGAACCGCAGGGTGCGTTTACGTGTTGTTCATTAACAATCACAGTTTTTGCTGATTCTGGCCCGTTTTGTGGACTATTACTCACCGTTTTGGGATCCTAGAGCGATTTCAACGATTGACGATCCCCGGGATGTGTTTACGTGTCCGTCGTCAACACTCATAGATTTGGCCAATTCTGACCCGTTTCATGGACTATTACTCGCCATTCTGGGGTACCGAATCGATTTCCATCGTTGTTGAACCCCAAGGTGCGCTTACGTGTCGGTCATCAACACTCACAGTTTTTGCCGATTCTGACCCGTTTCATGGACTATTACTCATTGTTTTGGGGTCCCGGAGTGATTTTAACGATTAACGAACCGCGGGGTGCGTTTACGTGTCGGTCATCAACGCCAAAGTTTTTGCCGATTCTGGCCCGCTTTCGCACTATTACTCACCCTTTTGGGGTCCTAGAGCGATTTCAACGATTGACGATCCTCGGATGTGTTTACGTGTCCGCTATCAACACTCATAGTTTTGGCCAATTCTGACCCGTTTCATGGACTATTACTAGCGATTTTGGGGTAACCGAACGATTTCCATCGTTGTTGAACCCCAAGGTGAGCTTACGTGTCGGTCATCAAGACTCACAGTTTTGGCCGGTTCTGACCCGCTATGTGGACTATTACTCACCGCTTTTGGGGTCCCGGAGTGATTTCAACGATTAACGAACCGCAGGGTGCGCGACGTGTTGGTGATCAACAATCACAGTTTTGGCCGATTCTGGCCCGTTTCGTGGACTATTAATCACTGTTTTGGGGACCCGGAGTGATTTTCACGATTAACGAACTCGGGGTGCGTTTACGTGTGGGTCATCAACACTCGCAGTTTTGG
Organism: Aegilops bicornis; assembly: GCA_021605145.1. Taxonomy (NCBI): domain Eukaryota; kingdom Viridiplantae; phylum Streptophyta; class Magnoliopsida; order Poales; family Poaceae; genus Aegilops; species Aegilops bicornis. Next base: position 722,739 of record CM038670.1, on the reverse strand, counting down.
CCGGTTACGCCCATTTCGTGGACTATTACTCACCGCTTTGGGGTCCCGAATCGATTTCAATAGTTGTTGAACCCCAAGGTGCGCCTACATGTCGGGTCATAAACACTCACAGTTTTGGCTGATTCTCGCCTGCTTTCTTGGACTATTACTCACTGTTTTGGGGTCCCGGAGTGATTTCAACGATTAAAGAACCGCAGGGTGCATTTACGTGTTGGTCATTAACAATCACAGTTTTGGCCGGTTGTGGCCCGTTTCGTGGACTATTACTCACCGTTTTCGGGTCCTTGAGCGATTTCCACGATTGACGATCCCCGGGATGTGTTTACGTGTCCGTCGTCAACACTCATAGATTTGGCCAATTCTGACCCGTTTCATGGACTATTACTCGCCATTCTGGGGTACCGAATCGATTTCCATCATTGTTGAACCCCAAGGTGCGCTTACGTGTCGGGTCATCAACACTCACAGTTTTTGCCGATTCTGACCCGCTTCGTGGACTATTACTCACTGTTTTGCGGTCCCGGAGTGATTTAAACGATTAAAGAACCCTTGGGTGCGTTTACGTGTTGGTCATCAACGCCAAAGTTTTTGCCGATTCTCGCCCGCTTTCGCACTATTACTCACCCTTTTGGGGTCCTAAAGCGATTTCAACGATTGACGATCCTCGGGATGTATTTACGTGTCCGTCATCAACACTCATAGTTTTGGCCAATTCTGACCCGTTTCATGGACTATTACTCGCCATTTTGGGGTACCGGAACGATTTCCATCGTTGTTGAACCCCAAGGTGCGCTCACGTGTCGGTCATCAAGACACAGTTTTGGCCGGTTCTGACCCGTTGCGTGGACTATTACTCACTGTTTTGGGGTCCCGGAGTGATTTCAACGATTAACGAACCGCAGGGTGCGTTTACGTGTTGGTGATCAACAATCACAGTTTTGGCCGATTCTGGCCCGTTTCGTGGACTATTAATCACTGTTTTGGGGTCCCGGAGTGATTTACACGATTAACGAACTCGGGGGTGCGTTTACGTGTGGGTCATCAACACTCGCAGTTTTGGCCGGTTCTGGCCCATTTCATGGACTATTACTCACCGTTTTGGGGTCCCGAATCGATTTCAATAGTTGTTGAACCCCAAGGTGCGCCTACATGTCGGTCATAAACACTCACGCTTTTGGCTGATTCTGGCCCGCTTTCTTGGACAATTACTCACCGCTTTTGGGGTCCCGAGTGATTTCAACGATTAAAGAACCGCAGGGTGCGCTTACGTGTTGGTCATTAACAATCACAGTTTTGGCTGATTCTGGCCCGTTTCGTGGACTATTACTCACCGTTTTGGGGTCCTAGAGCTATTTCAACGATTGAAGATCCCCGGGATGTGTTTACGTGTCCGTCGTCAACACTCATAGATTTGGCCAATTCTGACCCGTTTCATGGACTATTACTCGCCATTCTGGGGTACCAAATCGATTTCCATCATTGTTGAACCCCAAGGTGCGCTTACGTGTCGGTCATCAACACTCACAGTTTTTGCCGATTCTCACCCGCTTTCATGGACTATTACTCATTGTTTTGGGGTCCCGGAGTGATTTTAACGATTAACGAACCGCGGGGTGCGTTTACGTGTCGGTCATCAACGCACAAAGTTTTTGCCGATTCTGGCCCATTTCATGCACTATTACTCACCCTTTTGGGGTCCTAGAGCGATTTCAACGATTGACGATCCCCGGAATGTGTTTACGTGTCCGTCATCAACAGTCATAGTTTTGGCCAATTCTGACCCGTTTCATGGACTATTACTCGCCATTTTGGGGTACCGAAACGATTTCCATCGTTGTTGAACCCCAAGGTGCGCTTACGTGTCGGTCATCAAGACTCACAGTTTTGGCCGGTTCTGACCCGTTGCGTGGACTATTACTCATTGTTTTGGGGTCCCGGAGTGATTTCAACGATTAACGAACCGCAGGGTGCATTTACGTGTTGGTCATTAACAATCACAGTTTTGGCCGGTTCTGGCCCGTTTCGTGGACTATTACTCACCCTTTTGGGGTCCTAGAGCGATTTTCAACGATTAACGATCCCTCGGATGTGCTTACGTGTCCGCTATCAACACTCATAGTTTTGGCCAATTCTCGACCTGCTTTCATGGACTATTACTCGCCATTTTGGGGTACCGAATCGATTTCAATAGTTGTTGAACCCCAAGGTGCGCCTTACATGTCGGTCCATCAAGACTCACAGTTTTGGCCGTTCTGATTCGCCTGCATGGACTATTACTCACTGTTTTGGGGTCCCGGAGTGATTTCAACAATTAACGAACCGCAGGGTGCATTTACGTGTTGCTGATCAGCAGTCACATTTTTGGCCGATTCTGGCCCGTTTCATGGACTATTAATCACTGTTTTGGGGTCCCAAAGTGATTTTCACGATTAACGAACTCTGGGGTGCGTTTACGTGTGGGTCATCAACACTCGCAGTTTTGGCCGGTTCTGGCCCATTTCATGGACTATTACTCACCGTTTTGGGGTCCCGAATCGATTTCAATAGTTGTTGAACCCCAAGGTGCGCCTACATGTCGGTCATAAACACTCACAGTTTTGGCTGATTCTGGCCCGCTTTTGGACAATTACTCACCGCTTTGGGGTCCCGGAGTGATTTTCACGATTAACGAACTCTGGGGTGCGCCTACATATCGGTCATAAACACTCACAGTTTTGGCTGATTCTGGCCTGTTTCTTGGACTATTACTCACTGTTTTGGGGTCCTAGAGCGATTTCAACGATTGATGATCCCCGGGATGTGTTTACGTGTCCGTCGTCAACACTCATAGATTTGGCCAATTCTGACCCGTTTCATGGACTATTACTCGCCATTCTGGGGTACCGAATCGGTTTCCATCGTTGTTGAACCCCAAGGTGCGCTTACGTGTCGGTCATCAACACTCATAGTTTTTGCCGATTCTGACCCGTTTCGTGGACTATAACTCATTGTTTTGGGGTCCCGGAGTGATTTTAACGATTAACGAACCGCGGGGTGCGTTTACGTGTCGGTCATCAACGCTCAAAGTTTTTGCCGATTCTGGCCCATTTCATGGACTATTACTCACCGTTTTGGGGTCCTTGAGCGATTTCAACGATTGACGATCCCCGGGATGTGTTTACGTGTCCGTCCACAACACTCAGAGTTTTGGCCAATTCTGACCCGCTTCATGGACTATTACTCGCCATTTTGGGGTACCGCAACGATTTCCATCGTTGTTGCACGCCATGGTGCTCTTACGTGTCGGTCATCAAGACTCACAGTTTTGGCCGGTTCTCGACCCGCTATGTGGACTATTACTCACTGTTTTGGGGTCCCGGAGTGATTTCAACGATTAACGAACCGCAGGGTGCGTTTACGTGTTGGTGATCAACAATCACAGTCTTGGCCGATTCTCGCCCGCTTCGTGGACTATTAATCACTGCTTTTGGGGTCCCGGAGTGATTTTCACGATTAACTAACTCGGGTGCGCGACGCAGGGTCATCAACACTCGCAGTTTTGGCCGGTACTTGCGCAATTCGTGGACTATTACTCACCGTTTTGGGGTCCCGAAGCGATTTCAATAGTTGTTGAACCCCAAGGTGCGCCTACATGTCGGTCATAAACACTCACAGTTTTGGCTGATTCTGGCCCGTTTCTTGGACAATTACTCACTGTTTTGGGGTCCCGGAGTGATTTCAACGATTAAAGAACCGCAGGGTGCATTTACGTGTTGGTCATTAACAATCACAGTTTTGGCTGATTCTGGCCCGTTTCGTGGACTATTACTCACCGTTTTGGGGTCCTAGAGCGATTTCAACGATTGACGATCCCCGGATGTGTTTACGTGTCCGCTGTCAACACTCATAGATTTGGCCAATTCTGACCCGTTTCATGGACTATTACTCGCCATTCTGGGGTACCGAATCGATTTCCATCATTGTTGAACCCCAAGGTGCGCTTACGTGTCGGTCATCAACACTCACAGTTTTTGCCGATTCTGACCCGTTTCGTGGACTATTACTCATTGTTTTGGGGTCCCGGAGTGATTTAAACGATTAACGAACCGCAGGGTGCGTTTACGTGTTGGTGATCAACAATCACAGTTTTGGCCGATTCTGGCCCGCTTTGCACTATTACTCACCCTTTTGGGGTCCTAGAGCGATTTCAACGATTGACGATCCCCGGGATGTGTTTACGTGTCCGTCATCAACACTCATAGTTTTGGCCAATTCTGACCCGTTTCATGGAACTCGCCATTTTGGGGTACCAGAACGATTTCCATCGTTGTTGAACCCCAAGGTGCGCTTACGTGTCGGTCATCAAGACTCACAGTTTTGGCCGGTTCTCACCAGATCCGAGGACTATAACTCACTCCTTTGGGGTCACGGAGTGAAATCAAATAAAAACAAACCACAGGGTGCGTTTACCTGTAGGTGATCAACAAACACAGTTTTGGCCGTTGCTGGCCCGGTTCGTGGACTATTAATCACCGCTTTTGGGGTCCCGGAGTGATTTTCACGACAATCTAACTCGGGGTGCGTTTACGCAGGGTCATCAACACTCGCAGTTTTGGCCGGTTCTGGCCCATTTCGTGGACTATTACTCGCCATTCTGGGGTACCGAATCGATTTCCATCGTTGTTGAACCCCTAGGTGCGCTTACGTGTCGGTCATCAACACTCACAGTTTTTGCCGATTCTGACCCGTTTCGTGGACTATTACTCACCGTTTTGGGGTCCCGGAGTGATTTCAACGATTAAAGAACCGCAGGGTGCATTTACGTGTTGGTCATTAACAATCACAGTTTTGGCCGGTTCTGGCCCGTTTCGTGGACTATTACTCACCGTTTTGGGGTCCTAGAGCTATTTCAACGATTGAAGATCCCCGGGATGTGTTTACGTGTCCGTCGTCAACACTCATAGATTTGGCCAATTCTGACCCGTTTCATGGACTATTACTCGCCATTCTGGGGTACCGAATCGATTTCCATCGTTGTTGAACCCCAAGGTGCGCTTTTTACGTGTCGGGTCATCAACACTCACAGCTTTTTGCCGATTCTGACCTGCTTCGTGGACTATTACTCATTGTTTTGGGGTCCCGGACTGATTTTAACGATTAACGAACCGCTGGGTGCGCTTTTGTCGGCCATCAACGCCAAAGTTTTTGCCGATTCTGGCCCGCTTTCGTGGCACTATTACTCACCCTTTTGGGGTCCTAGAGCGATTTCAACGATTGACGATCCTCGGATGTGTTTACGTGTCCGTCATCAACAGTCATAGTTTTGGCCAATTCTGACCCGTTTCATGGACTATTACACGCCATTTTGGGGTACCGAAACGATTTCCATCGTTGTTGAACCCCAAGGTGCGCTTACGTGTCGGTCATCAAGACTCACAGTTTTGGCCGGTTCTGACCCGCTATGTGGACTATTACTCACCGCTTTTGGGGTCCCGGAGTGATTTCAACGATTAACGAACCGTTGGGTGCGTTTACGTGTTGGTGATCAACAATCACAGTTTTGGCCGATTCTCGCCCGCTTTCGTGGACTATTAATCACCGCTTTTGGGGTCCCGGAGTGATTTTCACGATTATCTAACTCGGATGTGTTTACGTGGGTCATCAACACTCGCAGTTTTGGCCGGTTCTCGCCCGTTTCGTGGACTATTACTCACCGCTTTGGGGTCCCGAATCGATTTCAATAGTTGTTGAACCCCAAGGTGCGCTTTACATGTCGGGTCATCAACACTCACGCTTTTTGGCCGATTCTCGACCTGCTGGACTATTACTCATTGTTTTGGGGTCCCGGAGTGATTTTAACGATTAATCTAACCGCAGGGTGCGCGACGTGTTGGTCATCAACGCCAAAGTTTTGGCTGATTCTGGCCCGTTTCGTGGACTATTACTCACCGTTTTGGGGTCCTAGAGCGATTTCAACGATTGACGATCCCCGGGATGTGTTTACGTGTCCGTCATCAACACTCATAGTTTTGGCCAATTCTGACCCGTTTCATGGACTATTACTCGCCATTTTGGGGTACCGGAACGATTTCCATCGTTGTTGAACCCCAAGGTGCGCTTACGTGTCGGGTCATCAAGACTCACGCTTTGGCCGGTTCTGACCCGCTATGGACTATTAATCACTGTTTTGGGGTCCCGGAGTGATTTCAACAATTAACGAACCGCAGGGTGCATTTACGTGTTGCTGATCAGCAGTCACATTTTTGGCCGATTCTGGCCCGTTTCGTGGACTATTAATCACCGCTTTTGGGGTCCCGGAGTGATTTTCACGATTAACTAACTCGGGTGCGCTTACGCAGGGTCATCAACACTGCAGTTTTGGCCGGTTCTCGCCCATTTCGTGGACTATTACTCACCGCTTTGGGGTCCCGAATCGATTTCAATAGTTGTTGAACCCCAAGGTGCGCTTACATGTCGGGTCATAAACACTCACAGTTTTGGCTGATTCTCGCCCGCTTTCTTGGACAATTACTCACCGCTTTTGGGGTCCCGGAGTGATTTCAACGATTAAAGAACCGCAGGGTGCGCTTACGTGTTGGTCATTAACAATCACAGTTTTGGCTGATTCTCGCCCGCTTCGTGGACTATTACTCACCGCTTTGGGGTCCTAGAGCGATTTCAACGATTGACGATCCTCGGATGTGTTTACGTGTCCGTCGTCAACACTCATAGATTTGGCCAATTCTGACCCGCTTCATGGACTATTACTCGCCATTCTGGGGTACCGAATCGATTTCCATCGTTGTTGAACCCCAAGGTGCGCTTTTTACGTGTCGGCCATCAACACTCACAGTTTTTGCCGATTCTGACCCGCTTCGTGGACTATTACTCATTGTTTTGGGGTCCCGGAGTGATTTTAACGATTAACGAACCGCTGGGTGCGCTTACGTGTCGGTCATCAACGCCAAAGTTTTTGCCGATTCTGGCCCGCTTTCATGCACTATTACTCACCCTTTGGGGTCCTAGAGCGATTTCAACGATTGACGATCCTCGGATGTGTTTACGTGTCCGCCATCAACACTCATAGTTTTGGCCAATTCTGACCCGCTTCATGGACTATTACTCGCCATTTTGGGGTACCGAACGATTTCCATCGTTGTTGAACCCCAAGGTGCGCTCACGTGTCGGTCATCAAGACACAGTTTTGGCCGGTTCTGACCCGTTGCGTGGACTATTACTCACTGTTTTGGGGTCCCGGAGTGATTTCAACGATTAACGAACCGCAGGGTGCGTTTACGTGTTGGTGATCAGCAGTCACAGTTTTGGCCGATTCTGGCCCGTTTCATGGACTATTAATCACTGTTTTGGGGTCCCAGAGTGATTTTCACGATTAACGAACTCTGGGGTGCGTTTACGTGTGGGTCATCAACACTCTCAGTTTTGGCCGGTTCTGGCCCATTTCGTGGACTATTACTCACCGTTTTGGGGTCCCGAATCGATTTCAATAGTTGTTGAACCCCAAGGTGCGCCTACATGTCGGTCATAAACACTCACAGTTTTGGCTGATTCTCGCCCGCTTCTTGGACAATTACTCACCGCTTTTGGGGTCCCGGAGTGATTTCAACGATTAAAGAACCGCAGGGTGCGCTTACGTGTTGGTCATTAACAATCACAGTTTTGGCTGATTCTCGCCCGCTTTCGTGGACTATTACTCACCGCTTTGGGGTCCTAGAGCGATTTCAACGATTGACGATCCCCGGATGTGTTTACGTGTCCGCCGTCAACACTCATCGAGTTGGCCAAGTCTGACCCGTGTCATGGACTAGTACTCGCTAGTCTGGAGTACCGAATCGATGTCCATCGTTGTTGACCCCCACGGTGCGCTTACGTGTCGGTCATCAACACTCATAGTTTTTGCCGATTCTGACCCGTTTCGTGGACTATTACTCATTGTTTTGGGGTCCCGGAGTGATTTTAACGATTAACGAACCGCGGGGTGCGTTTACGTGTAGGTGATCAACAATCAAAGTTTTTGCCGATTCTGGCCCGTTTCGTGCACTATTACTCACCCTTTTGGGGTCCTAGAGCGATTTCAACGATTGACGATCCTCGGATGTGTTTACGTGTCCGCCATCAACACTCATAGTTTTGGCCAATTCTGACCCGCTTCATGGACTATTACTCGCCATTTTGGGGTACCGAACGATTTCCATCGTTGTTGAACCCCAAGGTGCGCTTTACGTGTCGGGTCATCAAGACTCACGCTTTTGGCCGGTTCTGACCCGCTATGCGGACTATTACTCACTGCTTAGGGGTCCCGGAGTGATTTCAAAGATTAACGAACCGCAGGGTGCGCGACGTGTTGGTGATCAACAATCACAGTTTTGGCCGATTCTGGCCCGCTTTCGTGGACTATTAATCACCGCTTTTGGGGTCCCGGAGTGATTTTCACGATTAACTAACTCGGGGTGCGCTTACGTGTGGGTCATCAACACTGCAGTTTTGGCCGGTTTCGCCCATTTCGTGGACTATTACTCACCGCTTTGGGGTCCCGAATCGATTTCAATAGTTGTTGAACCCCAAGGTGCGCCTACATGTCGGGTCATAAACACTCACAGTTTTGGCTGATTCTCGCCCGCTTTTGGACAATTACTCACCGCTTTTGGGGTCCCGGAGTGATTTCAACGATTAAAGAACCGCAGGGTGCGCTTACGTGTTGGTCATTAACAATCACAGTTTTGGCTGATTCTCGCCCGCTTTCGTGGACTATTACTCACCGCTTTGGGGTCCTAGAGCGATTTCAACGATTGACGATCCTCGGATGTGTTTACGTGTCCGCCGTCAACACTCATAGATTTGGCCAATTCTGACCCGCTTCATGGACTATTACTCGCCATTCTGGGGTACCGAATCGATTTCCATCATTGTTGAACCCTCAAGGTGCGCTTTACGTGTCGGTCATCAACACTCACAGTTTTTGCCGTTTCTGACCCGTTTCGTGGACTATTACTCATTGTTTTGGGGTCCCGGAGTGATTTCAACGATTAACGAACCACTGGATGCGCTTTACGTGTCGGTCATCAACGCCAAAGTTTTTGCCGATTCTGGCCTGCTTGCGGCACTATTACTCACCCTTTTGGGGTCCTAGAGCGATTTCAACGATTGACGATCCCCGGGATGTGTTTACGTGTCCGTCATCAACACTCATAGTTTTGGCCAATTCTGACCCGTTTCATGGACTATTACTCGCCATTTTGGGGTACCAGAACGATTTCCATCGTTGTTGAACCCCAAGGTGCGCTTACGTGTCGGTCATCAAGACTCATAGTTTTGGCCGGTTCTGACCCATTGCGTGGACTATTACTCACTATTTTGGGGTCCCGGAGTGATTTCAACGATTAACGAACCGAGGGTGCGTTGACGTGTTGGTGATCAACAATCACAGTTTTGGCCGATTCTGGCCCGCTTCGTGGACTATTAATCACTGCTTTTGGGGTCCCGGAGTGATTTTCACGATTAATCTAACTCGGGTGCGTTTACGTGGGTCATCAACACTGCAGTTTTGGCCGGTTCTCGCCCATTTCGTGGACTATTACTCACCGCTTTGGGGTCCCGAATCGATTTCAATAGTTGTTGAACCCCAAGGTGCGCCTTACATGTCGGGTCATAAACACTCACAGTTTTGGCTGATTCGCCTGCTTTCTTGGACAATTACTCACTGTTTTGGGGTCCCAGAGTGATTTCAACGATTAAAGAACCGCAGGGTGCGTTTACGTGTTGGTCATTAACAATCACAGTTTTGGCCGATTCTGGCCCGTTTCGTGGACTATTACTCACCGTTTTGTGGTCCTAGAGCGATTTCAACGATTGATGATCCCCGGGATGTGTTTACGTGTCCGTCGTCAACACTCATAGATTTGGCCAATTCTGACCCGTTTCATGGACTATTACTCGCCATTCTGGGGTACCGAATCGATTTCCATCATTGTTGAACCCCAAGGTGCGCTTACGTGTCGGTCATCAACACTCACAGTTTTTGCCGATTCTGACCCGTTTCATGGACTATTACTCATTGTTTTGGGGTCCCGGAGTGATTTTAACGATTAATCTAACCGCTGGGTGCGCTTACGTGTCGGTCATCAACGCCAAAGTTTTTGCCGATTCTCGCCCGCTTCATGCACTATTACTCACCCTTTTGGGGTCCTAGAGCGATTTCAACGATTGACGATCCTCGGATGTGTTTACGTGTCCGCTATCAACACTCATAGTTTTGGCCAATTCTGACCCGCTTCATGGACTATTACTCGCCATTTTGGGGTACCGAACGATTTCCATCGTTGTTGAACCCCAAGGTGCGCTTTACGTGTCGGCCATCAAGACTCACAGTTTTGGCCGGTTCTCACCCGCTATGCGGGACTATTACTCACCGTTTTGGGGTCCCGGAGTGATTTCAACGATTAACGAACCGCAGGGTGTTTACGTGTTGGTGATCAACAATCACAGTTTTGGCCGATTCTCGCCCGCTTCGTGGACTATTAATCACCGCTTTTGGGGTCCCGGAGTGATTTTCACGATTAATCTAACTCGGGGTGCGTTTACGTGTGGGTCATCAACACTCGCAGTTTTGGCCGGTTCGCCCATTTCGTGGACTATTACTCACCGCTTTGGGGTCCCGAATCGATTTCAATAGTTGTTGAACCCCAAGGTGCGCCCTACATGTCGGTCATAAACACTCACAGCTTTGGCTGATTCTCGCCCGCTTCTTGGACAATTACTCACCGCTTTTGGGGTCCCGGAGTGATTTCAACGATTAAAGAACCGCAGGGTGCGCTTTACGTGTTGGTCATTAACAATCACAGTTTTGGCTGATTCTCGCCCGCTTCGTGGACTATTACTCACCGCTTTGGGGTCCTAGAGCGATTTCAACGATTGACGATCCCCGGATGTGTTTACGTGTCCGCCGTCAACACTCATAGATTTGGCCAATTCTGACCCGCTTCATGGACTATTACTCGCCATTCGGGGTACCGAATCGATTTCCATCGTTGTTGAACCTCAAGGTGCGCTTACGTGTCGGCCATCAACACTCACAGTTTTTGCCGATTCTGACCCGTTTCGTGGACTATTACTCATTGTTTTGGGTTCCCTGAGTGATTTTAACGATTTACGATCCTCGGATTGCGATTACGTGTCGGTCATCAACGCTATAAGTTTTTGCAGATTGTGGCCCGTTTCTTGAACTATTTCTCTCCCTTTTTGGGTCCTAGAGCGATTTCAACGATTGACGATCCTCGGATGTGTTTACGTGTCCGCCATCAACACTCATAGTTTTGGCCAATTCTGACCTGCTTCATGGACTATTACTCGCCATTTTGGGGTACCGAACGATTTCCATCGTTGTTGAACCCCAAGGTGCGCTTTACGTGTCGGGTCATCAAGACTCACAGTTTTGGCCGGTTCTCGACCCGCTATGGACTATTACTCACCGCTTTTGGGGTCCCGGAGTGATTTCAACGATTAACGAACCGCAGGGTGCGCGACGTGTTGGTGATCAACAATCACAGTTTTGGCCGATTCTGGCCCGCTTCGTGGACTATTAATCACTGTTTTGGGGTCCCGGAGTGATTTTCACGATTAATCTAACTCGGGGTGCGTTTACGCAGGGTCATCAACACTGCAGTTTTGGCCGGTTCTCGCCCATTTCGTGGACTATTACTCACCGCTTTGGGGTCCCGAATCGATTTCAATAGTTGTTGAACCCCAAGGTGCGCCTTACATGTCGGTCATAAACACTCACAGTTTTGGCTGATTCTCGCCCGCTTTCTTGGACAATTACTCACCGCTTTGGGGTCCCGGAGTGATTTCAACGATTAAAGAACCGCATGGTGCTTTTACGTGTTGGTCATTAAGAATCACAGTTTTGGCTGACTCTGGCCCGCTTTCGTGGACTATTACTCACCGCTTTGGGGTCCTAGAGCGATTTCAACGATTGACGATCCTCGGATGTGTTTACGTGTCCGTCGTCAACACTCATAGATTTGGCCAATTCTGACCCGCTTCATGGACTATTACTCGCCATTCTGGGGTACCGAATCGATTTCCATCATTGTTGAACCCCAAGGTGCGCTTTACGTGTCGGGTCATCAACACTCACAGTTTTTGCCGATTCTGACCCGCTTCGTGGACTATTACTCATTGTTTTGGGGTCCCGGAGTGATTTTAACGATTAACGAACCGCCGGGTGCGTTTACGTGTCGGCCATCAACGCCAAAGTTTTTGCCGATTCTCGCCCGCTTTCATGCACTATTACTCACCCTTTTGGGGTCCTAGAGCGATTTCAACGATTGACGATCCCCCGGATGTGTTTACGTGTCCGTCATCAACACTCATAGTTTTGGCCAATTGACCCGCTTCATGGACTATTACTCGCCATTTTGGGGTACCGGATCGATTTCCATTGTTGTTGAACCCCAAGGTGCGCTTACGTGTCGGTCATCAAGACTCACAGTTTTGGCCGGTTCTGACCCGCTATGCGGACTATTACTCACCGCTTTGGGGTCCCGGAGTGATTTCAACGATTAACGAACCGCAGGGTGCGCGACGTGTTGGTGATCAACAATCACAGTTTTGGCCGATTCTCGCCCGCTTTCGTGGACTATTAATCACTGTTTTGGGGTCCCGGAGTGATTTTCACGATTAATCTAACTCGGGGTGCGTTTACGCAGGGTCATCAACACTGCAGTTTTGGCCGGTTCGCCCATTTCGTGGACTATTACTCACCGCTTTGGGGTCCCGAATCGATTTCAATAGTTGTTGAACCCCAAGGTGCGCCTACATGTCGGGTCATAAACACTCACAGTTTTGGCTGATTCTCGCCTGCTTTGGACAATTACTCACCGCTTTTGGGGTCCCGGAGTGATTTCAACGATTAAAGAACCGCAGGGTGCATTTACGTGTTGGTCATTAACAATCACAGTTTTGGCTGATTTCGCCCGCTTTCGTGGACTATTACTCACCGCTTTGGGGTCCTAGAGCGATTTCAACGATTGACGATCCTCGGATGTGTTTACGTGTCCGCCGTCAACACTCATAGATTTGGCCAATTCTGACCCGCTTCATGGACTATTACTCGCCATTCTGGGGTACCGAATCGATTTCCATCATTGTTGAACCCCAAGGTGCGCTTTACGTGTCGGTCATCAACACTCACAGCTTTTTGCCGATTCTGACCCGCTTTCGTGGACTATTACTCATTGTTTTGGGGTCCCGGAGTGATTTTAACGATTAACGAACCGCTGGGTGCGCGACGTGTCGGTCATCAACGCCAAAGTTTTTGCCGATTCTCGCCCGCTTCATGCACTATTACTCACCCTTTTGGGGTCCTAGAGCGATTTCAACGATTGACGATCCTCGGATGTGTTTACGTGTCCGGCTATCAACACTCATAGTTTTGGCCAATTCTGACCCGCTTCATGGACTATTACTCGCCATTTTGGGGTACCGAACGATTTCCATCGTTGTTGAACCCCAAGGTGCGCTTACGTGTCGGCCATCAAGACTCACAGTTTTGGCCGGTTCTCGACCCGCTATGCGGACTATTACTCACCGCTTTGGGGTCCCGGAGTGATTTCAACGATTAACGAACCGCAGGGTGCGCGACGTGTTGGTGATCAACAATCACAGTTTTGGCCGATTCTCGGCCCGCTTCGTGGACTATTAATCACCGCTTTGGGGTCCCGGAGTGATTTTCACGATTAACTAACTCGGGTGCGTTTACGTGTGGGTCATCAACACTGCAGTTTTGGCCGGTTCTCGCCCATTTCGTGGACTATTACTCACCGCTTTGGGGTCCCGAATCGATTTCAATAGTTGTTGAACCCCAAGGTGCGCCTTACATGTCGGTCATAAACACTCACGCTTTTGGCTGATTCTCGCCCGCTTTCTTGGACAATTACTCACCGCTTTTGGGGTTCCCGGAGTGATTTCAACGATTAAAGAACCGCAGGGTGCATTTACGTGTTGGTCATTAACAATCACAGTTTTGGCCGGTTCTGGCCCGTTTCGTGGACTATTACTCACCATTTTGGGGTCCTAGAGCGATTTCCACGATTGACGATCCCCGGGATGTGTTTACGTGTCCGCCGTCAACACTCATAGATTTGGCCAATTCTGACCCGTTTCATGGACTATTACTCGCTATTCTGGGGTACCGAATCGATTTCCATCATTGTTGAACCCCAAGGTGCGCTTACGTGTCGGTCATCAACACTCACTGTTTTGGCCGATTCTGGCCCGTTTCGTGGACTATTACTCACTGTTTTGGGGTCCCGGAGTGATTTTAACGATTAACGAACCCCAAGGTGCGCTTACGTGTCGGTCATCAACGCCAAAGTTTTTGCCGATTCTGGCCCGCTTTGCACTATTACTCACCCTTTTGGGGTCCTAGAGCGATTTCAACGATTGACGATCCTCGGATGTGTTTACGTGTCCGGCTATCAACACTCATAGTTTTGGCCAATTCTGACCCGCTTCATGGACTATTACTCGCCATTTTGGGGTACCGAACGATTTCCATCGTTGTTGAACCCCAAGGTGCGCTTTACGTGTCGGGTCATCAAGACTCACAGTTTTGGCCGGTTCTGACCCGCTATGTGGACTATTACTCACCGCTTTTGGGGTCCCGGAGTGATTTCAACGATTAACGAACCGCAGGGTGCGCGACGTGTTGGTGATAAACAATCACAGTTTTGGCCGATTCTCGCCAGTTTCGTGGACTATTAATCACTGTTTTGGGGTCCCGGAGTGATTTCAACGATTAATCTAACTCGGGGTGCGTTTACGGTGGGTCATCAACACTGCAGTTTTGGCCGGTTACGCCCATTTCGTGGACTATTACTCACCGCTTTGGGGTCCCGAATCGATTTCAATAGTTGTTGAACCCCAAGGTGCGCCTTACATGTCGGTCATAAACACTCACAGCTTTGGCTGATTCTGGCCCGCTTTCTTGGACAATTACTCACCGCTTTTGGGGTCCCGGAGTAATTTCAACGATTAAAGAACCGCAGGGTGCATTTACGTGTTGGTCATTAACAATCACAGTTTTGGCCGGTTCTGGCCCGCTTTCGTGGACTATTACTCACCGCTTTGGGGTCCTAGAGCGATTTCAACGATTGACGATCCTCGGATGTGTTTACGTGTCCGCCGTCAACACTCATAGATTTGGCCAATTCTGACCCGCTTCATGGACTATTACTCGCCATTCTGGGGTACCGAATCGATTTCCATCGTTGTTGACCCCCAAGGTGCGCTTTACGTGTCGGGTCATCAACACTCACAGTTTTTGCCGATTCTGACCCGCTTTCGTGGACTATTACTCATTGTTTTGGGGTCCCGGAGTGATTTTAACGATTAACGAACCGCTGGGTGCGCGACGTGTCGGTCATCAACGCCAAAGTTTTTGCCGATTCTCGCCCGCTTTCGCACTATTACTCACCCTTTTGGGGTCCTAGAGCGATTTCAACGATTGACGATCCTCGGATGTGTTTACGTGTCCGCTATCAACACTCATAGTTTTGGCCAATTCTGACCCGCTTCATGGACTATTACTCGCCATTTTGGGGTACCGAAACGATTTGCATCGTTGTTGAACCCCAAGGTGCGCTTTCTTGTCGTTCATCTAGACTCAGAGTTTTGGCCGGTTATGTCCCGTTGCGTGGACTATTACTCATTGTTTTGGGGTCCCGGAGTGATTTCAACGATTAACGAACCGCAGGGTGCGTTTACGTGTTGGTCATCAACAATCACAGTTTTGGCCGATTCTGGCCCATTCGTGGACTATTAATCACTGTTTTGGGGTCCCGGGGTGATTTTCACGATTAACGAACTCTGGGGTGCGTTTACGTGTGGGTCATCAACACTCGCAGTTTTGGCCGATTTTCGCCCATTTCGTGGACTATTACTCACTGTTTTGGGGTCCCGTATTGATTTCAATTGTTGTTGAACCCCAAGGTGCGTCTACTTGTTGGTGATAAACAATCACAGTTTTGGCTGATTCTCGCCCGCTTTCTTGGACAATTACTCACCGCTTTTGGGGTCCCGGAGTGATTTCAACGATTAAAGAACCGCAGGGTGCGCTTACGTGTTGGTCATTAACAATCACAGTTTTGGCTGATTCTCGCCCGCTTTCGTGGACTATTACTCACCGCTTTGGGGTCCTAGAGCGATTTCAACGATTGACGATCCTCGGATGTGTTTACGTGTCCGTCGTCAACACTCATAGATTTGGCCAATTCTGACCCGTTTCATGGACTATTACTCGCCATTCTGGGGTACCGAATCGATTTCCATCGTTGTTGAATACCAAGGTGCGCTTACGTGTCGGTCATCAACACTCACAGTTTTTGCCGATTCTGACCAGTTTCATGGACTATTACTCATTGTTTTGGGGTCCCGGAGTGATTTTAACGATTAACGAATCGCGGGGTGCGTTTACGTGTCGGTCATCAACGCTCAAAGTTTTTGCCGATTCTGGCCCGTTTCGTGCACTATTACTCACCCTTTTGGGGTCCTAGAGCGTTTTGATCGATTGACGATCCTCGGATGTGTTTACGTGTCCGGCTATCAACACTCATAGTTTTGGCCAATTCTGACCCGCTTTCATGGACTATTACTCGCCATTTTGGGGTACCCGAACGATTTCCATCGTTGTTGAACCCCAAGGTGCGCTTACGTGTTTGGCCATCAGGACTCACAGTTTTGGCCGGTTCTGACCCATTGCGTGGACTATTACTCACTATTTTGGGGTCCCGGAGTGATTTCAACGATTAACGAACCGAGGGTGCGTTGACGTGTTGGTGATCAACAATCACAGTTTTGGCCGATTCTGGCCCGTTTCGTGGACTATTAATCACTGTTTTGGGGTCCCGGAGTGATTTTCACGATTAACGAACTCTGGCGTGCGCACGCAGGGTCATCAACACTGCAGTTTTGGCCGGTTCTCGCCCATTTCGTGGACTATTACTCACCGCTTTGGGGTCCCGAATCGATTTCAATAGTTGTTGAACCCCAAGGTGCGCCTACATGTCGGGTCATAAACACTCACGCTTTTGGCTGATTCTCGCCCGCTTTTGGACTATTACTCACCGCTTTGGGGTCCCGGAGTGATTTCAACGACAAAGAACCGCAGGGTGCATTTACGTGTTGGTCATTAACAATCACAGCTTTGGCTGATTCGCCCGCTTCGTGGACTATATCTCACTGCTTTTGGGTCCTAGAGCGATTTCAACGATTGACGATCCCCAGGATGTGTTTACGTGTCCGTCGTCAACACTCATAGATTTGGCCAATTCTGACCCGTTTCATGGACTATTACTCGCCATTCTGGGGTACCGAATCGATTTCCATCATTGTTGAACCCCAAGGTGCGCTTACGTGTCGGTCATCAACACTCACGGTTTTTGCCGATTCTGACCCGTTTCGTGGACTACTACTCATTGTTTTGGGGTCCCGGAGTGATTTTAACGACAATCTAACCGCTGGGTGCGCTTACGTGTCGGTCATCAACGCCAAAGTTTTTGCCGATTCTCGCCCGCTTGCACTATTACTCACCCTTTTGGGGTCCTAGAGCGATTTCAACGATTGACGATCCTCGGATGTGTTTACGTGTCCGCTATCAACACTCATAGTTTTGGCCAATTCTGAATTCGCTTCATGGACTATTACTCGCCATTTTGGGGTACCGGAACGATTTCCATTGTTGTTGAACTCCAAGGTGCGCTTACTTGTCGGTCATCAAGACTCACAGTTTTGGCCGGTTCTGACCCGTTGCATGGACTATTACTCACTGTTTTGGGGTCCCGGAGTGATTTCAACGATTAACGAACCACAGGGTGCGTTTACGTGTTGGTGATCAACAATCACAGTTTTGGCCAATTCTGCCCGTTTCGTGGAGTATTAATCACTGTTTTGGGGTCCCGGAGTGATTTTCACGATTAACGAACTCTGGGGTGCGTTTACGTGTGGGTCATCAACACTCGCAGTTTTGGCCGGTTCTGGCCCATTTCGTGGACTATTACTCACCGTTTTGGGGTCCCGAATCGATTTCAATAGTTGTTGAACCCCAAGGTGCGCCTACATGTCGGTCATAAACACTCACAGTTTTGGCTGATTCTAGCCTGTTTCTTGGAGAATTACTCACTGTTTTGGGTTCCCGGAATGATTTCAACGATTAAAGAACAGCAGGGTGCGATTAAGTGGTGGTCATAAACACTCACAGTTTTGGCTGATTCTCGCCCGCTTGTGGACTATTACTCACCGCTTTGGGGTCCTAGAGCGATTTCAACGATTGACGATCCTCGGATGTGTTTACGTGTCCGCCGTCAACACTCATAGATTTGGCCAATTCTGACCCGTTTCATGGACTATTACTCGCCATTCTGGGGTACCGAATCGATTTCCATCATTGTTGAACCCCAAGGTGCGCTTACGTGTCGGGTCATCAACACTCACAGTTTTTGCCGATTCTGACCCGCTTCGTGGACTATTACTCATTGTTTTGGGGTCCCGGAGTGATTTTAACGATTAATCTAACCGCTGGGTGCGCGACGTGTCGGTCATCAACGCCAAAGTTTTTGCCGATTCTCGCCCGCTTGCACTATTACTCACCCTTTTGGGGTCCTAGAGCGATTTCAACGATTGACGATCCTCGGATGTGTTTACGTGTCCGCTATCAACACTCATAGTTTTGGCCAATTCTGACCCGCTTCATGGACTATTACTCGCCATTTTGGGGTACCGAACGATTTCCATCGTTGTTGAACCCCAAGGTGCGCTTACGTGTCGGGTCATCAAGACTCACGCTTTTGGCCGGTTCTGACCCGCTATGCGTGGACTATTACTCATTGTTTTGGGGTCCCGGATTGATTTCAACGATTAACGAACCGCAGGGTGCGCGACGTGTTGGTGATCAACAATCACAGTTTTGGCCGATTCTGGCCCGCTATGGACTATTAATCACCGCTTTTTGGGGTCCTAGAGCGATTTTCAACGATTGACGATCCTCGGATGTGTTTACGTGTCCGTCATCAACACTCATAGTTTTGGCCAATTCAATTCGCTTCATGGACTATTACTCACCGCTTTTGGGGTCCCGAATCGATTTCAATAGTTGTTGAACCCCAAGGTGCGCTTATGTCGGTCATCAACACTCACAGCTTTTGGCTGATTCTTACCTTTTCTTGGACTATTACTCACCGCTTTTGGGGTCCCGGAGTGATTTCAACGATTAACGAACCGCAGTGGTGCTACGTGTTGGTGATCAACAATCACGCTTTTGGCCGATTCGCCCGCTTCGGACTATTAATCACCGCTTTGGGGTCCCGGAGTGATTTTCACGATTAATCTAACTCGGGGTGCGCTTACGCAGGGTCATCAACACTCGCAGTTTTGGCCGGTTCTCGCCCATTTCGTGGACTATTACTCACCGCTTTGGGGTCCCGAATCGATTTCAATAGTTGTTGAACCCCAAGGTGCGCCTTACATGTCGGGTCATAAACACTCACGCTTTTGGCTGATTCTCGCCCGCTTTCTTGGACAATTACTCACCGCTTTTGGGGTCCCGGAGTGATTTCAACGATTAAAGAACCGCAGGTGCGCTTACGTGTTGGTCATTAACAATCACAGCTTTTGGCTGATTCTCGCCCGCTTCGTGGACTATTACTCACCGCTTTGGGGTCCTAGAGCGATTTCAACGATTGACGATCCCCGGATGTGTTTACGTGTCCGTCGTCAACACTCATAGATTTGGCCAATTCTGACCCGTTTCATGGACTATTACTCGCCATTCTGGGGTCCCGAATCGATTTCAATAGTTGTTGACCCCCAAGGTGCGCTTACGTGTCGGTCATCAACACTCGCAGTTTTGGCCGATTCTGACCCGTTTCGTGGACTATTACTCATTGTTTTGGGGTCCCGGAGTGATTTCCACGATTGACGAACCCCTTGGTGCTTTTACGTGTCGGTCATCAACGCCAAAGTTTTTGCCGATTCTCGCCCGCTTGCGCACTATTACTCACCCTTTTGGGGTCCTAGAGCGATTTCAACGATTGACGATCCCCGGGACGTGCTTACGTGTCCGTCATCAACTCTCATAGTTTTGGCCAATTCTGACCCGTTTCATGGACTATTACTCGCTCTTTTGGGGTACCGGAACGATTTCCATTGTTGTTGAACCCCAAGGTGCGCTTACGTGTCGGTCATCAAGACTCACAGTTTTGGCCGGTTCTGACCAGTTGCGTGGACTATTACTCACTGCTTTGGGGTCCCGGAGTGATTTCAACGATTAACAAACCACAGGGTGCGTTTACGTGTTGGTGATCAACAATCACAGTTTTGGCCGATTCTGCCCGTTTCGTGGACTATTAATCACTGTTTTGGGGTCCCGGAGTGATTTTCACGATTAATCTAACTCGGGGTGCTTACGTGTGGGTCATCAACACTAGCATTTTTGGCCGGTTCTGGACCATTTCGTGTACTATTACTCACCGTTTTGTGGTCCCGAATCGATTTCATTAGTTGTTGAACCCCAATGTGCGCCTACTTGTCGGTCATAAAAACTCACTGTTTTGGCTGATTCTGTCCCGTTTCTTGGACTTTTAATCTCTGTTTTGGGGTCCCGGAGTGATTTCCACGATTAAGAACCGCAGGGTGCGTTTACGTGTTGGTGATCAACAATCACAGTTTTGGCCGATTCGCCCGCTTCGTGGACTATTAATCACCGTTTTGGGGTCCCGGAGTGATTTTCACGATTAACTAACTCGTGCGTTTACGTGGGTCATCAACACTCGCAGTTTTGGCCGGTTCGCCCATTTCATGGACTATTACTCACCGCTTTGGGGTCCCGAATCGATTAATAGTTGTTGAACCCCAAGGTGCGCTTACATGTCGGGTCATAAACACTCACAGTTTTGGCTGATTCTCGCCCGCTTCGGACAATTACTCACCGCTTTTGGGTTCCCGGAGTGATTTCAACGATTAAAGAACCGCAGGGTGCGCTTACGTGTTGGTCATTAACAATCACAGTTTTGGCTGATTCTCGCCCGCTTTCGTGGACTATTACTCACCGCTTTGGGGTCCTAGAGCGATTTCAACGATTGACGACCCCCAGGATGTGTTTACGTGTCCGTCGTCATGACTCATTGCTTTGGCCTTGTCTTACCCGGTTCATGGACTATTACTCGCCTTTCTGGGGTACCGAATCGATTTCCATCATTGTTGAACCCCAAGGTGCGCTTTACGTGTCGGGTCATCAACACTCACAGTTTTTGCCGATTCTGACCCGCTTTCGTGGACTATTACTCATTGTTTTGGGGTCCCGGAGTGATTTTAACGATTAATCTAACCGCTGGGTGCTTACGTGTCGGTCATCAACGCCAAAGTTTTTGCCGATTCTGGCCCGCTTTCATGCACTATTACTCACCCTTTTGGGGTCCTAGAGCGATTTCAACGATTGACGATCCTCGGATGTGTTTACGTGTCCGCTATCAACACTCATAGTTTTGGCCAATTCTGACCTGCTTCATGGACTATTACTCGCCATTTTGGGGTACCGAACGATTTCCATCGTTGTTGAACCCCAAGGTGCGCTTTACGTGTTTGGTCATCAAGACTCACGCTTTTGGCCGGTTCTGACCCGCTATGCGGACTATTACTCACCGCTTTTGGGGTCCCGGAGTGATTTCAACGATTAACTAACCGCAGGGTGCGCTTACGTGTTGGTGATCAACAATCACAGCTTTTGGCCGATTCTGGCCCGCTTGCGGACTATTAATCACTGTTTTGGGGTCCCGGAGTGATTTTCACGATTAACTAACTCGGGGTGCGTTACGTGTGGGTCATCAACACTGCAGTTTTGGCCGGTTCTCGCCCATTTCGTGGACTATTACTCACCGCTTTGGGGTCCCGAATCGATTTCAATAGTTGTTGAACCCCAAGGTGCGCCTACATGTCGGGTCATAAACACTCACAGCTTTTGGCTGATTCTCGCCTGCTTTCTTGACTATTACTCACCGCTTTGGGGTCCCGGAGTGATTTCAACGACAAAGAACCGCAGGTGCGCTTACGTGTTGGTCATTAACAATCACAGTTTTGGCTGATTCTCGCCCGCTTTCGTGGACTATTACTCACCGCTTTGGGGTCCTAGAGCGATTTCAACGATTGACGATCCTCGGATGTGTTTACGTGTCCGCCGTCAACACTCATAGATTTGGCCAATTCTGACCCGTTTCATGGACTATTACTCGCCATTCTGGGGTACCGAATCGATTTCCATCATTGTTGAACCCCAAGGTGCGCTTACGTGTCGGTCATCAACACTCACAGTTTTTGCCGATTCTGACCCGTTTCGTGGACTATTACTCATTGTTTTGGGGTCCCGGAGTGATTTTAACGATTAACGAACCGCAGGGTGCGCTTACGTGTCGGGTCATCAACGCCAAAGTTTTTGCCGATTCTCGCCCGCTTCATGCACTATTACTCACCCTTTTGGGGTCCTAGAGCGATTTCAACGATTGACGATCCTCGGATGTGTTTACGTGTCCGCTATCAACACTCATAGTTTTGGCCAATTCTGACCCGCTTCATGGACTATTACTCGCCATTTTGGGGTACCGAACGATTTCCATCGTTGTTGAACCCCAAGGTGCGCTTTTACGTGTCGGGTCATCAAGACTCACAGTTTTGGCCGGTTCTGACCCGCTATGCGGACTATTACTCACCGCTTTTGGGGTCCCGGAGTGATTTCAACGATTAACGAACCGCAGGGTGCGCGACGTGTTGGTGATCAACAATCACAGTTTTGGCCGATTCTGGCCCGCTTTCGTGGACTATTAATCACCGCTTTTGGGGTCCCGGAGTGATTTTCACGATTAATCTAACTCGGGGTGCGCTTACGTGGGTCATCAACACTCGCAGTTTTGGCCGGTTCTCGCCCATTTCGTGGACTATTACTCACCGCTTTGGGGTCCCGAATCGATTTCAATAGTTGTTGAACCCCAAGGTGCGCCTTACATGTCGGTCATAAACACTCACAGCTTTGGCTGATTCTGGCCCGCTTTCTTGACAATTACTCACTGCTTTTGGGGTCCCTGAGTGATTTCAACGACAAAGAACCGCAGGGTGCGCTTACGTGTTGGTCATTAACAATCACAGTTTTGGCTGATTCTCGCCCGCTTTCGTGGACTATTACTCACCGCTTTGGGGTCCTAGAGCGATTTCAACGATTGACGATCCTCGGATGTGTTTACGTGTCCGCCAGTCAACACTCATAGATTTGGCCAATTCTGACCCGCTTCATGGACTATTACTCGCCATTCTGGGGTACCAAATCGATTTCCATCATTGTTGAACCTCAAGGTGCGCTTTACGTGTTTGGTCATCAACACTCACGCTTTTTGCCGATTCTGACCCGCTGTGGACTATTACTCATTGTTTTGGGGTCCCGGAGTGATTTTAACGATTAATCTAACCGCTGGGTGCGCTTACGGTCGGTCATCAACGCCAAAGTTTTTGCCGATTCTGGCCCGCTTGCACTATTACTCACCCTTTTGGGGTCCTAGAGCGATTTCAACGATTGACGATCCTCGGATGTGTTTACGTGTCCGCTATCAACACTCATAGTTTTGGCCAATTCTGACCCGCTTCATGGACTATTACTCGCCATTTTGGGGTACCGAACGATTTCCATCGTTGTTGAACCCCAAGGTGCGCTTACGTGTCGGCCATCAAGACTCACGCTTTTGGCCGGTTCTGACCCGCTATGCGGACTATTACTCACCGCTTTGGGGTCCCGGAGTGATTTCAACGATTAACGAACCGCAGGGTGCGCGACGTGTTGGTGATCAACAATCACAGTTTTGGCCGATTCTCGCCCGCTTTCGTGGACTATTAATCACCGCTTTGGGGTCCCGGAGTGATTTTCACGATTAACTAACTCGGGGTGCGTTTACGCAGGGTCATCAACACTCGCAGTTTTGGCCGGTTCTCGCCCATTTCGTGGACTATTACTCACCGCTTTGGGGTCCCGAATCGATTTCAATAGTTGTTGAACCCCAAGGTGCGCCTACATGTCGGTCATAAACACTCACAGCTTTTGGCTGATTCTCGCCCGCTTTCTTGACAATTACTCACCGCTTTGGGGTCCCGGAGTGATTTCAACGACAAAGAACCGCAGGGTGCGCTTACGTGTTGGTCATTAACAATCACAGTTTTGGCTGATTCTCGCCCGCTTTCGTGGACTATTACTCACCGCTTTGGGGTCCTAGAGCGATTTCAACGATTGACGATCCTCGGATGTGTTTACGTGTCCGTCGTCAACACTCATAGATTTGGCCAATTCTGACCCGTTTCATGGACTATTACTCGCCATTCTGGGGTACCGAATCGATTTCCATCGTTGTTGAACCCCAAGGTGCGCTTACATGTCGGTCATCAACACTCATAGTTTTTGCCGATTCTGACCCGTTTCGTGGACTATTACTCATTGTTTTGGGGTCCCGGAGTGATTTTAACGATTAACGAACCGCGGGGTGCATTTACGTGTCGGTCATCAACGCTCAAAGTTTTTGCCGATTCTGGCCCATTTCGTGGACTATTACTCACCGTTTTGGGGTCCTAGAGCGATTTCAACGATTGACGATCCCCGGGATGTGTTTACGTGTCCGTCGTCAACACTCATAGATTTGGCCAATTCTGACCCGTTTCATGGACTATTACTCGCCATTTTGGGGTACCGGAACGATTTCCATCGTTGTTGAACCCCAAGGTGCGCTTACGTGTCGGTCATCAAGACTCACAGTTTTGGCCGGTTAAATTCGCTATGTGGACTATTACTCACAGCTTTGGGGTACCGGAGTGATTACAACGATTAACGAACCACAGGGTGCGTTTACGTGTTGGTGATCAACAATCACAGTTTTGGCCGATTCTGGCCCGCTTCGTGGACTATTAATCACCGCTTTTGGGGTCCCGAGTGATTTTCACGACAATCTAACTCGGGGTGCGTTTACGCAGGGTCATCAACACTGCAGTTTTGGCCGGTTCGCCCATTTCGTGGACTATTACTCACCGTTTTGGAGTCCGGAATCGATTTCAATAGTTGTTGAACCCCGAGGTGCGCCTACATGTCGGCCATAAACACTCACAGTTTTGGCTGATTCTAGCCCGTTTCTTGGACAATTACTCACTGTTTTGGGTTCCCGGAGTGATTTCAACGATTAAAGAACCGCAGGGTGCGTTTACGTGTTGGTCATTAACAATCGCAGTTTTGGCTGATTCTGGCCCGTTTCATGGACTATTACTCACCGTTTTGCGGTCCTAGAGCGATTTCAACGATTGACGATCCCCGGGATGTGTTTACGTGTCCGTCGTCAACACTCATAGATTTGGCCAATTCTGACCCGTTTCATGGACTATTACTCGCTATTCTGGGGTACCGAATCGATTTCCATCGTTGTTGACCCCCAAGGTGCGCTTACGTGTCGGTCATCAACACTCATAGTTTTTGCCGATTCTGACCCGTTTCATGGACTATTACTCATTGTTTTGGGGTCCCGGAGTGATTTTAACGATTAACGAATCAAGGTGCGTTTACGTGTCGGTCATCAACGCCAAAGTTTTTGCCGATTCTGGCCCGCTTGCATGCACTATTACTCACCCTTTTGGGGTCCTAGAGCGATTTCAACGATTGACGCATCCTCGGATGTGTTTACGTGTCCGCTATCAACACTCATAGTTTTGGCCAATTCTCAATTCGCTTCATGGACTATTACTCGCCATTTTGGGGTACCGAACGATTTCCATCGTTGTTGAACCCCAAGGTGCGCTTACGTGTCGGCCATCAAGACTCACAGTTTTGGCCGGTTCTGACCCGCTATGCGGACTATTACTCACCGCTTTGGGGTCCCGGAGTGATTTCAACGATTAACGAACCGCAGGGTGCGCGACGTGTTGGTGATCAACAATCACAGTTTTGGCCGATTCTGGCCCGCTTCGTGGACTATTAATCACTGTTTTGGGGTCCCGGAGTGATTTTCACGATTAACGAACTCTGGGGTGCACGGTGGGTCATCAACACTCGCAGCTTTTGGCCGGTTCTCGCCCATTTCGTGGACTATTACTCACCGCTTTGGGGTCCCGAATCGATTTCAATAGTTGTTGAACCCCAAGGTGCGCTTTACATGTCGGGTCATAAACACTCACAGTTTTGGCTGATTCGCCTGCTTTCTTGACAATTACTCACCGCTTTTGGGGGTCCTGAGTGATTTCAACGATTAAAGAACCGCAGGGTGCATTTACGTGTTGGTCATTAACAATCACAGTTTTGGCCGGTTCTGGCCCGTTTCGTGGACTATTACTCACCGTTTTGGGGTCCGCGAGCGATTTCAAAGATTGAAGATCCCCGGATGTGTTTACGTGTCCGCCGTCAACACTCATAGATTTGGCCAATTCTGACCCGTTTCATGGACTATTACTCGCCATTCTGGGGTACCGAATCGATTTCCATCATTGTTGAACCCCAAGGTGCGCTTACGTGTCGGTCATCAACACTCACAGTTTTTGCCGATTCTGACCCGTTTCGTGGACTATTACTCATTGTTTTGGGGTCCCGGAGTGATTTTAACGATTAACGAACCGAGGGTGCGCTTACGGTTTGGTCATCAACGCCAAAGTTTTTGCCGATTCTGGCCCGCTTATGCACTATTACTCACCCTTTTGGGGTCCTAGAGCGATTTCAACGATTGACGATCCTCGGATGTGTTTACGTGTCCGCCATCAACACTCATAGTTTTGGCCAATTCTGACCCGCTTTCATGGACTATTACTCGCCATTTTGGGGTACCGAACGATTTCCATCGTTGTTGAACCCCAAGGTGCGCTTTACGTGTCGGTCATCAAGACTCACAGTTTTGGCCGGTTCTGACCCGCTATGCGGACTATTACTCACCGCTTTGGGGTCCCGGAGTGATTTCAACGATTAACGAACCGCAGGTGCGTTTACGTGTTGGTGATCAACAATCACAGCTTTTGGCCGATTCTGGCCCGCTTGCGGACTATTAATCACTGTTTTGGGGTCCCGGAGTGATTTTCACGATTAACTAACTCTGGGGTGCGCTTTACGCAGTGGGTCATCAACACTCGCAGTTTTGGCCGGTTTCGCCCATTTCGTGGACTATTACTCACCGCTTTGGGGTCCCGAATCGATTTCAATAGTTGTTGAACCCCAAGGTGCGCCTTACATGTCGGTCATAAACACTCACGCTTTTGGCTGATTCTCGCCCGCTTCTTGACAATTACTCACCGCTTTGGGGTCCTGGAGTGATTTCAACGATTAAAGAACCGCAGGGTGCGCTTACGTGTTGGTCATTAACAATCACAGCTTTTGGCTGATTCTCGCCCGCTTTCGTGGACTATTACTCACCGTTTTGGGGTCCTAGAGCGATTTCAACGTTTGACGATCCCTGGGATGTGTTTACGTGTCCATCGTCAACACTCATAGATTTGGCCAATTCTGACCCGTTTCATGGACTATTACTCGCCATTCTGGGGTACCGAATCGATTTCCATCGTTGTTGAACCCCAAGGTGCGTTTACGTGTCGGTCATCAACACTCACAGTTTTTGCCGATTCTGACCCGTTTCGTGGACTATTACTCATTGTTTTGGGGTCCCGGAGTGATTTTAACGATTAACGAACCGCGGGGTGCGTTTACGTGTATGTCATCAACGCCAAAGTTTTTGCCGATTCTGGCCCGCTTGCATGCACTATTACTCACCCTTTTGGGGTCCTAGAGCGATTTCAACGATTGACGCATCCCCGGATGTGTTTACGTGTCCGCCATCAACACTCATAGTTTTGGCCAATTCTGACCTGCTTCATGGACTATTACTCGCCATTTTGGGGTACCGAACGATTTCCATCGTTGTCGAACCCCAAGGTGCGCTCCCGTCTCGGCCATCAAGACTCACAGTTTTGGCCGGTTCTGACCCGTTGCGTGGACTATTACTCACTGTTTTGGGGTCCCGGAGTGATTTCAACGATTAACGAACCGCAGGGTGCGTTTACGTGTTGTGATCAACAATCACAGTTTTGGCCGGTTCTGGCCCATTTCGTGGACTATTACTCGCCGTTTTGGGGTCCCGGGGTGATTTTCATGATTAACGAACTCTGGGGTGCGTTTACGTGTGGGTCATCAACACTCGCAGTTTTGGCCGGTTCTGGCCCATTTCGTGGACTATTACTCACCGTTTTGGGGTCCCGAATGGATTTCAATAGTTATTGAACCCCAAGGTGCGCCTACATGTCGGTCATAAACACTCACAGTTTTGGCTGATTCTAGCCTGTTTCTTGGACTATTACTCACTGTTTTGGGGTCCCGGAGTGATTTCAACGATTAAAGAACCGCAGGGTGCATTTACGTGTTGGTCATTAACAATCACAGTTTTGGCTGATTCTGGCCCTTTTCGAGGACTATTACTCACCGTTTTGGGGTCCTAGAGCGATTTCCACGATTGACGATCCCCGGGATGTGTTTACGTGTCCGTCGTCAACACTCATAGATTTGGCCAATTCTGACCCGTTTCATGGACTATTACTCGCTATTCTGGGGTACCGAATCGATTTCCATCGTTGTTGAACCCCAAGGTGCGCTTACGTGTCGGTCATCAACACTCATAGTTTTTGCCGATTCTGACCCGTTTCATGGACTATTACTCATTGTTTTGGGGTCCCGGAGTGATTTTAACGATTAACGAACCGCGGGGTGCGTTTACGTGTCGGGTCCATCAACGCCAAAGTTTTTGCCGATTCTGGCCCGCTTTCGCACTATTACTCACCCTTTGGGGTCCTAGAGCGATTTCAACGATTGACGATCCTCGGATGTGTTTACGTGTCCGCCATCAACACTCATAGTTTTGGCCAATTCTGACCCGCTTCATGGACTATTACTCGCCATTTTGGGGTACCGAACGATTTCCATCGTTGTTGAACCCCAAGGTGCGCTTACGTGTCGGGTCATCAAGACTCACAGTTTTGGCCGGTTCTGACCCGCTATGCGGACTATTACTCACCGCTTTTGGGGTCCCGAGTGATTTCAACGATTAACGAACCGCAGGGTGCGCTTACGTGTTGGTGATCAACAATCACAGTTTTGGCCGATTCTGGCCCGCTTCGTGGACTATTAATCACTGCTTTTGGGGTCCCGGAGTGATTTTCACGATTAATCTAACTCGGGGTGCGCTTACGTGTGGGTCATCAACACTCGCAGTTTTGGCCGGTTCTGACCCATTTCATGGACTATTACTCACCGTTTTGGGGTCCCGAATCGATTTCAATAGTTGTTGAACCCCAAGGTGCGCCTTTACATGTCGGGTCATAAACACTCAGCTTTTTGGCTGATTCTCGCCCGCTTTCTGGACAATTACTCACTGCTTTTGGGGTCCTGAGTGATTTCAACGATTAAAGAACCGCAGGGTGCATTTACGTGTTGGTCATTAACAATCACAGTTTTGGCTGATTCGCCCGCTTTCGTGGACTATTACTCACCGCTTTGGGGTCCTAGAGCGATTTCAACGATTGACGATCCTCGGATGTGTTTACGTGTCCGCCGTCAACACTCATAGATTTGGCCAATTCTGACCCGCTTCATGGACTATTACTCGCCATTCTGGGGGTACCGAATCGATTTCCATCGTTGTTGAACCCCAAGGTGCGCTTTACGTGTCGGGTCATCAACACTCACAGTTTTTGCCGATTCTGACCTGCTTCGTGGACTATTACTCATTGTTTTGGGGTCCCGGAGTGATTTTAACGATTAACTAACCGCTGGGTGCGCTTACGTGTCGGTCATCAACGCCAAAGTTTTTGCCGATTCTGGCCCGCTTTCGCACTATTACTCACCCTTTTGGGGTCCTAGAGCGATTTCAACGATTGACGATCCTCGGATGTGTTTACGTGTCCGCTATCAACACTCATAGTTTTGGCCAATTCTCGACCCGCTTCATGGACTATTACTCGCCATTTTGGGGTACCGGAACGATTTCCATTGTTGTTGAACCCCAAGGTGCGCTTACGTGTCGGGCCATCAAGACTCACAGCTTTTGGCCGGTTCTCACCCGCTATGTGGACTATTACCCACGCTTTTGGGGTCCCGGAGTGATTTCAACGATTAACGAACCGCAGGGTGCGCGACGTGTTGGTGATCAACAATCACGCTTTTGGCCGATTCTGGCCCGCTTTCGTGGACTATTAATCACCGCTTTTGGGGTCCCGGAGTGATTTTCACGATTAATCTAACTCGGGTGCGACGTGTGGGTCATCAACACTGCAGTTTTGGCCGGTTACGCCCATTTCGTGGACTATTACTCACCGCTTTGGGGTCCCGAATCGATTTCAATAGTTGTTGAACCCCAAGGTGCGCTTTACATGTCGGGTCATAAACACTCACAGTTTTGGCTGATTCTGCCCGCTTTCTTGGACAATTACTCACCGTTTTGGGGTCCCGGAGTGATTTCAACGACAAAGAACCGCAGGGTGCGCTTACGTGTTGGTCATTAACAATCACAGTTTTGGCTGATTCGCCCGCTTTCGTGGACTATTACTCACCGCTTTTGGGGTCCTAGAGCGATTTCAACGATTGACGATCCCCGGATGTGTTTACGTGTCCGCCGTCAACACTCATAGATTTGGCCAATTCTCGACCCGCTTCATGGACTATTACTCGCCATTCGGGGTACCGAATCGATTTCCATCGTTGTTGAACCCCAAGGTGCGCTTACGTGTCGGGCATCAGCACTCGCAGTTTTTGCCGATTCTCGACCCGCTTTCGTGGACTATTACTCATTGTTTTGGGGTCCCGGAGTGATTTTAACGATTAATCGAACCGCTGGGTGCGTTTACGTGTCGGTCATCAACGCCAAAGTTTTTGGCCGATTCTCGCCCGCTTTCATGCACTATTACTCACCCTTTTGGGGTCCTAGAGCGATTTCAACGATTGACGATCCTCGGATGTGTTTACGTGTCCGGCTATCAACACTCATAGTTTTGGCCAATTCTGACCCGCTTTCATGGACTATTACCGCCATTTTGGGGTACCGAACGATTTCCATCGTTGTTGAACCCCAAGGTGCGCTTTACGTGTCGGTCATCAAGACTCACGCTTTTGGCCTTCTCACCCGCTATGCGGACTATTACTCACCGCTTTGGGGTCCCGGAGTGATTTCAACGATTAACGAACCGCAGGGTGCGCTTACGTGTTGGTGATCAACAATCACAGTTTTGGCCGATTCTGCCCGCTTTCGTGGACTATTAATCACTGTTTTGGGGTCCCGGAGTGATTTTCACGATTAATCTAACTCGGGGTGCGCTTACGTGTGGGTCATCAACACTCGCAGTTTTGGCCGGTTCTCGCCCGTTTCGTGGACTATTACGGACTGTTTTGGGGTCCCGGAGTCGATTTCAATAGTTGTTGAACCGCTGGTGCGCTTACGGTTTGGCCATCAACACTCAAAGTTTTGGCTGATTCTGGCCCGCTTTCTTGGACTATTACTCACCGCTTTTGGGGTCCTAGAGCGATTTCAACGATTGACGATCCCCGGATGTGTTTACGTGTCCGCCATCAACACTCTTAGTTTTGGCCTCTTCTGACCCTTTTCTTGGACTATTACTCTCCTTTTTGGGGTACCGAATCGATTTCCATAGTTGTTGAACCCCAAGGTGCGCTTACGTGTCGGTCATCAACACTCACAGTTTTGGCCGATTCTGCCCCGTTTCGTGGACTATTACTCACAGCTTTGGGGTACCGGAGTGATTTCCACGATTAACGAACCCTTGGGTGCGTTTACGTTTTGGTCATCAACACTCGCGGTTTTGTCCGATTCTGACCCGTTTCGTGGACTATTACTCACCGTTTTGGTGTCCCGGAGTGATTTACACGAATAACGAACTCGGGTGTGTTTACGCAGTGGGTCATCAACACTGCAGTTTTGGCCGGTTCGCCCATTTCGTGGACTATTACTCACCGCTTTTGGGGTCCCGAATCGATTTCAATAGTTGTTGAACCCCAAGGTGCGCCTTTACATGTCGGTCATAAACACTCACAGCTTTTGGCTGATTCTGGCCTGCTTCTTGGACTATTACTCACCGCTTTGGGGGTCCCTGAGTGATTT